>CAOLHI010000091.1:0-1200000 GCA_948474755.1 Ctenosaura bakeri | reverse complement strand
TCTCTAAACATCTTGACTCTCATGGGCATCTTTGTACCCTGGTTTTCTGTCCAAAGAATCTGTGGCTGAGAACAAGCAGGAGGAAAGTGCATTTATTCTTAAGGAAAATGGTTCAGTCTGAAAAAAAAAAGATTCATAGCTCCTCACTGGTGGCACTCTTTTTTTGGTCATAGCAAATTGACTTGGGCGCATCATGTGAAATATGTTACAAAACTATAGGGGAGTCAAAAGTCAGCAAGCTATGCTTATTGTTTTAAAGTGCATGCAATTTTTTTGTCTTTGTTATCAGTGTTCCCTGGGCCCTTTTAGAAAAGCTTAACCAGACACCTACAAGGTGGAGAAATACAAATGCATGTAATTGCTGAAAATGGCCCACTTCTACTTACTTTTAATATGTGCATGCCATTTTAATGTATTAAGGTAAATGGCAAAAATTTGTATAAGAACATAGAACCATCTCAGAAGGCACAATTCATATTAACTCCTTGCTTTCTGAAATTGTGATTTCTGAAAGTGTGATTTCAATTTTGTTCTTATATTGTTTTTGTTTTCAAGGAGAACCTTGGGGAAGAAAACATTTAAATACTCATTTAAATACTCACACATGATTGAGACAAAATGGCCTCTCTTTTTTTCTAGAGAAACACAGTCTCTGTTTTTGGAAGCTATTCTGGGCAAAGTCCAGCCAGTGGTATATGTGACTGATGCTACCAGATATGGCTGTTTTGCTATTTACCACTTCCCTGCCCTTGTCCTTCACTGTATATCCCTTTATTGTTTTTTTGAATATCCCTCTAATTGTTGTCCTGTTAGCTTTTCCTTTCATTCCAGTGATCCAAAATTAAGAGATGTCATTCTACAAAAAACAAACTAATTAGAAATAATGTTGTCAGACGTAAACGCAAACTTTTGTCCAGTGTCCTCTGGTATCCAGCATTTAAAATCCTTAAAGACTGAGAATGAGAGGAGGATAGTTGCCACTTGGTCCTTATGGTACTGTTGTCTGGATTGTTGATTCTAGAAATAAAACTAGAATTATCCAGAATCCTGTATTGTTTTGTATATAATATTCTGGAGCTGGGCTGCTTATACATGAAGCTAATCTGCTGTAAATCACAGACAGTGATGCACGGGGCAGCAATTTTAGGAATAAGCCATGTCTACTTAGCATGTCCCATAAGCCTAGGCACCAGATGAAAATCTCTTTTACCTGTGTTCTTTCAATATACCTTCCCTGTTCTCCACTTGTTTAAAAGGAGATAACAAACCTGAACTATTTTTATTTATAAATGTGTGTTTTCTACCTTGGCTTTAAGAAAGCAAAAAGAACATTTTAAAATGTCCTTTTTAATTATTTGAAACAACTGTTTTATGTTTGTGGGGGGTTTTGCACTGTGAGCCACCTTTATGGGGCTATTTTTAAATTCTGTATTCATTTGTACTCTGTGTCTTAAATAGTTTCAATAAAGTGTGCTCATTTGTTACAAAATGTTCTTCATGTCACCTCTCAGTGTTAGTTTCTTGTTAAGCATTTCAAAAGAATTCTAAAATGATAGCAAAATATTTGAATTACGCTATAACCCTTTGCCCTGGTTATTTAAAATTTGGACTGGGGAAATAGAGTGGGAAGAGCTATCTGCCAATCACTAATAGCTACAACATCAAGTATTCACCTGAATGTGTGAAAGAGCTGTCACTAAGCAATCACCCAGATGCAACTTTCTTAGAACATCACATTGTTTCAGAGATAGTGTTTCTGAATAAACTTTAATTTATTAACTTAGCTTCAAGTCATTACTTATGTGCAAACCTGACCAGAAAAGTTCTGTTCAGCATAATAGAATAGTGTAGACAAATAATGTCCACATTTTTTCTCCTCACTGCAGAGAAAACAAATACTCCTGCACAGTTCTAGCTCAGTACTCACACATCCTGGATCTTTCAGGAAATTATTCTGCTCAAAAAATGAATGAGAATTGTGGGGTTTGCACAAAATCCCCAGTTTCCAGGTCCAAGCAAGGGCTTTCTGTTTTTTTTACACAAGATTTTTGTTGTGCTGGATTATTTTTTATTATGCAGAAAACAGCAATCTGATCCAAAAATCATATATGGCTATCTGGAAATATTGTTTTTGTCTGAAACACCACAATTACTGTGCAAAACGCACACATATTTTTGCACAGAACACTTAAAAATGCACAACATTCTTGATATTTTATTATTCTTCCTGATTAGGTTCCTAGAGTGTCAGGAAATCACTTCTGAAGCCAAGAAATTATTAATGGTGAATATTTTTTCCATTCCTCACAATCAATCATCACCCATCAGTAGCATTTCCTTACTTCAAAATATACATAGTTTCCAACAAAATACTACAAATTAGTTGCCCAGATTGTTCTTTCAAACAAAATAAGAATCAATAAATCTGCTATTTGCTACCAACTAATTTACATCCTTGAACTATGACAAAATACAGGAAATATTAAATAAATATATATATATAAAATTACTATGCCAAGCAGAGAAAATACGGTCCTATTAAGTGACTACAAAGGTGCCTTACAAGGTCTCTTAACATACTTACCCCTCCACTCCACTCCTGTTAGAAGATACAGGACTGCAGACAAAATGCTCCCAAAAGAAAATGCAAAACATCTATCTTCCACATTTGAGCTGTAGAGACTCTCCTGATACAAAACCTATAATTAGAGGATTATCATTACATGGTTGTCACATTTGCTTGCAACAATAAATTGCTTATTCTGATTATGAAAAGATTTAAGTTCCAAAAATATCTATCGAAATCGGGAGAATGGGGTTTAAAATGGGAAAGGAAAATTCAGTGAAAGTAAGTGTAATGAGGTAATGTTAGGGGGGAAAATTCCCAATTTCTTACCTGGGATGTGAGCTGCAGCAACTTACCAAGAGACCTGAGGAGCATGGTTGATGTATCTATAAAAATGTCAACCCAGTGTACAGCTTCTGCATAAATAAATAAATACCAAGTTGGGCATAATTAGAAAAGGAATCAAAAATAAAACTGACAATATCATACAGTCTTCATACAAATCCATGGTATGAATACATTGGGAATACTGTGTATATTTCTGGTAATTGCACTTTAAAAAGGATTTTGATGGAAAGGGTACAGAAAACTGAAACCAAAGTAACCACAGGATTGGAACAACTTACCTATGAGGAGAGATTGCAATATTTGGAGCTTATTAGCTCATGAAGAAAAGTAAAGAAGACAGGATAGAGAAGTATAAAATTATTCATCTCTCATAAATCTGGAACCAAAAGTCATTCACTGAAATGGAATGATGGGAGATTGAGAGCAGATAAAAAGAATTCACTGCCACAAAACATGATGGTTGTCTGCATGGAAGACTTTAAAAGAGGACTGGATAAATTAATGAAAGATGGGCTCATCAATAACTACTAGGCTGGATATTTATATGGAACATCCAGTATTAGGGCCATATCAGAGCAACTGAGTATGAGTTGCTGGAGAGTGCAATTGCACCCATGTGTTGATAACAGCGCCCAGTTTGCAGCTAGTTGTCCATTATATGAACAGAATGGTGGATAAGATATTTCCTCAGTCTAACCCAGCATGGCTGTTCTTGTTTAATAAGCCACCTTTCTCCCAGATTGGGACCCAAGGCAGTTTCAAACGGTAAATTAAAATATAAAAAACATTTAAAACAATTTAAAAAATGTTAAAAGCATATGAATAATTAAAAAACCAGTTCTCCAATTAGTTCAAAGGGTTAAAGAATCAAAATCTGCAAGGTTCTAAAAGAACTTGTAAAACCAGAAAAATCAAGAATATAGAAAAAATAGAGCTTATACAAGAGCATATTTGGGAAAAGTGAGGATCCCATCCTGGGGCAAAGAAGAGAAAAAGGTTGATTTCCCTCTTCTTTATGGTAGAAGTCTCATACTTCCTATTTAAAAACAAAAGAAAATCTGTTAACATCTCCCCTCAAAAGAAAAAAAAAGTTAGTTAGTTAGTTAGTTAGTTGGTTAGTTAAAAAGGCACTGTTCTGTTTGGGTTCCTTGTTAATACAAGGTCTCTATGCTGTCCAAAATTTTCTTGCTATCCCTTTGGTAGTCTCTTACTGGTGGTGGTAGGAATTTGTCTGTTTTTAAAAAATACTTCTGAATCAAGTAGTCTATCACTAGACTCTAGAACAAAAATAAACTTTAAATTGTACAGAGATGAAGAGATTAATTAAAATTATAATTAATTAATTATACTTAATTAATTAATTATAAGAGCATACTAATGTGCAGTACAGTAGCCCCTCCACTTCTGTGAGGGTTTGTGGTGCAGAATCCTCACAAAAGTGGAAAAAACCATGAATAACTCCCCCCACCACAATCCCCCTCCCATTCCTTTCTGGGGCTCCCTCCTCAGTGTGGGTTCTCAGCAACAAGGCCAGAGGCAGGCAAATAGGAGGGGGGAGCTGGGGGGAAGGCACATGCCTCCCCCCATTCCCTTGCCTTTTGCCTTGGCACAAGTTTTCAGTGCTGGGGCCAGGGGCAAAGGAGGGAGCTCCACAGAGGAGAAAGAAGGCTCATGTGAGCCTTTCCCCACATTTCCTTGCCTATTGCCTCAGCGTGGGTTCTCAGCATTGGAGCCAAATGGGAAGAGGAGCTTCAGAGGGGAGAAGGCAGGCTTGCGTGAGTCTTCTCCTCCCCCTATTCTCTTGCCTTTTGCCTCAGCACAAAGTTCTCAGTGCCAGGGCCATAGACAAGGGACTAGGAGGTTGGTGCTCTGGAGTGGAGAAGGAAAGCTCACATGAACCTTCCCCTCATTCCCTTGTGACTTCTCAGCACCAAGGCCAGAGGCAAGAGAATGGAAAGGGGGACCTCTGGAGGAAAGAAGGAAGGCCCATGTGAGCACCCCCACCTTCCCTTCCCTTTTGCCTTGGCACAAGTTCTTAGTGCTGGGGCCAGAGGCAGGGAGGGAGAGCTCCGAAGGGGGGAAGGCCTCTGTCCCTTTTCTTTGCCTTTTTGTCTGGGTCCTTGCCTTCCTTCTCCGTGCCTGGCAAAACACAGAGGAATGGCAGGAGTAGAATGGGGGTGGGGGAGGAATGCACGTACTTTGTAATTAATCAAATTCACAATTGCCAAGCCTGCAAATGTGAAAGAGGAACTGTACAGTTTTCCACCTGTCTTATGTGAAAAACAAAAATATTCAGAGGGCTGCCTTTGTGGCCTGGTACACTCTTTCTCACTGGAGATTTCTAAGCAGAGGTTGGATGAATATTTCACAGGGATACTTTAGCTGTGGCTTCCTTCGTTGGCAGTGGGTTGGCTAGGTGACCTTTGACATTGCTTTCAGCCATCAATGTCCTAAAGCCCTGAAATACTGACAGAAAGTAGCTTGCAGAACACAAAAGATAAAAACAAGAAAAAGCACACTTTGCAAATGCTACTTACCGAGAGACGACTCTGAGTCACAAGCAGTAGCAGGTTGATCTTCTTCAGATTTTTTGCCATTACACAAAAGTAAAAATAGCTGCTACAATCTCCTGTTCCCCATGCTCTGACTCCAACAGGCAAGCCTGCCCTTGGCTTAATGACACAAGTAATGAGCATAGCTGTCTCAACATTTTTAGTGATTCATCATTTAGTAAATTCTGCTTGATAATTCCAGAGGGAGCTCAACAACATACAGGTCTTTGTGGTCCAATTTTGCTTAGCCATTAAAGAGGGACTCAGCTGGCCAAGAGCCAGCATGGCATAGTGGTTTGAGTGGTGGACTAGGACATTGGGAGACCAGGGTTTGAATTTCTGCTTGGCCCTGGAAACCTACTGGGTGGTCTTGGGCAAATCACACTCTCTCAGCCTTAAAGAAAAGCAAAGAAAGGCCTCTGAATTCTGCCAAGAAAACTCATTGATAGGTTTGCCTTAGGGTTACCATAATCATAGAATCATAGAATCATGGAGTTGGAAGAGACCCCAGGGGCCATCCAGTCCAATCCCCTGCTATGCAGGAACAGCCATCAAAGCATTCCCAACAGATGGCCATCCAGCCTCTGCTTAAAAACATCCAAAGAAGGAGACCCCACTACACTCCATTGAGGCAGCATGTTCCACTGCCGCACAGCTCTGACCGTCAGGAAGTTCTTCCTGAGGTTCAGGTGGAATCTCCTTTCCTGCAGCTTGAATCCATTGCTCCTTGTCCTAGTCTCTGGAGCAGCGGAAAACAAGCCCGCTCCCTCCTTACATGACATCCCTTCAAATATTTAAGTATGGCTATCATGTCCCCGCTGAACTTTCTCTTCTGCAGACTAAACATACCCAGCTCCCTAAGCCATTCCTCATAGGGTGTGGCTTCCAGACCCTTTACCATTTTGGTTGCCCTCCTCTGGACATGCTCCAGCTTGTCAATATCCTTCTTGAATTGAGGTGCCCAGAACTGAACACAGTATTCCAAATGAGGTCTAACGAAAACAGAATAGAGTATTACCATTACCTCCCCCAATCTAGACTCCATACTCCTATTGATGCTACCAAGAATCGTGTTGGCTTTCTTGGCTGCTGTATCACACTGCTGACTCATGTTCAGCTTGTGATCTACTAAGACTCCTAGATCCCTTTCACACGTACTGTTATCCAGTCCTCCATCCTATATTTGTGCATTCCATTTTTTCTGTCTTAAGTGCAGGACCTTACATTTCTCTCTGCTGAAATTCATTTTGTTAGCTTTGGTCAGCTCTCCAATCTTTCAAGGTCATTTTGAATTTTGATCCTGTCCCCTGGCATATTAGCAACCCCACTCAACTTGGGGTCATCTGCAAAGTCAGAAATCACTTGAAAGCACAAAACAACAGTTCCTGTATTGAGCGGGATTAACCCACCCACCTTTTTCTGGGGTCTCTGGTTGTCTCTGCCTCTTTGGGGCTGTTGCCAGACCATAAAAATCTAACATTATCAGTGGACAGATGCTCTTGTGTTCTTCTACAGACTCATTTGAAAGACATACAGACTCTACATGCTCCTGTAGCAGGAGCATCAGGCACCACTAAAGAAGCGTTTGCCATTGCTGTGCTCCTTCTTTACCATTCATGTGGCACATGGCAACTGTTAACATTTCAGCATTAAAATGTCTAAATGTAAACCAAGGCCGCTTCCGCACTAGACTGTTGTAGTGCTGTTATTCCACTTTCAACATCCTATGGAATCCCAGGGTTTGCAGATTATGGAGGGGCCTCAGCATTCCATAGGATGTGGAAAGTGGAATAACAGCACTATGGCCATTTCCGCACTAGGCTGTTATAGTGCGATGATTCCACTTTCAACATCCTCTGGAATCCTGGGGTTTGCAGTTTCGGGAGGGGCCGGTCGGCCCTCCCGAAACTGCAAACCCCAGGATTCCAGAGGATGTTGAAAGTGGAATCATCACACTATAGCAGCCTAGTGAGGAAATGGCCCAAGAACTTTAGACTCAAGGCTGCCAGAGGAAGTTGCCTTGCATTGTCAACCCAGCATGGCAACGACCTTCCATTTTTAACCAGGATTCTTTCCCAGCTCAACCTCGAGACCCCTGGTGGTCTCCCTCCAACTACTAACCAGGCTCAAGGCTGTTTAGCTCCTGAAATCCCTTATGGTATTAAACCCCTTTGATCACCTTTTATCTCAGCGAAGTGTTCAAACCCTAGCATTTACACAAGCAACCGCGTAAAACAACACCTAAAACAGCAAGGAAGAACCCAGAAAAAAAAGTTAACTATTCCCAAGATAATTAGAAGGGTCTCATATACAACTAAAAGCAAGGGAGAAGAGGGTGGTGTCAAATTTTAAATTGCCATAGCAATGGCAACCTACATACAGACTAGCATTTCCATCGCCTCCCATCTATTGCCTTGCTGCTTTGCTAATAGTAACTGATGGATTGTTAATTGCTGTGTATTTTAAGGGGTTGGTTTGGGTGGGTTGGTGGGTGGGGAGGATTGGGTATGTTTTTAATGTCTTTTAATGTATAATATATTTCATGTTGTTCACTGCCTCGATCCATGTGGAGAGGCAAGATACAAATAAATTTTATTATTATTATTATTATTATTATTATTATTATTATTATTATTATTATTATTATTATTCAACTTAACACTCCTCTTTAATTTCCTTTCTTGCACTATTTATATATAAAAGAAGTCTGGCAGTGAGCATAACTCTGTACCATCAGACTTAGCTTTCAACCAAGACTGCCGTTTAACTTGACAGGAGCCATTTCCGCACTGGAGTGTTAGAGCGCGATGATTCCACTTGCAACCTCCTATGGAATCCTGGGGTTTGCAGTTGCGGGAGGGGCCGGCCTGCAAACCCCAGGATTCCATAGGAGGTTGCAAGTGGAATCATCGCGCTCTAACACTCCAGTGCGGAAAGGGTCAGGGATTACTCAAAGCACTTTTTAAAAATTTGATTATGGAACTCATTTCCGGTTTAGGAAAAGCCAGACGGTGAGGCACAGCAGAGTGGGGGAAAAAAATCAATTAAGCCTTCAGGCTGGGGGTGGGGAGGCAGGCAGAGCAGCCGGGTGTCGTTTCTGTTTTGGCGGCACACAACACCCCGCGACGACGTCGCTCTTTTAGCCCGCTTGGCGTAGCTGCGCTATAGGGAAAAAGGGCGGGAAGCGAGGAGGCACCTCACTGGCTGCTGTCAGAAGAGGGTGGCTCCTGCCACGCCCCTCGTGGGGTGAAGGGGGAGTGTGGGGCCCGGGGCGGCGGCGGCGGGGGTGGAGTAGCGTCAGCGGGGGTGGGCGGAGCGTGTGGGCGGGGCGCTTGCAAGCTCAGCCCCTTTCCCCCGGCGGCCTTAGAGGGAGCCGCTCGATGGAGGAGGCCGAGGCGGCGGCGGGGGTGGCGCGGGCGGTGAAGCGCTGCCTGGCGAGTTTTCCGGCCGAAGCGCGGGGTGAGCGCCGCGGGGAGGAAGAGGTTTTGGCTTCTGGGGCGGCAGGTTTCAAAGGCCAGCTCTGGCAGAGCAGGCCGGCAGGGAAGGGGGGCTGGAAAGTCTGCCGCACAGTCACTGGGGCCGCGTGTGCGCTCACATACACGGGGGTAGAAAAATGTCAGGCCATTTCCGCACTGGACTGTTACAGCGCGATGATTCCACTTTCAACCTCCTCTGGAATCCTGGGGTTTGCAGTTTCGGGAGGGGCCGAACCGGCCGGCCCCTCCCGAAACTGCAAACCCCAGGATTCCAGAGGAGGTTGAAAGTGGAATCATCGCGCTGTAACAGCCTAGTGCGGAAATGGCCTAAGATTATTTTACAGCGCTCTGTGCATGCATTAATAAGTGAGTCTTAGGGCTCGCACTACTGCTCTCAGAACTGGTAGTCCGAAAAAAGGAAAAGAAAGGAACTTCTCCAAGATTTTTGCCTTAGATGCAGTATCTGTTCTTAGGTTGTGTACGGGCATCTCCTATAGGTCGTGTAAATTCATGTTACGATTAATTGTTGAAACAAATAAAGCAAAGCTGAAGTGAACATGGGTTTGCAGGGACATTTCAGCAAATATTAGCCAAGCAGGTGCTGTTAATATTTTGACAGGTGATTGTTTTTTTTTAAAAAACAACAACATGTTTTTAGTGTTTTAAAATCATCTCCTGGATAAGAAGCTCTGCTAGATCACACCAGAAGCTGTTGCCATCTTGTGTGTTGTTTCCTGCAAGAACCAGCCAGATTCCTGGGGGAAACCCACAACTTTCCATGAGCACAACAGCCCCTCATGTTCCTCAGTGACTGGTTTTTGAATACATGCTACCACTGACCCCAAGGGTCATGATAAATAGCCATTATGAGTATCATAGAATCATAGAGTTGGAAGAGACCCCAGGGGCCATCTAGTCCAACCCCCCGCTATGCAGGAACATCCATCAGAGCATTCCCAACAGGTGCCCATCTAGCCTCTCCTTAAAAACCTCCAAGGAAGGAGACTCCACTACACTCCGAGGCAGCAGATTCCACTGCTGGACAGCTCTGACCATCAGGAAGTTCTTCCTGAGGTTCAGGTGGAATCTCCTTTCCTGCAGAGTAGCAACCATTGACAGCGGTATCCTTCATGAATTAGTCTAATCCCCTTTTAAACCCATCTGAAATCATATGGAAGTAAGGCTATGCTTACAAGAGCTGCGCTATAAAGCTTTGAAAAGCTGTTGGAAATATCTCAACAACTCTCCAGCCGTGGTTTTCATATTCAGAGAAACCCTCTTCAGGTGAAAATCATGTATTCATTGATGGAGGTGGAGAGCAGGGTGTTACTGCAGGTTAGGCCTCCTTGGAGATAGCATAAAGATATCCTTTTGATATCAGTAATTTGGCTCTCCTCCACCACCCCTCTCCATGTGTTTGTGAGGCCCCCGGACAAGCACAGAACTAGGCTTGGCCATCAAATGCTGCAATATCCCAAGACAATACAGGCAGGCCAGAAATAACCAGATCATCGCTTTAGGAGACCTCTCTGCAAACACCCTCATTATGTATACACGCTGTTTACAAAGGACTCCCTGCCCCGAGCAGGCAAATTGGCAAGCTGAATACTCAACTGCCAAGCACTGGGCATTTGCATACTGTCTACCTCTTTGTCAATTCAGACTTAACTCAGTCATGCTAAATTTTGACCTTTCCAGAGCTTTGTCTCGTGCCCAAAACTCATTGTTTTCCCCAAGTATGGAACAGCCTACAGTTACATTTCTCCCTATAAAAACCCCTGATTCCGAGACCATCCTCGGACCGCTTGGATCGCTCCGGACTTCCCTCCAGCCTTGCTGCCGCTTTGTTTGGTGAGCTGTCCCCTCAGTCTCACGTACTGAGACTCCATACCAACGAACTCAATCTTCAGGACAGGTGTATCACCCAATTCAACAATCCCTCTCAAAATCCCTCTATACCACTCCAACCTTTATTTTCTATAGTTGTTTGAGGGTGTGTGTTGCATACACTGTGTGTATGTATTTAATAAAAATCTCAATTATTCTTAAACTTGGTGTGCTCCTTGGCTTGGCCTGACCCCGTAGATGGGTAAAAGATTCCGCTGCGTTGCCCTGCCTCTCGCATTGCTAACATGTGCTCTAGCTAATTTCCCCAAACTTAATTAATTGTGAGCGCATTTAGGTGTCCCTCCTGGGATGCCCAGTAAACAGGGTAACAAGGGTTGTTATGACATTCTCCCATGGTCAAACTTTCTGCTCAAAGTGAGCATAGAATCATTGATAAACTAAGCAAGCAGTGCAGAGACCTGCCATATGATTTAATATGTATATTGCACTGTCAGTGTGTAGGTTTAGAGACATCTCCATTATTCTTACATGTAGTACGCCTAGCCTTTTTTTTTTAAATTATGTCCTCTAGAAGTTTTGGACTACAGCTTCTATCACGCCAACCAGCATTATCAAAGATAAGAGATTATGGGATTTGTGGTCAAATATCATTTGGTGACCACCAGGCTGGAAAAAGCTGCCATTCTTTCATGAACATGAATATACTAGAACAGGCTGCATATGCAGCCAGTATTGGCAGACAGCTTAGACTTTTTCCTTACAAGCCTCCTAGGTTTTCTTTTGTTTTTGTTTTGGGTGGTTTTTTTTTTTTTAGGTTTTCTTGGATATAAAAAAACTCAGTTCAGAACAGCAGGCTTTGTCTCAGATGAAGGCTTTTGCTGCACTGTCTTCCATAACATTGATGCTAGCAGGGAGACACTAAATGTTGCTTGATACCCCTCTGTCTTATCTCACAGGCTATATTGGAGAATGGTGTGATTAGCTAATCCATAGCAGAAGGCTACACTCCTGCTTGCAGGGTCAGTCTTAGAGGAATGGAAGAGCCAGGGAAGTGTTTTGTGACTAAGCTGATGCAAGTATTGTGATCATGCAGAGACCACTGGAAATGGACTAGCATGATGACTTAATCCTTTGCCAGTCACAGCATATAGCATTAACCCTCACATGTCAATAGAAGCTTGTACAAAGAATTTCCACAGCAGTGTCAGCTGCCTTTCAGAAGTGATAGTGAATGGTATGGCGTGTTGCAGAAATGGAAGGGATAATGATTGTGTGGAGGTCATACCAAAGTTATTCCCAGGAAACCTTATAATTTGTGCTCCGGATTTAATTGCTTGCTGTAGTAACTAGTTGAAACTCCTGGGAGGAGAGGGCTTTTAGAGTAGCAGAGTGATAATTCTGGTGAGGAATTGAAATGAGTGCAAGATTATTTTACAAGCTTGGTTTTATTCTTTCTCCTGAACAGAGTTGTGTTTCACAGAGTCTGTGCCCTATCTTGATAGCCTTCCATCCCCCCTGGAATTTTATCGGGAATGGGTGTGTCCAAACAAGCCATGTATAATTCGGAATGCATTCAACCACTGGCCAGCTCTGAAGAAGTGGACATTAGATTACTTGAGGTATGAATCTGTGAATCTACTTAGCTTCAGCTTATACATTCAGAGCATGCAGAAAATTACTTGATAGTATTTCTTAGGATTAATGTGGGAGTTCCTTTCAAACCTGAAGACCTTGCTCCCCAGATTTAAAAATTGGCACTGCTAGGATTGTAGCGTCTGAAAGAGATGGGAGTAGACCAAGCCTGGGGAGTGTTTTCCAATTCCAAGGCATCATTAATCAGGAAATAGACACCATCATGACCAAGTTTTGATTAAAAAATCAAAAGGCATCCTGTCAAGGCATCTTTAAGTAATAGTTATATGTCCAAAGGATTACCAGTCCTGGCTATTGGACACCCAGTGGAAATAAACTGATGCATACAATTTAATCTGTGAACCACATGATTCCCATCCCTTTTTCAATTTCTGCAAGTTACTGCAAACCCAAATAAAAATAATCCCCTAATATATATTTGTTTTATTTATCACCTTTCAATTCACAAGGGCTCCTGAAGTGATGTACAACAAATAAGTGTTTAAAACAATTTGTTATTAACTGCCTCAAGTCCACTTTGACCTACAGTAGTCCTTTGAATGAGAGATCTCCAAGTCACTCTGTCATCAGTAGCCCTGCTCTAGTCTTGCAGTCTCGAGGCTATGACTTCCTTGATTGAGTCTATCCATCTGTAATACATTGTCCTTTTTTCCTACTGCCTTCTACATTACTAAACATTATTGTCTTTTCTAGTGAGTCATGTCTTCTCATGATAAAGTATGACAGCCTCAGCTTAGTCATCTTGGTTGGCTTCTAGGAAGAGTTCAGGCTTGATTTGCTCTAGGACCCGTTTATTTGTCTTTTCTTGAACTCTTCTCCACAACTCTTCTTGTGGTAGAGGACAGGATGTTAAAATGTGCTTGGAGGCTGATGTGTATAAATGTATTTGCAGTTCTGTATTGATTTCCTCCTTTGAAAAAAGTCACTCTCAAAACAAGCTGAATGTCTGGAATGTATGTATTTGAGAAGCTTCCATTGATGTATGGGAGATGATGAATGGGAGAATCAATACCCAGTAAAATTTTCCTTTAAAAATGCCCTGGAGGCTGTTAGGAGTAAATTTTATGTTTTGTCATTAGTATCTTTTTTTTGTTTGGCATAGCTGTGAAATTCCTGTGTATTTTGATGCAGGGAAATAATGAACACTAAATTGGTGAGTGTAGCAGTAACACCAAATGGTTATGCTGATGCAGTTTATCAGGACTGGTTTGTTATGCCGGAGGAACGACGCATGCCATTCAGTGCTTTCTTGGACATTCTGGAGAAAAAAGTAACCTCCCCAGGAGTGTTCTATGTGCAGAAACAGTGTTCAAACCTTACTGAGGAATTCCCTGAACTTATGGGTGATCTAGAGCCGGAAATACCTTGGATGAGTGAGGCACTTGGTAAATATCAAAATCTCAGTTTTATCTACAGCTTGGACTGTTGCACAGCTCATATAAAACCCACCCAACAGTTTCATGTTTAGTATTTGTGATTGCTGACCTCTACCTCTTTCCCAAAAAATGAATCCTACATGGAATACTCTAAAATCCTGCATTATTAATTTATTTGTAGAGTGACAATTTGATGGATTTATGCTAGTAAATTTTCATATAAATGATGAACTATTGGTCTACAGCATTATTTTAAAATAATGACTTATCAAATAAAAACCTCAAATGGATTAACAGATAGAGGCCAAATTTGCTTACATTTATTGTGTACTCCAGTGTGGTACAGTGGTTTGAGCTTTGGCCTGTGACTCTGGAGACAGCAGTTCAAATCCCTGCTCAGCCATGGAAACCCACTGGATGACCTTTGGCAAGTCATACTCTCTCAGTCTCAGAGGAAAGCAAAACCAAAACCTCTCTGAACAAATCTTGCCAAGAAAAGCCCATGAGGGTCATATTAGAGTCACCGTATGTCTTGCATGCTGTGTGCCCTCAAGTCACCATATGACTTGAAAGCACACAGCAACAACAACAAACAATATCCCTCCCATATTGGGAGGCCAAAGGGCTTTTCTTTCAGCAGATATGTTACCCCAAGTCCTCTTTCCTCAGGATTGTTATCCGTTTTCAAAACAGTATATGGGTACAGATATCTCAAATTGCTCTGTTCTTTATTGAAACTAAAAGCAATGCTTTAGTCATGAAATGTTCTGTTTTAGTTAATAAAAAGCTAAATGTTTGGTATCTATATATTTCACTAAGGGTAATTGCTATAATGATGTGCTTCGGCCTATGCTTCAGTAGATTAGTTAACCTGTCTGTTCAGGATGGGATAACTGAAGCCTGAACTAAATAGATATGATTTTCCTATGGCAGTTTTTGACTGTCAGTACAAACCCACTTATTATTATGTATATAAGCCATTAATAGCCTGTCATTGCATTTTAGGAAAGCATAATAATAAACTGAGTGAATAGAACGTTCTTAACCTGCTAATCTTTGAGCGTAAGATGTTGCTTTTTTTTAATAAAATTGTTTAACTGATTTGCATTTTTTTAGGAAAAAATCCTGATGCTGTGAATTTCTGGCTGGGAGAATCTGCTGCAGTGACATCTCGTGTGTATCATTATTAATTTTTTATTATGGTAATTCTGCCTCTTACTGTGGGATCTCAGGACAACATGCAAATAAAACAGTATAAATGGATTATAAGACTAAAGCAGTTAAAATCATGTACATGCACACTTGAAAAGAAAACAAGGCTCCAGAGGCTTTAACAATAATGATGACATAAACATATTCTCAACTGAATTTCTGACACTGCTGGCAAAGGCCATTTCTGTACTACATTCTTATAGCGCGATTATTCCACTTTCAACATTCTATGGAATCCTGGGGTTTGCAGTTTAGGGAGGGGCCGGCTACCCCCTCCCTAAACTGCAAACCCCAGAATTCCATAGGATGTTGAAAGTGGAATAATGGCACTATAAGAGTGTAGTGTGGAAATGGCCAAAGGTAGGCAGGGATAAACCTGTAGCAAAATAGTGTTTATACATAAAGGAATTCTCCCTTAAACAATTGCATTTTATTTTGATGTGTTCTCTTTTCATCTAGCTGCAATCATCTCCATTGAACTTGGTTTCCCTTGAAATCAGAAATCAGAGGGTGCTTTCTAGTGGAGGGATCGTAGCACTACCAGCCAAAAAGACATTCTGCAGCTAATCTGTCTGTTCCTGATTAAGAGATTTCTTTTGTGGAAAGAAGAAGAAAGACAGAAGAAAAGATGAGAAAGTTACTAGTGAAGATCTGGATAACATTGTCTAGGCCCCCATAAATTCTGTAAACAACACGGGGCACTTGAATAGGAACCAGAAGCACCCTGGAACCTTTTAGGAGTTGCTGATTGCTAATTATTATATACTTGCTTCCCACATAAAATTTCCCACCACTAATTGAAATGCCAGTTTGCCAGTGCTTAACGTGTTATACTGATTGAAAGAATAGTTTCCTTATCTCCATTATAAATAGAGCAGGAAAATACCAAAACGCCTACTAAACTTGTAAGAATCTGCATGATTTTAATAGCTGGAATTCACATGCACAGTTACAAATGTGTAATCTAGAGTTACACATCCATAACTGATTCGTGTTCTTGATTCCTGTGTATTCATGATCATGGAAATAGTGTAGATCATATGTAGAGATCATAAAAGTCTCCCAGTCCTGCCTTACTGGGTACCAGCTGCTGTGAGTGACAGCGATCTGTTCTCCCATTGATTGGGATGCAGCAGACTGATATTTGCACCCTTTTAAACCAGCAGTCTCCTGTATGATAAGAAATTATGGCAGGGATCCTACTTCTGATTGTCACACCAGAGATTGCTACCAATGTGGTGGTAGTGGTGGAAATGTTGATCTGCTGCATTCCAGTCTGTTGCTTGTATACTGTATGCTTGTACACCCAGTATACTTAACTGAGTAAGCTAAAATCTTGTCCATTGTCTTCACTGCATTTCACTGGATTGAGGAAAATGTTCCCTTTCCGCCTTTTCTTTTTCTCCAATCCCAGTTCATAAAGACCATTATGAAAACTTGTATTGTGTGATTTCTGGAGAGAAGCATTTTCTACTACATCCACCAAGTGATCGTCCCTTCATTCCATATGGTATGTTTTCTCAAAAGGGAATGCTTTGGGATGAGATGTGTAGCATTAGTATTTAGGCCATTTCCACACTACACTGTTATAGTGCTATCATTACACTTTCAACATCCTGTGGAATCCTAGGATTTGCAGTGGCATTTAGAATTTTCAGCCAGAGAACTCTTTGGCCTCAGTAAACTACAAACCCCAGAATTCCACAGGATGTTGAAAGCAGAATAATAGCACTATAACAGTGTAGTGTGCAAATGGCCCCAGTCTGGGAATTATTACAGTTGTGACATTGTTTGCACTTGTTGGACTTTCCCAATAGCAAAAGTAACTAGACATTACAAGGAAATTGTGTATATTTTTGCCTTTCATGTTTTTCTTAAATTCCTTTAAAAGCACCTATTGAATCAATGCTATTATGTGGAGGAAGAGGCAGACCAAAGTTTGCCATGTGTCAGTTTCCCAACTCATATCCTTCCTCTCTGAAGCAACTGTTAGCCATTGTGTGAAAATTTATGGCACCCTGTTTTAGGGCAGTAAGTTTTCCAGTCTGTGATTAATAGTGCCTTGGGCAAAGGGATATTTTGATTGGGGCTGTGATATGGGAGTAAACAGTTAGATTTAACCATGTCATGGCCCCATTTCAGGTCCCCACTAAGAAACACCTGAGTGCACTTTAAGAAGGGTGTGGAAGTGGGAAGTTCATTCACATCAAGATCATCAAGATTTTGTCAACATTTCCCACAAATACAAATAGTTTATTAACAAGATTTGTAACAGTTGCTTGTACTCAGAAACAGTTCTGACAAAGTGTGCTGTTTGAAGTAAATTATGCCCTTATTTTTTTTTCCTGTTAAACGCTATAAATTTAAATTTCCTTACCTTTGCCCCACATTCTTTAACAGTTCTTCCCCTGTGAATTCCAGAACTGTATCCGCCAGCAACACACCACATATCAGAAGATGGGAAGTTTGAGATTGTGGTTGATAAAACGTCAGAGAAGGTATTCATAGTCTTTGTATCACACTTTCTTTCTTCAGTGTTGAGGAGTCTTTGGCCCACCAGATATCTTCTCCTACAGTTCCCATTGGCAGCATCTGCTATAGTCAATGATAAGGGATTTTGGAAGCTGTATTACAAACTATCTGGAGAATCAAAGGTTCACTAGCCCTGCTGTGTGACAGCCATGATTGAGAGGGAATGTTTTAAAGAACTTCCCATCCCACCTGCCATGGCTTTTTGTCTCATCAGATCAAAATTATTTTTGAGATAGATTGAATAGTTATAGATAAAAACAGGGGTTTTGTTTTATTTTATTTGGTATGTGGATTGTGTTCCTAAAGTGCAATTTCCTTATTTAAAAACTTGGCTTCATGGCAGGTTCACCAGATTTGGGACAGATACATGTGTGGATACACTTGCACAAAGCAAGCCGGTAAACCAAAATAACAGAAACATCCAACTGTCAAACACTCAATGTCTAGTGTGTCTTTACAAATGATAACTCATCACCAAAATTCAGATGTAGTTTGTTTCAGTGGTTGACTATCAGAGGTGGAGTGTGTTGATTCATAGTGAATATGCACATCAGTGCACCGTTCACTATAGTGTATTTTCACATGTCTAAAGAAAGGCAGTGAGGTTTTTTTTAAGTATATATGAAGCATGGGCAAATCCATTCAAACTGACAGTGCAGAAAGAAAGAAAGAAAAACCTTGTTTTTTCCTTTAAGCCACAGAAAGGATTATTCAAAGAGATGAAGAAAAAATGCAGTTTTACTTCACCTGACAGAGAATTCATTGCCAGGCGTTTTTCAGCTGTTTGTCATCAAACCAAACTATCGGCCAGTTCCCTGGGGTAACTATAACATCTTTCTCAATAGCAGTATTTGTCACATTGACTTTTCATCCCAATAGGTGCCTTGGATTCCTTTGGATCCTTTAAATCCAGATCTGAAACGATACCCAGAATATGCCCAGGGGAAGCCATTAAGGTGCACTGTGAAAGCTGGTGAGATGTTGTATCTCCCTTCCCTCTGGTTCCATCATGTTCAACAATCACATGGCTGCATAGCAGGTAAGGAGAACAATATATGTGGAGGTCAGGTTAGGTTGTAATGATTACAACAACCAGGCAATTTCTCCAGATTTCACAAGTCATTTTTCTCCATCAGGATTCACTTTTGTCCCTCTTTCTACTAGCAGGAGTCTTCCCTGGAAATATTCCTTCAGTCTGAAGAAGCACAGTGTAGTATCCAAGCTAGGATGTATGAAATCTGAAGTGTTCCCAAATAATTTGGGACCTTTGGTGGAAATTTCATACACCTCCTTTAATTTAATTAGGATGGGCCATAGTTCAATAATTCATCTTTGGTAAACTCAAATGAGTAAGAGCAAATTCATTTCAAATAGGGTTTCTGCAAAAGAACTTCACAATGGATTCTGTGCTGTGGATCACATTTATCCCACTTTGCTGCCCTTGTATTAATTTTTTTTAAAAATTATTTTTTTTCTGTTTCCCAGCAAAATGTGCAACGCTGATACCTCAGAAAGCTTTAGCATCACTTTGTGATATATAGGAAGAATAGCTGTGTGATAATTAATCTTACCAATAGTTATGCTAGTTTAGAACCACATTGAGAGAGGAGTGATTGAAAAGTTAAGACAGTCATAAATAGTTTTTGTCCCATTAATTTCAGGGGCTCTAATCTAAGTATGATTAAGTCTGGATCTAACCCATAAAGATTTTTATTACTTACCTAGGCCTAGTTCCAACACTAACACAATGCTTGCACAATTGTGAAATAGTGAAAGGGAAAGGAGTTCAGGAGGCATGGGAGTTCCTTAAAAAGGAGATACTGACGGCACAGTCTAAAACTGTGCCAATAAGGAGGAAAAATGGAAGGCATCTGAAGAAACCAGAATGGTTGACTAAAGAACTCTCAGCTGAGCTAAGAGTTAAGAGAAACACGTATAGGAAATGGAAGAAGGGGGAAACCACCAAAGAAGAATTTAAGCAAGTAGCCAGGAGATGTAGGGAGGAGGTCAGAAAGGCTAAAGCACAGAACGAACTTAGGCTGGCCAGAGACATTAAAAACAATAAAAAGGGTTTTTTTAAATATGTCCGCAGCAAAAGGAAAAAGAAGGAGACAGTAGGGTCGCTACGCAGAGAAGATGGCGAATTACTCACAGGGGGGAGAGAAAAGGCAGAGCTACTTAACACCTTCTTTGCCTCCGTATTTTCCCAGAAGGATACAAGCACTCAACCTGGCGGTAGGGGAGCAGGGGAGGAAGCAGAGGAAATGAGGCACTTAATAAGTAGAGAGGTGGTACAGGAATACCTGGCCGCATTGGATGAATTCAAGTCTCCAGGGCCAGATGAATTGCATCCTAGGATATTAAAAGAGCTGGCAGAGGTCATTTCGGAACCGCTTGCTATAATTTTTGAGAAATCTTGGAGGACAGGAGAAGTTCCAGCAGATTGGAAGAGAGCAAATGTTATCCCCATCTTCAAGAAGGGAAAAAAAGAGGACCCAAATAATTATCGCCCAGTCAGCCTGACATCGGTACCCGGAAAGATCCTGGAGCAGATCATTAAGCGTTCAGTTTCTAATCATTTAGAAAACAACGCAATAATCACGAGAAGTCAACATGGATTTCTCAAAAATAAGTCATGCCAGACTAATCTGATCTCTTTTTATGATAGAGTTACTAGCTTGATAGATGAAGGGAATGCTGTGGATGTAGCATATCTCGATTTCAGTAAGGCCTTTGACAAAGTTCCCCATGACATTCTTGCATCGAAGCTAGTAAAATGTGGGCTAGACAGGGCTACTGTTAATTGGATATGTAATTGGTTGACCGACCGAACCCAAAGGGTGATCATGGATGGCTGCTTTTCATCCTGGAGAGAAGTGACTAGTGGGGTGCCACAAGGTTCTGTCCTGGGCCCAGTGCTGTTCAATATTTTTATCAATGACTTAGATGAAGGAATAGAGGGCATGCTCATCAAATTTGCAGATGACACCAAATTGGGAGGGGTTGCTAATACGCCAGAAGACAGGATCAAAATTCAAAATGACCTGGATAGATTGGAGAGCTGGGCCAGGGCGAACAAAATGAAATTCAACAGAGAGAAATGTAAGGTCCTACACTTAGGCAGAAATAATGGAATACAGAAATATAGGATGGGGGACACGTGGCTGGATAGCAGTACGTGTGAAAGGGATCTAGGAGTCTTCATAGACCAAAAGCTGAACATGAGTCAGCAGTGTGATGCGGCAGCCAAGAAAGCCAATGCAATTCTCGGCTGCATCAACAGGAGTATGGTGTCTAGATCGAGGGAGGTACTGGTACCACTCTACTCTGCTTTGGTTAGACCCCATCTTGAATACTGTGTCCAGTTCTGGGCACCCCAATTCAAGAAGGATATTGACAAGCTGGAGCAAGTCCAGAGGAGGGTGACCAAAATGGTGAGAGGCCTGGAAAACATGCCCTATGAGGATAGACTGAGAGAGCTGGGTATGTTTAGTCTGCAGAAAAGGAGGTTAAGAGGGGACATGATAGCCATGTTTAAATATTTGAAGGGATGCCACGTAGAGGAAGGAGGGGGCTTGTTTTCTGCTGCTCCAGAAACCAGGACAAGGAGCAATGGATTCAAGCTGCAGGAAAGGAGATTCCACCTGAACCTCAGGAAGAACTTCCTGACAGTCAGGGCTGTCCGGCAGTGGAATCTGCTGCCTCGGAGAGTAGTGGAGTCTCCTACCTTGGAGGTTTTTAAGCAGAGGCTTGATGGCCATCTGTCGGGAGTGCTTTGAGGGTGTTCCTGCATGACAGGGAGTTGGACTGGATGGCCCGTGTGGTCTCTTCCAACTCTACATTTCTATGATTCTATGATTCTATGATTCAATTCCCAGTTGTTCAAGTGGTTATACATTTTCCACACTTGCAGAAGAAAGTATCCCACGTGTCCTTATGCAATCAGTTCCTTCTGTTGTTCAGAGGCTGAACAGTACATCAGCGCTGGTTGATGTGCCTGTCAGGCACCTGAGTGCTGTACTGCCTTCACAAACTAGAACCCTTTTCGCACCTTACCTTTTAATGCTGCTGAGGTGTGGGGCTTGCGCAAGAAGCCTGGGCAGGAAGGCTCTCGCAAGCCTCCTGCTTCAGCTCTGCAGCTCCTTCCTGCTTGCGCAAGCTCCCCGCCCGCACCCCACCCCTTCCTTCTGCAGTGCAGCCTGGGAATTGGAGGCTGCACTGAGGAGAGGACGCGTGACCGGCCCGGCTCCAGAGGCTCCCCACGGCAGGTAAGTGCATGTGGGGCCCCTGACCGGTGCGCAAGTACGGGTCATTTTCGGCTAAAAGCCAAAAATAAAAAAATATGTGTGTGCTGCACGTGAGGCCCTTGAGCGTTGCGTAAATAGGAGTGCATCATGCAGACCACTCCTCACATTTACACGATGCTCAAGGGGCCCTTTCGCTTGCAAACTGCCATGCAAAAAGGGCCAAGCTCTGAATGCCCATATTGCTGGCCCTCTCTTTTTGCCCAGATCTCGTGAAATTATACGAGCTGGAGTTTTGCAATTGTTGCTATTGAATTTGTCCCATTTTTTTTTTTTAACATTTTCACAGCCATGATGAACTGAATGTTTATAGAAAGGGCCTTTAAATAGTGTGTTGTACTCTTCTCATTTCTTGTTTTTTTAATAGGTATGTTTTAAAATTGCTTTTAATTCTATTGATAGTTCAGTTGTATTTTAACCTTCTCTGCGTCTTCACTGATGCACACTTTATACTTGAGAACCAATACTGGAGAAAGATGGTATATAAAATTTATTTTGTGTTTTTAAATCAGATTACTTGTAATACCAACACAAAATGATAAACATAACTATACCACCATTTGACAAAAAAGATTATATTCAAAGGAAGCTCTCTCAGAGACAGATGTTTTACAGCACAGTATAAAGATGTTTTTCTTTTTCAGTGTATAATCCTGAAACTTCATATCCCAAAATGTAAAATATCAAGAATCCCGTAACAACTCTGCAGTATTTATGTTGAAACCCAGATGGTTTTGGGATATGAGATGCATTGTTTAGAAAAGTAATGAACAGCTGCCATATCTCAATAAACATGTCAGTCTTAGGTTCCCCTCTAAGAACTTTATGCTTAGTTGTAAATTTTTCATTTAAAGCCAGATCCTACAGCTTTCTCCACCATGTAATAAGATCTGCTTCCTCAGCGTGTTTCTATCCCGTGACTATAACCATTCTTGCCACTGATAATGAAAAAGATATAAGGTGTATATGGTGCAAATGTTCATTTTTATTTATAAGGATGGATAATAATAGTCTGCCATCATTGTTAGTAGGGTGAGATATCATTATATTCAATAACTGTTTCTCAAAATCTCTTACTTTAGGGCAATATAGCCATATACAAATTAAAATTTTCTTTTTACATCCTTTCTAAGATGAAGAAGATATATTTTTTATTATTTAATGAAAGTCAAGAGGGAGTAAGATGCCACTTACATACTATTTTATTTTTAAAAAGGCAGAGGATCAGATGCTATGTCTGTCTGAGGTGGAAGTGTCTAATTTGTTTCCCAAGCAGTTCACACTCCTTGTGGGATTCTATATGGAACATCAAGAACAGCATTATATAGTCTGGATACTTAAACCCTCATTGTATTTGTTGAGTTAATGATCCTAAAAAGAAGGTACTAGACCTTGGAGGGCCTTCAGTGTCTTTTTAGAAAAGTATGAGCTTGAAGTACTCTAAATTGTGACTTTTCAGTTTCACCCAGAATGCAGTGCATCCATCTCGGGGTGCAGAATTCCCAAGAACCCATGTTGAATACAACTATGCTATCATAGATAGGCTGAATAATAATGAGCATTAGCCCAACAAGCAGCAACATAGCTGATTAGTGATTTGAATGTGAGTCCATGGTTCTGGCAGAGCTTGAGAAAGTCACTGTTCTGACCTGAGACTGGTCTTAATCCAGGCCTCCTCTAAGAAGTTTGTTTGATACCAAGACTGGTACAAGCAACTGGTATATAATATGACTTTATTGATCAGTCAGTGCAGCGGGTGTTCACAGCAGAGTAAAGCACATCTCTTCATAGCCAGACACCACAAGGTACAAGACAAAAAATCCTAGAAAAAGCTACTATGTCCCCAGGCTTGTGTACATACCTCCAGTTTTGAGGTGAGTCTGAGAAGTGGTTGAAAATAGATGGCTTAAATAGTAAAAGAAATTCCTCATGAAGATGTAATCCCCATCTTTCTAGAAGCTGCAACAATGGGAAAAACAAAGAATCCAAGAAAAAATTAATCCTACACTTCTCCCAGCTAGGTTGAAATATTTTAACAGAAAAGCAGGTTCTGAATCCATACACTTATCTACTGGAAGCCTCTGTCAGAATACATAGTGAGGCCTAACTGAGCCAGGTGCAAAATAACCCTTTCCATATCAATAGGATGCTGTATAATAGTGATCTGTGAGCCAACTGGACACTCCAGAACCATTCCCTTTGGTGGCAAATGTCACACTCACTACAGTTACTATTTTGGGGTACAACTCTTGGAACGCTCCAGAATCCAAAAACACAACTTTCCAAAGTTCTGCCCATTTGGGATGCCTTATGAGGAATATTAGTTTGTATGTTAGATTAGCAATGCAATCACTGCTTGAAAATGAAATGGTGAATGCCATTTTATATGGAAAACTGCCTGTGTCGGGATGGGCAACTTGTGATCCATAATATTCTGGACTGCACTTCCTATAATTCCCATAATTCTTCATCATATTATGATGATATGATATGATATGTTGGCCAAAGCTGCTAGGAGTTGCTGCCCAATAACATCTGAAGGGCCACAAGCTGTCTATCCTAGGTTTGTGTGAACTACCTTCCCATGTTAGTCCTGAGATTTCACAATTCACAGGGTCCCAATGGCTTTGTTAACATTAGATGAGCAGTACAGAAAGATACTCCACATAAAGAAATTTTACACAAATGTGGCTACATTTTCAAGTGGACCTAATTTCAAATGAAAATAATTGTTACTGGTTAACATATTTACTGGCTTTTAATCTCTTGTTTTATCAGGTTTGGGGGTAATAAAATATACAAAGAAGAGCATTGACTTATCATAGTTTGCAACCTCTATTTTGAGCTGCTATTCATTCACATTCAAACATTGTAAATCATGAAAACTACCAAGATTAGGCTTCCAGATTTATTTAGTAATTTATTTGATTTATGTCATACCTTTCTTCCAGGGCTTGGATACAAAGCCTCTTCCAACACAATTAAATAGAAGCTCTAGTAAAAACACAGTAAATTATATATTGTCAGATAGAATACAAGTTGTTGTTCTTGTTGTTGATGTTGTTGATGATATCAATATCCTGCCCTTTTCCCAGTCTGCAACTCAGGGCAGCTTGCAAAATATAAAACTATTAAAACACAAATAAAGAGAGTTTAAAACTCCTTGAGGGTAAAAATAGGAATTAAAATATTATTTGTATTTTTTTCTTTTTCTCCCTCCAGTGAATTATTGGTATGACATGGAATATGACCTAAAATACTCCTACTATCAGCTGTTGGATTCACTCACAAAAGCTGTGACACCAACATAGCACAGTCCTGAGGATCTTGGAACCTCTAACCTCCCCTGCCCAATATGGAACAGTGGCTTGAATTCTAATATGCACTGTTCAGATGAGCTGAAGTTGAATAATTTAATACTATTTAATAATGGTCTAAAGACAAAGACCATCTATTCTGCTGTCAGCTTAGCTTTGTGTGAATGTTCTTAGGGAATGTGGACTGGATGGTACCTTATATGGTTGTTTACCTTGAGTGAACTTTGAGATCTGTAACACATGGCTTGTCGGTTTCCAAATCAAACTGAGATGAGCACCATTCAGAAATTATGCAAACTTTCCAGATCCATTTAAATCAGGTTTCAGGATACTGTTTTGGACTGCCACTACTTAGTTGATTTGGTGGAAAGTCTGTTTCTACAGATCAAGAGAGCTAATCATTTCGGTTAGTTACTGTAGGGAGAGAATTGGGAGTAATGTTTCATCAGTGAACTCATAGCTTCCAGCTTTATGTTTCTTCATTGTTGGATGCTCATGCAATGGTCTTGTCCTTGAGACAACACCTACGGTGGGGAACTTGTGGCTATGCAGAAATTGATGAACTTTATCCCTTATCCTGCAGACAGTTGGGAACAGGGTCCAACATCTGGGGATTTACAGTTCATCACTGATCTACAAAACACTGATGGTTTGGATATTAATAAATTGAAATTACAGCAAAGCAAGTAGGAGTTTGTCATGATTGTTATTATTTAATAAAGGAGAGCAATTACCTCTTCAGGGTATTGTGAGCTCTCATTTTCCAAGGCAAGGACCCACAAGTATCTTTAAAATGGAGGGAGGAGGGAATTCAACATTGGCAGGCAGGTTGTTACCAATTTTGACTACTTGTAGGTGTGTTTTTACAAAACAATGAAAACGAAATACTTTAGATCAGTAGTTCTTAACCTTTTCTTTACCAGGGACTCCTGTAAATATAATTTCTTGCTGGGGTCCCCCAAGACTGAACTCAAGATTTAAATATTTAAATTTAGATTTAAATATTCAAACATTATTTAAATATTAAAATATTTATTTATTAAAGGCTTCTGGAGACTAGGATTCAGATTCCCTGCTCAGATACTAAGTGACCTTGGGCAAGTCACATTCTCTCAGCTTCAGAGGAAGGTAAAGGCAGACCCCCTCTGAACAAATCTTGCACCCTCAAAAGCTGTGATTGGGTCACTTTAGGATTGCCATAACTCTGAAGTGATTTGAAAACATGTAACAACAAAGTGCCACTGACAGGGGAAGGTTCTTTCTACCTTTCATGTCTCTCCCCTTTGAAAACTGATTTATGGTGACCATAAGGCAAACTTAACCTGGGTTTTCCTGGCAAGATTTGTTGCCTTTGTCTTTCTCTGAGGCTGAGGTCACCCAGTGGGTTTCCATGGCTGAGTGAGGATTCAAACCCTGATCTCCAGAGTCATAATTTGGGTGTGTGGGGATGGGGTGGGGGTGCCTCGACATCCAGTCATACAGCCCACTGTTGCTCCTGCTGTTGATGTCCAGTAGTAGGACTTTGTGGATCCCCCCCCCCGTGAGGGCTCCCCAGACCCCAGGTTAAGAACCACTGCCTTAGAGTGAGACCATCATACCACCTTACAAATGAAAGTGGTAACAATCATGAGAGCAAAGGGCAAGTAATGATCATATACTGCATTTCTATTGATAATGCTCAAGGGCGCTCAGCTATGCAAGAGTGTTGGTGATCCAATTTTGCCACATTATTTCAGGAGGAGCTCACCCCTCCTCCTTAGTCTGGGGGAGGTTGAGCCCTTCTGCCCCCACTTCCCCAGTTTCAAGTTCCGTTCTTCCAAGAGCTGGTGGGACTGGCAAGTCAAAATGCCTTCTATCAGAGACAGTTGCCTTTGTATTGCAAAACTGATAGGAGAGACACTTTAATTGCATCTGTCCCCAAAGGTAAAAGAAAAGAAGGCTGCCGGATTTTATTTTATTGCAATGTATAAATAAATAGTGTCAGCTGTGCTCTCTCTTCCTGTCCTGGAGAATAACGAATATAGTGAGCTCTTGGACTGATTAGTGTAAATTTGCCTTTTACATCTTTACCTTGACAGCTTGGGAAAACATGGGATTAATTACCAAACCCAGCAAAATCTTATGTATATTGCAACACAAATCCTAAGAGCTGCAAAGGTGGGGGAGGGTGGCAGTAATGCTTTTGTTCCTTGCTGATTATTTTCCATAACCATGCAAGAAAGTAGTTTTGATGCCACTAAACTACAGGTTGCCTGAAAGCAAAAACAAGTGTTGTAGCCCTATAAAGACAAACATTTTTGTCTGGCCTGAGACACAGAACTTGTATTTCCTTGAAAGAAGAGGATGCCTAAACCTCTGGAAATTAAACGGAGATTATAGGGTATAAGAGTAACTAATTTGAACCACAGCCTGCCACGAAGCCCCTTGACCTTCTGCAGAAGCACCAGAAACAAACACGACTGCTAGGTCAGCGTCCCATCCCCAAAAGTCGGGCGCTGCTTTTGATGGACTACATTTCCCAGAGGCCTTAGCCGCCCACGTCTCCTCTTGTGGGCAGAGTCCGCTGCCCTTTGGACTTCGGGCCGGCGGCAGGAGTCGCGAGGGGAGAAGAGGCTCCGCGCGCGCCGGCTGCGTGGAGGACCCACAGCCGCGCAAAGAGGCGCGCGCGCGCCCTACGACCCGATGGCCGCGGCGCGGGTCTCCGTCTCGCCCTCCTCCGGCTGCCTCTTCGACGAGCCCGTCCGGGTGAAGGTGGAGGGTCTCTCCCCGCGGCAGGAGGTGACGGTCCGAGCCGCCCTGGAGGACGAAAGCGGGGAGCTCTTCCAGGCGCTGGCCGTCTACAGGGCGGGGAGCGGCGGGGAGCTGGACCTGAGCCGCGCCCGCTCGCTGGGAGGCAGCTACGAGGGCGTGGAGCCCATGGGCTTGCTCTGGGCCATGCAGTCCGAGGCGCCCTTCAGGCGCCTGGCGAAGAGGGACGTCCGGAGCCCCTTCTGGGTCGCCTACGAGGTGTACCAGGGGCGCGGAGGGGCCGGCGGGCCGCCCCCGCTGTGCCGCTGCCTCAGCCGGAGGAGCTTTCTGGCGGAAGGGGTGCGAAGGGTCCCCGTGCGGGAGGGCCGGCTCCGCGCCACCCTCTTCTGCCCCCGGTGAGTGAACTCGGGTCCCCCCCACCACCACCACGGAGCGAGGGAGGTCGCGGTTCCCTCCGGACGCCTCCCGTCCTGGGCGCTCTGGTTGCTGAGGCTTTGCGCGCGCGCCTTCCCTGCCTTGCATTTCTGTCCTGCCTTTCATTCAAAAAACAACAGCAAGCAAACAAAACCCCTTATGTTGCCAGCCCTAAGGGGCAGCTGAAATTCGTGGCATGCAGAGTTGGCAAAAGGGAATTCTCTCTCAACACCTACATTATTCTATCCAAAGGGACTAGCAATCCTAAAGCAGAGCTTTCCAAACTTTTCATGTTGGTGACACACTTTTTAGACATGCATAATAATAATAATAATAATAATAATAATAATAATAATAATAATAATAATAATAATAATAATTATTATATTTATTTTTATCCCGCCTCTCCCAGTGGATCAAGGCGGCATTACAGGAATATATAAATATATTAAAACATTAAAATGTACCCCATCCTCCCCACCCACCAACCCTTCTATCCCCTTAAAACACATTAATTATTAAAACAAATTAAAAACAAAATTAAAAACAAAAGGACACTTGATGAGAGGTGGTGGAACACTAGTCTGGGAAGGCCTGTCGGAAGAGAACAGTCTTGACTGCTTCATTTTGCTACATAGTAATTTCAGTTTTACTAGCAAACCAGAGGTTAAACTAACCCCTGATAAGAGATACAGACACATACATCATCATCATCATCATCATCATCATCATATTTATTTCTATCCCGCCTCTCCACATGGATTGAGGTGGCAAACAACATAAAATCCATTATACATTAAAAAACATAAATTGGAATAACGAAATGTATGGGGGACGCAACGTATCTCATGGAAACCTTTCATATATTCATATAGTTCATATATTTTTAAAAATATTTAATAACATGCATTTCCAAGATTGTAGGTGACACACCTACACACTTCAGGTGACACACTAATGTGTCACAGCACACCATTTGGAAAGCCCTGCCCTAAAGGCACCAGATCCCATCTGATCTTGGAAGCTAAGCAGAGTCAGCCCTGGTTAGTACATGGATGGGAGACTGCCAGTGAATGGTGCTGTAGGCTGTATTTTAGAGGAAAGAACTGGGAAAACCATTTGTGAGTATTCCTTCTTTAGAAAACCCTGTGAAATTCAGGAGGTTGCCATGTGTTAACAGGCAACTTGAAGTCATATACATACTCCACCTAGGTACCGAATGAAAATATTGATTTCAGTTAACTTAACCGTGTATTTCTCTGTAAAAGTAACATATTGTCCACATGTACACATCATACAATGCAGATGTTTCTGTCTTGATGAAGGGCCAGCATCCCAAAATGTGGGACTTTTTGGCATCTGATTCATCTGTACAAAAGGGAAAGCATTCCAGCCCTCAGATAGGAGATAATTCTTTTATAATAAGGGATAGCTGGCAATCCTCATCTCAGAGTGATTGACTGTAGAAACAGAGGCAACGAAATCAAACAGCAAAAACCCAGAACAATCTGCTAGAAACAATTTGTTACCCACTAGGGTCTGACAGCGTTACTCATCAGGAAAATGTCTGGGCAAGCAAATAAGTCATCAATTGACATAAGGAATTCCGCCTATATTCCATTTGTATGGCTCTCCTCCTCTCATCTTTCCACACGACAACCCTATGAAGTAGGTCATGCTGAAAAAGTAATTAGTCCAAGGCCACCCAATGAGTTTCATGGTTCAGTGGACAATTGAACTGTATTTCTCAAAGTCCAGGGCAATACCGTGACCACTGTACTACACTGAGGTATCCTACCATGATGGCCCATGATAAGTGCTCTTGTATTTCATACCTTGTCTCCTTCAGAAATGAGTACTGGATTCTTTTCACCAGTCTGGCCAACTGCCTTACCTTCAACTGTTTTCTTCAATAGTAAAGTGCCACTAACTCTACACTCTACATTATATACGTACTCAAATGGTAGTGAACAAGCAATACCCATTACTGAAAAATACAGTACCAAAGCATACATAGTGACAAACAAAATTGTAATACAAATCGTAAGCAATGAAGATAAGTATGAGGTCCCTCCACAAATTTGTATATGGATATTCAGTTGCAGTGTATGATGGGAAAGCAGTACTCATCTTCTTTATACAATATATTATTATATCATTTTATATGCACATAGTGGTCTCTTCCAGATGTTGAATGTTGAATTCTTACAATTCCTCAGCCTTGGCTATGCTGGCTAGAGCTGCTGAGATTTGCAATCCAACAACTTCTGGAAGGTCACATTTTACCATCCTTTGTTCTATATTACAGCCTAATTCTATTCTATCATTTACTCTGGTTTAAAGCTCGTCACTACCACCCAGACTTCATTCCTCAAACTACCTCACAATAGTTCAACTCCTAACTTTCCGACCTTCATTTGGATGCAAGGTTTTGTATTCTCCAGAACTATTCATCTGGCTAAGCAGTAAAAATGAGGCTGGAATAGGGAGGAGAAGTACAGAGGATAGAGCTCCCCTCCCACAGTTTTTACCTTCCAGCCTGATGCAGAGTTGTGAAGAACATGAAAGTTTACACTCTATCATGGCATTATTGTTGTCCCAGATAAAGGTGTTGTCCACCTTTGGCTTTTGAAATGTATTTTGTTCGTACAGATCAAAACAGCTACTTTTGTTTGTGGACTGTCTTGCTTTTCTCATTCAGCTGTCTCACACAACACCAATCTCCATTACCCCCTCACTGCCCTTTCCTTCTTTTAGCTAGTCTCTTTTCACAGGCCAGTTTACAGTCTGTAGAGGGCCTTTCCACACTACACTGTTATAATGCTACTATTCGACTTTCAATATCCTATGGAATTCTGGGGTTTGCAGTTTAGGGAGGGGCATTTAGAATTCTCAGCCAGAGAGCTCTTGGGCCTCAGTAAACTACAAACTCCAGGATTCCACAGCATGTTGAAAGTGGCATAATAGCACTATAACAGTGTAGTGCAGAAAGGCCCTCTGGACATGGCAGTATGCAAACCACAACTTGCATCTCACTTACTTTCAAGGAGTAAAATCAAACTGAAGGTGGCTGATGAAGAAGAATAAATCACAGTTTTTAGCTTGTCTCTCTTTCTTTCTTTATCTCATCCAAAATCAATTGCATTTTCTCTTGCCTTCTTTTTTTAAAGTTCAGAATTGTGCTGAATAAAACACTCCTGAGGAGGAAAAAAAAGCCTAAAACCCAAAGAAATCTATTATTAATCAAATTAAGATTTTTGCAGAGACTCCAATCAACCAGTGAGCAAGATGAAGAAAAAGATGAAATATGCAAAAGAAAAGAACTTTGAATTTGCAAACAAACCAGTGAAATAGTTGGTGTATGATCTGAGAAAAGAGATAGACAGGAAAGTGATATTAAAATTAATGTAAAGTTTTAGAAAGTATTTCATAGGTACTGTTTTTTATATAAATGACAAGAAGTTTCTTTGGAGAAAGTGGATGAATACTTATGTAAACAAAATTTACCATAGATTAAAGACTGCCAGAAATGGATTATGAGCTAGAATGAGACATCCAACTGAGGCAGTGGGTACTGAGTTGGGATGATAACAGCAGCAGTACATCTAAGCATTGACACAAGAAGAATATTGAAAATACTGAAATATTCACACCTGGGTAAATAATATTTTAACCATTTGCCAAAAGATAAAAGAGTAGCTGCCAGGTGTATAGAGCTAGGGCGAGGGTCCCATGCCGTCAAAGAGAAGGTTGGTTGCTGCCAACCTTAATGGAACAAGTGGAAGAACTTGGGGAAGGGCCTCTTCGGGTGATCTTAAAACATAGGTAGGCATTGAGATTTCTTGATGGGGAAGTTTGTCTGTGCATTGCATAAAAACAAGTCTTCACCTTCTTTCTAGGCCCTGGACCATTCCCAGGACTACTTGACTTGTATGGATCTGGAGGGGGTCTTGTGGAACACAGAGCAAGCCTTCTGGCCAGCAGAGGTTTTGTGACACTGGCTCTGGCTTACTTAGCCTTTGAAGATTTGCCATCTTTCCCAGAGGTCATTGAACTGGACTATTTTGGTGAGGCCGTAGAGTTTTTGAAGAAGCAGGAACAGGTAAGAGACAAACAGAAATAATTATTGTTCTTGACAAGGAGTGTGCCATTTAGTGCTTTTCAAACTAGGCACCATAATACACAAAAGATCCAGATGCTTTTAAATGTCTGAAAACTGGCACTATTATTTGCATTCATTATAGAATCATAGAAATGTAGAGTTGGAAGAGACCCCAGGGGCCATCCAGTCCAACCCCCTGCCATGCAGGAACACCCTCAAAGCACTCCCGACAGATGGCCATCTAGCCTCTGCTTAAAACCTCCAAGGAAGGAGCCTCCACTACACTCCGAGGTAGCAGATTCCACTGCCGGACAGCCCTGACTCTCAGGAAGTTCTTCCTGAGGTTCAGGTGGAATCTCCTTTCCTTCAGTTTGAATCCATTGCTCCTTGTCCTGGTCTCTGGAGCAGCAGAAAACAAGCCCTCTCCTTCCTCTAGATGGCATCCCTTCAAATATTTAAACATGGCTATCATGTCCCCTCTTAACCTTCTCTTCTGCAGACTAAACATACCCAGCTCTCTAAGTCTATCCTTATAGGGCATGGCTTCCAGACCTCTCACCATTTTGGTCACCCTCCTCTGGACTTGCTCCAACTTGTCAATATCCTTCTTGAATTGGGGTGCCCAGAACTGGACACAGTATTCAAGATGGGGTCTAACCAAAGCAGAGTAGAGTGGTACCAGTACCCCCCTCGATCTAGACACCATACTCCTATTGATGCAGCCGAGAATTACATTGGCTTTCTTGGCTGCTGCATCACACTGCTGACTCACGTTCAGCCTGTGGTCTATGAAGACTCCTAGATCCCTTTCACACGTACTGCTATCCAGCCACGTGTCCCCCATCCTATATTTCTGTATTCCATTTTTTCTACCTAAGTGTAGGACCTTACACTTCTCTCTGTTGAATTTCATTTTGTTAGCCTGGGCCCAGCTCTCCAATCTATCCAGGTCATTTTGAATTTTGATCTTGTCCTCTGGTGTATTAGCAACCCCTCCCAATTTGGTGTCATCTGCAAATTTGATGAGCATGCCCTCTATTCCTACATCCAAGTCGTTGATAAAAATATTGAATAGCACTGGGCCCAGGACAGAACCCTGTGGCACCCCGCTAGTCACTTCTCTCCAGGATGAAAAGCAGCCATTTGTGATCACCCTTTGGGTTCGGTCAGTCAACTAATTACAAATCCAACTAACAGTAGCCCTGTCCAGCCCACATTTTACTAGCTTCGTTGCAAGAATGTCATGGGGAACTTTGTCAAAGGCCTTACTGAAATCAAGATATGCTACATCCACAGCATTCCCTTCATCTATCAAGCTAGTAACTCTATCATAAAAAGAGATAAGATTAGTCTGGCATGACTTATTTTTGAGAAATCCATGTTGACTTCTTGTGATTACCGCGTTGCTTTCTAAATGATTAGAAACTGACTGCTTAATGATCTGCTCCAGGATATTTCCGGGTACTGATGTCAGGCTGACTGGGCGATAATTATTTGGGTCCTCTTTTTCCGCTTCTTGAAGATGGGGATAACATTTGCTCTTTTCCAGTCTGCTGGAACTTCTCCTGTCCTCCAAGATTTCTCAAAGATTATAGCAAGCGGATCCAAAATGACCTCTGCCAGCTCTTTTAATATCCTAGGATGCAATTCATCTGGCCCTGGAGACCTGAATTCATCCAGTGTGGCCAGGTATTCCTGTACCACCTCTCTACCTATTATGTGCCTCAGTTCCCCTGCTTCCTCACCTGCTCCCCAACCGCCAGGTTGAGTGCTTGTATCCTTCTGGGAAAAAACTGAGGCAAAGAAGGTGTTAAATAGTTCTGCCTTTCCTCTTCCCCCTGTGAGTAATTCGCCATCTTCTCTGCGCAGTGACCCTGTCGTCTCCTTCTTTTTCCTTTTGCTGCGGACATATTTTAAAAAGCCCTTTTTATTGTTTTTAATGTCTCTGGCCAGCCTAAGTTCATTCTGTGCTTTAGCCTTTCTGACTTCCTCCCTACATCTCCTAGCTACTTGCTGAAATTCTTCTTTGGTGGTTTCGCCCTTCTTCCATTTCCTATACATGTTTCTCTTAACACTGAGCTCAGCTGAGAGTTCTTTAGTCAACCATTCTGGTTTCTTCAGATGCCTTCCATTTTTCCTCCTTATTGGCACAGTTTTAGACTGTGCCTTCAGTATCTCCTTTTTAAGGAACTCCCATGCCTCCTGAACTCCTTTCCCTTTCACAGAAATCCTAGTACAAACTAGCTTTCATTGAGGGAAATTTTCTTACAACATTTCCCCCTTCCAGGTACCTTTAGCTCTCAGTAGGCTTGCTGCTACCTTTAAGTGGAAGAAGCAGCTGCTAAATTTATATATAAATCTTCCGAAGAATATTATCCATTATTCTAATGTCAAATTTGTTTACAACTAGCTTGTTTTCTCTGTATCTCCACATCCATGTTGTAATGCAGAAAGTGACAGTTGCTCAAAATGGGGACAGAAAACTCCTGAGCTAACGGGACAGCAGATGTGAGTTTTAAAAAGTATTTGAAGATGGCATGTAGCTTGCACTGCTTATACACATCACCCAAGGCAGAAAACTACAGGACAATTTATTTGTGCATTTTATTCTCTTTGCCCCATATTGGTTGATTTTAGTGGGGAACAGCCTCTCACCCTGATTACATTTTGAGTCCACCCTAGCCAAAATAGCCAATGGTGAAAGATGCTGGAAGCTGCAGTTCAACAACATCTGCAGGGCTCCCAAGTTATCCCCCCTTACACTACTCATTTGTGGTCATTTGCCATTTGCTTCTCCAGGCACCTATGGGGACTTTTTCTCCTAACACCCTCGTACTCACTACCTGAAAAAAACAGCCAAGTGGCACTGGTCTTTAGCCATGAGTGATGGGTAACTAATGGATGACACATCCATTTTTACTTGTTCCAAATTTGTATATTGTCCATCTCACTAGGATGCCCAGGGTGAACTATATAGTTTCACATTTCGTGGATATACCATGGATTACCACATACCATGGATCTGATTCCCAATTTCCATCTTGTAAGTAGTCCTATATCGTGTTCTTCATCTTCAAGTTCTATATCTTGCAATTTATAAATGCAGATAATGGATGCAGTCTATGCAGTTGGGGAACTGACAGTAACCTTTCTTCCATTGTCCTTTCAGGTGCAATCTATGGGGATTGGAGTCCTTGGAATCTCTAAAGGTGCAGATCTTGCCCTTGCTTTGGCTACATTTTGGCCAGGCATCCAAGCAGCTGTCAGTATTTCTGGCTCAGGTGTTAATTCTTTTATTCCTCTGCAAGTTAAAGACCTCACCATTCCTGCTCATCCGTTTGATCTGAACAAGGTTAAGCTCATTGATGATTCTGGAATTGTGGATTACTCAGAAATTATGCATGATCCCAGAGATCCAGCAACTTGGCAATGTCGTATCCCCGTTGAGAAGTCCTTAAGCAAGTTTCTCTTTCTTTCCGGAGAAGATGACAGAAATTGGCAAAGTGAGCTGTATTGCCGGGAAGCTGTTCAGCGCCTTCAGGAGTGTGGACGTCATGTGGAGTTCTACTGCTATCCTGGGGCAGGGCACCTCTTGGAGCCACCCTATTTGCCCTTGTGCATTGCCTCATTTCACAAGCCACTTGGGGTTTTTGTGCTCTGGGGAGGAAAGCAGAAAGAACATGCGAAGGCCCAGGAGGATGCTTGGCAGAGGATACTGGCATTTTTCAGGCAGAATTTGCTGGATCCTCCTTTAAAAAGTAATTTATAGGCTGCTGTTTTGTTTAAATGTAAATGTAAATGAGCTAGTTAATACTGTGCAGTCTCTTAAGATGTCAAGAAGAGTTTACAGAATAAAAAACTTAACTGATAGATTCTATAAATGTGTCAACGGTTAGACAGTTCTGAGTATACTAGTAGGGCACAAAAGAGCACAGCTGGGTGTTTAATAAAAACACATATACCTCAGTGGCGATCCTATGTTATGAGCTAAGATATAAATGTTTTAATAAATACATCTACCTCTCTCAAGCCAACAGTATGTTCATTTATTAGTTAATACCATTGTGCTATAATAGCCCAAATAATTTGCCTTAAATCTCCATGAGATATTCAGGACCATCTCAAGGCATTTTAATGCCTGAGGCATACCACGTAATGGTGCAACCAACCAGTCACTTAAGAGAAAGTGCATAATACCAAAAATCAGACAAGTTATTTTATTGTATGTGACAGAAAATCCCAAAAGTGCCTTTACCCCTTCCTGGGAGCAAATATACAGTAATGGCATATTAAAAACTAACATTTTGTTGTCCTTTCATCAGATACAAAATCTGCTGCCCAAGGCAGTTCCCTGAGTCTGTCAAGTGGTAAGAATGAGTTTGATTGCTTCTGTTGAAAGTCAAGCCTCTTTATAAATGGGAATCAGAAGAAGCATCTTGCTTTTAACATTTCTTTTGTAATTTTTTTTTTTTGTTCAGATTAAGGATCAATGTAATTCAAGTCTGATTTCTAAGTTATTAAATAGAAAAAAGATTTCTGCCCAATATCTAAATTTTAAATATTTTTAAATGGTAAGCAAGACAATAAAGGGAGATAATCAAGGGGCTCTTGAAGTCAGACAATCAAATAAGTATTTGCTTTATGTCATCTCAAAGAAATAATAATTCATCTCCAGAGTTAACATGAGCAAGTTTGATACTGTAGGACTTTCAAGTTGTAATTATTAGAATGGGGGATAATTTTTTAAAAATGAATCTGTATATTTAGGGCTGATAATGCTTGTTATTTGATTGATTGATGGTTATTTAAATTCTAAGTCTTGAATAGTTCTTTCAAATACAAATAGACTCTTTGATCACAGCTTAGAACATTATTTGAAAACTCTAAAATGTAAATGTTAGTGTATTTCTTTAAAAAATTGTCCACCAAGTAGCACATTACTAATTACTTTTTGGGTAATGTGTTTTAAATTAAATACATTTTAAATTTAATTAATTTTAAACATGAAAATACATGTTTGAAAACAGCAAATAGCCAAAAATCATTGCAGTTGCCCCTCTGCAACTCAACATTTGGGAAGTAATAAGTGAACGTTCTTCTTCGTGGTCTCTGTGCCTTCATACACTAGGAGCTTTAGCGCCTGCGCGGTAGCGTTCGGAAACTTCTAGAGCTTGTTCGCTTGGCGGGAACCCCTCCCCCACGCCGGTACTGCGCATGCTCCTCCCGCCGAGCAACGGTCTCTCCTCAGTTCTTTCTCGTCCGCCGCCGCGTACGGAAGGTTCTTTAGTTTGTTCCTCTCACGTCGTGCTTGGCTTGCTGTTTTTTCACGGTTTTACGGACTTTCGGACTGTCTTTGACCTCTCTTTCGGACTCCCCCTTCGGTTTTCGTCTTTTGGATTTCGGAGTTTGGCGTTTCTTCGTCTTATGTCCGCGCTCTTTAAGAAGTGCGTGTCCTGCGGCCGCAAGGTTGCCCTCAACGACGGCCATAAGGAGTGTCTCTTCTGTTTGGGCGAGTCCCACAACATCCGGACTTGCCCAATTTGCAGGGATTTTACTCCGCAAACTCTTCGCAACCGCTCCGCGAGACTCAAATCTTTTTGTTGGGAGCAGTCTCTGCGGGCGATAGACGAGACCTCCACCTCCAAGATGGCCGACAAGAAGACGACCACGCCATCGACGGTATCGGCGGCTGCCGTTCCGTCCACCTCGTCGGTATCGGGCTCGGTACCGGCGAAAACGCCGATCTCGGCGTTACCGAGGATCCCGAAGCTGTCGGCGGCTGCCAAGTCAGCTAAAGGATCCTCGACGGCGAGGAAGGCTGAGGCTCCCCTTACGGAGACGCCTGCAAAAAAGCGCCCTGCTCCGGACGGAGGCAAGGGCAAGGAGAAGGAGAAGAAGAAGAAGAAGAAGGAAAAGAAGCGCTCCCCGGCTGGGGACGCTCAACCTCCTACTCCTCCTCCTACTCAGCAGCCTTCCAAAGGGCGAGGCGAGTCCGTCGACCTCTCGGAGGATGAGATCGAGGACGTTCCCCAACAGCGCCCGGACTCGCCTGTGGCAGACCCTCCAACCCTGGTGGAGGAGCGCCACCGCCCTCTTAGCCGTCGCAGGTCGGCCGACCTGCAGCAGAGAGAGCCCTCTGCTTCTCCGGAGCGGCGTTCGACCTCCTTCAGGTCCCGGTCCCGCTCTTCCGAGCGTCCGGTGGCCTCGCCGCCTCCGGGGGAGACAAGAGAGGAACAACCTCGCTCGTCTGCCTCAAGATACACCTCGGCGTCCTACGTGGCCAGGTACGCGAGGGAATCTGAGTGGAAGAGCCCCCGGGCCCTCCTATCGGTCCCATTCGCCATCGTACCGGGATCGGTCCATCGTGGCCCGAGTCGCTGGGAGACCTTCCGGAGGTCCCGGTCACCTCGTCGACAGCGCGAATCGCGCTCGCCTAGAGGGGACGAGGCTCGGTACCGTCGACGCCGAAGCTATCTCCGTCGGACCGCCGCTCCTTCAGCCGCTCTCCCTCCCCTCGATATCATAGGGCGAGGGAGCCTTCACCACGGTATCGGGCGATATCGCCACCTCCTAGGGTCACGGCGACGGCGACGCGCCCTACGGAGTCGGTGGTGACTGAGCGGACTACGACGACGTCAGCCTGCCAGACTACCCCGGTCACCACCAAGAGGGTGAAGTCCGTGGTCAGCCATCCCAAGCGGGACGCTGCTGCTACCACCGCCCCGGCTGCGGAGAAGCCTAGGAAGGCAACACCTGCGGCGACTACGAAGGAGCCGGAGAGCGAGCGGCGAGAGGACTCACCGAGCTCGGAGTCGTACGACTCGAGTGCGGAGTCTGAGGTGTCTGAGGCGGCCTCCCAGGAGTCTCCTCCGTTGGGATTCGGGGACCCGATCCCAGATTCTGCTCCAGAGGACGTCCACCAGTTCTCTGCGATGCTGCTCCGCATGGCCACTACCCTCGGCCTTAAGATCGCCGATGCGGAGCCGGAGGATGACGATCCAGCCTTCTCCGTTTTCGAGGAGAAGCGACCTTCCACGGCCCCGCTGCCTCTCCTGCCCCGGGTATCCAGACTGGTGAAGGCCGCCTGGGATAGACCGGCCTCGGCTCAGCCGATACCGCAGCGGTTAGAACACCTCTACAGGGTGCAGAAGGATAACGCCGGTTATCTATTTAATCACCCTGCACCGAACTCTGTGGTCGTCGAGTCCGCGCAGACGAAAGGCTCCGGCAGGCAACACACCACCCCGCCGGACAAAGAGGGCAGGAAGTTGGACGCCTACGCAAGGAGGTTCTATTCGGCTGCCTCCTTGCAGATCAGGCTGTCCAACACTCAGGCTTGCCTCGCGGCATACCTGAAGAAGGTGCTCGATCGCCTGCAACCAGCGATGGAAGCGGTACCGGAGGACATCCGCCAAGCCTCCTCCGTGATCTTCAATGAGGCTATCTCCATCGCTCGGCACCAGATGGCCTCCTCCCGGCACGCAGTGGAGATCGCCTCCCGGGTCATGGCGGGATCCATCGGCCTCCGCCGCCATGCTTGGCTTCGACCGGCCGACATCCAGGAGGACACCAGAAGGAGGATTGAAGATCTCCCCTTCGACGGTGAAGGCCTATTCAATTCGTCCACAGACGAAGCTTTGGACAATCTCGTCAAGGCGAGACTGACCGCAAAAAGATCGGGCTGCAGCCGGCCACGCAGACCCGCAGGGCCTCCACCTTCCGACCATCCTGGCGACGATCTTCCACCTCGTCGTTCCAGCGTTCGGCCCAGTCTGGACAGTCGAGACCGTCCTCCGGCTCATCGGCCAGACGCACGATTAGGCGGCGCCCGCCTTCGTCGAAGAAGTCCTCCTCCGAGACAAAGTCTCGGTTTTGACGTGCCTCGCAGGACCCGCCAATACCCACTCTTCAGCCTACCATCAGCGCTCGGAGACCGACCGACTCTCGCTCGACACCTAGCGGAGTGGCAGTATGTCACTACGGACTCTTGGGTACTTTCCATCGTCCGTCTTGGCTACGCCATCGAGTTTCTCGAATTCCTCCTCGCGGCGTTTATTACTCCACGCCGTCGAGTCCGGCCCTCCTGGAAGAGATCCAATCCCTCCTCCAGAAAGGGGCGATCGAGCGGCTCCCGCAAGAGGCCAAGACCACCGGCTTCTTCTCCAGGTACTTCACGGTACCGAAAGCCGACGGTACCCTCCGGCCGATCCTAGACCTCAGAGGGGTGAACTACTACATCCGCCCCAAAAGGTTCAAGATGGTCACGATACCGTCGATCCTACCCTTCCTACATCGAGGGGACTGGTTCGCCTCCATCGATCTCCGAGACGCATACTTCCATATCGCCATTCGCCCGCAGCACAGACGGTACCTCCGCTTCGCAGTCGACGACACCTGTTACCAGTACAAGGTGCTGCCGTTCGGACTCTCGACTGCCCCAAGGGTCTTCACCAAGTGCATGGCCCCGGTGGTATCCTACCTGCGGACGAAGGGCGCTTCCGTCTTCCCCTACCTCGACGATTGGCTGTTGGTGGCGTCCTGCAAACAGAGACTTTACCACGACGTCCACATGACGTTGTCACTCCTGACCCGCCTTGGTCTACGGGTGAATCCGAAGAAGTCCCACCTCGAGCCGGCGAGGATCTTGGACTTCATCGGGGCGACGCTCGACTCGACCTCCGCCAGGGCGTACCTACCAGAGTCTCGAGCACAAACTTTGATCCGGGCCGCCGCTCACGCTCGTACGGCCCCGACGTTATCTGCGAGAAGCGTCCAGCAGCTCTTGGGCTACATGGCTGCGACGACCGCTGTGACATATCTCGCCAGGCTGAGAGCAAGACCTCTTCAACACTGGTTCGTCCGCATATTCGACCCCCTGCGAGACGAACAGACACTCCGACTGCAGCTGCCGGGAGACGTCCGCTCATCCCTCCGATGGTGGCAGTCGCGACGCAATCTCATGTCGGGGATGCCTTTCCAACAGCCGACACCGAAGGTGACGGTAACGACCGACGCCTCCCTCTATGGATGGGGTGCCCACTGCGGCGATCTCAGAGTCCGCGACAGATGGACCGACGACGAGACCGCTCTCCATATCAACGCGCTGGAGCTGCTTGCCGTCTGGAAAGCCCTACGGGCGTTCCGCCATGCCGTGGCGGGGCGCACGGTCCTGATTCTGACGGACAACACCACCGCCGTCTGCTACATCAACAGACAAGGTGGGACTCATTCCACGACCCTGCTCGACATCGCGCTCGGCCTGTGGGAATGGTGCATTCGCCTGCACACGCATCCCGTGGCGGTTCACCTGGCCGGGCAGGAGAACACCACGGCAGACGCCCTCAGCAGGGACACCTCATCCCATCACGAATGGTCTCTCTCCGGAGAGGCGTTCAGACTGATTCGGGACCGCTGGGGCGAACCATCGATCGACCTCTTCGCGACCAGGGAAAACGCGAAGTGTCGCCGATTCTGTTCCAGAGCGGGCCACGATCGTGCCTCCATCGGGGACGCTTTCCAGTTTCCGTGGACCGGGGAACTCCTCTACGCGTTCCCGCCGTTCCCGCTGCTCGGCCGGACGATATCGAAGATCCTCGCCGACCGAGCCGACGCGATCCTGGTAGCCCCGTACTGGCCGAGGCAACATTGGTTCGCACCCCTGCTACAAGCCGCGCGAGACGACCTGCTCCGGTTGCCACCGACACCGGATCTGCTCTCCCACTCCGGCGGCCGAGTCCTCCATCCGGACCTGCCACGCCTGGCCCTCCATGCCTGGAGGATATCGCACTAGACGATCCCGTGCTCGGTACCGTCCTCGTCGCGGCCAGGAAGGAATCCACCCGTCGCAACTATCAATACAAGTGGCGACGCTTCCTGACCTTCGCTAACGAGAGGAGTGAGCCGGTATCGCCCGCGGGGCTCTCGACCGTCCTGCACTTCCTCCTGCACCTCCGGCAACAGGGCCTGGCGTTTCCATCCCTGAAGGTGTATCTCTCCGCGATCGTGGCATACCAACCGCCACGATCTGCTGCCTCGGCCTTCTTCAGGAACGATACCGTTAAGCGGTTCCTGAAAGGACTTCATCATCTCTACCCGCCGGTATCGCCGCCGCTACCGCCGTGGTCCCTCTCGCTGGTGCTCTCGCAGCTGACGAAGCCGCCCTTCGAGCCAATGGCGACCTCGGATGACAGGCTCCTGACAATGAAAACTGCCTTCCTGGTAGCGGTGACCTCAGCGAGGCGAGCGGGTGAGATCACAGCTCTTCGTTCCGATGAGCCCTTCACCGTCTTCCACAGGGACAAGGTGGTCCTGAGACCTGACATCTCGTTCCTGCCAAAGGTGGTGTCCAGTTTCCATCTCAACCAGGACATCATCCTGCCTGCCTTCTTCCCGAACCCGACGACACCGTTGGAGCGGTCCCTCCACTCCCTGGACGTGCGTCGGGCATTGGCTTTCTACAAGGACAGGACTGCTTCCTTCCGACAGACGCCGCATCTCTTTGTTTGCTATGGGCGACGTCGGAAGGGCCTAAAAGTGTCCACCCAGCGCTTCTCCAAGTGGGTGGTGAGGACTATTGAACTGGCGTATGAGCTCGCGAGGAAGCCTCCGCCAGTCCTGCTTCGAGCCCACTCCACCAGAGCTGTGGCTACTTCTGCGGCCCTCCTGCGAGGAGTTGACCTGCATGAACTCTGCCGTGTGGCGACCTGGTCCCAACCATCGACCTTCGTGCGCCACTACAGGCTCGACTGCCGGTCGCGCAGAGATGCCCGGTTTGGACGTGAGGTGTTGGCTTCCGTGCTGTAGGACCTGACCCGCCGTCCGACCGGTAAGCTACACAGTCTCCTAGTGTATGAAGGCACAGAGACCACGAAGAAGAAGAACAGGTTGCTTACCTGTAACTGTGGTTCTTCGAGTGGTCATCTGTGCCATCATACACACCCGCCCTTCCTCCCCTCTTTCTCAGGTCCCTGTAGGTTCTACGGCGGACGACAGAACTGAGGAGAGACCGTTGCTCGGCGGGAGGAGCATGCGCAGTACCGGCGTGGGGGAGGGGTTCCCGCCAAGCGAACAAGCTCTAGAAGTTTCCGAACGCTACCGCGCAGGCGCTAAAGCTCCTAGTGTATGATGGCACAGATGACCACTCGAAGAACCACAGTTACAGGTAAGCAACCTGTTCTTACTCATTACAACCCCAAAGTAATATGTTAATATTGATGTTATAATGTGGAAATAAGTTGTTAACCCTACATGTCCCATAAGGGTAACATGTTACAATGAGTATTGTACAACCTGTACACGTGTGTACAACATATAATGTTTTACTTCCAGCCTGTGTCTGTGCTACTTAGTACTTACATTTGTGCAATCACATATGTTTGCTTTGCTGCGCTTGTGTCTCTTTCTGTTGTCTCAAATCTCTCTGGCTATGCAGTAGTGACCTGTTTTACTTGAAGTTAGATAATCCATAATGTACATCGAGAGTGCTCTGTAAATTGTAAAATCAATCAGTTGACTCACTCACTCTTTTGGCTCTCTTGTCATAAAAGTCTTTCATATCTCAGTTCCAGGTCACTTGTTCTGTGCCTCTTTCTTGTGCCATCAGCTGAAAAGTTTCTCAGCTTTCTCTTCCCTGTTCCAGTTTGGCAGGGGTGGTCCTGGTTAATCCTCTGCTGTCCCATTTTCTAAGCTACTTTTAAAATATCCCTGTTTCTCTCCTCTTCCTCCCACTTTTCATCCTTGGCTTACTTCAGTTGCTGCGAACTAAAGCCATTTCTGCACTAGACTGTTATACCGCTGTTATTCCGCTTTCAACAGCCTATGGAATCCTGGGGATTAACTGCAAACCCCAGGATTCCATAGGATGTTGAAAGTGGAATAATAGCGCTATAAGAGTCTAGTGTGGAAATGGCCTCAAAGTGAAAAGGTATCATGCCAGTGTATAAGATGCACCAACCTATAAAATGCACCCATAACCAGGTTATGTTGTTTCATGCTGCCACTTTGTATTTTTGGCACAGTTTGTTAGACAGTTGCATGGGTATTGGACCTAGAACAGCAGCTGCCAAATGCCACATAGCATGGGATGATAGAGGTCCCATTCAGTTCAGGGGGTACAGTGGAGTGGCAATCATGTCTGGCTCAGGAGGGGACACAGCCTGCCCATCTTGGTGGCAGGGGAGATAAGCCTGGGCAATTCCTTCCTGTCATTCTTTGGGTTCATCAGTCAGTGGGCGTATTGATCAATACCAGGATCCGTACCCATACGTATGCCAACCCTATCTGCATCTGTAACCAATAAAAAGTTGTGACTTCTTCCTTTCAACCCTGTGTTCATTGTCTTCTTATGAGCGGATGTTGCCCCTGATTATGCAATAAGAAATCAAGCTCCAAAAATCTGTAAACATATTAACAGTCTCATAAAGCATCCATACATAAGGACTGTTGTAATGTCCAAATGTCATTGATTTCACCAAGAGTATCATAAAACATCTATACAATTATAATGTCCAAATTGCTGTGATTGCATCAAGTGTCTCATAAAACTTCTGTATATACAGCCATCCCTGGAGCATTTTACAGACGTTTCGACATAGGTCTTCATCGGTCAGTGATTTCTTGGAAATATAATATTATTCACAACACAATAGTAACCCTGTAAACTGCTAGATTATGTTACAAAACATGTATACGTGAATGTTTACAAAAGATACCTAATCAAATAGATGAACTATCATTAAATGACCCCATTTCTAATGAGGTGGTTGGCAGAACTAAGCTAAGCTAAACTAAACTAAATAATACATGTCTAAGGACAACTGATAAACACCTATTACTATTGTGCTGTGAATAATAATAATATTATATTTCCAAGAAATCACTGACTGATGAAGACCTATGTCTATACATATGTAAAATTTCCTAGGGATAGTTCTATGTACAAAGTTTTATGGGACACTTGATGCAGTCACAGAAATTTGGACATAATCGTATGGATGCTTTATGAGACTCTTGATGTAATCCCTCAAATTTGGTAATTACAACAACATCCCTAATGTATGGATGTTTTATAAGACCCTTGCCATATCTGTGGGTTTTTGGAACTTGATTTCTTATTTATGTCATATCATATATTAAAATATCGTTGTCAGTTTATGTAGTAGATTAACCCTATTTTTGCTGTCATTTGGTAATCCTTTAATTTTTTCCCAGAATAAGTAAAAGATCCCCTTTAAAGCACTTGTTGTGAGGGATGTGGGGCTTTGGGGAGGTAGGTGAGAGGTTAAATGGATAAGTCAGATCTGGTGACGGTGGTGCATATCTTGGTTACAGCCTGTTTGGATTACTGTAATGTGTGTGGGGGCTGCATGGGACTGAAACATGCTCAGAAACTTCAGTTGCCCAAAGAATTGCAGCCAGATTGTTAACTGGGGCTGGATACAGGGAACACACAAGCCTCATATTGCAACAACTCCACTAGCTGCCCATCTGTTTCTAGACACAGTTCAGAGTGCTGGTTTTGACCTATACATATGCAGCTTGGTTCCTAAGGCCATTTCTCGTATGCAGCTTGGTTCCTAAGGCCATTTCTGCACAACACTGCTGTCCTGCAATGGGATGCATTGCTGGTAGTCTATGAGTCTTGCTTTTCCACAACATTGTCATGGTCTCACTGCCAATACATTCCCATCCATTGCAATCGTGGGATATTCCATCAACAGAAAAATCCACGAATGGTCAGCGATTGTGTGATGCTCGCATCACCGGTGGCCAGGTGGAATGGGCAGAAGTGCAATTTAGGTGCTTCCTCCCCCAGTGCAGCACAGGAAAGAGGCCAGCTGCACTGTGGAAAGAAGGCGCATATAATAATAATAATAATGTTTATTTATAACACCCTTTACACCAAAGGGAGGAACAATGACATATACAATCAGCGACACAGACATTAAAACAGAAAACCACAACAATACATGGCATGAAACCCCCAACACCCTACCAGTTGCTACCCATCTCAGCACCTTAAACACATCTCGATTACTTAAGGCGGAGAGTCAAAGAGGAAGGTCTTCAACTGTTTGTGAAAACGGATGAGATCCTCCTCCAGCTGGAGGTCCAAAGGAAGACTGTTCCACAAATGCAGAGCCAGATCTTGAAAGGCTCGCAGCCTTGATAGAGCTGTACACGTTGATGGAACAGATAGTAATCCTTTGCCTGAAGATCTCAAATTCCTGGATGGAATGTGCCACACAAACTGAGCAGCAAGGTGCTGATGGAGGTTAAAATGCAAAGCTTTAAATACCAGCACCAAAAGTTTGAAACAGGTCCTGGCTTGAACTGGTAGTCAGCAAAGGGATCTACGGGGAGAAGAAACAGGTGAATATTTTGGTAGACTTAAAATAATCCAGACAGTATTGTTCTGAATTAAAACCAGAGGAAGAAGGGAGCAGGAAGACAAACCTGCCAATAAGCTGTTACAATAATCCCACTTGCAGCTGGTTGAGTGTGGAGGGGAGCGTTGGGGGTACACTCCCATCCCAGGAGAGGCACTGCTGGGATGACAAGAAGATGACGACAGAAAAAGGTAAGTTGCAGAAATGGCCTATATCTCCCTTAATGAGCCCCTTAGAGCTCTATCATAACCTGGAGAAGCTCTTCTCTCTTTCCCACAACCTTCCCAAGCTCATTTGATGGGAACAGGAGAAATAACCTTCTTGGTGGCTGCTCCCATACTTTGGAGCTTGCTCCCTAGAGAGGCTAAGATCTTTGCTGTCCTTTCGTCAGAGGATTAAACATTTTTATGCCATCAGTTTTTTAAAAAAAAACAACTGGAATGATGTTTTAATGCTGTGCAATGCCATTTTTAAGGTTTGCATATCATCTTTTAATGAATTTTAATACTTCCAGTGTTTAGTGTTGAATATTTATAAACTGTTTAATCACTCTTAAATAATGCCTATATTTATACTTTTATTGATTTTTTAAAAAGTTTTAATTTGTATTGTTTTTAAATAAGTTGTTGAGCCCCATTGTTGGGAGAAAGGTGGGATAGTAAATAAATAAATAAATAAGTAAGTAAATAAATAAAAGGTTAAGATAAAATTTCTTTTAAAAAAAGACAAGTTAACTGTGCAAATGTTTTCTTCTCTGGGAAGACCTAAATGATTCCTCTCTTCTAAATGGCAAACCATTCTTTTAGAAGATCAGATGACTGACTTTGGAAGGGAACAAACTGTTCCAGGGATGTGCAAATGTGACTACCACACTGCTTAACCCCAGTGTGCTGACAATGTGTTTGGTGACACCTAACAAATAAGCAGGTGGTGTATCCTTTGTCTATTTCATTTCCTTTTGTCTCATAATGTCAAAATGATCATCATTTGAGTAAGAGATTAATCCCTGACAAAAGTAAAAATAAATTAAGTCTGTGTAAACATACCTTGTGAATTTTGTCACTGACCAAAATTTTTGGGAAGGCTTGTTAAATGTATACACTTATTGCTTTCCCTGAGATAATAGGCATCTGCAATATTTAGTCCATCAGTTTTTGTCATGACTTTGAAGTATCATTGCATCACCATACATAGTGAACCAGCATACCGTTATGCCTCAGACAATGAAGTAGATGTGTTTCTGAACATTAGTTCTTTAACAGAAATTTTGGTATGAGAGGCAGCAATAGCATAGAAAGAATGGGAATAGGTTTTTACACTGCCAAGGGAGGAAAAAAAAGTTTCAGCAAACATTATATCCAAAACTAACAATATGCAAGTGTGAAATAAAACAACCAGATCAGGTAAGCTTTGCAAGAATAAACAAAAACCATCAGAGAGCCAGTAACAGACTGTTGGACAACAGCTAGCAAGATGGGGTTCCTATCCCATGAAGCTCATTGTTTATCTTTAGGTAAGCCGCAGTCCCTCAGACAACAGAATTGCTGCAGGGACAGAAAAGGAAAGGTAAGGAACTGTATCTGCTTGAGGAAAAGGTATTAAAATACATACACACAAAACAACAATTGGCAAAACTATTCTTAATCGGACATGAGTTATATGAATGGTGACAACATTACAAATATTTATTCATTTATTTATTAAGATATTTATATCCCTGCAGATATCACAAGCTTTTAGGAAGTCATATTGTGCAATAAAATTAAAAGAGATAGCCTGTTTGAAGTTTTGTGAGTGGAATATAATTTATCATAGCTACTTGGGCATAGAGATGGGGAACATCTAATATCATCTAATAGCTAATTATTAAGACTGCCAGTACAATTCAAAGTGCTGGTTATGACTTACAAAGCCCTATGTCTCAGTCCAGGCTACTTGACAGATCGTATTTCCCTGTAAGAACTGGCTCTAAGATCACCAGGAGATGCCCTTCTCTCAGTTACACCACCATCTCAAGGACAGTTGATAGGGACACAAAAGACAGCCTTCTCACCAGTTGCGTAGGGATGTGGGGAGTGGGGAGAACGATTTTCCCTGGATGGCAATTTTTTTTGGCTAGGCATCCTGGCCTGTAGCCACACCCCCGCGTGCCTTGGCCACACCCCCATGTGCCTTGGCCATGCCTACATGCACAATGGCCACACCCCTTGTGCTGTAGCCCCTCTTCCTCCTTCCCTCCTCCACACACTCCTTCCCTGCTTCTCACTGACTGCCCCAGACTCTGGAACTCTCTTCCCAGAGAGGCCAGAATGGCCACCTCCTTGTTGTCCTTCCAGCAGGCAGTCCTTTTTGTTGGATCAGGCATTTTAATACAGAAAATCTTTAAAGAAAGGCTAGGAGGTGCCATACTGTGTATTGTTTTTGTGTAACTGTTTTAAATCTCTTTTTAGCTGTTTTATAGTTTAATATATATACTATTTATGTTTTTAAATCATATTTTTTTAACTAGGTCAGCCGTTTCTAAGCCTAAGGTTGGCAAAAAGTGGGATATAAATAAAGAGGATGAGATGGATGCTAATGGGAGCTGGGAATAGCTTGGAAGTTGTGGGGTGTGGCCAAGGCACGTGGGGGTGTGGCTACAGGCCAGGATGCCTAGTTGTGGAAGACTGGACTGCATTCTGAGTAGAGAATGTACTTCTGTGCGAATAATTTGCCTGAGAATAAATGCCAGATAACTCAATTGGATTTAATTCTGAATACATATTTTATTGCCTGACTACAGATAACCTGAGATCACTAGAAGCATTGTTGGTTTATGACAAAGAAGAGATCTAAGCTGTTTCTGCACTAGACTATTATAGCGCTATTATTCCACTTTTAACATCCTATGGAATCCTGGGGTTTGCAGTTTTGGGAGAGGCCAGCCGGCCCCTCCCAAAACTGCAAACCCCAGGATTCCATAGGACAGCGGTTCTCAACCTGTGGGTCGCGACCCCTTTGGGGGTCGAACAACCCTTTCACAGGGGTCACCTAAGACCATCGGAAAATACGTATTTCTGATGGCCTTAGGCTCCATTCCCTCTTCAGTGGTGGTGCGCAAGCGCAAGCCACGCACTCGCGTCCTCCTGCCCCCTGTTCAGAAGGGACTGAAATCGCTCCTCTTCTCTGCTACCGGGAGAACCTCCTATCTGGAGGACCAGCTTGGGGGGGGGGCGGAAGCAGCACGGGGGACAGGCCCCCTCCTCACCACGGTCCCTGCCCCGCTCGCCATGGAGGGGAGCACTGTGGAAGGGTCAGGGGGCTGCAAGGCAGAGCTTTTCCAGGGAGGCGAGCTGCGCCTGGTGCAAAAGACAAAGGCGCTGGGATTCCTCCCCCCAGCCAGGGTTGACACTCTGGAAACTTTTCCCACACTGCCCCCCCCAGCCGAAACAAGAGCAAAACAGAAACAGAGCCCGGGAGGGGGTTCTCAGAGTTTTTTCCTGGGGGAGGCGCGCGGCTCCTCTTTCCTTCCCTGCCTGTCCCCCTGTTCCTGGCCGGCGAGGCGGCCTTTGCCGGAGGGGGAGGCATTGTAAATAACAAATAAATAATTTTATGGTTGGGGGTCACCACAACATGAGGAACTGTATTAAAAGGTCGCGGCATTAGGAAGGTTGAGAACCACTGCCATAGGATGTTGAAAGTGGAATAACAGCACTATAACAGTCTAGTACAGAAATGGCCCTAGTGTGGGGGGCTCAGATTCAAATTAGGAGTACGGTACATGGGAGGGGAAGATTCCTTCCTTTTCCTCATGTGATCCTAAAACCACAAGGAAAAGAAGCACCACACTTTCTGTTGATGCAAATGGTAAGCCTTTTGCTTTTTTTTGTTTATTATTGTTTGCTTATCTGCTTTTGCTGTCTGCCATGCTGGGGTACATGTAGTTCCTGCCTCCTCACAAACTGCAGAAAGAGAGGGTTAAACATCCCCTCCTCACATGTTGTGGTCCCTGTGGAATGGGGAAATATGTCTCAATTTAAGGCCTGCAAATTTGTATCATTTCTTCATGGGATACATTTAAGGTAACAAGTAGTTAATGAGCTCTGGCCTGTAGACTTTATGACAGTATATTATATTTGAGAGCTGGTGTGGTGTGGTGATTTGAGCATTCGATTACAATCCTGAAGACAAGGGTTCGATTCCCTGCTCAGCTATGGAAACCTGTTTGGTGACCTTGGGCGCATCACACACTCTCAGCCCCACAAAATCTCATGATAGGTTTGCCATAGGGTTCCCATAAGTTGGAAAGGACTTGAAGGCACACAACCACATTATATTATATTTAGAAACATGTTTTGCTTAAGAATTCTTGAGCAGACTATCATGTGCGGGAGGAAAGGAGAGGAATGTTTCTCTGCAACACTTTGATGTATAGTAAAAGAGGTGTTTGCATTTTGCCACTCATCTTTACCAACTCCTATACTTACAGAACTTTTCACATCAAGTACATGTGTGTACCTGTCACACTTCCTTGTTACTAATTTGTCCCTGCTGTCAAGCATTTTGGAATAACATAAAATTATTTTGTAATTGCAAAAATTACGGTTGGAAAAGCTGATTCAAGCTGCATTAAGTGAGGTTAGTATCACTTTTTAATTGCATGGAATGTTTCAAAAAATTCTAGTACATCATTTATTAGAATAGGGGTTGGGTCGTTTGCCAGCAAAAGGGCTATGCATTTTATAAATAAATAAAGGATTAATCTTTAACTACATCCCCAATGCATTTTTTTCCTTAATACTGTATACCAGCATGGTGAAATGGTTTGAGGGTTGGACTCTGATCCCGGAGACCAGGTTTGCATTATGGTTGCTGTAAGCTGGAAATGACTTGAAGGCATGCAACAGCAAAAAATGTGTAATCTTTCCTTTCGGATTCCCTTTGAACCACGAGTGGGATTACATGTTAAAAATTACCCTGCTTAAATTTGTCAAATGCCATTCAGCCAAGCATGTTCTTTGCTGGAACATGAGAGAACAAAGTGTCCATGGTAAATTGTTAATCTACATCCCACCGTTACTATTTGTAAACATATACAGCTCATGAAGAGTCACGTTGCTTATCCTTAGCCTTTTGAGATTGGTATCGGTATAGTGCTACGCTATTCATTCCTTACTCCTAGGTGATTGTAAGAGGGCAAGTGGCCAAGTTTTTTCTCCTTCCCCTGAATTTTCGGCCCCATTCATGGTTAATTATTAGTTAATTTTTAAAGTTGTTTTCTATAATCCCTGTAATGTTTTAAAATTGCAATAGGTTTTTTTCCCCATTTTTTCATTCATTTTATTGAACTATTTAAGCTCCTTTTGGGGATGAAAAGCAGGATCTGTATCTAATGATAAAGCATAAATTTGCTCAAATAATGCAGTGTCATTAGAGTATCTGTGTTAATTGATTTGAGACCTTCTTTCAGAGTAAAGTCTGGAAGTGATTATCAGCTTTGTCCTTCAGACAAGTCGTATGAAATGGGTACTAGGAAATATGCCTATATTATTCTGTGAATGTGGGTGGTGTGGTGCAATGATTTGGATCTTGGTCCAGGACCCTGGAGACCAGGATTTGAATTCTTCCTTGGCCATAGAAACCTGCTGGGTGAACTTGGACAAGTCACACTCTCTCAGCTTCAGAGGAAGGCAATGGCAACCCCCTCCAACTGAACAAATCTCGCCAAGAAACCACCATGATGGATTCATGTTAGGGTCACCATAAGTCAGAAGGCACACAACAACAAATGGGTGGAGTGAGAACTATCGTATACTGCCCTGAGCCTGGTAGTGAGAAACCTTATTCTTTACAGCTGAATATTCTAGGGCCTATCCTGGCTTCTTCCCTTTACCTGCAATGACCAGGAGCTCAAAAGCTCAAAAATAGCTTGACATCATACACAGTGATGCTTCTTCACTGTGTGTCAGGTACCATTGGGTTGCCAGATGGAAAACTGGAGAGGTCTCTTGTACCGTTAAGTTTGTATAAAAGAGAGAATTTCAGCAGGTGTTGCTTCTCAAGCAACCAAGTAATAACCCACACCTGCTGAAATTCCCTCATCCATGCAACCATTAAAAGTAGAGGAGCCTTCTTCAGCTTTCACTCTGGTAACCCTGTCTGGTAAACTAAGTGAAAACAAAGAGCTGCTTTACGTATACAGCAGTAATAAGTTCTTAGTAACCTGGATCCCTTCAGCCTTTAGGCAAAGGATCATATTTTTATGTTTTAAGCAATCTACAAACAAAACTTCTTTATAAGTAGAAAACTATACTACAGATGTAGCAGCATTTATCGATTATGTTTTCTGGTAAGGGCTTTGATATACAGTAGGATTCAATAATGGGACACAAAAAGGAACAGTCCCATCAATCAGCTTGGGGTTTTACTACCACATCTTGCTGTGTGTGTAAACCAGTTCTTACTATTTATATTTTGTCTGTGTTCCTGGGTACACCTAAGGTAAACTGCATACCCATTAATGGACAGATCATGGGCAAAAAGGAATGACACTCTTCGCTCTGAAGAGTCACTGAGAAGGTGGAGCTCAGACTGTTGTGTATATATTTCATGAACTGTTGGCACCAGTCATTTTTTTTCTAAAAGAGAAAATCTAGGTTCATGCCAGGCAACTGACAGAGTGGAACACTTATTTTAATACACTGAAACAGTTCTTTTCTTTACCGCCTGTCTTTCATGGAATGGCCACTCGAATGTCTACGGTAAGATAAACAAGCTATTTTAGCTTTTTACCATTTATTTAATTACTCTAAGGAAATTGTCAACTAATGCACATCCTTTACACAGAGACAAACTGGATTCCCTCAGAGAGAAGTGGCAACGCACGGAATAAAGACTAGAAGACATAGCCTCATTGTAAGCTATTTTGTAAGTGTTTTTAGAGATCTTGTGGTTACTTGTAGTTATTCAGAGACATGGTAGTTGGAGTCTTGTTGGTTAATCCCAAGCAGAGTAGAACTATTGAATTGTTGAATGGTGAGTCAAGACATAGGTAAATCTAATTGAGACAACTGGTCTGTTCTACTTGGAATAAGTAATAGCAATTGTTTTATGTCTTTTACTGTATATTCCAATTCTAGGAATTGTGTATGTACGTGGGGAATCTTTGTGTGATCCGATGATTCTATTGTAATTGCCATGTTTCCACGGTTTTCATGTTTCCCATATAATCCAGGGGTTTGTGATTTGTTGTTGTTATGTGCCTTCAAGTCATTCCCAACCTATTTTGACCCTAAGGCAAGATTATCACAGGGTTTTCTTGGCAAGGTTTGCTCAGAAAGCATTTGTCTTTGCCTTCCTCTGAAGTTGAAAGAGTATGATTTGTCCATGGTCACCCAGCAGGTTTCCAAGGTTGAGAGAGAAGCTGAATCCTGGTCCCCAGGTTCATAGTCCAGCACTCAAACCACTGTTTCACACTGGCCCTCAGTTTATGGCTAGGGAGGGATATTTAGACTTCTCAGCCAAAGAGCTCTAAAGTCCAGAGGCTGTTGCCATGGCAGTTAAACTGAAATCATATTGCTCTAAGTACGTAGTGTGAAAGGCTCGGAGACAAAGTCTTTCACACTATGCACTTAGAGCAATTTGTGTGAGCAGTAGACTCACATAAAGAGTGCAGGCAATTTATATATCATACACTGTTTTCTTCTCCAGCAACTGGCTGTTACTACCAACTGTGCAGAAACTATTGTACTTCCTGAAGCAGTTCCCTTGCTTTTTAAAAAACTATTGTGGCTGATTAAAATTACTCATGTTAATTAAACCCATCTTATATTTTATTGTTTTCACTTCTTATTCAGTGAACTACCTTAGGAAGACTTGGCCTTGAAAGGTAGCACAGAAAAAATTTCAATAATAATAAAATGATAATCATAATAAATCTGCTTAATTGCAGGACCAGCCTTGTTTGCACTGGAAGGAGAGGTTCATGTGAAGCCATTACCTGCTTAAGGAGGTTAACCCATGCCTTGAATAATGAGCTTCTGAAAATCTTCTACTACAGTGCAACCGTCCGTTTAATGGTTTTCAATTAATAAATCAAGAGCTAGTCTTTTGAGTCTCTTAAAGACAACAGAGCCAAAAAATAGGATTGCAAAACTGCTTTGGGGGACAAATATATGGCAGTTCTTTTATCAGCTTAGAACAGAGAACACATTGGAATGAACATTGTTATAAACCAAGGTATGAACTATGGTTTCGATCCTAATGTTTGCTCTGCTAATGGAAGAATAGTTGCACTCATCAAAATGGCTTCTCATATTTGTACGATTCTGCTTCTGTTGAGGGAGCAAAAAATCAGGATCTAAACCTTTTTATTTCATCAACATAGACATTTGTTACTGATCAATGCTTCTGTTTGAACACCTTTTTGAATGGAAGCTCGTGAAGATGGCACCTACAAAATATGCTATTTCAGACTGACATTTGGAACATTTTCTACCTAATTTGGGGAATGGATTTGTTAGGTGTGAGATAACTTTCAGAACAAACACACAATTCTTGAATTTCTCTGCAGAAATACAGTCTCAACAGGTGTCCGAGGATATAGTCTAGTTGATATTGCTTATCATTCTGCATTAATTTCATCATCATTGTCCAGACATTGGGTCCATTTGACTTAAAAAGAAAGGAATAATTGAAATAGAGTAATATCATAAGATACAACAGTTGGCCTGAATCCCATGGAGCAATATTCAATGTCAACAAAGGTTAAAGTATATTTTATTGTTAAAAAAAAAACAGACAATGAAACAGACCATAGTAATATTGAATGGATTTGGCTGCCATCTCAATAAGACTTTCAAAGCAAAAACAAAATAAAAACAAATAAAAAACAAAAACTGAGCAAATGAAACAATAGAAATTAGACTTTAAATTTGTGTCACAAATACTGCCATTGTTTCCTGATTCTTGTTACAGGTAAAACAATAAATCATGCTGATAATGTCTTCAGATTTGCAGAGAAACATATTGCTGTCCTCCAAATCGCTTGAAAATGGATTGTATTTCATATGATAGTTACATAGGTATTGGGCCAGACTATCATCAGCCCTGTCAGAGAACAAAACTTGGGATAAAGAGAGAGAGAAGTAAGAAAGGAATAACAGCATGACAGACCAGAGCATTCATTATAAATAGAACTTATAAAAGTTAATTTTTTCAGCTAAAGCTCACAGAATTCTCCAGCCAGCATGGCCTATGGGAACTGTAGTCCTATAAAAGGAACTTTGAAAGCTCTGATTGTAGATGCCAATACATTCTCCTTACTCTGAAAATAATACTTAAGTTAAGAATCTATGGAAATGATAAAACAGTCTCGTCTCCTCCAGTCTGGTGGCCAGAAGATGTTTTAGCCGACAACTCCAAACATCTTCAGACAGTTGGTCTAGCACATCTGGTGGGCACCAAAACATGCTTCTAGAACATGCTCAAAAATGATGTGTGAAGGTGATGAACATATACTTCGAGATAACATATTCTATAGATTGAGTCAGAAAATGGGTGACTGATTGCGGCTCCCTGTTGTATTCAAGGATTCAGAACAGATCTGCTGCATTTGCTGCATTACAATGTAATGTTTCAAATAACCTGCAGTCTTCTAGATAAAGGCAGAACTGGCAGAAAGTATTGTGCTGCCTGAACTGAATTACAACACACAAAGAATCTGATTGGATGAACAGTTGAATATTACTTCAACATTTGTGTATATAATACACAATTTGGGATAATATTGAGCAATATTTCAGCCCTGCAAATTCAACATACTTAAAGATAAGTTCAGTGTTGACTGGCAGGCTGCATAGCATGCACAGTTTTGTTCTCCATCCATTTGCTTTTGCTCCTTCTACCTAGAATCTGACAGCCGAGGCAATTGCCCAAAACATTGGCAGTTTTTGTTTTTTTAAATAACTTATTCCTGTTGCTCATTCTAGTACTCTATATGGAATCTTGTGTTCCTTCTCATCACATGGCGTTTTAAAAAAAGGGGTAGCTCATTTGTTCACTTGTTCCATTATTTGTTATTTTTACATTGCTTTTCTTTATTTAAAAGAAAATTTGAGAAGACTGGTATACAACTTGAAAAACTGCCGTCAAAATACTGTAAATGTCCAATAAAAGCAACTTTATTTCCATTAAAAGTAACTTTAAAAGTAAATAAGAAGGATTACTTATGTCGTTGAATAAATAACTTCATTCCTGCTTATTACAGTAATTTTCAAATGTGAATTTGTTATGCCATTGTAGTAAACAAGAAATTGTGACATAGTCTTTTGCTTGTAACTAATTTTGTCCAAACTCTGCACCTGTTGTGCTCTGCCTAATGGTAGAAATGATTTGTCTAGTGCTTATTAAAAACTGCAGCAGGGCCTGAAAGTGACAGTTTGTACATTTTTAATTGGATTGGTTTTGGATACCTGGTTGTTCAGAAATTTAATGGCATAGATACCTTACTTTCTTACTGATGTGCATTTAAATGTTGTTAATTCAACTGTGTTTTATAAGTACTCTATGATCTAGCTGTCAGCTGCAATGAATCCAAGTTTGCAGGCAGGATATTTCCTTTTTTCTTTCTGTTTCTTTCCTTTGTAATTGTAGTTTAAAAATCCAAAAACTATATTTTAAAATATAAAATACAAAGAAAATTTAAATTTCTTAGAAGCTAGATTCTATTTTATGTGTACAACAGCAAGCTGTAGAGAAAAAGCATGCATGTCTCCTAGATGAAAAATTACAAATGCAGTTGGAATGACAAAAATTATAGCTCAAAGGTGTGGTAAGACTAAAATTACAATACGGAATAAGGGAATGACAGCCTGAGACAGGGAGCACTTTTGCCTCAGTGAATTCAGCATCTAATGATATGTGAGTTGTTTCTGCTACTAACAACAACAAATGGCTAGAGGGAACAATCTCCAAATATTTAAAAACTATGAAAGTTTCAGGACTGAAACTGAAAGGGGATGTTGGTTCTTTATTTCTGGACTACACTCCCCATCTAATCAGGGATGGGGGTTTGTGATCCCCCAAAATAACTTCTCCCAATTCTAAATCAAAGAATAAAGAAAGAATATCACAATAATAAGAATTCCAGATTTTGTTTTTTCACAAGTAAGGATAAATAATGCCTCCCTCTGAGGAAATATGTAGTTTTGTTTCTGATGTAGAATAATTGATGTTCAATATTCAAGTTACAAAGTTCATCTATATTTGTTTGCTTTTTTTACTTCCAGGGTGGAACTTTTCCATGCTACTCACTCTCTGTGAAAGTCATCCAGGCTCGACACATACCCTCAAGAGACCTGTGTGAGTTGTCACCAGTGATGTATTTAAGTCTTTTCCTCCAAGTCTCAAATCAAGTCTCAAGTCTCTACCTTCAAGTGTCAAGTCAAGTCTTAAGTCCTTGAAGATACTTTCAAATCAAGTCTCAAGTCTTGGAGCCAACTTTATACCCCAACCTATATTCCAGAATTTCTGGACAGAGTTGAATAAAGTCAGTTTTAACAATTTAAGCAGAGTTGACTGTCCACATTTGCAATTTTGCCAAATACAGCTTTGGAAGTAGGGAATAGGATCCTTCTTACTCCCCATTACTGAAGCTTCAAAAGCTTTAGAAGGAAGGATCCTTCCTCCTCAAGCCCACTGCCTAACACACTTGCTGTTCTCTGAGAAACATGCCCTGTGCTTGGGGACAAGTTTTGCCTTCTGCTCTTAGGAAAAGTTTTAGAAGCTTCCTCAAATATGTAGCAGGGACAGGCTGCTAAGCAGACCTCAAGCCCACCTCAAGCTCATTACCTAACCTGTTTGCTATTTCCTTCCAAGAAATGTACCCACACTTTGAAGTTGAGACAGATTGTCATGTGACCAGTAGAGAAAAAAAAGATGGAAATGTTATTCAGAGGTGTAAGGTTTCTGGATAAATGTGTTCTGTTACTGAACCAAGGGCAGCAAGTCAGTCACTAAAAAGATACAAGTCTCGAGTCGCGTTGAGTCGAGTCAAGTCAGTGCATCATTTATTGTTGAGTAGAGTCCAAGTCGAGTGACTGAAGCGACTTAAGTCCGACTTGAGTCCGAGTCAGTTGACTCAAGTCTACATCACTGGTTATCACCTTTCTTGTTTTACATTTTCCCTGGAGGTATTTTGTTTTTGTTTTCTGGTTTTCTTTTCTTTGAGAATCAGGAGTTTGTTTTTGGAGATTCAGGAATCCAAGAATGTTCAGTATTCCATAATATAGATGTATCTTTTCCAGGTGATCTCCTTTAAAAAAAAAAAAAAAGTCTAGAGAAATGTTTTGTAGAAGATTAAGAAATATGTGTTCTCTACAGCATATTAATATTACTAACCACAATAAATAAAAAAAGAGTTCACTCAGTTAAAAACTAGTTATAGAGACGAGAAAATCAGTTTCCATTTCTTTCACACTGAAATTTTTAAATCTCAACTCTGGTTTCTCTTCAGATCATATAAATCTTTCGCCTTTTACTAAAGATTTCCGTAGAGAAAATCTCAACCCTGAATATGAAAAAAATGTGAATGTTAGCAAATTCTTATTGAAAATGAGCAGAAACACAATTCTCACCCAGCTCCAGTGTATTTAAAAGTTCAAAATGTATATTAATTTTGGTTACTGTTTTGTTCTAGGGTCTTTTTCTGATTGTTATGTGAGTGTTTGGCTGCCATCAGCTTCAAACAAGCAAGCTGTGACTAAAACCATCTCAAATACCAGAAATCCTGTCTGGAATGAAACCTTTCATTTTGTTATTCAAACTCAGATCAAGGTAGGCGGGTTTTAAAACTCTTTCCTCTAGACACAGTAATTGTTTCTATACTGAAGAACTATAATGAATATTTCCTAATATTTTTGCAATTTAGAGCTGGGAAAAAATATTTTTTGTACCACAATGTCCAGAGAGTATGACCACTGAGAGTTGTAGGGCCTTTCCGCATGACACTGTTATAATGCTATTATTCCACTTTCAATATCCTATGGAATCCTGAGGTTTGCAGTTTAGGGAGGGGCATTTAGAATTATCAGCCAGAGAGCTCTTTGACCTCAGTAAACTACAAACTCCAGAATTCCACAGGATGTTGAAAATGGAATAATAGTACTATAACAGCGTAGTGTGGAAAGGCCCGTAGTCCAGAAACTACAGAACTTTTCTAGTGATACTGCATGTTAAGGTTGCTCTGGTGCTTTCAGATTAGAGTTGTCAGATCTCAGGGTCTGGCCCTGAGTCTCTAGTTTTCTTGGGTCATCTCCAGCTAAAAGGCAAGGGTGCAAATTCTCCAATTTTGTGGAGTGCTGTTCTGGGAAAGAGCTGAGTACAAACCTCCATCCCAGCTAGGAGAGCAGCAATTTGATAGAATTGGCAAAGGATCATAAAATCATAGAGCTGGAAGAAACCACAAGGGCCATCGTGTCCAACCTCCTCCCATGCAGGAATACACAATCAAAGCATTCACTGACTTCTTGCTGCAACTTGCAAAGACTCTTCATGACTTCTATATATTTATTCAGCTTTTTCCATCCCCTCCCACTTGCTGTGGTGCCTGTGTTCACCCTCCACTCTCCTCTGCATCCACCTTCTGTCCAGAAGCAAGGAAGCTAAATTGTGTATTCCTTATCCACTCTCTCTAACTAAGTGAGAAGGAAAAATCTCTCATTTCACCTTGATCTTTACCTTTGTCTGCAGCTAAGACAGTGTGACTTGACCAAGGTCACCCAGTGGGTTTCCATGGTGTGATTCAAACACTGGTCACCAGGGTCGTAGCCAATGCTCAAATCATTACACCACACTGGCTCTCAGTCTCTCAATATACACATTAAAAGACACACACAACCCCACTCCCCATCTGTTAGAGCAATACACATTTTTCTGGCAGTTCTGTGGAGCCTCTTAAATTTGACATAACCCAGGGACTCAGCATGTCTTAATTTGATCCTGGTTTTAACAAACTCTTCTAATGTTCCTATTGGGCTATTTTATTTAGAAACCATCTTTTAAACCATTTGTGGGGAAATAGGGAGAATTTTCCCACTTCCCTCCTGAAGTGTATTAAGACTAGAAGGAGCCTTTTTTTCCTAACAGGAATGGATTTGGAAGTTGACTTGACTTCTGGGGCACTTTCTATTGTAAAGAAAGGTCTTTCCAAGGGCTAAAATGACCGAGGCTTTCTCATCTTTTCTTCTTTCTTTTTCTTTCCACAAAAGAAATCTCTTAATCAGGAACAGACAGAATAGCTGCAGAATGTCTTTTGGCTGGTAGTGCTACAATCCCTCCACTAGGAAGCACCCTCAGTATATTCTGATTTCAAGGGAAACCAAGTTCAATGGAGATGATTCCAGCTAGATGAAAAGACAACACATGAAAATAAAATGCAATTGTTTAAGGGAGAATTCCTTTATTTATAAATGCTATTTTGCTACAGGTTTATCCCTGCCTACCTTTGGCCATTTCCACACTACACTCTTATAGTGTCGTTATTCCACTTTCAACCTCCTATGGAATTCTGGGGTTTGCAGTTTAGGGAGGGCGCAGCCGGCCCCTCCCTAAACTGCAAACCCTAGGCTTCCATAGGAGGTTGAAAGTGGAATCAAAGCGCTATAACAGTCTTGTGTGGAAATGGCCCGAGAGAAGGTGAAAATGTTGTAAAAAATACTCCTTAGAGGCAGAGCTCTTTTTTGAAATTTTGGGGCAAAGCTTTTTTTCGAAATTGTTTGTAGGGAATGGCTGGGATAAAGTGCATCTTTCCAAAACTGAAAGCCATGAAATTCAATTTAACAATAAGAATTAAAGATCAACATTATCGGTTAAAACTGGGCAAGAACAGGTATATGCTAGTTCCCAATAATTTCCCAGTTTGATTGTAAACCAGGGCAAACTGGTAAGTCTCTTTTATGAGAGATCTGGGTTGGTGCTGGATATACAGTCAGCCCTCCACATTTGCGAGTTTCACTTTTGTGGATTTGATTATTCATGGGTTATTTGCTGTCACTTCTGCTGCTTCCCTATGCCATTTTAAAAAGGGACTGCAAGCTTTATGAGACTGAGAAATGGCGAACGAGGCTTTTAAGTTCCTATTAAAAATGGTGTGGGAGAGCAGTGGAGGTGGCAGCAAGCCCCACGAGCCACCCACTTCTGCCTTGTGAAGGAACCCTGATGCCTCAGAGGAATCCATGATGGGTTGAATATGGTAAATATGGTTTAGGAGGGGGTAGAGTTATTCATGGTTTTTGCACTTTCACAGGGGTCCTGTGCCCCTAACCTCAGCGAATGTGCATGGATGACTATAGTGCTAGCATACTCTTCGGCTGTTCCAGGTCAACAGGGACTGTCCTTGCTAGTCCTCTTCTGTCTCACTTTGGTGGCTGTTTTTAAAATTTCCCAAGTTCTCTCACCTGCTTCAACTTTCCTCCTTTATTCTCAGCTTACTTCAATTACTGAATACTGTCTGGTTCGAAGTTTTTTTAAGCAATTTTGACATCAGATGGTGAAGGAGGGCTAGAAAAAGACACATCTACTGGACAGCAATGTGTCTAGAATAAAGTTTGAGATAGGAGAGAATAGGATTTTACTCCAGCCAATCATACTGCAGCAGTGTGTGCCTGCCTACAACCAGCCAGGTAAACAGCAGTTACTTTCAGAAGCTTTAACTGAGCGTGCATAAATAGCAAAACAGGGACAAAAGAGAAGTGCAGATCAACTTAACATCTACTCCCAGCATGTTTTTTTTTTTAAAGTAGATCTATAAGTTTGGCATCCAAAATGGAAATCATAGCAAAAGAAGAGCTTGATGAAAGAAAAGGTCATCCCTGGATATCTTATGGAAGAAACTTTCAGGTTTCTAGAAGTTCAAGATGTTTCTTTTTACATATGCAAGGCTTACCTCACCTGGTTGTTTCATTTCACGTATGCATATCTTTCAATTTTGAATGCTGCTTATGTTGAGCAGTTTGTTTTTATTTTTATTCTTACTTGTAAAGTAGAAACCAATCCCTATTCTTTCTATGCCTTTGGTACCGAATATTCTATTAAAGAAGTAGTGCTCAGAAACATGTCTATTTTGTTAGCTAAAGTATACCTGGATATAAATTCCAAGATTTCTCTGTTTAAATAGTAGTTTTGTGTATTCTTCCTCAAAAATAACTTTTAGTCCCTATTGCCTGACCACACTCTGATGTGGCTTAGCCACATGTGTTCCAGTGTTTATCTATAAAATGTTGGGGGTTATGTGCTATACACATGATGAGAATCTCTGGGAGAGCTTGGCGTGGTTTCTTCTGCTAGGCTTTTCAAAAGATACCTGTATTTGTGAAATGGTGTGTGTGTGTGTGTGTATTCTCTCATGCTTTTCTCTTTTGTACTCAGAATGTGTTGGAATTGAAGCTTTATGATCAAGATGTGGTCACCAAAGATGACCTTCTCTTCACTGTTACCTACGATATTGCTAAAGTAAGGCCTGGGGAAACAGTTTGGGAAAACTTCATTTTGAGTGCTGAGGTGAGGATCAACATGACCCATGCTACTTTAAACTTTTGTCTATTTCTCTTTTAAAATATATCTGTTTAGTTGTCTGGGTGCCTTACAGTGAGGGAAGCAGAGAAGTTTTCAAATAACAGCTTATTGTACATCCATTTATTTGCTTTTTTTCCTTATTCTCCTTTGCATATTTCAAAGTAAAAATAATGAAAACATGTGAATGCTTCCTGTACCTTGGAACACTGAACTTATAATAGCTATGGATTTTTAAAAATTCACATTTTTATCTTATCTTCCTCTTGGGGCATGAAAGTTATTTCTTATCTCCCATTTTTCCTTTCAACAACTTGGTGAAACAGTTTGTTCTTAAGGATAAATAGTATTTGGCCCAGTCTATTTCATGACTACGTGAAGATTTGAACCTGGTTCCCCAAGCAAACAAATATCTACATGGGCATCATTTCCTTTAATTTCAACTGCTTTTTAAAAATTTTGTCAGATGGGCAGCTCTGAAGACCATTTTCTTCAGCACATAGTCTAATTTCTAGTTTACTGATTCAGTAATCTCCATTAAACATTCCCAAGAGTTGTGGTAATGATTTACCAGATGAATTCTTTGATGTAAAACTCAAAATGTGATAGGGGCATCTTCATAAGTAACCTGTGGTTAGGCTTGAGCTGTACTTGGAATAAGAATTATCTACCTCTAACCTATGTCCATTATATCTAAAGATTACCATTTTTTTCCATCTTTGCATTTTCTATATTGGTGTGTTTAGTTCTGTATGATATTTTTCTGTTCCAGTGCCATTAAAGGTTCCCTTCTTTGGCTTGTTTACTGGACTGGATCAGAAATTATATATTAGTATAGGTAAATCAAAACAAAACAAAGAAGTCATTTAATAATTTATGGCACTTTATTCAGATATATTACCTTCTATTCAGTTTTTCAACGCAAAATAAAGGATTGGATCTAGTCACACTTGGATCCCACTGAAATTAAGAGAACAAATCAAATTAATGTGTGATGAAGTTCTTCCACAGAATGCAAGTAGTCTATTCTAGTCAGAAAACTTATTAATGGGAAAAAGAAATACAAAAAGTGACCATCTTTTTAAGCCTAAACATAGGTTATGGGATTTGGTGAGTTGGGAGAAGGGTTAGCCCATAATTTCTTACCTATCCTCTACTCACATTTTAACTCTTTGGAAAATCACCACTGTTTCAGTAGGAAAGGATTTTGAGATTAACTGATTAGAATACCCTTCCTCATAGTCTTAAAACCCAATTAATATCTTAAAATAACCTAATTTGGAAGTAACTTGGTTAGTCATAAGTGCCACAAGCCCTCCCCTTCCCTTTTCTTCTTCCTTCTTAAGATGTCCAACAGCACAAGATTCGGGATATTGTTCTAGCTCACAACAAATGTACAAACACAACTATATCAGCAGTAGCCACTAGGTGTCATAGGTGCAACAGCAGCTGAAGCCTTGCTTCTGACAAAATGAACAGCAAAACAGCAAGAAAACTAAGGCCATTTCTGCACTACACTGTTATAGTGCTATTATTCCACTTTCAGCTGGACTGCTCTCTGCTGGAAAGGAGGAGAGAGAGAGAGAAAAAGAACGGCAAATGATGACTGGCCGTCTAGCTGTCAACTCTGCTGTCACTTAACTGCCGAGTCCACCTCCTCCCCGCAGAGGAGCAGCGACATGACAGGCAACATGCAGCCAGACAGCCTGCCTTCTTTTGCCTTGGTTCCTGCCATGTCCATCCATTGTAGGGAAGGAGACAGGCTGAGCAATCTTCAAGCCTTTCATGGAATTTCTGTGAGGGCTACAGAGATCCCTGGGAATCTATGGACCCCACGTTAAGAACCATTGGTCTAATAAATTCAAAGCTTTGTCTTACAGTCGAATATGGAGGGCAAAGTGGTAGGTGCTGGGGTGGTAGTAGGTGCTCTCCTTCAGATGGGGTCTTTTCTAGTCCTACTTGGAGGTGACAGGGAGTGAACGTGGGACTTCTGCTTTCAAAATGTCATTAAGCTACAGCCCTTTCTCCTGCAAGTACGCTTCACAGTTTTGTGGCTTGGCCATTTGATAGGCCATTTCCGCACTAGCCTGTTATAGCGTGATGATTCCACTTTCAACATCCTCTGGAATCTTGGGGTTTGCAGTTTCAGGAGGGGCCGGCCGGCCCCTCCCGAAACTGCAAACCCCAGGATTCCAGAGGATGTTGAAAGTGGAATCATCACGCTATAACAGGCTAGTGCGGAAATGGCCATAGTCTTGAAGTAGCCATTATCATGATGTCATCCTTTGGAGAAATGGTCACTTGAACTGTACTAGGTGGGTTGTTACCACTCTAAGGCCTTTTTCACATGAGGCGTGAGAAGCAGTTTGCATTGTTTTATGGCTTATTTAAATAACACTGTTTCCCTTCATTTTCTGCACACCCCCTGTTTTAAAGCATTTTCTTGCGGAGGAGTGGGAATTCGTGCAGCCACAGTACCTTGTTGCTGGCCACTCCCCGGCTCCCTCACCCTGCCCCAGCAGCTGTGATTGGCTGTTTTGTGGGGGTTTTTTTTGGTTTTGGGTGGTTCCATTTGTATTTACCTACATAGGTATGTACTATGTACTATGTACCTACTTCTGGTCTTATAGCTTGCCCTCTACTGCCCACCAATGTGCATTGGTGTGAATGTATGTTTCTGCATCACTGCAAAAAATCAAATTTACTTCGATGTCGGATTCAGATTTTTTTTCTGATTTTCAAATACCGTGCTTTCCCACCACATGGCAGTGCATTAACAGCGAATTCCTTGAAGAATGATGGAAAATAACACGAAGTTACTTTGTTCCCAAGTGCAAAACAATACGGTGCTTTAACACAATAACCCACGGTAATGATCCTGTGCAGAAAGGGCCTAAGTTTCTGAGAAGCTGTCTTTGGCTGATTTTTCCATCATAGTTTTCTCCTCTGGGAACAATAAGACATTCTTGCTCATAGGATGATATCCATTCTAGTTAGATGTCTGCCTCTTGATGCTTGTGCAACTGTAAAATACTTTCCAATGCAGTTTTGACTTTAAAGTGTATAGAACTTGTCCTGCTTGCTGGACAGAATTCCCTAGTGAAAAAAAATGGCTACTGCCGCTAGCAGCCTCATTTGTCATGGTAGCAATTCAAAGATGTATTTTCTCTGACCACCACTCATTTGGGTGGGCTGGGAGTAGAGCTGCAATTTAAGCACTATCATTTCTTTGTCATTATACCCTCTTTAGGGACCAGAGAGTCTAGAAGTGGAATTCAAGATGGAAAGCATGTGAGTGAATTGTTCTTATTATAACATGAGGTTACTAGACAGGATGATCTCATGAAGTAGGAATAAATCAGCAGCAGTGTTCTTCCACCCTGTAAATATATAATTTTGGCCTGTCTGGATTAGGAATGGAGAACACATGAGCCTCCAAGTATTGTTGGTTGACATCATCTAGGGCTGATGGTTGTTGCAGTCCAGCAGTGCCTACAAGACCACACATTCCCCACCCCTGATCTATGTGTTATCAGTTGTCAATATTGTTGTTATGTAAGCATTTATTCCTCCAGTTGCTCTCTGAAGCAGAGCTTATTAATAATACATTAAAAGTGTTAACATTAATATATTTTGGGTGTAATGAGGACAGAGCACAATTATTTTTGTAATAAAAGTAATGATCAGTGAGATCAGACTTTTTTAATTTAACAAGTAATATCTGCTTGTTACTGTTTCTTAAAACTACAGGGGTAAAATGCTTTCTTGATGCTTTTGGAGGGGATTTTTTTTTTTTTAAAAAAAATGCAGGTTATATTTTTACTTTTTAGATGGATTTCTTATATCTCTCCTGAGATCCTCAGGACAGGTCCACCACTGTTCACAGGTGTAGGACCCATGGGCAATGGAGCTCCCTTCTGGGGGGTTGGGCTAGAGTGCCACCTTCTTGCTGTCTTTCTGTTGACCAGCAAAGACTTTATTATTCAGACAGACTTTTGAGAACTGAATGTTTTTAAAGCAAGGACTTTAAAGAATGTGCTGTTCTGTTTTAATTGTCCGGTTTTGTAAACTACTTTTTACCTGTATTTTAAAATGCCATTAGTAGTTTAATTCCATTTTAATGTTGATCTTTTGTACTCTATTTTTATTTGTAAGCAGCACTGAGTCCCAGTTTGGGGGAAAAGGCAAATTATAAATAAAGCTGTGTTGATTGTTGTTATTAATAACAATAACAACAATAATATCCCCACTAAATTAACACAAAGAACAAGCACTGGAGCAACTGTAATTAAACAGGTGATTAAAATATCCTACAAAGATGGCAGTAAGGATTTGGGGAGGGATTTGCAATGAGCTCCACAACAAATTAGTTTTAAAAAGTGACTTTTCAGGCATGTCTATGGAATGCATACAGAGCTCCCATGTGAGTGAGTTTTTCAGTGATGCCTTGTATTCAGTTGGGTGGCTCAGAAACTGTGCAGCTATCATGTAATGGAGTGAAGAACAGTAAGGGCCTTTCTGCACTGCACTGTTATAGTGCTATTATTCTACTTTCAAAATCCTGTAGAATTCTGGAGTTTGTAATTTACTGAGGCCAAAGAGCTCTCTGGCTGAAACTTCTAAATGCCCCTCCCTAAACTGCAGACCCCAGGATTCCACAGGATGTTGAAAGTGGAATAATAGCACCATAACAGTGTAGAGCAGAAATGCTGTAATTGCCAGTTCTCCCAAAAGATTTATGAAATTAGTTGAATATTTATTAAATGTCTGGGAAGGTTTAGTTCAAAATTAGGTTCTATTAAAATATGTATTTTATTGCTGAATGTTTTCATATTTTTCCCCAGATGTTATGCTTTTGAGCAAATAATTACAAACGGCATCTTGCTGGTAAGTGCCACCTTCAACATATTTTGTTCAGCATATTTCTTATGTGAGTTGAAATAGCTGCAAAAGAGCTGAAGATCCTAAACATTTACTGGTCTTCATTAGATGCCCAAAGCTGTCATTGAAGTTAATTTTACTTAAATGTTGTCCTGTAGTGTAGAATCAGTGCAAACACTTCAGTAAACTTTCTGAGAAATTGTGATTGTAATGAGTAGGGAAAAAATAGCTATATGAGGAGCAGACTTTTTAACTTCTGGTTTGTGTCTGGAAAATGGAAATGATCCCTGTCAAAGGAAAAGAATGTTGCTGGAAAACAATATTGCTACATTTATGTCTATGCAGAGCCTTTTTTTAAAAAAGGGGGCCTAAATGTTGTCATGGAATGACTTTGACTCATCTTTAAAAGCATATGAAGAATAAAACTGGATCAAACCAAAGACATATCTACTCCAGCATCCTGTACGCAGTTGGATACCTCTGGGAAGCTCCAAAGCAATAGATAGGAGTAATAAAATCAACCAGTTCATGTCCCCTAGAAACTGAAATTGAGAGGCACATTGCCTCTGATCCTGGGAACTTTATTTGTAACTCACTTAGCGACAATCTACATTAGCCAAACAGAAATAATTTTTAATGAACAGAACTGGTTGTGAGCAATGTCAGGCTAAATTCCAATTAATAATACATAGATCTTTGAAATTTGCAATCCAGTGAGGTCACTATAGAGAAATGAAACAATTTAAGCTACAAATAGTTCCCATAAAGCTGGAGTGGCATCCAGGGACACCTAGGTTAACTCTGATTAACCCAAGTCAGCATGCTGAGTGGTTAGGAATGAGGGAAATTGTTGTTTCTAGAAAATCAAAAGTTAACCAGTCTTGCTATAAATCCCCCCTTTAACTAAGTTTTGTTTCTTTCACAGGCTCGTGAGGTTTCCTGTTTGGAAGTTCAGATGGACAAAAGGAAGAATGAGACATGTTTGAAAAGTGAGTCTGAATGCTGAGTTTATTAAGCAGACATCCGAGTTTCATAAAAAGTTTAAAATCTAATTTTTTTTCCCTTGCCTAAAGTCATATTATATTACATGTTGCTTCCAAGTTTTCATTGTGGTGAAAGTTTGTGGCTGTATAATGCAAAAGTACAACATCTACTTCTCTGTATACTGAGATAAAATATCATGGAAAATTAGTTCAGACAGTCTGAATTTGATATTATTTTGGCTTGGCAGTAATTTTGCATTAGCTAAATGAATAGTTTAGCCAAAGAACTCACTGTTAGGAATATATTAAAAAAAATCAAGTAAAACCACAGAATAATAGAGGAAAACTAATTTGGAAACTACTGATTTAAAATACCCAAAGCCTGGTTTTGTTTTTCAGTATTTAGACACATAGCAACTGAGAAATATCTGAACAACTTAATTTATAGCAACACTTAATTTTAAAACACTCACAATCTAAATTAAAGAACTTTCTGTATATATGGGTATACAAAGAAGGTACAAACTCTATAAGGCAGTCATCTATATCATCCATGTTATCACTGCCTCATGCTGCTGTAGTTTCACTGCCTGAGGCAATATGAGTCAAATCCTCCCACTCATTATGAGTGAAGGTGCATCATACTGGAAACCAGCCAAATTATTCTGACACTTGAAGCAGAAAATCCTGCAAGCGCCTGGCAGTGAGAATTCAAAAGTGATAAGTTGAATGAGAATTCATTATCTTTTCACGGCACCCAAAAGTAGCCTTAGGCATCTGTCTCTCACTGTCTAATGGTAGGGCTGTCACTGTTACTTAGCAGGAGAAAGGTGAAGAAATACAATGATAATTCAGTTAAAGTGGATGCCTCTGCATGCCTACATATGGCCTGTCCATGCTTGGAAATTTGCTAAGTAGTTATTTATATAACTTCTTAATCCCCCCTTTTCTTACTCATTTGATTACTTGTTGGAATCATAGAATCATAGAGTTGGAAGAGACCACAATGGCCATTGAGTTCAACCTCCTGCCATGCAGGATCCACACTCAAAGGATTCCTAGCAAATGGCCAGCCAGCCTCTGTTTAAAAAACCCAAAAGAAGGTGATTCCACCAGACTCCAAGGCAGCATATTCCACTGTTGAATGGCTCTTACCATCAGGAAGTTCTTCCTGATGTTTAGGTGATTTTTTTCCTCTGTAGTTTGAATCCATTGTTTTGTGTCCTAATCTCTGGAGCAGCGGAAAACAAGTTTGCTCCATCTCAGTCACAACATCCCTTCAAATATTTAAACATGGATATCATATAACTGCTTAACCTCCTTTTCATCATCCTAAACATACCTAGGTCTCTAAGCCACTCCTCATACGGCATGGTTTCCAGACCCTTCACCATTTTGGGAGCCCTGCTCTGGACACATTCCAGCTTGTCAATATCCTTCTTGAATTGTGGCTGGGCACAGTATTCCAGGTGAAATCTAACCAAAGCTGAATGGAGTGGTATTATTACTTCCTTTGATCTTGACACTATACTATTATTGATGCAGCCTAGAATTTCATTGACTTTTTAAACTGCCACATCACACTGTTGACTCATGTTCAGGTTGTGGTCCACTGAGACCCTTAGATCCCTTTCATATGTACTGTTTTCAAACCAGGTGTCACTCATCCTATATCTATGCATTTTGTTCTTTCTTCCTAAGTATACTCCCCTATATTTCCCCCTGTTAAAATTGATTTTTTTAGTTTTAATCTGGCAATCTAATAGGTGAAGGTCATTTTGAATTCTGATCTTGTCCTCTGGGGTATTAGCTATCCCTCCTAATTTTGGTGTCATCTGCAAATCTGATGAGCAAGTCCTCTATCCTGTCATCCAAATCATTTATAAAGATGTTGAATAGCACTGGTCCAAGGACAGAACCCTGTGTCACCCCACTAGTCACTTCTTTCCAGGATGAAGAGGGGCCATTGGTGAGCACCCTTTGTGTTCAGTCGGTCATGAATTGCAAATCCACCTAATGATAGCATTGTCTAACCCACATTTTACTACCTCCTTTGCAAGAATATCTTGTCAAAGTCCTTACTGAAATCAAGATATACTATATCCACAGCATTCCCTTCTTCTATCAAGCTTGTAACTGTATCAAAAAAAGACATCAGATTATTATCTGATACTTTTTTTTACTTTGAAAATGTCTCAGAAATTATAAGAAACTAACATAAAGCTTGTAATATTTCATGCAAAGTAGAGCTAAAAATTCCTTTGTGAAACAGCTTTTAAAAATAAATAGAAAACATAACCCGTTACATAAGAAGGTGTTACCTTTCCCATTTGTTACATTACTTTTGAAATCTAACATTGTTATGCTATTATTACCCCCAAAGACAACATGTTACACATAACTCTAACATGTTACTTTCATGTTCTGGCCATCCACATATACATGTGCCTATCACACCAGTCAGCTCATTCACATATCAGGTTAGCAAACCAAGACTACACTTGCCTGGGGCACTGATCATGGTGAGAAAAGTCTGTGTGTGAATAGAGCACCTCAAGTGGTGAGTGCCTTTATACATGATGAGACACAAGGGGCGATGGTGATGGTGACAGCAATGATGGGTTGGTGATGATGACATATCAGTAATTTGTCCATACATACCAGCATGGTGTAGTGGTTTGCACATTGAACTACGACCCTGGAGACTAGGGTTTGTTTCCCCGCTCAGTCACGGAAACCCACTGGGTAACGTTGGACACATCACATACTCTTAGTCCCCAGAAAACTGCATGATAGGTTTTTCATTAGTCAGAAATGGCTTGAAGGCACACAACAACCACTTACAAAATTATATATGAGAAAATAACACATAAGAAATGTTTACATGGACAGGTGCTTTACCCACTGCTGTTATCATGTTGTTTTGGCACTATTAAATGATTAAGCAGTTAGTCTAAGTTCTTTCAACCACTGATGTAGAAAATCTAGCTTGTGCCCCATATAGTGGTAATATGTGCCTGCCTGTCTGTCAATATACATTAGTTAAATTGGACAGTTTACCATTTGATTTTTTTCAGTGCCACCTGAAGCAAGCTGTCTCAATTTATCTAATGGGAAAGTTTACATCCACTGGAGTGTTTATATCCACCTGAGTATCTGTCACCTTGTCTGTGGTCTGTGGATCATGTGAAGCTTCTGCATGTGACTATAAAGACTACTGGTGACAGGAGTAGACCTGATTTTTACAAGCTTCACCCATGTTGTCCTGTGTGCTTTCCTTCTCTTATAGACAGTGATGGGGGGAGCAGTGTGCCATTTTGACATGCTTTTCCCTCTTCTCCTACTCTTACTTCTCCATCAGGTGGTCAGCACTGCCTTTTAGAAGCTTCAGTTACACCATCTTAGAATAACATGTGTGGTAAGATGCTTTAAAGCAGCATAAGGGGGGGTATAAGATAAAGCAGCATAAGGGGGGGTATAAGATAAGAGTATAAGATAATCCCAAACAAAAGAACAGTGGAGGGGAAGAGGTGTTTTCCTTCTCCATTCACTGTTTTCCTTCATATAACTTCATTTCATCAAACTTATTTCTTCTTTGATGGTCTCAGAACCTCATGGAAGAGAAAGCCAGTTCAAGAAAAGGACTGAGGATACAAAAGTGGTGAATGGTGGAAGGCTGAACGCCTCTGCACGTCCACCATTTCTCCATCTTAAATTGCTCCTCCAATGTGCAATTTTGGAGATTTAGGACACTTTAAAGTGTCTACATTTTAAGACACAGGTCTACCTTTCACTCTGTAGATGGACCTTCACATTTTGATAATCTAGGAAATAAAGGGGTGGAAGAGGTCTGTCTATTGCACTTAAGATTCTATGGATCTGGACATTTGATAGAATTGAATCTTTTTCCCTAGAACATAAAAATATTGAACTTGTGGTGAATGAATCATTTGAAGAAACCCAGAAGGTCACCCAGGATTCAGAAACCTTCCAATTCCACTATGTAAAGAACTGGGAGCCAATGCTGCAAGCCAAATTGAAGGTAATACCTTACTTATAGATGATAAATTTTCTCAGTGGACACTAGTTCTGGGCACCCCAATTCAAGAAGGACATGGTCAAGCTGGAGCAAGTCCAGAGGAGGGCGACCAAAATGGTGAGGGGCCTGGAAGCCCTGCCCTATGAGGATAGACTTAGAGAGCTGGGTATGTTTAGTCTGCAGAAGAGAAGGTTAAGAGGGGACATGATAGCCATGTTTAAATATTTGAAGGGATGCCATGTAGAGGAGGGAGTGGGCTTGTTTTCTGCTGCTCCAGAGACCAGGACAAGGAGCAATGGATTCAAGCTGCAGGAAGGAGATTCCACCTGAACCTCAGGAAGAACTTCCTGACGGTCAGGGCTGTTTGGCAGTGGAATGTGCTGCCTCGGAGTGTAGTGGAGTCTCCTTCCTTGGAGGTTTTTAAGCAGAGGCTGGATGGCCATCTGTCGGGAGTGCTTTGAGGGTGTTCCTGGATGGCAGGGGGTTGGACTGGATGGCCCCTGGGGTCTCTTCCAACTCTACATTTCTATTCTATGATTCAGTGCACAATCAAGTCTGGATTAAATTTCTAAGGATTCTACAGAGATACATGGGCAGATAAAGGACATTGTGCCATTTTTTCTCTCATGTAGTGAGGACCAAGGTAAATGTAATGGGGAAATCACATTTATTTATCTGTCTGCCATGTTCCCTGTTCACAACAGGAAATAGGACTCATTTTAGCACGAAAAGTTTGCATTAATACAGCTGACTCCCCTCTTTGTCTCCTTCCTCCCCTATTTTGTCATGCTACCCAGGCATCCTTTTTTTCTTGCTTAACTCTGATATTAGAAGAATTTCATCAGAAGTGTTTCACTACAACTTTTCTACAGGCCAAGATGTTTTATTTTCATTACAGAGTAGGAACATTTCCGCACGACACTCTTATAGCGCGATGATTCCACTTTCAACCTCCTGTGGAATCCTGGGGTTTGCAGTTCCGAGAGGGGCCGGCCAGCCCCTCTCGGAACTGCAAACCCCAGGATTCCATAGGAGGTTGAAAGTGGAATCATCGTGCTATAAGAGTGTTGTGTGGAAATGGCTTAGGTTTTAAAACCAATTTCACAGTACAACACTTCACTCAAGGTGAGTCAGGCTTGAGAGATAAACACCTGAAGCTGCTGAATGTACGGAGGTAAAGTGAGGGGGTAATTCAGCTCCTGCTGATGATACCTCTTCCCGCTTTTTATGTAATTCAGCAGAGCAAAGATGTGAATACACTGATTATCCCCATCTTGAATGGTTTGACCTTTGGAACAATGCTCACATTGTGAGAAACATTAAATTATGGTAATTTACATGAAGTGAAATGTAACATGCATGATTTTGTGTGCAGAGGCAGAATTCAGAAGCAAACAGATTTTATTTGTTTAATTTAGATTATGCCTTTCTCCCTGCATGGGAACAGGGAAACTTCTGGTTTGTCATTGCCCTCTCTACAACCCTTACAACTCAAATCAAACTACAATAGTGTGTTCTACTAGCAATATAGATTTCCAGTCCCACTTCAGCCACTTCAGGAGTGGCTTTGCTCAAAACACAGGTCATTTCCACACTATACGATTATAATACTATTATTCTACTTTTAACATCCTGTGGAATTCTGGAGTTTGTAGTTTACTGAGGCCAAAGAGCTCTCTGGCTGAGAATTCTAAATGTTCCTCCCTAAACTGCAAACCCCAGATTTCGCAGGATGTTGATAGTGGAATAACAGCACCATAACATTGTAGTGTGGAAATAGCCAGAGTCACTAAACTCCACTCCCAGTTGTAAAGTTGAAGGAAGGCAATTCATTTCACAGAACTGAGACGGGAGGTTATTTCTTTAAAACACTTGCCCTCAAGAAGTATGACTTTCTCATTTGGAAGGAATTAACATGTTTTCGTTTGAGGACCAAAAAAAGAAAAAAAAAGCAGTGGGGCAATGACAGCTGGTATTAATGGGCCACTGAATCCATACCAGGTTTTGGATCATTTTAAAGGAGGTATCCAAGATGCTCATCCAATTTGGAGGGAAATGGTTCAGCAGTTTAGATTATTCCTTTGAAGTCTGAATGAAAACCTAGAGTGGATTCACCATCCCACTGACATGGAAGCCACAAGCCACCACTGATTGACGACTACATAATTGGCATTCTATATTTAAATGTTATCTTTTCTGTGATTACAGACAGCTATGAGAAAGAGATTCTTGGGAATACACTGAGGAAAATGGGAGGATTTTTTTTAGATTTATATCCTATCTTTCTCCCAAAGACATATTGTTAAATAAAAGAAATCTAGAAACAGTCCTCTGTATCTGGAATCTTGTCTGAATAGTTACAAATAGAGTCATCTTGTTGTCAATGCAAGATTTGGACCATAAAAATGTGTGTGCAATACTGAGAACTAGAAATTTTTCACCCATTAATCAGATTGTGCACCTTATTCATTGCCCTGCCTTTTCATGTATTCACTGTATTTTATACATTTAAATTCTTGTAATCCATTCTATTTCAGAGTAATTTTTTTGAGGTAAAACTGTTGGGGGAATCTCCTGCTTGTCCCAGTGTGTTGCTGAATTCCCTCCCTGTAGAAGAGACAACAAAAGTAGCCTTATCTCTCACAGCAGTAAGTGGTCTCATATTTGTACTGATAAAACAAATGTATTATATCAGACAGAAAGTAAGCAGGTATTGGCTTGTAAATAACATTATTCATATCACAGTTATTTCTCATTTAAAAGGACATTTTATAACTCCAATTGTTCCTTGAAAGAATAAATGCACGACTCTACAACAGGATTTTGGTAGTAGTACCACCCTCCCTGCTTATGTAATTACCTACCTACCTTGGACAGTAAATGGGAATCTTCCTTTCCTGTTCCAACATGCCTCTTCTTTGGCCATTTCTGCATGTTGTTGCTGTCCTGCAATGGGGACATGTTGACAGCGGTCCACGAGTTGTGCTACCACATGACATTGTCATGGTGCCATTGCCAATGTGTCCCCACCCATCATGATTGTGGGATATATCATTAACAGAAAAAAAATCTGTTGATGGCCTGCAATTGCATGACACTCCCATCGCTGGTGGCCCTGCGGAATGGGAGGAAGTGTAATCTACGCCCTTCCTTCCCCAGTGCAGTATGAGAAAGAGGCTGGCTGCACTGTGGAAGAAAGGTGCGTATCTCTTGCACAGCCATTCGTAGGCAGCCTGCTGGGTGGAGTGGAGTGTTGGGGATACACTCCCATCCCAGCAAAGGAGCTGCCAGAATCATGCTGGGACGACTATGGAAAAGGGCGAGGTGCAGAAATAGCCTTTGTACATCATCTACAGCACTTGTCTAACAACAGAAAAGCCTCTATAGTTGGCTTGTGAAATAATGGACCAGTTTTCTTGATTTTGGGCAGTGGTGGGAAGACAGATACAACAAATATCATATTTGCATTTTAAAAAAATGCTCTGGATGTTACAAAATGCATTAATACTGCTCCTTAACATAGCTCAACAATGTTTTTATTTTCAGAATACAGAGTTGGAGCTGCAGCTCAGGGTTAATGACTGGTAAGAGATACATGTCTATTCAGGTGAACTATCCTATTTTAATCTGTTTCTGATTAAGGCTGGTTTCATACTTTATAGTTATATTTTTAAACTGTTTTGTTAATTTACCAGTGAGTTTCCTGCTAATGTATTCAAATGTTGTAAATAAATAAATATAACTCTCAAATGTGGGAAAGGGATCCAGTTTTGTTAAATAAAAGATGTAAGTGTGTTCTTCATTTTATGAAAGCTCACTCTTGGAAAGAATATTACTTATGTCAAACCCTACACCCTCAACAACCAGAACTGCAACAATTGCTGCTGCTGCTTTCTCCTAAAATTGGTACTCCAGTTGTATCCATTTTAAAAACACAATACTGCTAAAATGTGCAAAGAAGTGAACATTAAAATGAGATTAAACTATTGACAATATTAAAATGATTTAAAACTACACTTACAAAGACAAAATACAATTAAAAGAGAAAAAGCAGTTAAAACACTTCAGTTTAAAGCGATATAGTACCCCTTAGCCCATTCTTTAAAATTTTCTGTTTTAAAAGTCTGCTGAACAAGAAAAGATCTTTGGTGATAGAAGGACAAAAAGGAGAGGGCCATTCTTGCCACCTTGGGCAGGGAGTTTCATAGTCTAGGGGTAGCCACCAAGAATTCCCTCTTTTGTATCCCCACCGACTCTGCTTTTGATGGTGGTGGAACTGAGAGAAAGCCTTCTTCTGATGATCTCAGGGTCCAGCAATGCTCATATAGTGAGACACAGTTTGCCAGTTAGCCTGGACCTTAGCCATATAGGGCTTTACAGGTCACTATGAAGATGCACTAGCGGAGTAATGTCAGTTGAAGATGGAGAGTCAATTCTTTTCATCCCTTCAAGAGGCCTTTGTGTAACTTTCAACAAACTGGTGTTTGTTTTGAAAGGGTTAAAGATATGATTTTGTGTTTGGTAGAAAAATAGATGAAATTATAATTAACTGCAGATGTTTCTTATCTAAGGAATATAGTGCTGAAAGTGCTTAACGAAGGGGTGGTAGGTCATGGAAAGCAGGCTTTTTCTTTCCTGCAACTTATCACAAGGACAAGGGAAGTAATAGATCATTTTGACATGTTGTGTCCTTGCATGCATGATGTAATGTAACCAATTTGTAATTGATTCTACTGTTAAGGGTGTATATAAGGGAGGTTTTTGACGGAGTGCAGGGTCTTCAGTGATACTCACACTGGGGACCCTGCGCAGTTCAGCAAAACCTGCGCAGTAAGAAAATAAAATATAATACTTTCTGCTTCAAGGACTCTGAGGTTTTTTCGTTTCCCTAGACGGCCACTTCATTTCTGGGGGCTCGTCCGGGATGAGAAGGGCTTTTTCCCGCCCACTTTGGCGGACGCCTAGGCGTCGGGGATTGTCGCCCCTTTTTGGTGAAGCCAGCCAGGGCGCCTTTGAATATTTTTGACAAAACAGGTTTGGCTCGGATCGGGGTGACATCTCCGGCGGCGGCGCTCCTGCAAAGGGACCCGAGGTTGAAGCAGAAACTTGAACCCTCCCACGGTTATTGGTGAGTAACCTCCCTGCAATCTCAGGGAGAAGAGGGGGCCTGATCATCCCCCTGTAGTCTTGCCCTAGTAACCCACCATTAGAGGCGTGGGTGAACCCGCAGGGCTCGTGGAACCCGGGAAAGGAAATGGGAGGTAGTTTGTTGGTGTGAATGGGGTGTGCAAGGAATGCTGGGTGGTGTCGCAGTTCCCACTGCATGCCGTTGAGCGTCCGGGTGCGTGGGTCGGCACGAAGAGAGTGTTGTCTGTCCCCTTTTGTGTTGGCACGTGAGACCCCTTACTCACGCGCCGATTCACCCCTCCCTAGTGTGTCCTGTCCGGATTGGGAGGAAATGGGAGGGGGACCGAGTCAACAAACCCCTTTGGGGTGCATGTTAAAAAATTTCAAAAAGGGATTTAGTGGGGACTATGGAGACCCTCCAATGACACCGGGACGTTTGCGAAACTTGTGTGAAGTGGAGTGGCCCTCCTTCAAGGTTGGGTGGCCCCCAGAGGGAAGCCTGGAACCTGCCCGGGTCCAGGCAGTGTATTCAATAGTAGTGGGTGAGCCTGGCCACCCTGATCAATTCCCTTTTATAGATTCATGGGACACGGTGGTCTCTGGGAACCCCCCTTGGTTGCGAAAATGTCAGGAGCAAACTTGTAAGGCTATGATAGTGCGGCAGGAGAGAGCAAGGAAGAAGCTTGGAAGGGGCCAGATTTTGCCAGACTCAGTTCCAGAAGATAATATACCTCGTCCAACTGCCCCTCCCCCATACATGGCAGTGCAGGTGGCAGCCCCACCGCTGGCGGTGGTGCAGCCCCAGCCCGCCCTACCTCCGACTCCTATTGCTGCTATACCATTGCCTGCTGGAACCACACAACCAGGCTCCTCTCAGCCAGAAGGAGGAGCCGGGGGATTGGAGGAATCTGGCTCGGAGGAGTCCGACCTAGTTGCCCCAGAAGAAAGAGATTCCTTTGACCTCAGGCATGGACCAAAAGAAAAAGCTCAAGAAAAGTCTAAGAGGAAACGACCTAAGCCAGCGCCTAAGCTTCCGAAGAGGATGACCGATGGTGATGAATCCAGTGAAAAGGGGGGAGATGGTTGCGCCCTTGCGTCAAGTAGAGCAGGTGTTGGTGGACCCAAATGCAGAGGGAGGTTACCGGAGGATCCAGAGTTATCAGTATACTCCTTTTACTACATCGGACCTCCTCAATTGGAAAACACATTATGCTACATATACAGAGAAACCGCAGGAAATGATAGAACTTTGCTCCAGCGTTATGGCCTCACATGTTCCCAATTGGCAAGATTGTCAGCAGTTACTCCTGACTCTGTTCACCACTGAAGAACGGAGAAGGATAATCCAACAGGCAGAACGAATAGTAAGGGGCAGAGTACCCCCTGGGGAAGCAAACCCTGAACAGTGGATAAGGGGCAGAGTTCCCTTGGTAGATCCAGGATGGGATCCGAACAATCTTGGCCAAATGGCTTTGCTTACAGATTATCAAGCCCTCCTGATAGAGGCTATGAGGGCAGGGATGAAGAGGCCTGTTAATATGTCTAAAATAACAGAAGTACTCCAGGGGCCTACGGAACCTCCAGGGACATATTTGGAGAGGTTGCTTGATGCTTATAGACAATACACCCCTGTGAACCCAGACGACCCAGGAAGCCAGCAGATGGTGAACTTGGCTTTTGTGACCCAGAGTTACCCTGACATAAGAAAGAAGCTCCAGAAGCAAGAAGGATTTGTAGGCATGAATCTGAGCCAATTACTGGAGATCGCTCAGAAAGTGTATGTAAACCGAGATCAAGAGGAAAAGCGGGAAAAGGATAAACGGATGCAGAAGAAGGCAGAGTTGTTGGCTGCGGCACTGGCGGTAAAGGGAGATGATCGGAAGGTTAGAAGAAGGAGTGGAACCCTATTGGGGCCTAATGAGTGTGCCCTCTGCCGACAGGAAGGACATTGGAAAAATGAATGCCCCAGACGAAGGGGGATAGTCGGGAGGGGGCAGGGGACAGAGAGAGGAAGAGGAAGAGGAAGAGGAAGAGGAAGAGGAAGAGTGGTGGACGGAAGATACGGGCAGGAGGTGGATGAAGGGTTTGAGGATTTTGCAGGACTGGTTGGAATGGAACACTACGATTAGGACAGACCAGGCCCCCTTGCTCTCGGCCCCGGGGAGCCTATGGTCACAGCACAAATAGGGGGCCGAGCCATCTCAATGATGGTGGATACGGGCGCCGCCCGTTCCGTACTAAATTCGGAAGTAGCCCCAAAGACTGAAAATGCTATAAAAATTGTAGGAGCCACGGGCAAAACGGAACGACACCCTCTATTGGAACAAAGAATTGTGGATTTGGGAAAACATCAAGTCACTCATCAGTTTTTATATTTACCAAGTTGCCCAGTACCCTTGTTGGGTCGGGACCTATTGGCCAAACTACGGGCCCAGATTTCCGTTGAAGAAGATGGAAGGATGGAAGTAAATTTCCGAGGACCGCGAAGCATTTCAGTAACTTACCCAATGGAAGAAGAGTGGCGAAGGTACCAGATAATGGCTTGTGAAGAACGGCCCTCGGAGTTTGGGCCTCCGGGAGTATGGGCTGAAGACAATCCTCCAGGGTTAGCCCGGTTTATACCTCCTATAATAGTGGAGCTGAAGCCTAATGCGGTGCCCATTCGTGTGAGGCAGTATGATCTGCCCCGAGAGGCCTTGGCAGGGATTCAGAAACACCTGGATCGGCTGATGAGGTGTGGGTCAAGGATTGGAAAGGGACACCATTGTCACCCGGGTGGAGGGGGCCGTATCAGGTGCTGTTAGTCACCCCTACCGCAGTAAAGGTAGCAGGGTTGAAGCCCTGGATACATTACACTAGGGTGAAAAAGGCATTTACTGATTGGACTGTGGTTTCATCACAAGACAACCCTCTGAAATTGAAGTTCTCCAAGCGAAAAAGGGGGAGAGAAGATTCGGACTAGACTCTGCTGTGGTCATACCAGATAACTGACCATTCTGCGCACAGTCAGATCCGCAACAGGTGAAAGAAGATCTAGGCTAGACCCTACTGCTGTCACATACCTGGGAGCTGGCAGTTCTACGTACGGTCAGACCTAGCAACTGCTGAGGAGGAAGACTGGGACTAAGCCCTGCTGTGGTCACTCCGGAGGCTGATCACTCTACGCACGGCTAGATCCCTCCCGCAGTAAGCAATTGACAACTTGTGATGACTGTTAATGAGATAGTAATATTGATAGTAGGTATAGTTTTGGGAATATTAGCTCTCATATATATGTATAGGGGATATTTTTGTGGGACAAGGAGAGTGGGGTCCCCCTCCAGCTCTGAAGATGGGGTGGAGGCTGATAATCGGAATGTGGAGTGTGGTGTGCGGGATAGTCGGGGCCAATTGGTTTAAGCGACACGCCACCCATATGTTCCAACAACATGGGCATGATGTCACCTTAATATACGAACACCCACAAACTGTAGCAGATTTTGGATTCATGCCCTCTCTTATTAGTGAACCAGGGGTGATAGTGGGAGCCCTACAGTCAGCGTTGAGAGGAACCCCGAATCTGTTTGCCACAGTTGATGGAGGAATGAACAGAACACAGTTCAAGCGACTGAAGTTCTATACTTATTCTCCGGGAATGTGTTTCTGTTGCCATCATAGTGGAAATTGGAACTCTAAATGGAAGGGGTATGTAAAACACTCTGCATTCTATGATAAACTAGGAAATTATTCAGCCTGTAGTAGTAGGTTCTATTTGTATGACTCATATAATAGTTCATATCACTTTGAAGGGGGTTTAAGTAATACAAGCTTTGAAGAATTATACCCGGAGTATCCTATGTTTGTCTCTAATTATACTGGGTCAGGTAGCATTTGTTCGGGGATGATGGCTAGAGATCCGCATCTGTGGTTTTATTTTGACGGATGGGCCACCAATTACCACCCAGGAGCCTATCAGTGTGTGGGAATAGGGTATATGACCATACCTGTTCAGGTTTTCATGCCAGAGAAAGAGAAGCGAGGAGTTAGAAAAAGAAGAGATCTGGTGGGACCATTAGGTAACCAGTGTGAGGACTTGGTTATTGTAGGACCCCAACTGTCTAGAACTGAAGGTAGCAGAGTAGCAGGCGGATTATTTACAGGACTCCTCACCCTGGGAGCCTACCCAGGAATTGTAGCACAGGAAAATCGTAAAAGTATATTGGGATTGACCTGTAGATTGGAAAAGACTATAAATGCAACTGGGAGGTTGGTGAGGGCTCTGCAACACAAGGTCGAGGAGTTGAATCAGTTACTCTTACAGCATTGGTTGGCTCTGGATTATTTGCTGGCCAGAAAAGGGGGGTTTTGTTCCATAGTCAAGGGAGGATGCAAAGTTACCTTCCATGACTTAAATAAGACCATAGAGGATGAGGTGCAACACTTACAAGAGGTAATACTGAACAATGATAATGGGGCAAGTAATCCCTTGGAATGGTTAACATCCTGGTTGCCAAATTTTGGGTGGTTAAGAACGTTGTTCCTTGGTTTTGTACTATTATTGGTTGGGGGAGTTTTAATTATGTTATGCCTGTCCTGTGCTATAAAGTGTGTGCGGACTTCCCTTTCAGACGCTATGGAAGGGAAAGCGGCTGCTACGCAGTAATGGCCCACGGGTATGCATAGGAGGGACATGCTTCAAATTGCAGAGAATTTGGCATGAAGGGGGGAATGAAAGGGTTAAAGATATGATTTTGTGTTTGGTAGAAAAATAGATGAAATTATAATTAACTGCAGATGTTTCTTATCTAAGGAATATAGTGCTGAAAGTGCTTAACGAAGGGGTGGTAGGTCATGGAAAGCAGGCTTGTTCTTTCCTGCAACTTATCACAAGGACAAGGGAAGTAATAGATCATTTTGACATGTTGTGTCCTTGCATGCATGATGTAATGTAACCAATTTGTAATTGATTCTACTGTTAAGGGTGTATATAAGGGAGGTTTTTGACGGAGTGCAGGGTCTTCAGTGATACTCACACTGGGGACCCTGCGCAGTTCAGCAAAACCTGCGCAGTAAGAAAATAAAATATAATACTTTCTGCTTCAAGGACTCTGAGGTTTTTTCGTTTCCCTAGACGGCCACTTCAGTTCAAAAATCTTGTCACACGAAAACAATCATTTCTACTCATTTTATCCACAAGGGAGGCTGTTTCATGTGTGAAACTGAAACAATATAGCTGTCTCCCACATGCAAAATGCCCCATATGATAACTAAATGCCACTATTAATCTCCAGAGAATTCTGCAAGAGGATTATTACAGTGGAATGAGAGACTTGCTACCTGGTTGGCATCATCTTCACTGTCCTCCTTGCGTGTTTCTGCTTAATATTTTCTGTGGGGATGAAAAGAATATTCAAAAATGGTCAAAAAACAGATTTTTTGAATGACAAGAAACTCTGATGAGAAGAATCCTGGACTTACAGGAATTTTCACAATTCAGGACTTATTCTGTGCAAAACTCACACATAGTTGTTTTGCCCAGAAAACAGCATCTTTTATATGGAAAACAATATTTCAATGCAGAAATATTGATTCATATTCAGAAAATTTTGTTTTCTGTGCAGAAAGAAGCTGTAATTTGTTCTGCATAAAATTTGCACATAGTTGATTTGCATAGAAAGCAGCATACTCTACACAGATAGCAGCATTTTCAGCACAAGAGTTAATATTTCTGCATTGAAATAATATTTTCCACACAGAAAATGCTGTTTCCTGTGCAAAAAATTGCTGTTTTCTATGCAGATCAACCATGTGCAAATTTTATGCAGAACAAATCCCCAATTACATTTTTTTCTCTACACAGAAAAATATTATGCGCAGGAATTAAATAGTTCTGCACTGAAATGTTACATTCCAATCAGAAAGTGCAGAAAATGCTGTTTTATGCACAAAACAAAAACAAAACTGCAAATAAAAAAGCATAGACTAAGTCCTGAATGAATGGTGAACAGCCTTTGAAAACTTTGTGATTTTTGAATACTTTCTTATAGCAGGAAGAAAATTGCTGAAATTCCTGATTGCTACCTTGCAGAAGAAACTTAATGAAGAATTATGCCTCTTTTTTCTGTTGCTTCTCTCTGAGACTATGGCCATTTCTGCACTACACTGTTATAGTGCCATTATTCCACTTTCAACATCTTATGGAATCCTGGGGTTTGCAGTTTAGGGAGGGGTATTCAGAATTCTCAGCCCGACTGCTCTTTGGCCTCAGTAAACTATAAACTCCATAATTCCACAGGATGTTGGAAGTGGAGTAATAGCATTATAACAGTGCAGTGTGGATATGGCCTATGTCTTCTTATTAACCTTATGAGTTGAATACTGTGGCCATAAGAAGTACAGTGTACAGGTAGATCCATCCATCCATCAATCAATCAATCAATCAATCTTCGTTTCTTCCTTTCTTCCTTTGTTTTCAAGCTTAGAAGATTTGGATGTGCGTTTGGAATGTGATCTCTGTGGGGCTGAACAAAACTTCTTGTCTAAGAGGAAGAAGGTTGTTGCCGGGGCATTAGAAAAGCTCCTGGAACAGAAAGTGCAAAGTCATGAGGTTTGTGGGCTTTCTTTTTTGACCAAAAGTGTGTGTGTGGGGTGTGTCTGTGTAGAAAATTGTGAACTGACAGTGTGCAATTATTCTATTTTAGTGCAAATGTATATAACTGGACTTGAAGCAATTCACTTCAGAATGTGTTTAGGTATATGAGAGGAATTGCTTTTCTGAGAGAAATGTCCAGTAAGCCAGAAAAAAAAAAAACACTGTTGAAAGGAAATATAATGAATAGATAAGGAGGTATTATAAAGGCTATTGAGAGGGTGGTTACCCAAGATAACTGGCAGCAAAAGAGGGGCTATTTCTCTAACAGTCAGAAAGTACAATTTCGTCAAGGAAAAGAATGAGATACTGCATGCTGGGCTTGTTATAATAAATGTTTTCATGGTACTTTGACTCTTGAATTTTAACCTTTCTTCCTTGAGAAGCTCCTAAAGGAACCTAAGACAACTATGGGCTACTAAATCAGTCTGTTCTCTTGACTTTTGCCTCTCGCCCAGGTCCCAGTGATAGCGGTCATGGCAACTGGAGGAGGAGCCCGGGCCATGTCGGCATTCTACGGCCACCTCTCTGCCCTGCAGAAGCTGAGCCTCTTAGACTGTATTACATACATCAGTGGAGCCTCTGGCTCAACATGGTAAAATGAATTATCATTGTAACAATAACAGATGTTCCATTGACATAACATTTAACTCTTGTAATCCTTTTGTTTAATTTTTTTTAAAATTGTGTGTGTATGTGCATATCCACATACTCATACAGTTAAACATCCTGATTCTCCAAACAGAAGAAGCAAGTTTGTTAGTTTATTTTATTTATATCCCACTTTTCTCCCAATATGGGACCCAAGGCAGTGTTCAATATAAGTTAAAAGAAAACAGAGCTAAAGCAATATACCGTCATCCCTCCACATTCACCAGGGTTAGAGGTACAGAACCCCTGTGAAAGTGAAAAAAACGTGAATAACTCTAGGCCCTCCCAAACCATATTTAACACACAAAAAAGCATGCTCCCCATATTTAACCTACCATGGATTCCTTTGAGGCATCAGGTTTCCTTCACAAGGCAGAGGTGGGTGGCTGGTGGGGCTTCCTACCACCTCCACTGCTGCTCCACACCATTTTTAATAGGGACTTACAAGTCTTGTTCGCAGTTTCTCAGTCTCACGAGGTTTGCAGTCCCTGTTAAAAATGGCACAGGGAGGCAGCAGAGGTGACAGCAAATAATCTGTGAATAATCAAATCCACAAAAGTGAAACCCGCAAATGTGGAGGGCTGACTGTATATTACAAATGTTTTAAAACCATTAAACAAAGCTCCTGGGATGCCACACCTACCCAGGTTTGATTTCCTTTGGAAGGTTGTCAGAGGCATTTTCTATGGTATTTTGTAATATTTGTATTTCATTTTTTAAGAATACATCTACAGGTTCAGTGTGCATGGGAGGCACAGCTTAAATGCACCTATAGATGGTCCAGAAACCATTTGCTTCCTCATCAGATCTCTAGACCAACACCACAAAATGTTTTTAGCTCATATTGTCCAAATCTTCTACTCCAGCTAACTCCCGTCTTCCAGTATTAGCTTGATTGTATCATCATAGTTAAAGTGGCAGAGGAAGAAGACATCCCTCTATCAGATATTTGCTAGTCTTTCAGAAAGCAAACCAACTGAATAAAATCAGCCAATTTGTTATTTAGTTCTTATCACAATGTATCACCTCTATGTTATCTCATAAAAGGGGATACTTTCTTGCAAGGCCTAGGCAATCCAAACCTCTTTCTTAAAATCATTGAATCACCAAGTTAGAAGGAACCTGGGAGGCTAGTCAGATAAACCTCATAATTAAAATGTATGGGCAGAGAGAATACCTGTGAGAACACTGGAAAAAAAAAGTCAAATTATCACCCCTTGCTTTATGTGTAATGGAACAGGTAAATGAATAAAAACACGATTGTTGCCATTCTGTCTAATTTGACTCTAAAATATTAACTTCAATGATGTTTGTTATAAAGAATTATCTAGTTTACATGGCTGCTAAGAAAATGGGAAATGACTGAGAAAGTTTTAATCATATAAATCTGCATGTCTCACCTGCTTCTCTCTCTCTCTTTCTCTCTCCCCCACATATTTCACACATGCACATGCACGCATATGTGAGTGCGCGCACACACACACACACACACTGTTACTTGCCTGTAATCACTACAAACCAAACTGCATAAATATGATTATATTTAACCTGACTGACTCTAAAAAAGTATTGATTGCCACAGGAGGGCCCAATCAAATTTGAACTGAAAGCACAACGAAAATGTTTTGCAAAACTTCCCCCCCCATTTGCAGTTTCAATAACGTATTCTTTCCTACAACAAATAGCAACATCAGGGATGGGACAATTGTTTTCTGGACTGCAACACAATGAGAGAGGTCCCTATTATTATAGTCCTGACTCTTTGGGCTTTTCCGCACTTTGGAGGGGAAATGGGGCAGTCCATTACTTACTGGACTGGCACGCTCCTCCTGATGATCCACGACAGTCCAGAGCTGTGTGTGCCTGCTTTACACACTCTCTGGTGACGAAAATGGAGGCTTCTGGTTGGCAAAGGCTCTCCACCAATCGGAGAAGCTCTCCAGCCGGAAGCCCGCCCCCAGAAGATCTGCAGACTCACACCGGAGCGCGCCTGTACATCTATACTTTACAGACCGACGGGCTGGAGCGCACCGCAATATTGAAAGTCCTCTTTTAATCAGTCTTTCAATAGCACGGGCGACCAGCAGTTCTGGGCGTTCCGGAGCGGGCTGAAGTCTGGACAAACGGTAAGTAGTCCGAACCCAGCTCGCTCCCAAATGTGAATGTCCTTGTGGGAGGATGCACCAGCCCATTTCAAAAATAAAATGCAGAAAAGGCCTTTAATTTGATTGGTATCTCTTGTGGCTACTACTTTAAAAGCAAGCAATCAGATCTGTGATATGTGAGCATGCATTTAATGCCAAGTGCTGTTTTGGCTATATGTGCATGAATAAAAACTTGTGAATATAATCCAGCTAAATAATTTTCTAGAACTGTACAATGTAAACAATAGTGTGGCATTTTACTAAAGACATTGTTATTTTTTTTCCATAGGACAATGAGAAATTTGTATGAAGACACTGAGTGGTCTCAAAAAGACCTGACTGGCCCAATCCGCAAAGCACAAGAATACCTTGTCAGGAGCAAGTCAAGTGCTTTCTCCTTGGAAGCTCTACAATGCTATGATGAAGAGCTGAGAGGGCGGGCCCAAGAAGGACATTCAGTTTCTTTTACTGATCTGTGGTCACTCATAATTGATCACATGTTCCATGATGAGGTATGTACATCAAAGGCCCACTTTCTCTCAGTAAGCTAGCTTTCTTTGTTTTCCCAGACATCCTTGTTTTTCCATATATAAAGGTAGATTTTGGAAACATCAGTTGCTTCAAAAAATTTTTTTTTAATGTTTGCATATATTCTTATGTTTCATTCCATTGTTTCTTTTTGATTAGCAGAATGATGGCAAACTCTCAGGTCAGCAACAGGCTGTGAATCAGGGCCAAAATCCACTGCCCATTTATATGGCCCTCAATGTCAAGGAAGATACCCAAACTACTTCTGAATTTAAAGGTAATAAACTCAGAAATAACCTCTTGTCAGGGAGTTTCAGTGGCAACCACCAGAAGTCTAGAACCATCTCTATGAGTGTCAGCTATGTTTTAATTCTGTATTTTTTTTAAAAAAAGATGTTGTTTATTTATTTTCATTATGGTTTTCGTCTTTGTGTCAGGATGACACAGTGTGACAAATGAATATATTGAGCATCCATCTGTCCATCAGTCTCATTCTTTCAATATAAATATACAATGCTGTCTTAATCCTTCTTCTGGTCTGTGCCCCTCTAAGTTTCTTATTTCTCATTCTTTTCCCAGAATGGTGTGAATTTTCCCCTTATGAAGTAGGGTTTTCTAAATATGGGGCCTTCATTCGCTCAGAGGATTTTGGAAGTGAGTTCTACATGGGAAGAATGATGAAGAAGAAACCAGAATCTAGGATTTGCTATTTGGAAGGTGATTTAATTTTGTTAAAGGAAAAACTAGCTTTCAGTCAGGAAAAAAAAAAAAGAAAAGATCAGATTGAGCACAACAGTGACATTTTGAAAGTCTGAATACAGACTGGATTGGGGAATATGGGGAAAAGTTACAGGTACGGAACAGCACAGTTTGTGGAATTAGAGACACAGGATCTCAAATCTGTGTATTTCAACTGCATCTAATTCCTAAGGTAAGGTAATTCCTAAGGTATTTTTAACAAGTGTTACCTATGAGAAAATAAAACCCTGGGCAACACCAGGTAAATATGCTAGTCTAATCTAAATTTAATAGTCAACATGCAATGGATCTTCATTTAAAGAAAATAGTTCATTAAGACATTATTACTTTACTGATCTAAATTTTTTCCTTCAGAGAATTACCTCTTGATTCCATGTTAACAACAGTGCCAAAAATGAGGTGAATGGGAAAATAGAGGAAGAACTGGGTTCAGACTTATCCACATTTTAATGGGCAAAGCTCACACAGACCTAGGGAATTCTGAAACTTGGGTCAAGCTACCTGTAATATTCAAGTGCAAACACATCTGATTTACAAGATCTAAGTGACAGGCAAAACTGTTCTAGTCGTTGTGAGCTTTCAAATTGTTTCCAACTTATGGTGACCTTAAGGTGAGGCTGAGTGTATATGACAAGACAAAGGTCACCCAGTAGGTTTCCATGGCCCAGCGAGGAATCAAACCCTGGTCCAATGTGCAAACCACTGCACCAAACTGTTCAATACCTCCTTAATTAGCTGGCTGATGGTTAGAGACTGGGAGTTAAAAGAAAGATTTTTGAAGCCTGAGTTTCTCGTACTTTACATTTACAGGAATTTGGAGCAATATATTTTCCTTGAACTTGGTAGATGTTTGGAATTTATACAAATTGTGGCAGCTGCCTTTCTCAGGCAAAGACGAGGATAACAGTAAGAACCTTAATACAATTTGTGTTTCGTTTTACTATACATTTTTTGCAACAGAGAATGTGTTTAATGTAATGTATGCACTTCTTGTGCCCCATTAAAGTTTTCTCTGCAAAGCCAATTTTTACACGTATCCAGATGTTTTGTCTCTGGGGCCTGAGGAAAGGACAAACTAAGCCATACTATGTTTTTTCATTTATTTAAACACTTTGACTGCAAGCTATAGGAAGTGTGTGCCTGTGAGCACAAGGTAAGTGTGCACAAATCATCACTGAACATATGAAATCCATTGAGGGAAAATCAACAGGCTGTCTTGATTCTGATGTATGAATAAATTACGACCTTAGCAAGGTGTATGGATATCTTAATTTCTATTGTAATAATTTTTGTAGTAGCTTTAATGGACTGTAATCGCTATTAAGTATTTTTTTTTTAAATGTCTATTTGATACTGGTTCCTTTTTGTTAATCACTTCTAGCAATCCCATCATCTGCCCACGTGCTTTTCTTGTTGTTGTTTTGATTGCCCAGTGTTTCAAAATTCAACATTGTTCTTAGGAAAAGAATACAGTTATATTGCACTAGTAAAGATATATACACAAATAATGGTCTCTTTTTTTTCCTTTTTGGTACCCACACTATCTGGATAGATTCTGCATGACAATGTAGAGAAGCCTGGTCAGATAGCAGCAAATAAAAGTTCCCAAACTTTGTAATGATCCAGTGGTAAATAACTGGTGCATGTCTATAATGTCCTGTCATTTCTAATCAATAGGATCTTGAATTTCTTATAACATGTGCTGTTTGCTGTCTTCTAGACAAAAGCAATACTTCTACAACTCAAGTTTATTTTACTCCACCAAAGGATATACCCAGCATCATTAATGGAGTTCTGACGCATCGCCCAATACAGGAACGGAAACCTAACTTTTTGAGAGGTCTCTCAGTGAACAAGGACTATTACCAAAACAAAACATTCTCTATGTGGCAAGGTAAATAAACCAGTGCCTAAATTGTCAGTTAGGTGTAGTGATCCGAATGTTAGACTGAGATTTGAGACATCCAGTTTCAAGTCCTTACCAAGGCACTTGGTGACCCTGGACCAGTCTGTTTCAGTCCAGCATACCCCACTGGACTGTCATCGTGAAGCTAAAGTGGAGAGGAGGGCCATTTCCGCACCTTTGAGTCCCCCCAACTGCAAACCCCAAGATTCCATAGAATGTTGAAAGTGGAATAATAGCACTATAACAGTCTAGTGTGGAAATGGCCGAGGAGAGACTTATGTGCAACCATGAATTCATGGAAAAAAAGGCAAGATATAAATGTGAAATAAAATACATTTGAAAGATCTAGGAATTCTTCTAACATTAAAAGTATTCACAAAAGCTCAGTCTTTGTGAAGAAGTTTTACCCAATATCCTTATAATGGGCTTTGGTTTTGAATTTTCAGTAATTTGATTAAAATAATTGGCCAGAATTCTACATCACCTACTTAGTTATGTAACTAAGTAACTAAGACCCTTTCCACACCGGCCTATTAAAATGGTGCGGAGCGACTTACGATGGAAGTCTTCTGCACCGTGGAGTGTACTGGGGAGGACTACTTTTTGTAGTTCCGCACCTCAGTCTGCTCCGGAGCGACCGGAACTGGTCGCGCAGTGTGCTTTTTAAAAACCTCTTTTAAGAGGTTTTTAAAAAGCATGGAGTGCGTGACCCCATGTTGCTCCGTCGCCGCGCTCCGGTGCAGATTTCCAGGCACGCACTAGTGTGTGCCTGCAGATCTGCCGGGGATGGGCTTTAGGCTGTGAGCTTCTCCGGTTGGTGGAGAGCCTCCACCAGCCAAAAGCTGCCATTTTGGATGCTGGAGCAGTGCGGAGCGACGAGCTTGCACTGCTCCTCGTCCTGATGGATTCACCCGTACGCTGAAGAAGGCTGGTGAGTCCCATTTTTGTGCAGTTCCTTTCCCATGTGCAGAAAGGGCCTAAGTAGCATCTCCTGACCCCACCTTCAAACCTACTTTCCTAGGCAGTCACAGGATTGGGCAAAAGGGGGTCTGCTCAGTTGGTGATTGAGGAGCAAGGAGAATGATGTTTCCACCACTCTCTCACCAGTTTGCTAAGCTGCAGTGAGGACTTGCAAGAGGGCTCCTGCTTCTGATCATCATAGTCTCATTGGCAGATGGGAGGAAGGAGGAAATGTCTTTTCCTTGCACCTTCACTGCCAGCTAAACAGACCTGACAGTTGCCTGGTAAAGTAGGTTTGGGAGTACATTCATAATCTTAGCAATAGTGCCTCAATTGTGACTACAAAGTGTTTCCAGATACAGATGAGATACGTATCTGTAACTTGAGATTATGCATCTGTAACTACAATTAGTGGTGTCACTTGGGGGAGCAGCAGGTGTGGACTGCATCGAGTTACACTTTCAGAAAGGGGTGACACCAAACCTAGTGAACCTGGACCAGCCACATCTTTGCCAATCCCCAGCACGGCCCTGCTCTCCTTTCCTTGTCCTTCCCCTTGCCCATGCCCATTCTTCAGCTGTCCCTTTCCCTCTCCTGAAAGGAGAAACTTGGTTGCCTAAAGGAACTGCCTCTTACGAGTCTGGCATATGTGACACCAGACTCCACATTGCCACAGCAAACAATACTGAGAGAGGTTATGGCAAAATAATTACATATCCTACCAAGAGTTCTCCAGCCAAGTGTCTTCTAAGAAGCATATTGGGACATGTAGTCTTTTGGCACCTGCGCAACCACTTTGAACAGTTTTACATGCTGGGATTTGTATTCCTCGTTCCTTTGCCTTTAAAACTGAGGCTTCGTGTTTGTCCTTGTCATGTAACGGGGGCTGTTCAGTATATAGCAAGTGGATGCTGTATGGGAATTTTGTGTTAAGAAAGACACTATGTTTAGATTCTGTGTGGCTTTTCTAGTGCAACAGGGTAAAGAAGTGCTGCATATTGAATGCTCTCCAATTGTGTGTAATTTGTATGTATGATGAATAATTCAAACAAACAAACAAAACAAACAAACAGGCCCCCAAAAGGGGGGAAGTACGTATCAGCTTAGGGTCACTGTAAGTGAAAAACAAATTGAAGGCACACAACAACAACAAGGACAAAAACAACAACAAAGCTGACTTAAACTGTGAGGTATCTGGCTTTGTCTGCATTATCCTTGTATTTTCTACTGCCTTCCAGGGCTATTTTCAGTTTCCTGAAAAGCCATGATGTTTTCTTCTAAATACAGAATACTTAAGATTGTTTTTCTAAAAAACCCACCTCCTGATATAAATACACACGTACAGCATTTTGTAATGATCACATCTGTACTTCCCCCCGCCCCAAATAAGTGATAAAATCATTTTAGCTGCTGTAGTGATATTATTTATATGGTGCTATGCTTCTACTGGTTATTAGTATGTAGCAAATATGAAATCAAAGTCTTTGGTTTACACACAAAGCCATATTCTAAACCGCCACATAATCTATTGTGTTGATCCGGTAGGGTCAATGGACAGAGGTAGCTCAGTTGATCAAAAAAAACAGTGGATGCTAAGTAGATGAGAACACTTTCTTTAATTGGACCCAATTAAATTTAATTGGTAGGAGTACATAATCTTACTTGCTTAAGTAGATGCGACACATTTATTCATAGTTGCAGACTGATCAATGCATTTTTAGCCTTTTCTTTCCTCTGCATTTTAATATACAAGGCTAGTAAATTCAGACATTACCTCAAATATTTTGGAAGCTTTGAGATACTCCAAATGATTCTTTCCAATAATAATTTCTGCTGGTGTCATTAAAGTAGTTTCATAACAACTTTTATTTTGTTTCTTTTGGCATGTTTAATATTGTCCAGTATGCAGTAGTTTAAAAAGAGCCTTCTCTACCATCCTAAAAATAGGCAAATATCTAAAAGGCCGCCTCAGTATTCAGCTTTTGTGTGTACATGCATCTTTATTGCAGTCAGGCATCCAGTAACCACACAGTAACCATACTTTATATTAAACAGGGTACTAATTACATTTTATCAGTGTGTAGGCATCAGGCATTGTTCCTGTTTGTAACTTTGATCTATGCTGTACACAACTGTTGGCATACTACCATTTGATTTGCTGCATGGTGTACTGTTCTGCTTGCTGTATTCCTCCTTTGCTGTGTTACTGCAAATGGCAGACATAAGAAATTTTCCTGAATGACTCTTTCTTGAATTGAATAAATCTTTATATGATAAATTTGGAATTATGCTATCATTGAAGGACACCATGATCTCTTTAATGGATATAGGTAGTTGTAACTTTATACACTGGCCAGCTATGGCTTTTGTTGGGGCCAAACTAGGTGGAACAGACTCTGTGGTGCCATGACCAGCGAAGCTTTCATATTTCACAGATATAGCACTGTGATTCCACTTTAACTACCCATGACAACATCTTATGGAATCTAGGGATTTGCATTTTAGGAAGAGGTATTGAAATGTGTATGATTCCTCCACACTATCTCTTTGTACGAAGGATTTTCAGGTCCGTTGCTGTTTGTCAGCTAGAGAACAATTGTACTTCAGCAAACTACCTACCACAGGATTCCATATTATTTTGTCATAGCAGTTAAAGTGGAACAATAGTGCTATAATTGTGTAGCGCAAAAGCCTATTCCACTTCTTATTTCTGACTCGTGTCTCTGGTTACATATGAGGATTTTTTTCAAAGCTGAAACTCATAAAAAACTATTTGTGATTTTCTGTGGGCTAGTCAAGGCTTTTTGGATCTTGCAATATTATCAATTGAAAGTGAGTTGTCAGAAGGCACTGAGCTGGATGAAGCAATTCACAAGTTCACAACTTTGAAGGCTGGGAAACGAAAGTGTTGATTTTGTTGAGATGTTCCCTGAGCACTGAAATACTTGTGTATTTGTATCTGTTTATTTTTTATTTTTATTATTTTGCTATTATTTCTTTTATGAGTGTATTTCCCTATGCGTTTGTCTACAACTTCTACCTTAGTTGGGCCATTATTGATTATGCAGAGCTAATCCATTAATGTATCTCATTTAATTGTGAAGTTTAATATTAAAAAGAATATAACATTTAATAACATAGTAAATGTAAATACATTTAGGCTGTGTGTATGATACTGTAATTTAAAGGTGTAATTTTAATATTGTTAGTTATTTACTACTATGGCCATTATGTTCAGTGATATACGGGAATTAAGATTTATAAGTAACATTAGTACATAAAACATTACTAAGGATTCTGTACGGTCTGGTAGAGGAGGCGGTCCATGGGGATGACACCAGGGACTTTCCGCACCTTATTTTTTTCCAGCGCTGGGGTGTGAGGATTGTGCGAGCAGCCTCCAGCAAGAGGCTTTTGTGTCCCTGCTGCTTCAGCTCCACACAAACTGCCTGCTCGTGTGAGAGCCCCACCTCTTCCGTCCACAGTGCAGCCTGGGACTTTCCCAGGCTGTGCTGGGGCAGGAAGCGCGACCGCTGTGGCTCCGGAGGTTCCACAAGCCAGGTAAGTGTGCACGGGGCCTGGGAGCAATGCGCAATTTGGCTTCCAGCTGAAAATGAAAAGGTGCGCGATTGGCGCCTGCCGGCCCCTGGAGTGTCGTGCAATTCTGAGTGCATCGTGCAGATCGCTCCTCACAATTGCGTGATGCTCCAGGCGCCCTTTTGCATGGCAAATGCCATGCAGAAAGCACCCATGAGGTACTGTCATCAATCCTAGTGATGCCACTGATTGCAATTCTGAATTCCTGCTATTGTTTCTAACTAAGACCCTTTTCACACCTTACCTTTTCATGGCGCTGCGGTACGGGGATCGCACGAGCAGCCTCTTGCGAGAGGCTCTCGCATCCCTGCTGCTTCACCTCTGCAGCCACTGCCTGCTAGCGAACAGGCAGCGTGAGGGCTCCTCCCTTCCGCAGCACAGCCTGGGATTTTCCTGGGTACGTGTGCGTGAGGCCCTGGAGCAACACGTGATCGTGCACCATTTTTGGCTAGAAGCTGAAAATGAAATAGTACACGATCAGCCCCAGTGCCAGCCCCAGCAGCATCACGCAATTGCGAGGACGTCATGTGGATGGCTCCTTGCAATTGCGCAACGCTCCAGAGGCCCTTTCGCATGGCGAATGCCATGCAAAAAGGGCCTAAGACTGAGACTAATGAGGAAACAGTTTTTCAAGATGTCTAAAATAATGCTTTGATTTTTAGTTATTTCCTTCCTGTGTATTAGATGGTTATGTCTTTTATGATCTCTAACAGGAAATATTTGCTTTACAGACAGTCATCTGGACCAGCACCCCAACCATCTTACGCCTCTAGAGAAAGATCTATGTCTTGTTGATGCTGGATATTTCATTAATACCAGTTGCCCACCACTGCTAAGAAAGGAAAGGAATGTGGATGTTATCATCTCCCTTGACTACAACTTACTGGAGACCAGGTTTAATGTAAGATTATTTTAATGATATATTTTTTATAGGAGAACAAGAACCTATGGAACAAAAGGACTATTTCTGTACACAAGCCCAAGATGGTTAGATTAAACACAAAACTAATATGCTGTGAGAATGAAACAAGGAAGTTTTCTCATGGTCTAATTATAAAGCTTACTATTACTATATGGCATATAGTGATTCCAGCTGAAGATACAAACCAGTTGGGGTTGTGCAAAAATGTGTAAACGCTTGTACAATTTGGATGCAACCCCAGGGAAACTGATAATAGTAGCAAAGAGTTTAGTGGTTACTTCTTCCTGAATGGTGACAGATGAAATAACTTGTTCTCCTATTTTCATTTTGGCCAAATTATATCTAGCTGTCATCAGGCACACTCTTCCTGCCATATATTCCAATATGAATTGTTTTTGTTATTGTATATTTGTGGTTTAATTTTGAAAAAAAAAACAAGTCTAGAAAAAGAAGGGTCAAATGAACACAATTACATAATGGTCACTGAATCAACAAATAGAGTTAGGAAACAGAAATATGCCCCAAGACAGTTCAGTTTTCTAGAGTTATCATCCCAATAGTTAGTGGAAAGAGCTTTAAGTATAAGGAAGTGTTGTTTTTTTAAAATTTGTATGCAGTCCATAGAGCAGTTACAAATGCATTTTAGAGAGTAGCTTTGAGTGAAGACTGGGCCTATTATCCACAGATCAAAACATATACACTTATAAGAACATAAAATGAGAACCATACAGTAGCAGTGTAGTTTAAAATACTGGCATTCTGAAAATCATGGTTTAAAAATGCAGTGCCCTGTATGCTGTAAAATTAAGAGGAGAACAAGATGGTATCTTTCTTTGTTCTGAATTGTTGCCACTTTTTACTTCTGTGTAATAATTGACAGGAATATTGCATTGTGGATCAAAGAGCTGGTGTGTTGGTTGGGCAAATTTTATTTTTTATTTTTATTTTTATAATATTTTTGCTGACAGTAAACATTCCACTTAAGCAGCATTGCTCATTGTGAAGACAGAATCTTCTCATTCAAAGTAAAGTAGTCACTGAATATTTGATGAGGCCAGTATAAAGTGCAACTATCACCCAGTTCAAATGCTTTCACCATGCCAAGCTTATTTGGTGACTAAAGTTTTTACCTCTTACACTTTTAGTACAGCTTTCACGTACCACATGGGGACTGGTTGGAAAAATACTGTCTTAGTTATGTTTTTAGAAGCCAGCTTTTCTTTTTGTTTGCTTCAGTCTATAGAACAGATGAGCAAATATTGTTTGGACCAGAAGATCCCTTTTCCTAGGATTGAGCTGACTGAAGAAGACAGAAAGAACCCAAAGGAGTGCTACCTTTTTGAGGATAAAGACAACCCAGAAGCTCCAATCTTACTTCACTTTCCATTGGTGAATGATTCTTTCAGGGAGTACAGAAAACCTGGTTAGTATTTGACTTTTTTGTCAGAATATATTAAACGTGTTAGCAGACAAAAGGAACTTCAGTGATATCTAGTTTCACCCTTACTGCCTAGCCAAACCAGCGTTGTCAATGACAGAAGAGAATGTCCTTAGAGCAGCGGTTCTCAACCTGTGGGTTGTGACCCCTTTGGGGGTTGAATGACCCTGTCACAGGGGTCGCCTAAGACCATCGGAAAATACGTATTTCCGATGGTCTTAGGCTCCATTTCCTCCTCGGTGGTGGTGCGCAAGCGTGAGCCACAGTGTCGCCACAACAGGAGTGGTGGTGCGCAAGCGCGAGCCATATGCTCGTGCCCTCCTGCCCCCGTTCAGAAGGGACTGAAATCACTCTCCTTCTCCGCTACCGGGAGAACCTCCCGTCTGACAGGCCAGCTTGGGGGGGTGGCGGCAGCATGGGGGGCAGGCCCCCTCCTCGCCACAACCCCTGTCCTACTTGCCACGGAGGGGGGCCCTGCGGAAGGGCCGGGGGCAGCAAGGTGGCGCTTTTCCGGGCGGGGGAGCTGCACCCGGCACAAAAGATAAAGACGCTGGGATTCCTCCCTCCCTGGCCAGGGTTGACACTCTGGAAACTTTTCCCACACTGCCCCCCCAGTGGAAACGAGAGCGAAGCAGAAGCAGAGCCCGGGGGGACCGGGTTCTCGGAATTTTTTCCTGGGGGAGACGCGCAGCTCCTCTTTCCTTCCCTGCTGCCCCCCCCATTCCTGGCTGGTGAGGAGGCCTTTGCCGGGGGGGAGGCATTGTAAATAATAAATAAATAATTTTATGGTTGGGGGTCACCACAACATGAGGAACTGTATTAAAGGGTCGTGGCATTAGGAAGATTGAGAACCACTGCCTTAGAGAATAGGAGGTTCATTGCATTGCTTCACCACAACTGATAATCTTTCTGTACCATGCAAGAGCTTGAGACAGTGCCTTGCTTGTTGTCTCCCTGGTAGAGTTCTTGATGCCATCATGCTTTTCATGAAAAAGCTTCCCTAAATAGGGAAAGAGTTGATAAAATACGTTTTAAATGGTACAACCATTAACCTCAATCCAGTAGAATGTGTAAATGTATTTAAAGTCACTGAAATCAATGAGGTTCCTTATGTGATATTTTCTGTAGCCAGTGAACCACACTTAAAACAAGATTCTATAAACTGGACTTTTTACTAGCCTCTCTTTTACCTGCCATGTAGTTGTAAGGCTTTTTCTCTGTCTCAAAGATCATAGTTGATCACCATGGGTAAGGCTTGTGGTCACCCCATCTGAAAGATACACTTCATCATTATCACACTACCAGGCAGACAGAAGCCTTTATTTATTTACTTCAAATACATTAACAGTGGTACAACTGTAGGACATCAAATTGATCTCCCCCAAATCCCCTCTCTCAGAGATGAGAGGAGCAAAAGAAAGTTAGAATCATAGAATCATAGAAATGTAGAGTTGGAAGAGACCACATGGGCCATCCAGTCCAACCCCCTGCCATGCAGGAACACTCTCAAAGCACTCCCGACAGATGGCCATCTAGCCTCTGCTTAAAAACCTCCAAGGAAGGAGACTCCACTACACTCCGAGGCAGCACATTCCACTGCCAAACAGCCCTGACCGTCAGGAAGTTCTTCCTGAGGTTCAGGTGGAATCTCCTTTCCTGCAGCTTGAATCCATTGCTCCTTGTCCTGGCCTCTGGAGCAGCAGAAAACAAGCCCTCTCCTTCCTCTACATGGCATCCCTTCAAATATTTAAACATGGCTAAACATGGCTATAGTTCTGCTGGCAGAAGGGGAATTCCTTTCCTATGGAACAAAGACTGACAACTTTCTTAATGTCTTTCTCTCAGCATGTAAAAACTTTGTTAATTCAACAGGTCTTGGAGAGAAGGCTTTTAATTGTATGCTCTATGGGATTTGCTTTTTGCTTTTTAATGGGTCCTTTCACTTGTTTTAGATGCTATTGATACTGATAATTCCATATTAACTTTCTATATGTTTTTACTGATGTGTGTTTTAATTTGTATTTGTTTTAATTTTTGTAAGCCATCTTAAGTTCCAGTGCTGGAGAAAAGATGGGATATAAATAAAATCAAACATATAAAAGTCAAAGTTTGTGAGTTTGTCTGTGTTAGGCAGGCAAAGACCTCATATGATTGGCTGTGTCAGGTGTGAAGATCTCATATGATTGACTGCCTGTGAAGATTCTATGGAATCCTGGGGTTGGCAGTTTAGGGAGAGGCCCTTAGAATTCTCAGCCAGAGAGCTCTTGGGCCTCAGGCTGGTTGCTATGGAGACGAGGCCTAGCAGCAAGGAGAAGGCCCATGTATTCCCTCAGGAAACCAATTTCTGTATGTTAACAACTCTGAATACAGATTGGATTGGGGAATATGGGGAACAGTTACAAGTACTGGACGACACAGTTTGGGAAATTAGAAACACAGGAACTCAAATCTGTGTATTTCAACTGCATCTAACTCCTAAGGTAAGGTAAGGTAAGGTAATTTCTAGGTGTTATCTATGAGAAAATAAAATCCCAGGCAATGCCAGGTATATTTGCTAATATAATATAAATTTCAGCTGGCAAAAGAGGTTTGTACCTGATTATAACCCCATACATCTGGCACAATGTTGAGTTAGGACTGAATTATGAAGGAGCAAGATCCATCAAACATAGTGGTAGCTATCCCCAAATAAATATACATAGGATTATGCTTTTAAAGTCCTAGGTTGTGTGGCTGTCAATCTGCAGCCACATATAGTTGATGAACTTATTTGCTTTATCACCCCATCCCACTCCACTTGTCTCCACTCTTCTCATAATGCTGTCTGAGATCCATCAAGCATGCAGTGAGCATACACACAAAAGATAATACTCTTTAATGTCTAGTAATGCATTTCACATCCAAAATATGACCAAACACCTGTGATCCACGACCAGAAATATCTTAAGAGCGTTGGAGTGTTACATATGGTGACCTGAAATGGTCCATAATTCAGTGTAGAAAATGACCTGACTCCACCAATACTGGTTTTGGGAATCCATCTATTTGAATATAAATGTGGCTGTTCTTTGAATCATCACTATGAATTTTTATTTTTTTTTGTGCAGGAGTTAAGCGCACGTCTGCAGAAATGACTAAAGGAGAGGTGGATTTTAACAGCTTAATGTCACCATATAAAATGACAGATTTGACATACACTGAAGATGAATTCAAGAAACTGCTAAACCTATGCGACTATAACATCCAAAACAACAGAGTACTGATTCTACAAGCTTTGCAAACAGCAATAGCAAGAAGAAAAGCTGGCAGACTATGAATCAACCTAGTGAGAACATCAGGAATTATTTTCTGTCCACTTTGAAAGACCTAAAATAAAAAATGACTGGGATGCTCAGAACACCCCTGTAGAATATGTTTGTTCTTTTGTTCATGTTTTTGTTAATACTTTCAACCAGCACTGTGCATATCTTAGCCAAACATTTTGGTAAGTTTGAGGTTATAATATACAGCATAATGTACATTATTTTGGCATGAGGCTGCTTCTGAAAACTGCCTTGTCAACTGCAGTCAGTACAGGATGTAATTGCTAGATTAGTTAATTGGGACTTATTGGTATTATGTCTATATTATACCAGTGCTATAATAACTATACCAGATCTGGCTTCCAGTTTGAGCTTTAAACCCCTCTGTGGCTTACAACTGGGAACAATGACAACAGGTAGAATCATTTGAGGAAGAGATGTTTGGGAGGCTCTGTTGACAGAGATCTGAACATATGATGTCACACATACCATATTATATATTAAAAATGTCAGTGTCTCAAAGGCTTCAAACAGATATATTCCCTTTTGAATAGGAGGGTGGCTACAAAAGAAAGATCTTCCAGTAGAGGGTGCCTGAGTTGTAGGATACTCACATGGTGACCAGGAGAGATTTTTCTGGTGCCGAATTTATTGTCATTTTGGCTCTAGAACAATTGTTCTTAACCTTTTCTTTACTGAGGAGCCCCTGCAAATTACATCCCCCCCAGATATCCCCAAGACTTAAATCAAGATTTAAATATTTACATTTAGATTTAAATATTCAAATATTTATTAAAGACTTTTGGAGACTAAGAATCAAATCCCTGCTCAAACTCTGCATGACGACGTTGAGCCACTTCTGCCATGGGATGGCAGCAGTCAGCAGGTTGTGCTTCTGCATGACGTTGTCATCATCCCGCTGCCATCCTGTCATGAAGCGTCACACTCACATGGTATTTGAGAATGGAAAAAATCCATTTTATACCTCCCATCACACAGAGTTCCCATACTTACTGTTGTGTGGAAGCTGCAGCCATGTGATTGCAATGCTTCCTATCCCAGCGCAGCAATGGCAAGTGCCCAGCTGTGCTGTGGAAGAAAGGGGCAGGCTATCCTGCTCTCTTCCTCAAGGAGTGAGCAGGTGTGGAGGGGAGCGTTGCTTATGCATTCCCTTCTGGACCCAGATTTGCAGTGGAATGATGCAGAAGAGTGCCATCATGCAGAAAGGGCCCAAGTCACATTCTGTCAGCCTCAGAGGAAGGCAAAGACAAACCGCCTCTGAACAAATCTTGCAAACCTCCTCTCTCACCTCTGATTCATTTTAGGTTTGCCATAATTCAGAAATGACTTGCAATCATACAACCACAAAGTGCCACTGAAAAGGAGAGGTTCTTTCTAGCCATCATGCCTCTCTCTTTTGAAAACTGATTTATGGCGACCCTAAAGCAACCCTATCATGGGAGTTTTCTTAGCAAATTTGTTGCCTTTGTCTTTCTCTGAGGCTGAGAGAATATGACTTGCCTGAGGTCACTCAGTTGGTTTGCATGGCCAACTGAGGATTCAAACCCTGGTCTCCAGAGTTATAGTTTGGGCCCATGCACATGCCTGCTGCTGTGTCCCTTTCACTGGGAATGCAGCAGTGGGGTATATGTATGCATGCCCAAACTGCTCCCTTGTTTAAAATGGGGGATCAATTTGAGCACCTGCTACCCCCCCACCGCCAGATCTCTGTTGCTGGTGATGGTGTCCAGCATCAGGGCTTCATGGACCCTCAGAAGTGACAGAACCCCAGGTTAAGAACCACTGCCCTAGACTGGTGGTTTTCAACTTTTTACCCCTGTGACCCTCTTTACATCTACATGAGGACATGACACCTCCCAGTGCCACATCACCTCCCCATATCCTATCCTACATTTCTGCCTCCCTCTCTCTCCTACAGGTCCCTTGTGTTGCACATGCTTTCCATCTTAACACTGAATTCTTGTATTCTCCATCTCCTCTCTTCACTTGCCTCCCTCCCACCCAAGAAACCACCTCATGGTTCCTAAGGGGCATGTGCCTGCTGCACAAATAATGAAATGTTTGGAGAAGCTGAGTGGAAAAAGCATAAAAAAGGGGAAGCCAATTTTTATTATGTCTGAGGTTGGAGGAAGGCCTAATAGGGGAAGATAGTCTTTTGCCAGGACCAGTCAATCTCAATGGTGTGCACACACACAGATGATTGTCATTCTTTTTTTACACTTGCCATATTTGCAGGCTGACTTTTCTTGTTCCCCCCATTGAGGAATTGTTGTGCCCCCCCACTTTAGGGTCCTGCCCCACAGCTTGAGAACAAGTTAAATTGTTAAACTATTCACATTTAGCTCATCTGAATAGTGCATATTAGAATACCAGCCACAGTTCCACATCAAGCATGGAAGCTTGGCTGTTCCAAAATCTTCAAGACTGTTGGTGTCACAGCTGTTGTGAGAGAACACAACAACTTTTAATAGGAGTATTTTAGATTATATTACATATCCTACTAATTTTTTAGTTCTTATTTATTACTAAATAGTGCTACTGGAAAATTGCCTGGCAGGTTAAATCTTCCCTTCTTACTAACTCCTAGGGAGAAAGTTAATCTCTTAGTCAGACATTTTTTATTTTAAAGAATGAGGGAGATTTAGTGAATATCTCTTTTTCCCTCAATGTGCCAGGGACCGCCCCACTGACTGCAATGATTTCTTCCTTCTGTAAAAAATTCATTGGCAGCCAATAACTTGTGGACCAGCACTGTGGACCACAACTCGGAGTAGTACCACCATGCAATAATGGTTGCATATGTAATTCTGGATACTGAAAAGCAAATTGATGATCAAGGAAATGGTGGAGACATGGAGAACCTATGACTCAGATTTCAAGTATGAAGGTACACGAGTCATGTAAAACTGATGCTTCAAATGGAATTTGCAGGATTTATTTATGAGCTTCATATTCCTCATAAAGAAACGACTTACTAGCTTCACTTGGTTAGCTAACACAGACTCTTAAATATGATCTCAATGGTAAAAGCTCACAGAGATGCCAGGCAGTTTGATCTTCAGGTTATACTAGTGTACATGGTGTCAGCTGACCTCTCCAACTGAGTGGGTGGTGTGGCTAGTAGGGTGTGTGTGGCTAATAGTCATAATTTGCTGCTATTCCTATTGTGCACAATGGTTGTGTACACAGTTATAGCCAGGCAAATATTTGTGGTTCCCTCTCTGGGGCTGAGGGTCTTGTCCCTTACTGTGCCTAGCATCTCAAAAACTTGGTATAAGGTTGTGCTGCCTTCTCAGGTTTGGAGGTGTGGGGTAATATGCCTGTCTTCATGCTGCAAGGTTATTTTGCAATTTTAATGCAGTGTGAAAATGACAAAACCTGGAGCATCACTAGAGCTTCCAGCTGGGGGTGAGTGCTTGGGATTGTTTCTGGACTCTCACTGCATTTTTAGGTCTTCTAAAGCACTAGACAACTGCTGAGATCATCCTCCACCCCAAAACTGGGAGAAGCTACTGTAACTCCTAGAATAACCCTGCCATCATGAATGAATGCAGTCTGAATATCTAACCTTTCCAAACTTTGCTTCATCCCCTTTTCCAGCTTCAAGCTCAAGGGAGAGGCTTGTTTATATATTACATGACATCCCTGAAACATATTTGCAAATGTGGGAACAATATCCTGATACCTCTCCTGGTTCCAAGGTCAGGAGCAAAGATGGGGTTCATCATACTTGCCAGAGTCTGTGGCATGCTTGCTATAGCAAGCAGGGAAGTAGAATGGGGGACCGTTGTGCTTGCAGCTTCGGAGGTTAAGGACTGATTGCAAGTACAATGAGCATTGATGCTGATTCCAGGAGGTATTCAGGTACTGAGTGGGGCTCATTGTATCAGGTAATATGCACAGCCTCTGAAGAGAAAATGGGAAGGAGTAGAAGCAATGGAACCACATAGCTCAATGATGGGGTCTTAAAGGTGATAATCCTAAGACTACATTGCAGAAATGGCCATAGTATCAGGGACAAAACCTGTTTAGCACTACTGGCTTCAGATTTGAGGAGCCATGAGCAGAGCTGGCATGTTAGTGAAAAAAGATAATATCATGTTACATTCACATTATAAAACTGTAAAACTTAGGTTAATTATATTAACTTTGAATCAAGAAGGTTCATTGCACTTACATTAATTGTAACTTCATATTTAAATTTATGTGAAATTCTTACATTAAATGCTTGTCATAATGAAAACAAAAAATGGTAAACATGATTTCACTCCCTGCTGTTGCTATTTCAAACTGGGGAGATGAATTTTTTTGGGGAAAAAAAAACTTTTTCACCAAAACCAAAACAGCTGAAGAGCAATCAACACCTCCAATCAAAATTATTTAATGGATTTATTTTAAAAATTAGTAAAATATGTATATTCCACATATATGTTAGGAAAGATAGAAGAAAAATCAGTTTAAAACTATTTAAAATTACAAGCAGTGGTTCCCAAACTTGGGTCCCCAGGTATTTTGGACTTCAACTCCCAGAAGCCTCAGCCAGCCTGGTCAACAATCTGTCATTCTAGGAGCTGAAGTTGAAAACATCTGGAAGAGCCAGATATATTTTAATCTCTGAACAAACCTTGTTAAAATAAAAAATTATGATAGGTTTGCCATAAAAGTTAGAATTGACTTGATGGCACACAACAACAACAACAAAAACAATTTATATAATAATTTGTAGCATATTAAAAAAATTAAATAGGTTGAATCAGTTAGTCCCCCAAAGTCTAAAAGGCCATGTTTTTTACTTGGCGCTATAATTAAACTAGCATAGGTTCCTATCTGGCTTTTAAGGAGAGGGTATTCCACAACTGGTGGGGCCACAGCTGAGAAGACTGTCTCCCATGTCCTCATAGAACATACTATTCCCACTGCTAGGGCACAAAAGAGTGCTCCTCCAGCAGGCCTCAGGCCTTAGGGAAAAACCTATGATGAAACACTCTTTTAGGTACAGAGGTCTCAAGCCTTTCAGGGTTTTGAATGTCATCACTGGCAGCATGAATTCAGACTGGAAGCATATTGTTATTATTGTTGTGTGCCTTCAAGTAGTTTCAGACTTACGTTAATCCTAAGGCGACCCTATCACTGAGTTTTGTGGAGCTGAGAGTGTGTGACATGCCCAAGGTAACTCAGTGGATTACCATGGTCAAGCGGGGAACTGAACCTTGCTCTCTAGGGTCACAGTCCATGCTGACTGAACATCAAACAAAAAACATATGGTTAACAGTCTCCAAGGAACTGTTCCAGGAAGCATACTATTAGCTGGAGCAATTCCTTTAAGGCTAGTGATCATATGGCTTTTGTGTGATCTTCCAGTCAGCACTCAGTTGTTGCTTGCTCTAGCTATAGCCTCTGAGTCATGCTCAAGGGTGGTCCCATGTAGAGCAGATTGCAGTAGTACAATCAGGAAGTAATTAGTTCATGAACTACCGTGAGAGGTTTTCCCTGTCCAGAAAATGCCATAACTGGTTGAAGAAGTTGATTCTGAGCATTCTGAGTCCACCTGGGTCTCCAGTGACAAAGATGGATCCGAGCCATGTACCTGCTCCTTTAGAAGAAATTTAACCCCATCTTGTAGAGGTCACTTACTTCTGCTTGAGAACTGCCAATCCACAGAGTTTCTGCATTATTGAGATTCAGCTTCCACTTATTGACCCTCTTCTGGCCATTAAACCATTTACACACTGGTCTAGCACCTGCACTACCAGCTGGCCCCACTGACAAGGAGAAAGAGAGCTGAGTGTTGTCAGCCTACTGATGGCACCCCACCATGAAACTCGAATATTAAATAGTACAGGGGATAAGATTGAATCCTGTGCTACCCCACAGCTTAAAGCCATGGGGCTGAACAGGAAACCCCAACGCCTCTTTCTTTACCATAATGGTAGATAGGAACAATACCACTGTTGACATGGTGCCTCTAACTCCCATCTCACAGAACCAGTCCATGATCAATGGGGCACTGGAGGAGAACTGGGAATGAAAGGCAACTATACTCCCTGGACATTCCTTAGGTTACTTACTGGTACATGCAATGCCATTTTGTGGGGTGGTACTTGTATGCCTCCTCAGATGTTAGACTGTAACTCCCATGATACCTTATCACTGGCTATGCTGCCTATCTAAGGTCTTCGGATTTGCAGTCCAACAACACTGAGGGCAACATAGATATGCCCTATGGTCAATAATGGTATTGTGCACTTGCTCACATTTCACTACTTTATCCTCCATGCACTGACACTTTCTTTTAGTCCATATGGGGAGGGTAGAGTGTTTGGGACCAGCCTCATGTTGTCTAGCTCCATTTTTTGGGCTGGCCCTACCTTTAGATGGGTCCAACCATCTCAGACAGCAGCTTTTTGGTACCATGAAAGGATAGCAGTTAAAGTTATTATCATTGCATTTTTATTGTTGAGGATGCAGGGAGGTGACTTTATATCTCCTGTAGGAAAATAACATCTGCCTTTAGGTTCTATGTACCTCTATTTGGGTGGAGAATGTGTGCATTTGCTATGCTGCCTTGGCCCACAGGCAGCAATTTCTTTTCTGTATTGCTAAGGGAATCCTCAGATTTGACCCACATCTATATATTTTGATTACTAGCTGGCAGGATGGATTCCATGGGGGAGACAGGGGCCTCCACTGGACATAGTAGGTTACAAGCAATATTGGTGGTGATGCTGCTGTTAATTTGGAGTGTGCCACTTGTTGCTATGTTTCCTAGAATCACTGTGACTGATGATGGTTGCCAGTATTGAAAGACGCCAAGGTAAGCTTTGAAAATAATCTGGCCAACTTATAAATACTGAAGAAGCTCCAAGAAAAATAACATCTTAGCAGAATGGGGTGAGGAGCATACTGCTTAATTATTTCTATTGCAATACATTTATACATGTTAAGGTCTAAAAAGTGCTCCTAAGGACTTGTACAGAATATCACATTAGATAACTGAGCTTATAGATTTTTTGATTGTATATCATAATTCTGTGGCAAACTGATGTTTGGAGAATGCAGTTTGAAGCAAAGAAGTGAAGTTCTGAAAAAAACATGTGCAGTATGTTTGCTTATCACATCTTTTAAACACCAACACCATGCAAGCCTGTTCATTTTATCCAGCAGTGGCTGGTGCCCATGAGGGCTGATGGGACAGAGTCAAGTGGTTACCAGAGGACACATTAAAAAAAATCTTCCTCATCTTCTTCTCTTACAAATACTCTAAGGCTGCTTTAAGAAATTCACTTCACAACATTTTATCAGCAAGGCATTGCACAGAAAGGAGAAGCAAAATGTGCCACGCAAGTTAAACTTAAGGAATGAAAATCAGGAAAATGCCTAAGGATCTAGCAATAGCAAGTAGGCTCAGAACAACTCTAAGGCCTTTTCCACACAGGGTTTTTGAAATGGTGCAGTCCGTCCTCCAAGGGGGAGGTCTGCACCTCGGACCAGACTGGGTCGGACCTATTTAAGGTAGATCTGCACCTCAGTCCGGTCCGGAACGATCCCAAATGGTCCTCCAGCATGCTTTTGAAAGACCTGATTTTTCTGGTCTTTCAAAAGCACACAGTGCGCCACTGTGAGCCTGTTCCCTTCTGCAGATTCACAGGCTTGCACCAATGTGAGCCTGCAATCTGCCTGGGGGCGGGCCTTAGGCTGGTGAGTTTCAGCGGTTGGTTGAGACTCTCATTCAATTGGAAGCCGCCATTTGGGACGTCGGAGCAGTGCATATTGACGAGCACGCACTGCTCTGGAGTGCTGTGGACCGGACCAGGGAGCCGAAAGGTCCGGTGAGTAGCAGCGTGGGGTCATTCCCTCGCCCGGTGTGGAAAAGGCCTAAGAATCCAGACACACAAAAAGACTCCTCTAGAAAACCTCCGTCTTTCCATGCATCCTTTCTTCTACGCAGAAGAAACATTGTAAAGCAACACAGTAATCTGTTTCATGTGTAGATTACTCAGATGTAAGAAGAACTGGATTTCTAAGCTGTACACATGGGCAAGGAGTTCTGAGAACATCCAATGGTGCTCTTTTTGCCTCCACATCCTGCCTCCTCTCCTCTGCTCCTGCATTACTGTCCCTACACAATTCTTTCATTTCTGCTAAAAGCAACTGTGAGAAAAACTTCCTGCCTGAGATCCTGGAGAGCCAATAACAGTCAAAGTAGGGAGTGGTAGCATTTGGCTACACAGGGCAATGGGCCAACTCATAGAAGGCAGCTTCATAAGATCACAGTCAACAGCCTGAAGCAGGTTGCTTCACGCTGCCTAACAGCTAGGCAAGCTCTACACCTTAGTATAAAGGGAATTTTATGATTATTTACATGATATTTTAAATGCTTCTAATGCTCTACAATGAAAGGCAAGAAACAAAAAGGCAAGTTGTCTCAAGGGCCTAACAATCTAAGACATATGACAGGATGGGAGAGGCAAGCGTAATAAGCCTTTTGAAGTGCAGTCATTTAGGATGTCTGGTTTAACCTTTGCACTTTTCAAAGCATAATTGTTCTGTGATTAAAGGATAGGTGGGAATCATGGGACACCCCAAATGCTGTTAAACTGCAACTTCCAGCAACTGTAACCAATGATGAGGAAAGCCGGGAGGTGCAGTCCAGCATCTGGAGAGGCCCATGATTCTCACCCCTAGATTAAAAGGAATACAAGAGCCAGCAATTCTAGATGTGTCAAAGTCCTCATTGCACTTAATTAGATTAGATGTAGAAATTATTTGGCTGCTGCCAGAGTGCAGTTTCCATCAACCCTAGCCAGCACAGCCAATAATGAGGAATGCTGGAAGCTGGGGTCCAATAACAAGGGGGGGGATGTGGTTTTCACCCTTGATCACCACTCTATTGAGTTCTCCCTAGCCACAGATAGTAATCATATTCCTGACCTGATCTACAGTGTTGTTTCTATAGGATGCAACAGAGTGAGGTAGGAAAGTCTTAACATGGTATAGTTGGTTGCATTCCTTCTGATTCCAAATGTGATTAGAATCACATTTGTTTAAATGATCCCCATAGTAAACAATAATAACAACACTTCCTGCAAGTGGAAACCAATACAGGAGGGCTGTTCTGAACTAGAAACTTTTCATGTTAGGTTACAGTGGTTTACTGCATTCCTTATTTTTTGTTGTTACAGGCCTTCAAGTCATCACAGGAACCATTTCCGCATGAGGCTGTTATAGTGCTATAATTCCACTGTCAACATCCTAAGGAATCCTGGGGTCTGCAGTTTCGAAACTGCAAACCCCAGGATTCCATAGGATGTTGACAGTGGAATCATAGCACTATAACAGCCTCGTGTGGAAATGGCCAGAGATTTCTTAGCAAGATCTGTTCAGAAGGGGTTTGCCTTTGCCCTCCTCTGAAGTTGAGAGGGTGTGACTTGCCCAAGGGCAACCCGGTGGATCTCCCTGGCCAAGTGGGGATTTGAACCCTCGTCTTCAGAGCTGTTGTCCTATGCTTAAACCAGTATATCATGCTGGCTCTTTCCTTATTTACAGAGAAGTTTTTTTTTAAAAGATGAGTGAATACTTAAAATGCGGCACACAGCAGAACAGTATAAAGCAATAAAATCCATTCAGTTGTCTTGCAATATTGCCGTTTTTATCTCTTCCATGTGTGCACAGCAGGCCTCAGAAGCTCAGCTCCATACTTGCTGAATACAGAATCCATTTGCCAAATGGAGATAATACTGACACCCATAGGGAAAATACAACCAGCATGCTTCAGAAATTAGTGACAACATTCCCTAATGTACTTCACATCAAAATAAATCAGTGAAGGAGGTACAACACAGGACTGCTCCATCGTTTTGTTCTTTCATACAACAATTTCTGTAATTCTTTAGGGCATTGTTCCTGTTTGCCCGTGTCTGTTTGTGTTTCTTTATTAAGAATTTATACCCTGCTGTAAAAGCCTTATACCTTCACAAGGCGTCTTACTGTTTCACCAAGATCCAGCCACTTTCTTCAGAGCAGCAGACTACAAGGCCTCAGCTGGGCCCTTTTACTGCAAAGTTGTGAAGAAACCTGAGCTAGAATGTCTAAAATGTAAAATATATATTAAAAAACCTTCAACATATTCTGCAGGGGCAATAACAATTTGGTCACAGCTGGGAGTTGTGCCTCACTGACTTGTCTTTCACATTACTTAACTCATTTCCGCACTACACTCTTATAGCGCGATTATTCCACTTTCAACATCCTACGGAATCCTGGGGTTTGCAGTGTAGGGAGGGGTCGGCTGGCCCCTCCCTAAACTGCAAACCCCAGGATTCCGTAGGATGTTGAAAGTGGAATAATCGCGCTATAAGAGTGTAGTGTGGAAATGGTCTTAGTTATAGCACTCCAATACCACTTTACCTGACATGGTTCCATCCAAGGGAATCTGGGATCTGTAGTTTTATAAGGCATTTTGAAATGTCTGCCAGGGACTTTTAATGCCTTCCCAGATTACAAATCCCAGGATTCCATAGGATGCAATCATCAGAGCTGAAGAGGGATCAAAGTACTATAATTCTGTACCGTGAAAGAGAGCTCAGTTACCACAAAAGCCAGCAAAGAGTTTGTGAGACTTTAATTATGTTTCTCATTATGGTTTATGCCTGCTTGGGAATCATGTAGCTCTCCAGATGTTGTTAGACTGCCACTTGTAGCATTTTTCACCATTGGTTATGCTGCCTAGAGCTGCTACAAGTTGCAGACTAACCACATCATTCCCAGCCATGGAGTAAACTATCTCAGGCCAGAGTTACTACAGAGTCTTTGTTGTTGTTTTTGTTGTGATAACTATAGATGTCCCCTGCTTATTCAACAGGTTAGGCACCGGAGTACTATTGAAAACCAAATGCAAGCGGCCCTCCACATTTGCAAGTTAGTCTTTCAACGGATTTGATTATTTGTAAGTTTCTTCAACTTGCCTCCCCCCACCTCAGACACTTCTTTTCTGGGGAAAGCTTCACCTTTGGCAGCTCGGATCCCACCTCTGGTCCTCCTTCTCCTGCTCCACCAGCTGCTGCCTGACCAGCTAAGGACAGCTTGGAGCCCAACTCCTTAGCATCATAAGCCTTCACCTGATGCCTCCACACATCCAAGGAAGGAGAAGAGTGAGGGAGGAAGTGTAGGGACACCATGCCAACCCATCCCCTTTCTCTCTCCTTTCCCTGACCTGGTTTGGACCATGGGTGTGCACTCTCCCCACCATGCCTTGGTCCCTTCCTACAAACACACAAACACATTTTGACATTTGCGATTTTTCCACTTCTGTGAGGGTCCATAATGCTAGTGAATGTGGCTGGCCAACTGTATCATCAAAATGTGGAACCCAGTCTTTTAAGATGGCTAAGACTGCAGCAAAGCAGGTATGACTGCATAAAACTGGTATATATAGTTACAACAGATGGGATGGGAGGAGAAGAGGAGTAAAGGACAGGTGTTGGGGGGCAGATAGGATAAGGTGGGGGAAGCTTCTAAATGAAGCATGCCTGCGTGAAGTTCACAACAAAAATTCAATCCCTTTTCTGTAAGACATTTCTGATTGGGTGAGATTTTGAGGGGTGCAGGATGGACAAGAAAATAGTTCTGGTTACTGTCAAAAGAGCATTCCGTCAAAAAGCAGTCTGCTCTCTCCTATTTTTATGTGCTATTTAGACTACAAGAAACAATCTGAATCTCCTTAAAGAAGTGGGTATAAAAAAGGAAGTTTGTTCGCTATAGCGAACCTGTTCAGCTAAGTTGATATGAGATAGCTTTACCTCTGCTCTTAAGCTGGTGGGGATTTTTCTATTTCTTTTATTTTTATTTATCTATTTATAGTTGTAGCAGTTCTCTTTATGTGGAATTTTGATATTTTCTTTTGAAAATGTTTTTTTCCCCCTTTTTAATAAGCTGTAAGGTTTCTAAATTGCAATCCTCAGTTCACAGGTTAATTCAAATTTATTACACATGCAAGCTGAAACCTAGACAAGTTTCATATTCCAATCTCCCACGCTGATCTTTGGAAACTTATGATACATTACACTACAAAGATATGGAATTTTATATAAGGTGTTGCCTAGTATATTTCCATATCTGAAAGGCTTGTAAATGCTTTGTTATATAACCTCTGATGTCATTGTGTGGTTTTTGTTTCTTGAATTTATTTTATAAGCAAACATATTAAAAAGCACAGCTCATTTAAGTAATGCACAGTTCAGCTTCTTCCCCACCAATTTGGTGGAATCAAAGGATATACTTCAAACGCTACCTGACCTGAAGCTAGAATTAAATTATTCCTACATATTGGGTTCTTTTCTGCCCCTAAATCACTTTGGCTCAGAGGCTCTAATACTCAATGGAGGCAAGTAAATGTAGGGTTGTTACCAAACCGTACACCCTCATCCTGGGGGATGTGCTATTTTCATATTTGGACATACTATATTTATGGCTGAATAACATGATTGAGAGCACACTGACTGGAAAGTGTATTGCCAGGTCAAGTTTACCTAAACCATGGTCAGGTCATGAACTGAGAGACGATTAGGTGAGAAACCCTGATGCTAATGGGATTATGCTAATCCTTTCAACCCCACAGGCACTCCTGAATACAGGGTAGTTGGTTTGTTTGTCCTCTGATAAGTTTGATGATAAATCTCACAAAAGGCATAATATTTTAGTGGGCTGATTGCAGCACCCAGAAATAGGAGAAAGTTCATTGTTAATATTGCTCAAGGTGTCAGTGACCTTAGTTACCATCTTTGTAATTAACAGTACAGTAATATCAGTACAATGTTAATTCCCCATGCAGTGATACCTTTAATTAGGCCAACTTCAAAGCATAAAATACATTATGCAATCATTTGAAGCTTCACTGGCTTTTTCATCAGGCAAAGATGTTAAAAACCATACAAGAGAAAAATGGTGATGATGTTAGGACCTTTCCACACTATACTATTATAGTGCTATTATTCAACATCCTGTGGAATTCTGGGGTTTGTAGTTTACTGAAGCCAAAGAGCTCTCTGGTTGAGAATTCTAAATGCCCCTCCCTACACTGCAGATCCCAGGATTCCATAGGATGTTGAAAGTGGAATAATAGCAGTATAACAGTGTAGTGTGGAAAGGCCTTTAGAGTCACAAGCTAGATTCACAGGCTCAGACATTCTGTCTGAGATGTTTCAGTTTAAATGGTGCTGAGGGATATCAGAGCAGACAGAGGCCACTCTCCTTATTGGTTATCTGAGAGCTAGAGACAAAGGCCCTTTTCGCACTAGGCTTTTTACGCGAGCGGGGGCGGGTGGCTTGCGGGAAAAGCCTAGTTCGGGAGCCTGCCGGTTCCCCGCTGGTTCCTTCCGCAGCCGAAGGAACCAGCTGGGAAATGGCACTGTCCCGGAGGCGGCGGCAGCTCGCGAGTCCATCCCCCCCCGCGCGCGCAAGAAAGGAGCCCGTCACTCCTGGCGTGCGCGGGGGGGGTGGGTGCGACTGTCGCTCGCTCCTGGCGCGCGCGGGGGGGGGCTGCTCGCGACAGCCTCCCGTCGCGCGCGTGCGCACGGGGGGCGGGCGCGACTGTCCCTCGCTCCTGGCGCGAGCGACAGTCGCGCCCGCCCCCCGCGCGCGCCAGGAGCGAGCGACAGTCGCGCCCGCCCCCCGCACGCACGCGCGCGAGCGGGAGGCTGTCGCGAGCAGCCCCCCGCCCGTGCGAAGCAGGATGCTCTCGCATCCGCCGCGCTAGCTCCCCGCCCCGCCCCTTCCTTCCGCACGGGCGGAGGGAAGGAGGCGCGACCCGGCCGCCTCCCCGACGCACCGCACTACAGGTGAGTGCGTGTGGGCGCCGGGAGCGTAGCGCGAGCGTGGGGTGATTTTCGCTTGAAAGCGAAAATCAAAAACCCCGCGCTCGCACCGCTGCAGCCCCGTGAGAGCGCTGGAAGTGGGAGTGCGTCGTGCGGAGCGACGCTCCCACTCCCGCACGGCTCACGGGGCTATTTCGCCTGGGAAAGCCCGTGCGAAAAGGGCCAAAGAGCAATAAAAGACAGGTAATAAAATTTCAACTTCTTTAGCAATAGAAAAGTGATACTGAGAGCTCTTTGATTTGACTGTAGGGGGGCAGAGAGAACCAATTTGTCCTTTCAGGCAGAAGGAGAATATGGCCCTTTTCGCACGGCATTTGCCATGTGAAAGGGCCCCTCGAGCATCACACGAATGTGAGGAGCGGTCCATATGATGCACTCACAGTCGCATGACGATCCAGGGGCTGGCAGGTGCCAACCGCACGCTTTTCCATTTTCAGCTGTAAGCCGAAAATGGTGCATGATCGTGCATTGCTCCGGGGCCCCGTGCGCACTTGCCGTGCATGCGGAGCTCTGGAGCCGCAGCGCTTGCGCTTCCTGCCCTAGCGCAGCCTGGGAAACTCCCAGGCTGCACTGCGGAAGGAAGAGGCGGGGCTCTCGCACGACCAGGTGGCACTGCGGAGCTGAAGGAACTGGGACGTGAGAGCCTCTTGCTAGTGGCTGCTCGTGCGATCCCTGCACCCCAGCTCCATGAAAAGGTGCGTTGCGGAAAGGACCTATGAAGAGCAACATGTCTTGGTATTTGCCATCAAGTCAGCTTCAACTTATGATGCCCTCCAGAGTTTATTTTGAATTGTCTCATTACAGCATTTTCAAGATAAAAGGCTTTGATGAGGTTTACCATTGTCTTCTCCTGAGCAGTACTCCTTCAGTATTAGCTAACATGTCACTGCTGTGGCCTCTAAGAGATCCTCCACCACTGTCTCTCACACACACACACATACACACACACACACACCAGTGCTCTTATCCAATAACTGTTTGGCACATTTAGGCCTTTTCCACACAACAATGCTCTCCCACGTCATCTTGTTGCAATCCTGGCTGGGAATGCATTGTCGTGCCCAAAGCTCCCCTCTGAACCAACCGGCTGCCTGTGGAAGGGATCACGAGGGACATGCTCCTTCTTTCAGCACTGCAGCTGGACTTCTTTCCATGCTGCAATGGGGAAGGAAGTACACTTCTGGCCCTTCTGCATGGCTGGCTGTGACGGAAGGCTCATGTGATCGGGAGCCATTGACAGAGCTTTTTCACCAATGATATACCTTGAAATCACACCATCTGGTGATGCAAGAAGGGCAGGACCACAATGATGTCACCCCCCTCCTCTCATGACTCCATGCCAGGAAGATGCCATCCTGTGGAAAGGGTCTTAGCGCTGGTTTTTCAGCAACAGCCTGTCTGAGTTGTGAAACACTACAAGTAGCAGTGCTACCGTCTGCATAGTACCTTACTCACTGGAGCATGCAATCCCATCACTACAGAAAAGTTGTGCCATGGTGGGATGAGAGCAACATACCAATTAGAAGTTGGAATGGAAAGGATAGAAGTAGCAGCATTTCCTTAATATGAATTGATCCATTTGAAGTTTCTTTAAAATTGGAAATGGAGAATATACTGACTGGTCTCTTAATCTTTTCTTGTTATTCATAATTGATACCATGAAGTAATTGCAGCTAGTTCCTTTTCACCAGGAGTAATGCCGATATTCAGGCTTACAGAATAAGAATAAAAATAGTAAAAAGTTCTCCATATTGAGATGATAATAAAGTTGGCTCAGCTGTGTGGGAGTTTTACAATAAGCAAGGATTTGTTCAGATTCCAACTCCAGAGACTTATCAAACACAGAAGAGTCAGTAAATCAATTCAGAGAAGGTGCTCATATTTCCTTTCTCACTGAAGAAGACTTCCAGCAAATTATGGCCCTTTCCACATGAGGCATGTGAAGTGGTTCATGCTGTTTCTTACTGTGTCTTATAGGATCCAAATAACATGGGCTTTCCCTCATTTGCTTCTGCACAGCTCCTCCATATGTTTCCTTTTGATTCGGAGGAGTGTGAGTTCATGCATCCACACTACTTTGGCAGTGACCACTCTCACTACTCCCCTCACCCCGCCCTGGCGGCTGTGTTTGGCTTATTTTTTTTTCTCTTTTGGGTTGGTGCATTTGTACATACCTATGTACCTATGTAGGTATGTATTTGCCACTGTATAAGAGGCACTCCCCCCATGCCTTCTGAAAATGGGGTGCAAATATAGTAACTCCCCCACCCAGGCAGATCACCTGGCAGAGCAAAGTTGGGAGAGCGATCTCATGCTCCCCCCATTTCTGCCCCACTGCTGGCACAATCCTGCCCCAGATAGAAATGGGGGGGAGGATCTTCTTACACACAAACAGACACATGTTCCCTCCTCTTCCAACCTTGGCAGGAAAGTTTCCTCGCAAGGAGGAAAGGAATGGGGAGAAGGAGCTTCTTACACACACACACACACACACACACACACACACACACACACACAGCATCTTCTTTCTACCTGGGCAGGGAGGTTCCCTCACCTAAGCAGATAGGACAGGAACTGGGAACAGAGTACTAAAATATTTTTTCCTAAATAATATAGTCTGAAAACAGGGTGCTCTTATAGGGCAATGTGTCTAATGCTGGCAAATACGGTAAAACATTTGCAAAATAGAAAACAGCTCTCTCCTTTTAACATGCCTGTGCCGTGTTTTGTCCGGTTACTCCATTTTCTAAAGTTTGCTGAACTAAACAAAAAATGGCGCCTGCCTGTCCTTTGGTGTGCAGGGACAGCTGGAGAAGGTGAGTACGCCCACAGCCCACCCTCTGCTGCCCACCCATTCACATCAGTGCAACTGTACATATCTGCACACTGCAAAAGTCCGAATCTGCTCAATCTTGAAAATTGTTTTGGATTTTTTCTGGTTTTCAAATAGCGTGCTTTCCCACCACATGGGGGCGCATTAACTCAGGATTACGTGCAGAACGATGGTAAATAAAGCGAACCTAATTCGCTCTCATGTGCAGAACAGCTCCGTGCCAAAACACATTGACCCACGTTAATAACTCCGTGTGGTAAGGACCAATGACATTTTTAGAAAGTGAAAGAGATTGGAAAAAATGTTAGTAAATTGTACTCTTACTTAATTTTTCTCTGTTGTCTTCTGTCACATGCTTCAAACTTGTTGTCTTACTATCTCTCTATCTATCCTTCTTTCTTTCTTCACATGGAATTTAGAAAAAAAATTAAAAGTAGAAAAAAGAAGAAACATTTTAAAAAATAACTAGCTATTGGTCTTCTGTAGTAATTAAAGTAATCCTCATAAAATGAGATGAAAGGTGCAAGAGTAAAACACAGCATGTTAAACTATACTAGCATCTTCCTTAGGCCCACCATTAAAGCTTATTATTCTAATCCTAAAATACTCATGTTTGGAGAGAGAAGCCCCATAAGGCCATGTGAGCAAAGAAAAGCCAGATGTGGGGTCAATTTTTCCAAAGTAAACAGTTAGGCACAAGTGTGGTAGGAGCTTCAAAGTCAGCATCAGAGAAGTATTTTGTGACTTCCAGAACTGAACTTCTTGACAGTAAGAGTAGTTTGGCAATGAAACCAATTGCCTAGAGAGGTGATTTAGACTCCTTCTACAGAGGCCTTCGAAAACAGACTGGATGGCTATTTGCTGGATGCTTTAGTTAGATATCCTGCATTGAACAAGGGGTTGGACTTGATGGTCCATGAGGCCCCTTTCAACTCAGTGATTCTATGAATTGTTGCCACTGACAGTAAAACTTGGTAATTGTCATCAAGTTGACTTTGATGCTGTGAAGCTGTGGCTTCCTTGATTGAGTCTGTCCATCTGTATATGGTCTTCCTCTTTTCCTACCGCCTTCTAACTTACCAAGCATTATTGCAACCCTCTGAATGAGCAACTTCCAAGTCACCCTCTCATGAACAGTCCTATCCAGGCCTTGAAAACTCAGGGCTGTGGCTTCCTTGATTGAGTCTGTCCATCTGTATGTGGTCTTCCTCTTTTCCTACTGCCTTCTATCTTACCAAGCATTATTGTCTGTTCGAGTGAGTCATGCCTTTGCATGTTATGTCCAAAATATCTCAGTCTTAGGCCCTTTCCACACCGGGGTTTAAAAACGGTGTAGAGCGACCTCTGATGGAGGTCATCTACACCGTAAAGTGGATTGGGGCGGACTACTTTTGCGCAGTTCCACACCCCAATCCACGCTAGGGTGCTCGGAAGTGGCGCCGCCGTGTGCTTTTTAAAAACCACTTTTCAAGTGGTTTTTAGAAAGCACGAATGTGCAGCCGTGTGCAACCCCGTCGCAGCGCCCGGTGTGGATTTGCAGGCACACGCAAGGGCATGCCTGCAGATCTGCCGGGGGTGGGCTTTCTGGCTGGCGAGCTTCTCTGGTTGGTGGAGAGCCTCTGCCAGTCATAAGCCGCCATTTTGGGCCCTGCGGGACGCTACAGGATGCCGAGGAGTGTGGAACATTGAAAACGCGCTGCTCCACGTGGCGACAGACTCAGGTAAGCTCCATTTCAGTGTGGTTTCCCCAGTTTCTTCGCCCGCGTGTGGAAAGGGCCTTAGTTTAGTCATCTTGGCTTCTAGGGAGACTCTAGGCTTGATTTGCTCTAGGACCCTTTTATTTCTCTTTTCTAGCAGCTCACAGGATCTGCAGGATTCTTCAGCACTTTAGCATTTCAAATGAGTTAATTTTCTTCCTGACAGCTTTCTTCACTCTTCCCCTTTCACAATCTCACAAAAAAATGGAAATATGATGGTATCTTGACTTTATTATTCAGTGCTATATTTTTACACTTCAGGATCTTGTCAGTTTCCTTCATAGCTGTTCTTCCCAGTCCTACTTTTCTGATTTCTTGATTGCAGTCTCCATTCTAATTAATGACTGGACCAAAGTATGGAAAATCTTGAACTATTCCAATGTTTCCATTGTCTACTTTAAAATGATGCAAATTATCTGTTTTTCTTAATGTGCAAATGTAAACCTGCTTTTGCACTTTCTTCCTTGAATTTCTTCAGTAATCATTCCAAGTCTTTGCTATTTCCTAATAGCAGTGTGGTGTCATCTAATATCTTAAATTGTTAATGTTCCTTTCACCAGTTTTCATGCCTTCTTCCTCCGAGTCTAATCCTGTTTTACATATGATATGTTCAGTGTACAAGTTAAGCAGATAGGGTGATAAAATGTAGTCATGCCTGATCCTTTTACCAATTGGAAATTATTTTGTTTCTCTGTATTTTGTCCTGATGGTTGCCTCTTCTCTTGAGTACAGTTATGCACCAGGAGAATCAAATATTCTGGCACAATGATTTCTTTAAGAGCAATCTGTAGTTTTGCGTGATCTACACAATCAGAGGCCATTTCCGCACTAGCCTGTTATAGCGCGATGATTCCGCTTTCAACATCCTCTGGAATCCTGGGATTAGCAGTTTCGGGAGGGGTTGGCCGGCCCCTCCCGAAACTGCAAACCCCAGGATTCCAGAGGATGTTGAAAGTGGAATCATCGTGCTATAACAGGCTAGTGCAGAAATGGCCAAAGGCTTTGCTAAAGCTGATTTTCTTTTGAAATTCCGTGGTGCATTAAATTATCCAACATATTTTTGAATATCATCTCTAGTGCTTCTTCATTTTCTGGACCCAGCTTGGACATCTAGCATTTCTTTTTCCATATATGGTAAAAGTCTTTAGTGTAGAATTTTGAGCATCTCTTTGCTTGTATGGGAAATTAACACAATGGCCCTGTTGCTACTGCAATCCCTGCTGTCTGCTTTCTTGGCAATTGGGATGTATATTGACCACTTCCAATCTGTGGATGATTGTTTTGTTTTCGATATTTGCTGAAGATATTAGTTTGAACTAGAATAGATTTCTGTCTCCGTGGCTTGAAGCAGTTCTGTGGCGGTGCTATCTGTTCCTGGAAATTTATTTCTCCCAAGTGCTCTGAATGCAGCTTCCACATCACTTTCTTAAATTATAAGTTCATCTTCAAACGATTCTTCCTTGAATTAATTTTCCATCATTTCATCTCTTTTATATAGTTCGAGAATATTGTTTCTAATATCTTTTTATTTCTACTTTGTCATGTAATGTGCTCCGCCACTGGTCATAGAACATCCCTACTCTTAGTTTGATTTCTTAGCTCTTGTGAAATGTTTCTTGTTCTTCCTTATTTGTTGTCACTTTTTATTCCTCTGCATTAATTATTACCATATTTCTCCTTGACCCTGTGCACAAGTCACTGAATGTTACATTCAGGGTTCTGACTCTACTTCTGTCACCTTTTGCATTTGCTTCTCATCTGTCATTAATTGCTTGAAGAGTTTCATCTGTCATCCATTATATGCTTTAATTGATACATGCTTTTATCTGTATCTGTTTTTATTTTGATAAGCTGCCCTGAAGCCCGGAGAAGCTGAGAAAAAGGCAGGATATAAATAAATGAAATAATAAACAAATCACTAAAGTAAAACAGGTCCAGTCCTGAAGCTATTCTGAGAGTTAAGCTGCCGTTAAGATATTCTTAGCAGTGCCTTTGCTAAGGAAAGGAAAGGAATCCATATATGTTCTGTATAATCTCTGTTCATCCAGGGCATCATATGAAGCATGATGTACATGAACGCAGCCTCAGGTATAGATATACTTGATGAAAAGGGACAGCTGGTTGGAGAAAGGCATCACAGACATGCCTTTACTTCTCATTGGCCCATATTATTTTCTGTGAGCTTTAGGAACAGTAGCGTACTGCTTATTACACTGGATCAAGGCTTATAGTAAATATAACCTCACTGTATTTACAGTACAATTTGAGGAGACGGTTGTTTTTCATTCCAAAATTAGCCTAAGGGCATGTCAAGAGGCCAGCATCTTACCTTACCCATTTTGTTTCATGTGCTTCCATAGCCCATATTTACCAAGAATAGTCTCTGTGCTCTGATATTTGCTCATGGTAAAATCACTTTGCTTTATATCTGAAGGAGATTTTAGGGATGAACCATTTCAGATGGAGGGAGGAGAGGGGATCTCAGTAGAAAAGCATGATTTTCAATGAAATTTAAAGGCCTGGTCTCTGGTGTATCAAATTACAGAACAAAACTGAAACAACCAAATATTTTAAGAGCATTTTTATTCTTCCTATTTTTGTACCGCATAAGAGCAGTGTTATTAAAATTATAAATTGTCAGGAACACATGTGTGACAAAGTAGCATTAAAAAGTACAAATTATGCATTTTTCAATGTTGTTTGACAAACTGGCAAAATGGTGACATAATGCAGTGCTGTGGCAAAAATTGTTGAACAGCTTGAGAACTTTTCACTTGTATTTACAAAATATTTTGAAAGTGTGGACAGATTAAGTGGACTTAAGTCACTCAATTACAGCTTAATTTCTTTTAAACTAACCTGAAAACGAGGTCCCGTGATGAACCAATGGTAAAAGTACACTATTCAGCATGCTCAAAAAAATCCTAACCTTCTGGTTTCCATTTTCCCCCACCCAGTTTTTTTTGTCAGCTGACATAATGGATTCATACCTTCCCTGTCTTTGCTCATCCAATTCTAACACTAGATCTAAAGACAAACAACTTGGAAACAGAATTCCAGCTCTGCTTCTTAAAACCTGTACAATACTTCCTCATTCCTGGGTTAATTAGCTTTGGTAATAAGTTCCCTGGCCTGTTTTTTGCTTGTGTAAAGTTCGAATACTACTGGCATGCCAGATGTATTCATAGCTAAGAGTTACGGAAGGAACACTAGTGTAATTTTGCCTTTAATTATATCAGTAACTGCCAAATGTGCATTCACAAATATTTGCCCCACAGTTCTATGCATTTCCAGTCAATCCCACCTGTGCATCATATGGAAAATGAGTAGCTGAACATAGAGCTGTAAGTCAAAGCATCTCTCACTTACATATGAAAACCTGCAATGAAGTTTCTGTGGGTGGATGTCATTGTATTACTGGCTACTGACATTAAAAAGCTATATCAATTTTAGCCATCTCGGTTTGGTTTTGTTAACTTTGTAATAGATTGCATTATCAGATGATTATAAGGAATGGAGAAAGGGAAAGCAAGAGAAGACAATTTGGTGGTGTGGCTGAGAAATAAGGTTTTCAAAAATCCACATAGCTGTTTCCTTTTCATTCAAGCTCAAAACAGAGACAAAATCTGCATTTTGTTTAGTCCAGGGTGGACAGGGGCAATTTCAGGTGGTAAAAGGTATACCCAGTCCCCTCAAGAGTCCTCTGAATCCTCTCCCCCTGCAAAAAACACAGCTGCAAGCAGTGTTTTACCTTTAAGGAAAACAGTTCCCCCCCGCCAGTAATAAGAACAAGATGTGTTCATCGCATGTATCATTTACAATTAAATTAGTGCTGACAAAAGACCTCTGAGATCGCAAATCTGATTATAAACTAGGCACAGAGACAATACAAATGTTGTTTTAAAGTGAGAAAATTTTCCCTGTGCAGGTTATTCAGCCTGGCACAGGAGTATGGTTGATCTTATCTCTGTTGTATATTTCCAGTTCAGCCAGTCTGGTATAGTGGAGTGTGAGACTATATACTCTGGAGACAAGCATTCAAATCCCCCCTTGGCCGTGGAAACCAGCTGGTGACCTTGGGCAAGTCACACTCTTTCAGACTCAGAGAAAAACAAAGGCAAACCCCATCTGAAGAAATCTTTTTTTTTTTAATTTTTTTTTTATTTATATAACTGAATCACAAATACAAAACAAGAAAAAAAAAATAAACACCATGTGATATACGTAATAGTGAATTAAAAAAAAATTTTTTTTTCTTTTTCTTTTTTTCTCTTCTCTTAAGCAATACTAACTTTCATTGTTATTTTGCACCTTTACCCTTAAATTTATAAATCTGTTCAACTGTTATAATTTCACATTTAATTCAATATTTTTCACATCCCCTTTAATCTATTTCTATTGTTAATTCTTTTAACTTTTTTTTTAAAAAAACATTAACATCACTTATCCATTTAAATCTATAAATCACAAGTTTGACACACACACCTACTAAGAATTACAAAATATACAACATAAAAGAAAAACAAAACTAAAACTAAAAAATACCCACCCCCCAGAGCCAACTTTTTATTTAATCCACTTTCCAAAATTGCCATTCTTCTTTTGACAGGGTAGTATTACTATCTCTTTTCAGAACTTTATCCAAAAATATTTTCCAAATTTCTTCAAAATCATTCCCTTTAACCAAACCTTTCATAAACCTAATTCTACATGTTAGTTTATCATTAATTGCAATTTTCCACACTTCGTTATACCATTCCTCTATTTGAAATTTTTCATTTCCTTTCCATTTTTTTGCTATTATTAATCTCGCTGCAGTTAACAAATTTGTTATTAATTCTTTCTTTACTTGAGTACACTCAACCTTATCATATATAGACAACAATGCAATATTTGGACATACTGGTATATCTGCTCCTATAATCTCTTTTATCTCTTTAAAAACCTTTTGCCAAAACTCCATTATCTTATTACAATTCCACCACATATGCATATATGTACCAATTTCTTGACATCCTCTCCAACATAATCTTGAATATTTCTCATCTCTTTGATTTAATTTCACTGGAGTCAAGTACCATTTCCACACTAATTTATAATAATTCTCTTTTATTCTTATTGATAATTTTTTTAAATGACGTTGTTTCCAAATTTTTCTCCATTCTTGTATATCTATATTTTGTACTATCTCTTCCTCCCACATTTTTCTAAGAAAATCCTCTTCTTGTTCTTTTGCTAATATTTTATATATTTCACTTGTAATACCTTTTAGTATTTCATTTTCTTGCATATTTTCTCTTTGAATAATAATTTGTTCAAATTTAGTATATTCTTTAAAATCCTTAACATATCTTTTCATACTCTTTGTCCATTGCTCTAATTGTATATAATTTAACCAGGATATTTTAGTTTCCTGCAATCTCTCTTTCATTCTATCTTTATTTATCATTATTTTCATCCATTCTTTTAATCTATAAATTTTTTTGTTTTTTTATTTCTTTCTCTATTATTTCTCTTAAATTTATTGGAAATTTTTCCATCATCACTATCGGAGTTAATATTGATATATTCGGTAATAATTTTCTTTTATTTTTTTTCCATATTTCTATTATATTTTTTATAAAAGGATTTTCTATCTTCTCCATTTCTTTCTTTGAAAAATTCCTAAAAAATATATTTTCTAATTTTGTCTCAATATTCATATCTTCTATCTCTAACCAATCTAAATCACCCTTTCCTGAAACCCCCTCTATGATATATCTCAATTGATTTGCATAATAATACCATTTTAAATTTGGAAGTCCCAGGCCACCTTCTTTTTGACTTTTATACCAATATTTCTTATTAATCCTCGATTTTTTATTTCCATTACAAAAATTATTTAATATCTTTTGCCACTCCTTTAATTCTTCCTCTGATATTTTTATTGGTAACATTCTAAACAAAAAGTTAATTTTAGGTAAAATTTTCATTTTTACCACTGCTATTCTACCAAACCACGATAGCTTTATATTTTTGTAGTCCTCTAATTTCCTTTTTGTTTCTAATCTTAATTTCTTGAAATTTTTTTCCTGTAATTCTTGTAAATTTTTTGTAATCTCTATTCCTAAATATTTAATTGATTCTTTTATTTTAAGTAATCCTCTTTTACTACTTATAAATTTTTGTACTTCTTCTTTAGTATAATTAAATAACATTATTTCTGATTTGGCCCAATTTATTTCTAATCCCGTCTTCTCCCCAAACTCTATTAAATGTTTATCTATCCTATCTATCTTTTCAATTGGATCCTTAATTGTCAACAATGTGTCATCTGCAAATAAGCTTATTTTATTTTTTTCCTTAACTCCAATTCCTTCCAAATTCTCATCATTTCTTATCACATTCGCTAACATTTCTATAACTATTGCAAATAAAACTGGAGATAATGGACATCCTTGTCTCGTTCCTCTTGTTATTTGAATCTGTTCTGTAAATCCATCATTTACCATCACTACAGATGTATTATGTGAATACAATTGATTTATTAACCCTTTAAATCTCTCTCCTAATCCTATTTTATTTAAAATTGTTTTTAATGCCGGCCATTCCACACAATCAAAGGCTTTAAATATATCTAGGGCTAAAATTCCAGCTTTTTGTTTATCTCTGTCCATTATATTTATTTTATTTATCGTTTTCCCTATTAAATTTGCCATCTGTCTTCCTTGAATAAAACCACATTGATCTTTATGTATATACTTATAAATAAATTTATTTAACCTCTTCGCCATTATTGCTGTCAAGATTTTTGCATCTTGATTTATTAAAGATATTGGTCTATAAGAACCTGGATCCATAGGATCCTTATTTGGTTTTAAAATTAATATTATTAGTGACTGCTTCCATGATAATGGAATTTTTTCACCCCTCAATATACTATTATATAACACTTTTAGTTTAGGAATTAAACCTTTTTTAAATGTTTTATAATATTCTGGACCTAGTCCATCCAATCCTGGTGATTTTCCTCCTTTTAAATTATTTATTACTTCTTCTATTTCCTCTTCTGATATCATTTCTTCCATCAATCCTTTATCTTGTTCTGTTAGTCTTACTTTCCAAATCTGAAGAAATCTTGCCAAGAAAATTCCATGGTAGATTTGCCATAGGTCAGAAACAACATGAAGGCACCCAACAACAACATTTCTAGTTCCAGTACTAATTTTAAAACCCCTGATCCTAGCAAAAACGAATGAACAAACAAACAAACAAACCCCCTCAAAACCTGTTTCAGTGTGATTTACATCAGCATTTTCCCTCTTTATAGTTACACCTTGCCCACCAATGTTGCACTCAATAAATGCTGGAAACCATTTTCATGGTGGTATTTCCTACCAAAAGAAATCGGTTTTTGAACACCATTTTTATTGATTCTTTTGAGTTTACTTGATATTCTTTGTGGATTGAATTTGAATGATGTATTCCATAACTTCCATGATAACTCCTTTTGAGAACAGAGAGGCTTGCTGTTTGGTGGCTTTTGAGCATTTTTGCTACTGTGCTGGTCAGAGGCCATTTTGTAGTTCTTCCATGATCACCTGGACAAGTGAGTTCCACTCCCTTTGGTTCTAATTTTATCTTTGTACTCTTAAGCAGAACATGTAGCTGGGTGGTGTTCTTTTAATTAAAGAACTTCTGGAAGTGGAAAGGAAGGGAAAGCACTGGTACACAAAATTAAACAATGGGCAAAATTGTAGAGGAGCAAAGGTTGTCATTTAAAGGTATCGTTTGAGTACATACTGTAGTTGCAAATGTATGCAGAAATGTTTCAAAGCTTTCTGCCAATAGTGATTCAACATATTTTCCAAGGTTTTTTGGGTGGGTCTAGCTCTTCTGTGGAGCAGGCTTGGCTAACAACCTTGATGTTATTCCTGTATAGGTTATGAAGACATGCAGTCAGACAAGTAATTCTTTTTCATTATTTGGTACTTCCTCTTCCTTGCAGCTGTGAAGATATGCACTCACTTAGTTTGGTGGACTTCAAAAACTCTAAATTGCCATGTTGCATCAATACTACTGCTATTCATGACTTTAACTCGCCTTTTCTGTCATCTACTTCTAAATGTTACCTCTCTGTGCCAAAAGGCTAATGCAAAGCACTTTTACCAGTGGAGAACTTAGACAATGAGAAGTATTTCAACAGTTCTTTTAAAGACTAAATGTAGAAATGTGGTTAGATGCCAACCTTGAACCAGCAGTCTTGTAGGTAATGAACCTGTGTTTAAGAGGCAGATATAAGTCACTGGATTAGAGCTTGGCTACAGCCTTAATAACAAGTAGATTAATAATGGTTGTGGAGAAGATTATCCTGCTCATTTAGAGAGATGGTGTACCACATTTGTCCTCCAAATCCTTGGTTCATGCTTGAGGCTCCCATCTCGGTACAGCTTATTTTCTGCGGCATCAGTAGGTTTGCCATGATTCTCTCCCTCCAGCAGTTGCCCCAAATTTGTTGAATTGATCACTGGTCAATGTCATCATGTATTTTGAGGTCATTTAAATATAGGCCTCCATTTTATTCCTCATGTTGCTCCATATCTGCCAGATGTGTAGCAATTATATTCAATGACAACATAACAAAGTAGTTTATATTTACATTTCTGCACTGATACCCTAGTGGAGATGAAGAACATGTGAAAAACTTTGCCAATCCAGTTAGCATTAAAAAGAAAAAAAGAAAAAAAGAAATCCTGGTCTCCAGTTAGGATGACCAGCACTTGCTGGGATAACTTTCTGTGCCAGCAGATGGAGACCAGAGTGAGGCTACTGTGGAGAAAGGCCTGTGTATAGGTCTGCCCTAAATGACATGTCAAAATAAAAATAAAAATAATGGGCATCTTGTCAAGTTTTATAATTTCCTGATCTCAAGATGCCCAGGATTTCCAGTGTTTTGAGCACTGGGATGCAGTGTACTAGCCAGATCTGGTTTTATAATACCACCACTACGCCCTCTCTTGACACAGGATTGCACCCAGGAGGCTGCTATACCTGTAACTCGGAGTACCAGCTGAGTGCCCTGTTGTTGTTTTTACCTTCCTCTTTTAATTGCCTTCTTCCCCTCTACTCATCAGAGTTACTTCTGATTGTTAACTGAAAAAATGTCTAGGTCTTCTTCCATGCCATTTCTGAACAGCACATGAAGTCTTGTCCTGTGGCTCTTTGTCATCTTACTGGGAGCCTGGTGAGCTGTCTTCCTGCCTATTTGCTCCTGTTTGTCCGGTTGCTTTGGACTTTGATGGGGATGGGAATTGTGTTGGGCTTGATGTTGTTGAACTGCAGTTTATAATAACCTTAGCCATCCTAGGCAAGAGTGAGGAATGCTGAAAGTTGCAGTTAAACAACTTGTGGGCCAGATAATTCCCAGTCCTGCTTTATGACCTTTATCTTTGTTTTATATCTGAAGGTGAATATGAAGCTAGACTCATTGCTCATATAGGCCTTGTTATGTGTGCATAACGTAACTACATGAGGCAATACCAGGCCTCTTACAAGATTCAGGTAGGCTCATATGGGAGGAGGTAGAGTTTCAGATATCCTGGCCTCAAGCTGTTTAGGACTTTGTAGGTTAAAACCAGCACTTTGAATGTTGTACAGTGCTTAGAACTGAGATATATGTCAACAAGTAAGTTAATGCTTTTCCTTTTCCTGGTATTAATTAAGATTATAGTGTAGGTGTAATAGTAGGATAATTGCTTGATTACAGTAGAACCTGACATAATCCTAGTTTCATATTACAATTACTTATTTAAATGCCTAGATTTATCCTCATACAATTTAAGTAAAACACTAAGCTTTTGGGTAAGCAAGAAAAAATGTGCTCTGAAGTGACTTCATGGCTTTTTCTTTACTTGTACTACCCATTCTGAATGAAGCTCATCACCTCATACACAGGAAGGAATGGGACTATTTTTATCATGGGTTTTTAAAAGTCTGAAGAAAGAAAATGGGTAGAAGTAAAAAAAATAGGACTATAGTATGCAATGACAGGGTTTTAGAGATGGCTAAGTCAGGCACAAAGGGACTCGGCAATGTCTTGCTGCAATGTCACAGGCACAAATCAATGTCACAGGTACCTGTTTCACTAAATGCTATCTGACATAATGTCTGCATTTATATGTTCTCTCCTTCTCCCTTCCCCCCATGTGCATGCACACAGATAAAGCAGCTAATTTTGTGAAGAACTTTAGTTGCATCCAGATCCACTGGAGAAAAGCCCTCCTAGGTGGGGAAATGAAATAACATAGTGATGTATCTCACCCAGTAGCTTTCTTGATGACAGGAAGGTTATGAGTTAGATCCGTACTTGCCTTACACCAACCCAAGGGCTCTCTCCATTTATGGAAGGAAGTAGTTTCCAAAGCAGGTTTCTCTTAGTGGAAGGATGCATGAGATTTTTGCGTTTCACTTAATGCAACCACTAGCACCACATTCTTATGATATTCTGGGCAGTCCCCCAGCCTTCCAGAGCAGCTTTATGGGGTAGAACAGGAGAAGAATGAGCTTTGAGAATAAATATTATCCTGCTACTTTTTTCCAGCACAAGCAAAATTCCACTGAGCACTAATCTGGATCTATCTATCCCATTGTTTGGAAAGGAACAATGTTTTAAGCATTCCCTAAATCCTCTGACTCAATAGAATTTGTAATACTTGGAAACTGGTAGTTATCCTCTTCCTTATCCTGCAGTAAATTTCCACTTACTCATTTGGTGAGCTACCCTGTTAATAACGCTAAGAAACAATAACAAAACATAATGATTCCTCCTCTGTACTATGGGATCTTGCCAGTTTTAAACCAGTTTCTGGAAGTTCCCTATATGTTCTTGAAGAGGTATAGGGATAAGTTCAGTTCAATTTTGTAATTATACCAGCCTTTTGCCAAGGCCATTTCTGCACTGGGAATTTAAAATGGTGCAGAGCAACCTCCAACGGAGGTCTTCTGCACCGTAGAGTGGACTGGGGTGGACTACTTTCTGTAGATCCACACCTCAGTCCGGTTCTGTGTGACCAGAACTGGTTGCACAGCGTGGTTTTTAAAAACCTCTTTTTTGAGGTTTTTAAAAAGCATGGAGCGAGCAAAGCCATGTAGCTCCGTCGCCCGGCTCTGGAGCAGATTTGCAGGTGTGCGCAAGTGTGTGCCTGCAGATCTTCAGGGGTGGGCTTTCGGCTGGCGAGCTTCTCCGGTTGGTGGAGAGCCTTCACCAACTGGAAGCTGCCATTTGGGACGCTGGAGGACTGCGGAGCAGTGAACTCGTGCTGCTCCTCGTGGCAACGGACTCAGCCGGCCGGAAAACAAAGCCAGTAAGCTCCGTTTTTGGGCGTTCCCCCCCACATGCGGAAAGGGCCCAAGTCAGGGTTGCCAGGTCAGGATTATAGCAATCCCTGAAATTTTACAGCCAACCTGAAACCTAGGGAGAACCTCTTGTGATATCACAGGAAACAGGCTCTGGTGATCTTACAAAAATATTACAAGTGGTATTTCTTGGTGATGATATTAGGCATAACACATTAAGCATCAATTACCAGTGCAAAAAGTATGCTATTTAAGTAGAAAACACAAAATCTAACAAATTAGGAAAACATGTATATACCAACATTTCAAGGAAGTGCTCTTATCCTGAGATTCCTCTCCCTTTGCCCTGAGAACTAGAGGAAAGGGGCCAAGTCATGAGATCCGGCGTCCCTGTCAGCCATTGCAATTCCAAATAGCTGAACACAAATACAATTAATTAAGACCTATATGGACAAAAGTAAAATAAGACAATAAAATAAAATGATATGACTTGTGTTGAAAATTAAATTAAATTCCAAATTATTAAATGAAAGTAACATTTGCCTTGTTCATATGCTATATGGGTAAATTGATCCGTCCAGTCAATCAGTTGTTTGTTAGCTAGTGCTCTAATATATCACCTAATTTTGTATTACAATGTTAGTATGGAAAATAGGATATTGATTTAATAATTTATTGCATTCATAGAGTAAATTTTAGCTGCCTTGAATCCTGTCTTAGGAGAAAGGTGGAGTATAAATTAAATGAATAAATAAATAAAATACATTTAAAATTGTTTTTACAATCATAGGGCTAGAATGCTGTTCTTAAAAATGAAAATTTGTTCTCAAGGATATCATAGAGGCTCCACAAAAGAGGGGGAGTAAGGAGAAAAAGGAAGGTCACTTGCCAGATTTTGGTTGAGAGAGGTATTCTTCAGGAAATGTTATGATCAAATTGTGATAGCAGTTGGAATTGTTTCTGATTTCTTGAAAGAACTGGCAAAACCACCACTGAGTATTCCAAGAGAACTTTGTTTAATTCATGGGATCACCATAAATCAATAGGCAACTTGAGGGCACATACACAGTTGTGAATACAATTGTTCATCCTGACAGAATGGTGTTGTAACTTCATAGAAACTCTTTTCTTTGGGCTGAGATAAATTCACAGAAGTCTCACTGAGGAAGGGATGGCACTCTGTATAATATTATTTGGAGGTGATTTGTTGCCTGTCAGCTTTGTTTCATATTTCTTTGGAAATGCTGTCAGTCATGAATCAAGTAGTTGCTACTCAGACCCTGGGAGCAACTGTGTATTAGAGGTAAACTACACAAATGTCTACAGGTGCCAATGCAACTCTGTACCTCTGCTGAGGCAATCAACTCCTCCCACATCCATTTAAATAAAAAAGTTTAAAAACATATTCAAAGTGAAGTGAGAGCCTCTAGTTATTGTCATCTTCATTTCCCAGAAATGCTTCTGGGCCTTGTATTCTTGGAAACATTCTTTAGAATTGTACTTCTCATGCTCTCTGACATGGCAAATACCATCTTTTCTCCTAATGTGCCAGGGATACCATATTTGTGCCACTAACTATGGCTGTTTCTGCACTACCTAGTGCTATTATCCCACTTTCAACATCCTGTGGAATTCTGGAATTTGTAGTTTACTGAGGTTTTATTAACTGAGTTATGACTGTTTGCAAAAGAGTACTCCATGGAGATGTCTTCAAGAGCAGTTCTATATAAAAATCTCCTGTAACACAGAGCAATGTCTAATTTTAAGAAAAATAAAATATAACAGAGTAAGCCAAAGATTGTTCTGTTCTCTGAGGAACTGATACAGGCCCATACATTCCTTCTTTGCGGTTATACCCGTGTTCTGCTGGCGGGCTTCCTTCAGGCAACTAATGTGCAATATTTTTTTTAAAAATTCTGCTACATCTGTTCATGTCTCCACATTTTTTCTCTGCTGACAGTCTGGTTCTGCTAATGGCATTTTTCACCGGCATATTGGGGATTTGTATCATACAGAAAGCATAGCTTAGTACCAGAGGCACCCCATGGATCCATTTCTCTAGGGGTGGTGAATCTATTCTCAGTTTTATATTCTGCTATGGGTTGTGTGGGAATTCTCGTACTGCTGAACCTCTGCTAGCTTACCTCTGCTAGGAATGGGAATAGGGTGCGGTACCTGGATTGCACCCGTAAGAAGAAGCTGTTAAACTGAGAGTGGATTTGCTGACCCTACAGCAATAGATCTGTTGACCACCTCTGAATCAAAGCAGTGCTTCCTTCAAGACACTTACACTGGCCAAACTTCCCCAGTATGCACGTGGAGCATGCCACTGCCAGGACTGCCAGCATAAGTAAGCCAGCAGAGAAGATGATCCACTGACCAATCCTTTTTGTATCCATGACTTTTTATTTTTAATGCTTTCTAGCTTACCTCAGCTGGTGAATCTGGAACATAGGATTGTGCCTGAAAACACTTATTTCTGAGATACTTCCTGGTGAGTTTGCAGCTATGAACTTTATTTAGTTGCTGGAAGACTGCTTTATACTTCAAAGATTGGTGTTTACCACAAGAGGAAGAAAGCCTGAAGGAGTGATTGTTATGAGGAAAAGAAGTGGGTGAATCTAGATGCATCAGGCTAATGTGCAAATGAATCCCATGCTCTGTCTTCTGATCAACTTAATTTACATAATTTTACTCAAATGACTTATTTTAATTGTCTTGTCTGAATGAAGGTGATAGATGGGGCTGGAAAAGAATGAGAAAGGGCTGTCAGGTTGTGCCCGGGTAGTCCTGGAAAGGGAGTTAGGGAATTAACAGATATGTCTCTTAGAGCCCCAGAAAAGGCTTCCTTCTCTCCTGTGTACAGCAGAAGTGGCAACAGTGGCAAATAATCTATGAATGATAAAATCTGCAAATATTAAACCCCCGGATGTGGAGGGTTGACTGTATTTTACTTTCTTCAGGGCCAAATTGCCACCCCTCTTCCCAGAGGTTACCCCAGCAAATACTAGGCATGTGTAATTTAGGGTTTAGGACTGGCAAAGAGTAAAAAGGTTAAGAATTTTCTCAGAGCATTTTCTTTCCAAATCACCCTTTCCTGAGATCACCATTCCTGAGGTGGTGGAGGATTCAGTGATGAATGGCTTTTGAAACTCACATTATCCATTTTGAATACAGTCCTCCCTCCACATTCACTAGGGTTAGGGGCACAGGACCTTTGTGAAAGTGGAAAAAAACTGTGAATAATTCTAGGCCCTCCCAAACCATATTTAACACACAAAAAGTATGACCATCATATTCGACCCACCCTGGATTCCTTTGAGGTATTGAGCTTCCTTCACAAGGCAGGAGTGAGTGGCTGGTGGAGCACACCGTCATCTCCATTGCTGCCCCACACCATTTTAAATAGGGACTTACAAGCTTCATTTGCAGTTTCTCAGTCTCACAAGGTTTGCAGTCCCTATTAAAAATGGCATAGGGAGGCAGCAGAGGTGAGAGCAAATAATCCGGAAATAATCAAATCTGCAAAAGCGAAACCTGCAAATGTGGAGGGTTGATTGTAGATGTTTCAGTGTGGTGATAAATGCTAGGCTACTGATACTGACCAAAATCCTACATATGTGAGTTGCTCCCCATGCTTGTTCCCTCATCCTCCCACTGCTCACCTCTGTTAAACTCTGGGAGGATCCCTGCTGCTGTCGCTTACCAGGAGAAGGCGAGGGAAATGGGGAGGAGATTCAGACCACAGAGAAGCAGCTTATCTCAGTTTGGTTGGAGTCAGAGGAGAGGATCAAACACAGTGCATCTGCTTTTTTCCTTCCCTGGGAGCCTAAAGCAGCTGGTTTATCATCAACTGAATTGCATCCACCCCAGTGGTGTATCTAGGCTCAACAGCACCTAGGCCAAGCGTGGAAGTTGTGCCCCTAGGTGCTGCTGCCCCTGCTTCTGTCTCTGCACTGGGCCAGAAAGGACGCTGGCGGTAGGTGGTGGTGGTGGGCAGGGTGCCAGGCAGGAGAGCTGCTGCTGTTGCCCCTGCCCCTACACTGGGCCAGAAAGGACCCTGGCGGGGGTGGGAGGCCAGCAGTTGGCCAGGCCTGGGTGGGAGGGTGGGAGGATTCTGCTTTTTGAGCCCCCTGGCATTGGCGGCCAGGGCATGCGTTCCAGTTGCTCCATCTCTGCTCCACCCTCCCTCCCATCTCCATTCTCCACTGAGAAGCAACAGGAGCAAGGGCCCCTCTCAGGACTTGATATTTGTCAAGTGATTGGAAGTTTCTGGATGGAGCATAAGGACAAGAAAGTAGCTCTTTGAGCTTTCTCCAAAGAGATTTATGCACATGCACGTTGCACTTAGACACACACATAAGTCGATAACAGGATGTTGGCCAGCGTGTCTTCCTCAGTACGTGATGTTATTCATCTAACAGCAAGAAGTACAGATAATTATTATGCTTGAGACTTTCTGCGGAGGCATGTTCATAGGCACTGTTTTTTAAAGTATTCATAATTGAAACTGGATGTAACTCTTAAGTGCCCTCACTTATATGTAACTTATATGTGCCCTTACTTATATGTAACTCTTAAGTGCCCTCACTTATATTTCATGACATGTAATTGCAGTCAAATATATTTGATTACTGTCCAAGCTTGGTCTGGGTTGGCAGCTAGGAGAACCTCATAACAAACACAGGTCAGAAATTTAGCAGTAACTTAAGCAGTTAGTTTGCTTATGCAAGGAAACAGCTTTGTAAATGAGAAGCAGTAATGGTCCCAACAATGTCCATAAACTAGAGGCAGGCAAAACAAACACAAGTCAAAGGCAGAAACAACAGGCAAGGGTAGCAAATGGGAGCACAGGACAAGCAGTCAGTTAATTACCAGCAAAGGCTAGAGGGGGAAAAGCTCCATTCTTATAGGTTCCAAGATCAGCACAGGTGGTGCTTGATTAATAGCTGTTTGGCATACATTTGCTGGGAGCGACGCAGGAGACCCTTTCAGTGTCTACACTGGGTGAAGGTAGGTATGGATAGGTCACTCTCCGTGTCAGAATGAGCAGGGCTCCCTGCTGGGGCTGGCACAGCCCCTTGCTCTGTCTCTAGGGCAGATGTCTGCTCTTCAGGTGCTGCTGTAACAGCCTCTGTGCCAGGGCTCAGAGTAAGTTCTGCTGTCTCAGACTCCAAGGCCCTTTTTGCACGGGCTTTCTGTCGCGCGACAGCCCCGTGAGCCTCGCGGGAGTGGCAGCGTCGCTCCGCATGACGCACTCCCACTTCTGCTGCTGACGCTGCGCGAGCGCGTATTTTTTGATTTTCACCTCAAAGCGAAAATCACCAGCGCTCACGCAGCGCTCCCAGCGCCCACACACACTTACCTCCTGTGCGGAGCATCAGGGAGGCGGCTGGGTCGCGCTTCCTTCCCTCCGCCCCTGCGGAAGGAAGGGGCGAGGCGGGGAGCTAGCGCGACGGACCCGACACCTCCTGCTTCACGCGCGCGGGGGGGCGCGGACGCAACACCTCCTGCTTCACGCGCGGGGGGCGGACACGACACCTCCTGCTTCGCGCGTGCACGGGGGGGGCGGATGCGACATGTCCTGCTTCGCGGGGGGGCGGATGTGCGAGCCGCCTCCGGGAGGCTGCCGCTTCCCCGCTCGTTCCTTCGCCTGCGGAGGGAAGGAGGGGGAAACGGCAGCCTCCCGGAGAAGGCTTCTTGCGCGAGCCGCCCTCCCCCGCTTGCGCTAGAAGCCTTAATGCGAAAAGGGCCCAAGTCTGAGTCCAGGTCCTGGAAGCCCATGACAGTTATCATTCGTGCCTGAGTAACATCAAAAAAATTGCAGATTAACTGTAGGCATAAGGGATTTCTTTATTATAATCTAGATTCTTGTAAATGTCAGAACCAACTTTGAGAAGGAGAGATGTGAGAGAAACAGCTAAAAGTTAATGTCGTGCTTTCTCACATTTTGACTTGAGCCATGCCTTCTGTGACTCGAAATACGTGTAAAATATATTTCACATATCATAAAATGTTGGTTCTGTGGAACCTATTGTCCTTCACTAATCTCTTGTTTCTTTTTGTGGTTTTTAGATAGTTTTTTTCAATGCTTGCATGGTTAAGTAATGCTCCTAAATGCAGAAACAAGCACTAATTCAATGCTTAGTAGGAATGTTTTATTAATGTTTCTACAGCATACTCCCAAACTTGCTAGGGTGGTTGATCACTACTGAGTCCCAGGTTAACGTCCTAGTTTATTTCCATATTTTGCTTCCTATTTCTTGGTACTTAGCCTCTCTCCACCAACCCACTCTTTGTTTTCTCCAGTGTTCTTCCTCTGAGCCTTGTGTTTCCTTATCTTCCATTATATGGCATCAGATCGTCTTGTTTCTTGTAAAAAGAGCAAGCTGAATATGAAAAATAATTTTAAAAATTCTAGCATTCCATGTGAGTTACAGCTGCATATTGAAGCAAACTATGACAAATCAGACAGAAATGTCTGATAATATGTGACCCTCCCCAACAAATCTTCAGTTTTCACATTTTTCTGTATGTTAATACAGTTTGTTACCTTGACTTCTGGGGGTCCCCTAGGGAACACCTTGATTCGCTCCAAAAATGCAAAGATTGGGGAAATTAGCAGAGCACTGGCAATAGCACAACTAGGGGCAGGGTAACCCAGCAGGATCTTCTACACAATTTTTGTGGGGTCAGACCAAGCAAAAAGCCAGACAGTTGTACCAATAAATGGATTTTATTAATAAATGTGTTCCGATGCACCAACACAATCACTTACTCACACACATAAGGCCTATTGAGAAGAGAAAGAGGTGAAAAATGAGAGGAGATATAGTGGAGGGGGTGTAAAGGTGGTATTTCTGCACCTGTCCAGAAGTCTTCTGTTTGGGAAGTGGCGAGAAGGATGGAGCTCAGTGAAGAGAGGCAACTGAGGGGATCACTCGACTAACAGAGTGCCGGTTTGCTAGTGTGGCAGGGAGTTCTTTGAAGAGACCCTCAAAAACAAGGACTACTTATAGGGCAGAATGTACCTCAAGGGCAGGCCCTCTCCTGGGAAGAATAATGGCCAAAATAAAAGGAAAAATGCCACACAGTAGCAACTTGATGGTTTGCATGATTGGTTCATGTAAATGGACCTCACCCTTGTAGGATTCTCTGAAGTTGGAGTTGCTCAACCTGGGGAAAACCTGGTAATCCCTTCAAGTTGGCTATTATTGGCTGAGGACCCTTTGTTAGTGTGGACGTGTCTAGCCTGAGGTCGGTGCGGATGTGTCTAGCCTGAGGTCTCCTTGGGAAACATGACTGGGGATTTTTCTGGCCTTGACCTAGGTTCAGTCGTTTGACCTATTTGTCTATGCACCCACCCAGGCATATTTGATATCAATTTTTATATCCCCCAGGATGGGGTCTGCCACTGGAGTAACAAGTTGATATGTGTACAGCATATAGATCTGGGGCAGGAGTGAATTATTACTATGCTCACCTTCTTTCTCCACCCCACCCCAGAGATGTTCACTACAGACTTTAATAATGAGAAAAAGGCTTGGAGAGCAGTTAATATACACAAAGCGCAACTATATAAAAAGGTGGAGAAATGCCAACTGCAAAGAAGAAAGGTCATTGAAGGAATGTACAGGTACATGTATTAGAACAGGGGACTAAATCTGATTTATTATGGTAAGTAGACTAACAAAGAAACATTTTCTGAGTGGCTACCTTTTTGCTGAGAAGAAATTGTGAAAAACACTAGCATGAAAGAATTCATTGTCAGTTTGAGTGTACATTATCCTTTTATATGTTAAAGAGAGCATATCAGGTGCCAAGAAATCTTGCATCTTGATATAAGCAGCTTGAAAATGCATAAGTAGATGTGTCAGTCTTGCTAAATAAAGCATTACAGGTAGGAGAAAAGGAAGTGTCCATTGTTTTTAGAAAACAACAACAACCCTTAATTGGTAAACTGTTGCCCTTCATGATATTTCCTAGATCAATCTCCCCAACCTGGTCCCTGTATCCATGTTGGATTATATATCCCATAATTTCCAGCCAGGATAGCTTTGACCAGTTTAAGAATTCCACTGAGACACAGACTGTATTGGTTTTAAATTGAATACAGGGAACAAGGCTTCTGCATATTTATTTATTTATTTATTAAAATCATTTCCCAATTTTCAAGTAAAGGATCATACTTTCTGATACAGGTACTTCAAAAATGTGCTCAGGACATTTGACAATAAGAAAATATTGTAGTATATAAATGTATGATTAAACAGAAAAGGAAATACAATTAAACACCATCGATTAAATCACCATCAATAGAAAGGAACTTAACTCTTTGGAGGAAATGTGCAATATAAATACACCAGGTCCTCCACATTCATGGGGGTTATGGACACAGAACCCCCACGAAAGTAAAAAAACCACAAATAAATGAAATGAGGGGAAATCTTCCCTCCTTTTCACCAAATGCCTGCCCCTCTCCACATGTGCGATCACACGGGCAGCGGAGATAAGAGTGTGGAGAGAGAGATCTGTCTCCCCTTTGCTCTCTCCCCACCCCCCTGCATGCATGATTGTGTGAGTAAGGGGGAGAAGAGTGTGAGGAAAGGGATCTTTCTCCCTTTCGCTCTCTCCCCACCCTCCCCCCCCCAATTGCACAGCAACAGAGGGAGAAGAGCGTGGAGAGAGGGAACTTTCTCTCCTTCGCTCTCTCCCACTCCTCCGCAAGTGCTGGCAGCGGGGGCAGAAGAGCATGGGGGGGGAATCTCACTCCCCTTCAGTCTCTTGCCTGCTGCTGGCACTGGATGCTGGCAGCCCTGGGCAAGAGGGGAGGGAGGCAAGCGGGCACCATGAATAATCAAATCCATGAGTGTCAAACCTGCGAATGTGAGGGGAGAACTGTATAATAAACAGGAGCCACCAGTTAAAATGTATTTCTTCACATGGGTTACTTTAAAAGCCCAAAGCTTCTGACTAAAAGGTGCCATTACCAGCTGGTGGAAGGATGACAGAACAGTGGGTCAACACAGAGAGTCTTCTTCTAAGTAGAAGGTCTTAGGGACTATGGTCCATATGGGTGGAGCATAGTGTTCTACCCCTCTCATTCTGCAGCCCCCCAACACCCAGAAGATGGCTTTCAAGAGCCAGATTGTGCTGGCTGAAGGGCAGGCAAACAAGCAGTTGTTCAGTTGGGGGAAAAGAGGTGAGGTCACTTTTCTCAGTCACTGGTGAACCAGTAAGATAATTATCTTCCCATATCAGATACAAACAGTACTGTGCTTGAAGCACTTCCACGAACATTTCCGCATGACACTCTTATAGTGTGATGATTCCACTTTCAACCTCCTATGGAATCCTGGGGTTTGCAGTTCCGGGAGGGGCTCCATAGGAGGTTGAAAGTGGAATCATTGCACTATAAAGGTGTCGTGTAGAAATAGCCCACAGTTTGTAGAGCAGATGGCCACACAGAGAAAATGTGCAAGAATGTTGAAGAAATCTTCTGGTCTGTTAAAAAGAGATAGTGTAAGGGAATGTTAGTAACAGTCATAACTGGAAGTAACACATTGCTTTATGTTTTCAAGAAATTAAATTATTAGTTACTTCATCTGCCTTTTTGATACTGAAATCTATACACTACCATACAACCTGTACAGTAGTTCTCAAGCTATTATGTACTGAGTTCATTCCCACCCCTATTTTCCCCTTTATCCAGGAGTCATAGTAGGCGGAGCTCAAAGCCTGCTTATATGATTGAGATGTACGAATGTATGAAGAAACAGCAGCAAGTTTGAATGAGACCTGTTTGACTGTTAACCTGTTACTCCAGTATTACTCAAGTATTACTTGCGACTGTGACAATTGCTTGCTTGCCAAGAATGGAGAGGACAGCAGAAAAGGTAAGGAAAATCACACCAGCATTTTCTGTATTTTCAAACAAGGCATTGCTAGGAAACTGTGTGTGTTCATGTACTTGCCAGTCCTCTAGTAGGTTTGAATCCCTAGTACTGTCAGAATAATCTGATAGGCATATGTGTGGTTTAGCAGTGAGCAGGGAGAACTGAATGAAGCAACCAGTTTCTCCTTTCTGGGAGGAAGATGTTACATAGTGTGATTTGTATTTGAATAGTACAAACATGGGATTTGAGTTGCTGGTAAGAGGGATTACTTAATATTTATAAAGGCAAATTTGATTTATTCACAATAGCAGCACTAGATTATTAACAATAATATTATTTTAGAATTATAATAGCAGAGATGATTAGGTAATTAAGAAAATGCACATGGTCTTCCCCTCCTCTCCCTTTTCTTCCTCTTCCTCCTCCTCCTCCTTAAGCTGATTTTCATGGTAGGCCTGTGCAAAACTCACTGGTGGAATTCTGTTTGCATTTTAATTTTTCAGATCTCAGCTGCAGATTTCCACAGAAAATCTGCCTAAAAATTTGAATTTTGGAACCTCTCAGCTACAGAATGACTAATTCATCCATTTCCCCTCATTTTAAAGAAAAAGAAATCCTAGATGTTTTTGGAAACTTACATTTTGTAGACATTTATTTAATATCCTAGCATGAGTTCCAAGGCTAAATTGCAAAACTCTTAATGAAGTCCAACAAAGTACATTTTCGGTTTTAGGGCATTGTATTTACAAAAATAGTTTGCTGTTCTAGTGCATGTTGTTTGCTTGCAAAGATGAAAGTTTGTTTGGCGACTGCAAGCAATGGAGAATGTTGCAAGGAAGTGGAGCATTTGGCACTTGTGTAGCTATGTTTTGCTCATGAGAAAGACGTAAAAGAGATAAGTATGGAAAGAGATCTTAGAGCACCTTAGAGAGAGAGAGGGAGAAAGAGAGAAAGAAATTCATAGCAATAAGTCCTTCGTAAACTGAGTTCACTTCAGTAGATGAGTCTACGAAACTTTATGCTACAAGTTTTTTTCCTTTAGTTCCAAAGGTACTATAAGATCGCTTTGTATACTGATACAGACTAATATGACTATATCTCTGGATAAAAGGAATTGAGTATTGTGAGAATGATTTGATTGACAGTTTTGAAATATCACTAGAATAACAATAACGGCAAGAATTTATAGTACTTCATGATACAGGTTCATGCAAAACAGGAATTTCAGAATGGCTGTGAGATTATTATTTTTTTATATGAGTGCTTGATAGTAACAGAACTACAATAGTTCACTAATTTCCCCTTTCAATGGGTGCTTAACTCTCAGATTCATTTGATGTAAAAGGAAACATTGTATTTTTGTATTTAAAAACAGAGAAATCAATCTAGATATATGTGACATTTATACTGTTGTTCTTGTATACTGTCAAGTCATTTCTGACTTGTGGTGACCTTAGGCCAAATCTATCATGGGGTTTTCTTGGTAGAATTTGTTCAGAGGGGGTTTGCCCTTGCCTTCTTCTGAGGCTGAGAGAGTCTGACTTGCCTAAGGTAGGTTTTGGGACTGAGTGGAGACTCAAACTCTGGTCTCCCAGTTCTAATCTCTGCTTTGATTGCTACACCAGTTTGAACATGCTACTAAATTCACTAGTTCTTTTTCACTTAATCTGACACACACACCCCAAAAAAGTGTGAATGTAGAAAGAGCATTTCACCCAGACAATTTAGTGACTTTATGAGGCACAATCATCTCTCAATGTAATGTTGAGACTGGAAAAATGGATTATGAGAAGAGAGAGAGAGCGCGATGGGGAAGGAAGGAAGAGACAAATGTAGTTGCAAAAATTGGAGAGAAAGTGAAGGAAAGGGAAGTGAAGGAAAAGAGAGAAAGAAGGGCTTGGTATGAGAGTAAACAAGAAAGACATAGAGAAACTCAGAGTTTTGCTTTTGACCTATAAGCCTTTTATGGCTCAGGGCTAAGGCTGTCCGAAGGCGCATATCTTCCCTTATGTGCCTGCCCAAGCTTTAAGATCTGCAGGGGAAGAATTTCTCTCTGTCCCACCTCCTTCACATTCACAGGTGGGAATGTGGGAGAAAACTTTCTTTGTGGTGGCTCACACACTTTGGAATGACCTCCATAGAGAAGTAGAACTGTTATGGTGCTGTCCTGTTTTTAATCTGTTTTAAAGTAAGATTTTAATTGGTTTCAGTTCTGTTATTTAATATGTAATTTTTAAATATTTTTAATTTTACACACTTTGTAGTATCTTCTACCTTCTTGTAAGCTGCCTTGAGTCCCAGCCTGGAAGAAAAGTGAGATATAAATAAAATAATGAGTGGATGGATGGGTGGATGGATGGATGGAACAGGACTATGAAAGAAGGATGAACATGAGGCGGTATAGTGGAGGATGGGAAAGAAGATGAGAGACGGGATCAGAAGGAAGATGCTTAGCTGGAGTTGCCAGAATTGGGGAGCAGAAAGAGGATGAGGAAGTGAGACAAGTGAAATTGAGAATTAAAACATAAAGGAATCAGTGCCACCATTTTCTCTCTCTAGCAGTGATAAAGCCCTTGTGTGTCTAAGGTCAAGAAAGGACATTGTATTGTAACTGCACTATTTAGGGCAATATGAGAAAGATGGGAACAGAATTGGAAATGTAACAGTAAGCTGAGCCAAAAGATCAGTCACAAAACAGCCATCCTGTACTATCACATTCAGTGACCTCTGAGGCAGTAAATCTTGAGCTAGCTCTGTGTTTTCACATGGCTACTTCTTCCTACTGAATCCTGCTGACAGGCACAATTAGAGAAGTTGTGAAAAGGGGAGGAAGAAGAGGAGAAAGTGGACAGATAGATCCTCTGGAGAATCTACAGTGGCCTCTCTAAGGCAACCTTCAGTAGCAAGAAATAGGAACATAACAACCTCTGTCTTTTCAAGGGAGCATTCTTCCCTGAGATTTTCCCCCTAGCCCTGAGCCTGGAGAAGAGAGACCAGGCATATAACACCGGGAATGAGAGGTCAGAGAATGCATTGACAACAGTACAAAGATTGTGTATAGGGTACACCCCCAAATGCCTAAATCCTCATATGTAGTTGTGGACTACATGCACATTTCATCAAAAGATTTCTACCCATGAATAGATAATACTAGTATTATAGTCATCTTTATTTTGGGTTGGAATGTGTGCGTGTGTATGTGTGTGTCTGAAAGAGAGGGAGAGGTTTCCCATTCCATTTGATCAACACCCATTGGTGTCAGATCTGATTGTGTCATGGAATCTTAATTAGGGCATGGGGCTGCAGTGGACAGAGCACAGCGGGAGAACTCTGGCTTATGGTCATCATACAGAAGGAAAGCAGAATGGGAAATCCTGTTCAGAGACATTTCTTCCTCTGCTGATCACCTTCCCAGTGATGAAGATGTGTGGGATGTGGAGGAATCAGTAACTCTCCATGGAGAGAAACCTCAGATGGGCTTTGGAGAGGAGGGAGTGGATGATGTCAGGATGTTGAAATCACCTTTCCTTCCTTGTAATAGCCTTATGCATGTGCAGACTGCATACACTAGAGTCTGTGAGAAGATTAGAAGGCTAGAGCTGTACAGGGATCACCCTTGCGGGAACAGGAAAATGGGGAGTTAAAAGTACTTGGTTGTTAGAGGTTCCCTGAAACTAAAATGGTTTGCCCTCAGAGACTAGTGCATCTGGAAAGATTCTTCAATGTTCTGGGGGAATTTCCCAGCTCCTATAGTTGGCAATTGTATTGAATATTCTTGTTGGGGCCCTAAGCATCCTATGCTTGGGTGCAGAGCATGGGCTTCTTGGTTTTCTGAGCAGCTCAGGGCAGTGAAACACTTGGGTAGTTGACTACAGCAATGATGAGAACAACCTGGAATGAATCCAACTGAATACAGATTACAGCACGTTTACAGGCTACTCCATAGTACTGAGGGCAGCAAAGAAACAATTCTTCATTGCTTCTGTTACATCAGCACACTTATGTCCAGCACCATTGTTTCATGTGATAAAATGGGTTATTACATTCTAGATCTAAGACTGCTCAGGAAGAGCCCTCAGAAACATTCTGCTCAGGTAACTGTTACAGCTCAGAATGCCTTTGCCAAGTTTTAGTTAGTGTGCCAGCTGTATCTTTTCCTAAAGAGGGCATATCTTGCCACAGTGGTTCATATATTAATTTTCTCCTGATTAGACAACTGTAGTATATTCTATATGGAACTGCTCTTGAACAGTGCTTGGAAGCTATAGCTAGTGGAGAATGCAGCAGCCAAACTATTGTAAGGTGTACGTCATGGAGATCATCTTATCAGAACTTCATCAGCTTTCAGTTTACTTCCGAGCTCAATTTAAGATGCTAGTCTTGACCTATAAAAATTTAGACAGCTTGGGACCATGATACCTGAAAGACTACCTGCTCCCATGTGAACCTACCAGAAAGCTAAGATCTTCAGCAGAAGTTGTGTTGCATATCTCACCAATCTGTAAGGCTAAGTGTGTGGTCCAAGTGACAGGGTTTTCTTAGGAGTAGCACCTAACTGTAGAGTTCTTTTTCCAGGCTAGGTTGGTTCTCTTCTGACTTTCTGATGGGCAACTAAGGCCTTTTCCGCACGGGGTTTTTAAAACGGTGCAGACCGTCCTTCAGAGAAGATGTCTGCACCTGGGAGTGGACTGGGTCTGGACTACTTTGTGTAGTTCCGGACCTCAGCCCGCTCCAGAACGACCCAAAGTGGTTGTTCAGTGTGCTTTTGAAAGACCGCTTAAAACAGGTCTTTCAAAAGCACGGAGTGCGCCACTCCGTGGCCGCGCTCCGGTGCAGATTTTCAGGCTCGCACCAGTGTGAGCCTGCAGATCTACTGGGGGCGGGCTTTAGGCTGGTGAGCTTCACCGTTTGGTGGAGAGCCTTGACCAACCGGAAGCTGCCATTTTTGTCCCCAGAGCAGTGTGGAGCGGTGGCCATGGACTGCTCTGGACCAGCCTGGACCCGTGGGTGGAGCACATAGGTCCGGTGAGTACCGGCACGGGGCAATTCCCTCGACCCGTGTGGAAAAGGCCTAAGATTGTGCTAATTCACTTGGCTTTTGGTTCTCTAAATAAGGGCTGGCTGCTCTAGCTCCATTAGCTGTTTTTTTTTAAATTGCTTGTAGTTTGAAAACTATATTTGAAGAAGAGTTTTAGTTTTTAATTTTTTGCTGTGTGTAGACTCAGTTTGCCTTAATATATTTATCTTACATGTGATTCAAGTAATTAATAAGTTCAGCTTCAAATGAGCTAATTCTTACACAACCTCAGAAGGTTTTGGTATACACAAATTAAAGTATGAGTTGGTCTGAGTTGGTCTGTCTTTCCTTCTTTGCTCCTTGACCTAATTTACACCTTCTTCAGCCATGTGCCATGTCAAAGCAATACCTGTTCTTACTCACAGGGATGTTGATTCTTTGGTTATTTTATTCTTGTACACAAGAGAAATATTTCAAAAGTTTTCTTCTCACTGTGTGAGACTGCAGGTGTTTTGTGCATTTTTGGATTGATTTTTCACATATTTGGGTTTTTTTACAATGTTAAGGAAAGTTTTGTGAGCTTCTTCTAGTTGATGATAATAACTTTGACATTGCTGCAAGGTGGGGAAAGGGCGGGTAAAATGCTTGTCTTTGTCTCTGCCTATAGGATGGCTAGGTGTGTTTGTTGCATATGCGTGTCACTAGGGCAAAAATCCAGGTGAGCATGTGAAATTCTGGGTGGATTTCTGAATTAGTGTGGAATGATTCAATTCCTGCTTGGGATGAGTGGATTCCAAGCAATTTATTGTCTTCATGTGTTTTAATAACATTTGATTGCTGGAACAGAAAATTATATTTAGTTATTTTGTGTACTCAGTTGATTCTCATTGTTACTTCTGATTAAAGAAGTGTTTGCGTATGTGTGGGTGTGATGCCTTGTGGTAAAAATCATTACCATCATCTGTTTTAATTCATTCCAATGCATTACTAAAGAGGACACCAAAAGCATGTCTATAAACTTGAATATGAGGAGATGAAATAAACAATGGCAGCAACATAATATACTGAAAATTTTTTTTGTGAAAAAGGACACCAATGTGCTCCCAGACTGAACATGGAGGGCTGGTGGAAGAGGATTTCATCACTTTAGGCATATTTTGTAGGTATGTTTTTAGCATCCTGATTAGCAGTGAGTTACAATGAATCAACAAGAACAACAATTCTACCTTCACCTCTGTATAATAGTATTGATAATAAACAAGGAGGAGAAGAAGAACTGTGATGATGAACATCCTGAGTGCACTGTTCTGCATTCATTATCTTCAGATTACTTGCAATGGAAGAAATGTTGCTGGAATAGAAAGGTCCAAAGGAATGCTTGTGTGACTGCATGAATTCCTTCCAAGTTTATCTTTCTGAAGTATGACCTAGCAGAAATTCAGTGGTTGTGCTTCTGGTGACTTGCCCCCTGACCTTCCAGCTCCAATGTGCACCAGCCACCTGTGGCAGCAATGAAATGTGCAAAAAGAAAGCTAAAAAGAGCAAAAAATGTGAACTGGGGCACGTGGTATTGGTTTGTAATAACCTGGTTTGAGATTAATATTGTGTATTAAAAGTTCTTATTTATATGTCAAGAAAACATTCAGAAGGATATTGGCTCTCTAGGAAACTTCACTTCCTTTTTGTAAATGTAGTCATACATATTAAAAGCTGAATGATGTTTTGAATGCTGGACTCCTGAAGCTCTAATCTAACATTCAAACCACTATACCACACTGGGGCCATTTCCGCACAAGCCTGTTATAGAGCTATGATTCCACTTTCAACATCCTATGGAATTCTGGGGTTTTCAGTTTTGGGAGGGGCCGGAAAGCTTGATCAAATGCTCAGAAACTGTGTTGCTTTGCTTTTATAAACAAAACATAGAATTTTTTATCCTGGAAAGAAGCAAGGCTGGCTGACTGGAGCACAGAACAGGAGTACTCTATACTACTGTGTGTTTTTTTTCCATTCCAGAATTTTTCTGAAAACAGAAAGTACAATTCTCATAGGTTTGTACAGTATTAATGGAACATGTTCATTGAATGTGATGTGCATGGACAGACCATGGAAACTACACCAAAGAAGTATTGGTCCATAGCATGATTCTACCAAATGTTTACTATTTGTTCAACAAAACATTATGGTAGAACTGAAATGTGTTTATCAGAGAGTGGCAATCCTTTCTTACATTGTTGTGTAGCCGTAGTGTATCAGTCTGTAAGAGAACTGTATGAATGTTGCTCAGTAAATGTGAAAGTAAAAACTAACCCTACTCCCTGAGGAGCAGTGATTCTAGTTGTGAACTGTATGGGGCTTCCTTGTATGAAAATCTTATCAAATGTGGGTGTTTATATATAAAAACTTGAATGTCCTGAAATTTTTCTAATTGCCAACTTATGCAACAGAAATTACTGCACCTGTTCTTCAGTACAGATATATATCTAGAACATGTCTTTAGTATTTTGAAATCTTATTTGTACTGGTGGACTTTTGTATAGAAATTACCTGTAGCTAGAAGAAAGGATTATAAAGTTAGTTTATGTAGATTTGAGATACTGATTTCTTTTTTGGGCAATCCATACCAGAGGCTGAAAAATAGGTAAACAGATTAAACTCAATGAAGGTTCGGAAATAAGTGACCTTTTCAAGGTGAACAGAATTCCATAGTATATAGACAAAGGGGGTCAAGTTTCTAACAGCTAACTTTGGACCCCAAGGATCAGCAGTACTTGCTTTTTAGATATACCTTGGGATGTTTTTTGGACTGCAACTCACAGAACTTCCTGGCCAATATGGCCAATATGGCTATAATGGTTGGGGAACTATTGGAGAAGTAGTTGAAAAAAGTAATGTTTCTAAGCTCTGCCCTGACAGCTCCTTCCAAAACTAAATACTAAGCACAAGAGAAGCTAGAAGTGGAAGGATCTGTCAAGCTCAATTCCAATGTAGTTCTTTTTCTGTCACCAATCTTATTTGGTACCTTGTTCCTTTAAGAGCTCTCTCCCCCACACAGAAATCCATATTAGCAATGCATGTATTTCCCCCCAATATTGCCATTTTGTCCATTTTTTGGACGCATGTGCCCAATGACTAAGGTGTGCTTTCTTTGTGCATTTTGTTTGTTTGTATTATGGAATGCATTGCCATCTAAGAAATGTCCAGATTTTTTTAAACCACAAATTGCCTCTGGCTGGGCACCTGATTCTGGGAGGTGCAAATTGGGTAACTCCATTGGAAAAAAAAATTGAAGCAAATTCCTTACAACGAATGGTGTGTCGCAACACATTAGTGTGTCACCTGAAGGGTGTAGGTGTGTCACCTTCCAGGACTAAAAACAAGCCCCCCACCTGAGCCTGGGAAATGTATATTATATGTTATAAATAAATCATGTCTTTTTAAAAATGTAAATGAAAGCTTTTCATGGGACATGTTGTGTCCCCATACATTTCATTATTACAGTTTTTGTATGTGCCTGCATATAAGGGATTAATTTAACCTCTGGTTTGCTATTAAAACTGAATTACTGTGTCGTGAAACGATGCATGTCTAAAAAGTGTGTCACCAACATGAAAAGTTTGGAAAGCTTTGTCTTACAACCTTACTATAGACTAGTTGTGCCAGCTTTTCTTTCACTTTAGTCTGGACTAATAGACAGAATGAATAATAGGTGCAGCTCAAATAAAGCTGAGTACTTTTAATATATGTCAGTACAAATAATCAATATCTACACATGCACTTAGGTGTATAATGAAAACAGTGGGAATTAAAATTCTGTAACTTCCCTAGGTGACTTGTGGTAATTTTAACAAGATACCGTACACTGTCTATTGGTGCTCTTTTTATAGTAATAAAGCACAAATTAGTTTCAAGACAATTTATATACCTTGGCTAGTATCCAACAGTGCCTTTCTGCTAGTGGAAGTACTACAATGCTAACAGAAGCCAAATTCTAGACAGTGTGCAAGGGGGCAACAAAAACAAGCAGTTTTTGCTTGTTTGAGCAATTATAAGGACTTGGTAAATAATGGGAAAGAACTTTTGCTTATTGGTGGATTATACATTGCATGCAGAATATTTGAGGCTTAATTCATCTACTGTTTCTCAATAATTGGGACCAAGACATAAGACATTATCTTGGGAAGAAAAGAGTAAATGATATTTTGGTGGCTTTGGAATAGAGGAACTTTCCTTAAAGCAAGTCATATCAGGAAATGATGGTGACAATGGAACAGAAATAGGCACGAAACAGAAGTGCATGCAAGACTATAGAAAATAACAACAGAAATGTGAACAGAGTTTAAAGAGGTTATCTTGCTTTGAAACTTACTTGTGATAGCTGATGTATAATCAGTAACCAAATGCAAGAGTCTGAATTAGTCACATCATGAGACTGACTCTTTTTTATGCTCTATTGTTGCAACAACCCTCTGTTTGCCTAAATCAGAAGAAAAATCTAAATTTTAACCCCAAAATTTAATCTTGAAATGCTAAAGGACAAATATCTGGTCAGTTTTGAAGCAGTAATGTCAAACTTTCCGTTGTTTTCTAGGGAAAAAAACCCTCCATGAGTCTGATATTCGTACTTCAGATTGCCTGAAATCATTTTAAATGGGAGAAGAGATTGTTGAGTTACCTGATATTAATCAGAAGCATGATTTTAAATGATCAAAACATTTAATTGATTAAATCTATCTCATAAATCAGGGGATGAATAACAGCCTATCCTCCATTTTATAAGTGTTGCAGTTGGTTAAAGCACTAGAAAGGATGATAGGAAGGACATGTACATCAAATTTCCAAACTTATTGTGATGCAAATGCAGAGCACAACATGTAGCGTACTGTCAGTTAATACTTACAGTATAGGTCACAGTCAGAGTCTGGAAAGTTATTTTTTAAAACACAAACAGTTCCTGTTTCTTATTATAATATTTTAAAAGTAGTTTCTTGCAGTTTTTTGTTGTGGTGTAAAAATGGTTGCTCATTGTATTGCTTATTTTTTCTCATTAGTTCTCATTGGTTTTGGATTGATAAGACAATGGCATAGAGTGTGAAAAAATGTCAAAATGCTTATAAAATTTCTCTTTGAAGTAACTTTGATAAGTAAACTACTTCAGTAAAGTAACTGCATTCCCTTCATGTTAGGCAGCAACATTAAAACAATAAAATACAATAAACAATATTATGACAGTGTATCTAATAATATTGATAGCAAACAGCAGAGAAACATGTACGCAATAGAAACCCGTAGTTTTATTTTTGTAATGAAATGTGCTTGTGTTACTGAGTCCTCTTTCTGTTCTTGGAATGAGGTATTGCTGGTTGTGCAAGTGCAGTTATATGTAAATTAAACCACTTGTCAGGTCTGCAATTTAGGTTAATGAAATTTCATCCCGAAAGGCAAGCCAGGCTGTCACTTCCTACGTAAATTGTTCTTCAGAGGATTAAGCATGAAGATTTTGTGGGATAAAAGGATAGCAATGTCAGGCTGCAAGTTCTACAAAAAATTGTTTCTCTTGCTCAGACTAATGAAGCCAACAAACTGCATTGAGTCTTTATAGACCCAGTGGTGGAACTTGGAGTGTGGGGAGGGGGGCAGGAGTGGGCAGAGCTACAGTGCAAAAAGCGGGGTCACTGTGCATGGTGGCTTGACCAGGGTGTGTGTGGGGGGTGGCCAGGGTGTGCAGGAGTGTGGTTGTGGGCCGGGATGCCCTCTAAACATTGCTGCCCAGGGTGAACCACCCCCTCGTCCCTATGTGACTGTATATACCCCTCAGCTGGTACCAAACTGTTCCACTAGAACCTGGCTTTCTACTTCAGAATTATTGTGCTTGCTCCTTTAAACAACAAAAGTGCTACTGTTAATCATGGAATCATACAATCATACAGTTGGAAGTGACCACAAGGGTCATGAGTCCAACTCCCTGCCATGCAGGAATACATTCCTGACAGATGGCCCTTTCTGCAACTCACCTGTTTTGGCACTGGGGTGTGGTGATTGCACAAGCAGCCTCTGGAGAGAGGCTCTTGCTTCTTTAGCTTCACAGGAGCTTCCTGCTCACACAAGAGCCCCACCTCTTCCTTTTGCAGTGCAGTGTGATAACTGAAGCCCCTGTCAGAGCTGCTGATGACAAGCAGCAGCTGTTGGTCCCGGTTGCTCAGGGTGGTGATGACAAGCAGCAGCTGTTGGTCCCTGTGGCTCTGACTGGAGATGAGTCCTGCAGCTCAAGAGCTCCCCCTGCTGCCATGGACCAAGCAGGCTTGGACGTTCTTCTGTCTGCTCCTTTAGGGCAACAGGGATCCAATTCTGAAGATGGTTTGGAGCCTGTGCCAATCAGCCCACAAACAAGGTGGAGACTCAAGAGAGCTGAGCAAAAGGAGGCTTCCTTGATTAAGTTCAAGAAGCAGTGACTAGCCACACCTGTGTCTTGGGCTATATAACTGCCTGCCTGGAAGCTTTCCTTTGCTTGTGGCAAACTTCTTTCAAGCCCTCCTCTTGCCTGTTCCTTGCTCCCAGCACCTGGTTCTTGCTACCTTGAATGGATCTCTTGACCCTTGGCTTTTGGAACTCTGTCTATGGCTTTTGGTTGATGCTCTGGTAAATGAACTGCCTCATGTAAAGTGCTTGCTTGTCTCCTTCCAGCTGGACTTTGCAGGCTCTCACACTCCCTTCTCTGGGCTGGCTCGCCACCCACGTCTCTGACCTTGACATGCAGCCTGGGACATTCCCAGGCTGCACTGGACAGGAAGCATGACCAGCCCAGCTCCTGAGGCTCTGCACACTAGGTAAGTGTGTGCAGGGCCCTGGAGTGATGTGCAACCGCACACCATTTTTGGCTTCAAGCTGAAAATGAAAGAATGTGTGAGCGGTCCCTGCCGGGCTCTGGAGTGTTGTGTAAATGTGAGTGCATCGTGTGGACCGCTCCTCACATGTGCATGACACTCAAGGGGCCCTTTCGCATTGAAAATGCTGTGTGAAAAGGGCCAGATGACTATCCAGCCTCTGTTTAAAAAATTCCAAAAAAGGAGACTCCATCACAATCTGAGGTAGTAGGTGTGCCTTGCAGTGTCATTGGTCCCACATGGACCAAAAGGAAGTGATAACAGTCAATGGGCTTGACCAGTTTTGTCATCCACACATCACAAGAGAGCTTATCAGGTCCACAAACCACTGCTTCTCCTTCTGCTTATTACCAATTTCTAGAATAATGTGGCGGAGTTAGTGATAAGATATTGTAAAATACCTTATAATAACCTTACAATTGCCTTATAATAACCTCTCACTACTGAGCTGGTGCAGAGGCTAAAAGAGCCCACAGTGGCATATGAGCTGTTGGAATTTGCAGTTTCTCTTTTCTACCTTTTCCTAAATGAGACAGTCAGGGCCCTCTGACACATCTGGCTTGCAAGAAGGGTGTGGGTATGATTGCAACACCAGGGGAAGGAACTAGGATGTGTGGACTCTGTGACTTTTTGATTACTTAGAATAAAGGCTTCTGCTGGAAAGTTTTCTGCATGGCAGCTCACAATATGCAAGGAGGAAATCTTAAAGACATTTGGTATTGCATGTTTGACTAGAAGGGGGAGATTTAGTGGCTTAATTCCAAATATGCCAGTTTAGGTTTGCCTGGGCAGGATGTCCTAGTCATCCATAGTCAGGTTTTCTGGGTTATTCCAAGCATCCTGCTAATTCTTCTGTTGTGGACTGGGAACGACCCAATCCCATCCCAACATTCTCCAGATTGTCTAAGAGTTGGCATGTTTTTTGTTTTCCCTGTGATATATGATTTCTCTCAGAGCATAATTGCCACAACCATGGAAAGTAACCTGATATAGAAAAACATCAGACTAGAAGTTTCAGACTCAAGTTGACCATATGAGGAGTCTACACAGTGTAGACAGCCAGGCCAACTCCTCAGATGAGAGTGAGCTGTAGGAAGTATGGCCCTGAATGCACTACTTACTCAGTCCTGAATAAGGGATTGAAAAGTGTGGTTAAATTGCAGAGGGCAAAGTGCAGCCCTGGGTCTATCTAGGGACCTTGAAGTTTCTTTTTGCAGTCCTTTATGCTTCTAGACACCTTTATGCCTCTAGATCAACCTTTCTCGGGCAAAAAGATGGCAACCTGCCTCTCCTGGAAGTCTCTGGAAGTAGCAGTTCCTAGGGTTTCTAGATGTCCCATTTTCTACAGGATGTCCCATATTTAGAAGCCCGCAGTCCAGCCATGGAGGCCACACCAAATCCTACATTTCTTCATTTGTTCAGAGTGGGTTCCATCTGCATTCCAACGGGACAACTCCCAGCCATTTTACATGAAGCAAAATGGCCTTACTTCTCAAATGCTGGAGGTCTGCCTGCTGGGATTATGGCTGGCATGGTGCGGCTCTATTTCTTTCTGTCTGACCAGCTTTATGGATTTTTTCTTTTAATAATTTCAATCTGTGGTTAGCTGAATCCATGGATACAGAAACCACAGATATGGCGGGCCAACTGTATCCCACAACAAGTTCGGGATTTGTGCCTTGAAGATTTTCAAATGCATGAATGGAAGTGAAGTTATAGGTACAGGGTGGTAAACTCCAGTAGGACCTCCTTGCCTGTCAAATATTGCAGCCCTGTTTTTCACCTTTCTTGATCCTTTGCCACATTTTTCATTCCTGGTTCCAGAAAGGCTGTTAGAAACCCTGGCAGCCTATCTGTATCTACCTAATTGGATTGATTTTGATTTTGCAATTTCTAGATTAGATGGAATCTCTAGACTGAACACGAAGACTGTTCAAGCTGCCTTCACTTATCTTGGAACCAAAACGTAGAAATGTACCTCCAGTAGCAATTAGTTCTGTTTGTTACAATGCTTACAAAGTAACCTGTTATTTGTTAGTCATTACAGTGATGAAGAAAACTTGTTATTACATCTTGAACTGATTACTACTTTTCCATTACTTCTGCTACCTCTTTAAGAAAATGAAAGAAATACAAGAGAATGCCATGAAACCTGCAAAGTTCCAGTTAAAATGTCTTTCTGTGTTGGGGGTGGGCAACTGTGGGAGTCTAAAGGACTGCATTACACTTCTAGAAAACTTTGGGGGTACACTTCCCCACAACCTCCCCAAAAGAAAAGAAAGTTTTTGCCCCCAAATGTATTTCAATGCCTCTAGGGCTGCGGGGGGCATTTTTGCCATGGTTTTTAGCCCCCCCCCCGGGCCCAAGAGAGACTTTCTTTCAAAATATGAAGTGACTGGAAGCCACTTCTGGTTTATTTCTGAGCTTTTTTAAAAGGTCTTTTCCTGGGCCTAAAATACCACATCCCCCCTCCAAAAAAGCGGTGAAAATGCTCCTAAAGGGCATTTTGGGGCAAACATTTTTGAAACAATTTTTATAACTTTGTTTGATCTCTCAGGGACCTAAGGCCCACCAAAAACATCTCTGGGGACTTCATGCAGCCCGTGGGCCATTGTTTGTCCACACTTAAGTATATACAAATAAGTTTCAGTGATATTTGAAAGAGAAACTGATAGTGAGCTGATTTAGATATAACAGTACATTGTGAAGTAGCATTATATGAAGATTCCTGAAACTGGCCATTTCATCTCATGACCTGTTAATTTCATCTCCTGACCCCAATATCTGACTATCTGTTGCTCCCATTTTTTTTTGTATGACTCTTGTTTGCACTGATTTTCCTGATCCTAAGAGAATGTTGCCACACCATACATCCACACTCTGCAGAATGTGTTATTTTTTTCATAGTAAGACATTTATAATTGAAACACATTTGAAAGAACACTGGCTGTGAGGATGTTGCCAGGTCAAGATTACCTCAGAAGTTATCAGCTCATAAATTCAGAGAGGATTACACAGGAATTCCCAGTGCTAGTGGGCTTATGATAATTTTTTAAAAAACTGCAAGCTACTAGCACTCCACAAAGCAACAGAAAGTGAAACTGTCCAGGTGAAGCAATCAGGGACCCTACTGTGAGCATATCCTATAGAGACCTTCCCTATTCACACTACCTGACCAAAACATTAAGAGACTGTCAGGACTCCCATCAATGTTTTGTCACCTAGAGTTAAGACAATAGCCCATTCTAGAATGCACTATCTCTTATTTCATTTTGGATTGTCTCATCATAGGGATTTCATGGTAAAAGACATTCAAAAGAGATTTGCCATGCTTGCTTCTGCATAGTACTAGCAAGTGTTAGCTATAGTATTCCCACTCTTGTCTCTGACACCATTTCCACACTCACTGTTACAGTGCTGCTATTCTACTTTCAACATAATCTGGAATCCTGGGGTTTGCAGTTTAGGGAGGATCATTTAGAATTCTCAGTCAGAGAGCTCTTTGGCCTCAGTAAACTACAAACCCCAGAATTCCACAGGATGTTGGCAGTGGAATACTAGCACTTTAACAGTGTAGTGTGGAAATGGCCTGAGAGATCCTCTGCCAGTGTCACCTCCCACTACTGCTGCTGCCCAGTAGCTGTTTGGTGAACTTAATCTGGCTCCACAGCAAAAGCCTGTCTGCTGTGGGAGACCTTACCAGCAGCACTGTTGCTGTCAGCATAGTCTCTAGGCTCACAGGAACATGTAATTCCACAACTGTGGAAAGGTAGTGCCATTGGTGGGGCCAAATGTATAGATCTATGCTTTTTAACATTCTGCAAAGTAGTTGGTAAGGGAGTTGTTCATGTCTGCTCAGTAAGAGATTCTTGTGGCAACTGCTATTTACCTTGCCAGTTGTAGCCAGGTACACACAGCTATGTTACAGTCAGCTAGAGGGGAGTTCCATTCTTTCCCAGCTCAAGAATTTATTGCATTGTTTATTGCAGACACACTACTGCAACCTAACACTGTATGTCCATACATCCTCCCAGTTCTTTGTTGCTTTAAAAAATTTCCAACTGGACAGATGACAAGGAGGAAAAGTGAGGAGGTCTGGGTGTGCATAGAAATACTTTGTAAAAGGGGTCTTCTTTGTCAGAGGCTTTGTTAAATGAAGTGTTCCTGACCTGTCTAGAAAACAAAAACCTGCATTTATCTGAGGTGTGCATCAAAGAATCTGTTATAACTGGCTCATTTGAACTTCATTGACTTGCTTTATTCCAGAATCGGCAGTTTCCTATTTCCCTCCTGTCTGTCAGAATCATAAAAGCCAATATCATCACTTCCAAAGACACATGTAAGTAGTGCACATTGTTTGTTGTACCACTAGACTCAAAATATACTTGAGAAGAAGAAGCAACAGATAAAATGGGAATAAGGGGATATGTTGTGTAGAATCTTGGACTGGCTTAAACATCAGTGGATCTGGAAAAAAAATTGCTCTTGTATCTGAGAGTTCAAGATTCTATGTCATATTTTTTCTGAACAGTTTTTGGTAATAGGTATGAAAATAATTAATATTAATTAATTAATGATAGTGAAATTGGCATCAACTTCCTAAATACATTTATTGGAAATAAGCCCAGACTTGTTAGTGAAATAGAACTCCCTTCACATGTACTCAAAACATTTTCACCAGATCTTTGTCCTTGTGGCTTAGTTCAATATTACTGGGAAGTAATACAGTGTGACCTCTTCTGCTGCAACCTCTGCAATCGTGAATGTGAGGTTGTGTGAAGTGTCACATCCCATTACAGTCGATGGATGTGACAGGTGTGCACTGATGCTGCCACAGCCTGCACACATTACATCCATTGACTGCAATGGGATACGGCATACATACTTTTTGTTTTACGTGGAGGTTCTTGGAATGGAACACCCCCACCACATGTATGGCAGAAGTACTGTGTATATGTAGCATTGCTTTCATGTGGACAGGACTGATTGCATGGATATTTACTATGCCATTAGCATTGAACTGGTTGGAACCATTCTACAGCGTAGATACTGACTTAGATTTTATAGATTGTGATAGTCTTTTGTAGATGGTGTCAAGGAAGGAATCCTTTGCTGAGATGTAACTGATATGGTTAATTGAACTGAAGGTACTTTTCACATATTCAGAATGTTTCCTCTTTTTCATCCTCAGTCAAAATCCCCTTAAGCAAGTCTAAGTTCTCTTTTAATACACAGTTACAGCACTTTGACACTACTTTAACTATCATGTCCTATATAAACTTGAGATTTGGTGAGGTACTAGATCTCTCTGGCAGATACCTCACAAAACTACAAATCCTAGAATTCCATAGAATGGAGCTATGGCAGCTAAAGTGGTATCAAAGTGTTATTATGTGAAAGAGATCAAAGTAAGTTGACTTAAAAGTTAACTCCACTTTAAAAAAAAACACTTATTGCAGAGAATATACAGTAAGAAAGAGGGTGTTGATCAGAAATACATTATTTCAGAAATCTAACACATGAGACAAAGCATGTCCTTTTCCCAAAATGTTTGCTCCTTCTCAGGCCTCTTTCTGATGTATTTTTTTTACTGTTGCTATTGGGATGCTTCTTTTCCCATTATTGTACTTTATTGTGGTACTATTCTTGTTTTAAAAGACCTGATTCACTTACCCTGATTGGTAGTCACCTGACAGACAAAAAGGAAAGACTCACTAGATCACGTGTGACCTCACAGCAACCTTTATGTAGTAAGAGGTTTCCAGCATCAGTCTGATGCACAATGTTGCTCCAACTATTAGTCATAGACAAGGATTACCATCCTTCATTTAGGTAATTTTATTTATGCATGCTTTGACCATTACAAATGACAGCAGTCAGTGTGATCATCTTCTGGAGTACATCAGAATGGCAGCAGTTCATAGAATCTTTTCAAAGGAGTAGGAAGGTCATCTCATATCATATAGCTGTGTTTATCCCATACAAAGAGAAACCTGGAAAAAGTAAAGAATGAGGAACGATACCTTTTATATGGCAAATACCTATTATTTGTTCTAAAATGGTGTGTACATTCACATTTAAGATACTCTTTTTCAGGCAAAGTTGTTGACAGCAAAATAAAATACAGTAAATGTCAGGTTATGCTACAAAATGTACCTTCCTGTTTACAGTAGTATCTAGTTTCTACTGTCCTTAGATTCTCTTGAAATATTTGGACAGATGCTCTTCTCTTGGCATCTGAGGGTTCTTTTCTCCTCTTACTGCCTTGGACTGAGTCTTTTCTACTTACTTTCCCAAGGTTTTTCAGTGTACCTTCTGCTCTGACCTCCTCAGCCACTCTGTTTCTGAAGCCCCTGCCCCTTGGTGTCCCCATCTCCTGGAATCTCTCTCAGTGGAATGCTTTAGTCTCCCTTCCTTGTTCACACAGCTCATTCTGTTGCTAGAATCCATTCAGTTTTTAAAACCCAGCTGAACTGACCATCACTCCTGCCCCAGAAAACTGTTTCTGAACATTCCATGTCACTGATTACATTTTCCGAGCAGTTAATGTAGTGGTTCATGTGTTAGTATAGCACATTAGCTTATCAAGTAATACCAGAGAATTCATCATCAACACCAAATCTTTATATGTTATTTGCTATATTGTATTTCAGTACAGAGAAAATGCCTTCAAAAAATCAATGCTGCCTCTTCCCCTTTTGAAGTCCATTGCAAAAACATCTGTCCCCCTCCCCTTTTGGTGACCAGAGGCTTGTGATAGGTTCGAGATTTGATTTGAAATATCAACAAACTTTTCCACTTTCTGTTTCAGTGTCTCTATCAGATTGCTATGTGACCTTGTATCTACCAACAGCATCTCATAAGAAATTTAGAACCCAAACAGTCAAGGACTCTAATAACCCAATCTGGAATGAGACATTCTGCTTTAGAATCCAAACTGAGATCAAGGTAAGGTAAGTTGTTCAAGATACTATCCATTTCTTTGTACTACTGAGTAAACAAAGCTGTTTTAAATAAGTTGCAAAAATGGCACTTCCAAATAAAACAGTAAACATGGTGCTTGATACAAAGAAGGAAGAAAATTAGGAGAGTCTTTCAGTCTCCTGAAATATTTGTGTGACGAAAAGAGGTGCATGCCAGTAGTTATGGGGAAAGATGAACTCACAGATCAAATGGAGATAGTCTCCTGTGTTTTGATGTTGATAGTAATGTGTATACATTCCTGAGAGGCAGAGAGTTTACCTGTGGATCAAACAAGATAAGATGCATATAACATGTAGATTTTTTAACAATGCAAATGTCATCAACTACCAGAAGGACTGATAATTATCAGGATCCCAACAAGGGCGGAGGAAGATGGATTCAGTTTGTCCTCTTCATGCAAATATCATCATCAAAGGAGGGGTTTTCCTCAGGACTTCAGCAGGGAAAGAAAGAGTTTATTTCCCCAACCATGCCTGTTGCAATCCTAATAATTTCCAGCTTCCCTCCTCAACTGATGACTATCTGCATTTTAATAAACATGGACTTAAATGCCAATGCATATTTGTCATGTCTTGTTTGCTGCTGAGATATGCCGGCTTTTAGCACACTCATAGTGCAGTCAATACATGTTTGCTCTATCCTTCAGTGGAAAGGCTAAGAGGCATGCCCTTTTTTTCCACATGGCAAAGACCCTTTCCGCAACTCACCTTTTCTCGGCACTGGGGTGCGGTGCTTGCGCAAGCAGCCTCTTCTGAGACGCCCTTGCGTTCGGGTTTCTTCAGCTCTGCACAAGCTTCCTGCTCGCGTGAGAGCCTCACCTCTTCCCTTTGCAGTACAACCTGGGACCTTCCCAGGCTGCACTGAGACAGGAAGTGCGACCAGCCCAGTTCCAGAGGCTCCGCATACACAGCAAGTGCGTGCAGGGCCCTGGAGCAATGCACAACTGCGCACCATTTTCGGCTTAAAGCCGAAAATGAAAAAGTGCATGAGCGGTGCTTGCCAGGCCCTGGAGCATTGCGCTAATCTGAGTGCATCATGTGGACCGCTCCTCACATGTGCGTGATGCTTGAGGGGCGCTTTTGCATGGAAAATGCCATGCAAAAAGGGCCTAAGGGTCTATACATGCTTGTGAGTGTGAGGAAGTTTCTCACATGTTAACCAGCCCCTTGTATGTAGCAAAAAGAAATAGTTCTCCTTTATGGATTTATATGGTATTCTATAAAGTCAAAGAATGCTGCGTGCCATGCTGTTTTGTATTTTACCATATTCTGTTTTCAGAACTACATTTTACCAATGCAAATCATTTGACAAACAGAGGAAAAGAATATTTAGGAGTGTTGAAGAAATTATAAAGAAACTGAGAAAGTTGGTATTTGTACCATATCCTTTTCCAAGTTCTGTAAAAGAAAGAAGGTTGCTGCCCATTCAAGGCTGCACATGCTCATACTGACTTTTGTCTCATTTACACAGACTGCAGGCCAGGAGGTTCTTGCATGTGGAAGTGTCCATAAATTTAAGGTTATTACCAAATAGCAAGAAAGGAACTGATTAGCAAAGTATTTGCCACAAGATGCAATCCATATTCCATTTGTTCCAGGGGCAAAAATTCTATTGTTGTGAAATAACAAAGCGAAAATGAATAATGATCAGATAAAGCAAAAATGGGTGTAATGCTATTCTGTAAAAGCAAATATACAACTCTGATAATCCTTCCCTTCTGCTCCTAGAATATCTTAGTGTTGGAACTCTGTGATGCTGATCCAGTCACCAAGGATGACACACAGTTTACTGTCCTGTTTGATTTGGCAAAAATCCAGCCTGGAGCAACAGCCCTTTAGATATTTTCCTTAAAACCACAGGTAAGGGTTAAAAAGTTAGCTTGAAGACAGTATTGGTTGCATTTGCTCTTCAAATGAAATGTATGTAGCTGTTACTTTTTGGGTTTAATAAATGCTATATTTCTTGAGAATTTTTGTGTCTCTAAAGTACAAATGTTGTCCAGCAGTCCAGCAGATCAAACTAAAGGAAAATCAGAGATGTTAAAAATTTTAAAATATTGTCAAAAAGATTATCAAAAAATGTTTTTCAAGTGCCGAGAAACCATAAATTGAAAAATCCTGGACTGATGAGAATCTTCACAGTTGGGACTTATTCTGCGAGAAGCTTCTGAATATTTAGTTCACATCTGCTTCACGGGGGTTTTTTTTTTTGAGAATTTTCCTTGTGAAATGTTGACCCTGAAAAGAAATCTTGAAGTCTGCTTTTGAAAAAAAATCTGAACTCCCCCCCTACCCCTATTATATTGTTGGATGAAATTTACAAGTAACAACTGCAACTATTTTTTCTGTGAAGTGTATATAGCCCTATTAATTTATTTTTACACTTTCCCTGTGACTGCAGGAGAAGATGAAAGAAATTTCATCAAGTTAACACTCATTAAAAACAGCAGGAATTCTGCAATGGGAAAACAGCAGTTATTTGTTACTTACCTATTTATTTGTTAAAATATTCCTAGCCATCCTAGATCAAAAGATCTCAGGACAGCATATGAGTAAAATCAATGTAAACAAATTAAAACAATTTAAAACAACAAAAATAGTTTAAATAGGTTAAAAGCATATTAAATACAATTAATATATTAAAAACAGGTTTAAAAGATTAAAACCATTTTAAAAAGTTAAAAGTTACACTACTAATGATTGACCAGGAATGTGCTAGAGGAACAGATTTAGAGAGGCTAATATATGATACTGCAATAAAATTTTTTTTTTAATAATGTAAAATATTTAGATGGCCCAGTGTTTGTAGCAGCCATGTTAGAATTTTAAAAGGCTAACATTGATAGTTATTAATGACTCCAAAATTACAAACTAATAATCTTATATAAATTTTTAGGCTGAGTGTTATTAGTAAACAAATATAGCAAAAGGAGGCTTTCTTTTTAAGAAACAAGAATGAGTATCAGAAATTAAAGAGGGTCTGCATATCTCCTGAGATTATATATTTAGGATGAAGGACTTTGGGAAGATGAGTGGGTAGGAGGATGGGAACAGAGGACAAAGACGGTATATGGACATGTACGGTGTCTATAGTTTTATTTAACAGAACTGATGGGAGCCTTGTAGAAGTTGCAGGCTAATAGATTAAAACTATGCAATGAAGCAAAGGGTTAAATGCTCTCTCTTTCTTAGGGATGCCATTCTTTACTAATTTTCTTCATGAAGGTAGTGACAAGTAATTTTAGCAATGTCGTTCTCACTATGAGAAAGTTTTCAACGACCATGCAGTTTTTCAAGGCTATTTGCAATCTGGGACTTAGTTTGTGCAAAATTTGCACATGGCTGTTTGTGCAGAAAACCACTTTTCCCCCCCCATGCTTCTATGCAAATCAACCATATGTGAATTTTACGCAGAATAAATCCCAGGTACAGCCTTTTCTGTATAGAAAACAGTCTTCTCTCCATGGAAAATACCATTTCAATGAAGAAATGTTAATAATATGCTCAGAAAATGCAAAACCCAGGCATATTTGATTCATCTTATGCTATACAAACAAAAGGCTGACTAATAACTGGAAGTGCTACTGGTGTGTAGTCAGAGGTTATGCAACTGTTCCTGGTTCTGAACCAAATGTGTTATTCTGCACACAGACCATTCACAGGAACTTGTTGCTCTTCTATGACGCGGGAACAGTTCCAGATATGCTCAGAAAGGTTGGAAGCTCAGTGGAATGTATTTGTTTGCTGTGCATCATTTTCAGTTTTCCATTTGATAGACAGCTGGTCATTTAGTCAGTGGCTTTTATGTTTACAGAAAGAAGATTGTCCTTATAATTATGAATCTCTGGAAGTAGAATTCAAGTTGGCGGAAATGTAAGTGATTTATTAGATACAATCTAGTAAGAAAATAATAATAATAAGTTGTGGCTTTGGTATATTCTTGGGAATTCTTCTTTTATTTTCCCTGTCTACTGGGTAAGAGAAGTTCCTACTAATATTTGAGTTACAATAGTTATTCACACATTTTTGTGACTTATCTATATCTGAATCTCACTACAGCCATTTCAGCACTAGACTGTTATAATGCTATTTTTCCACTTTCAACATCCTATGGAATTCTGGGGTTTGCAGTTTTTGGGGGGGTGCCAGTATTACTACTTTAGGAAGTGAGTGCTAGAGCCCAGGAGCAGCCACTGAGGAGGCCATCTCCCATGTTCCCACCAGATGGACAGGTGAAGGTGGTGAGACAGATAAACTATCTTTGGGTGTGATTTTTGGATCAGGAGAGAACTTCTTTTCAACAGGAAGCAACCTGAAAATCACTTCCTGATCACTTCTTCTTGTTGTTTTTTAAGGCATCTCCTGGGCTTAAGATGAACCTGGGAGGGAGGAATATAGAGAAAATGCCCCGATGTCTCACAGAGAGTGTTTATGGGAAATTGGGGACAATTTTTGATGTCTGAGGACCCTGGAGACCACTCGTGGCCTCTGGGCCACACTTTGCCCACCCTGTTCTAAGCTTTGTAAATAAATTATCAACAATGTTTACAGAATCAGATTCCTTTCCTCTTTCCTTTTCCTTTTTCTTTTCTGCTTTTCAGTCTAGGACCTCCTGAACAACTGGTTTCCAATGGCGTCCTAGTGGTAAGACTTTTTTTTTTTGCATTTAAGTTTATCTTCATTTTTATTTCATATTCCATGTTGTTATGGATACTTCTTCTAAGAAAGACTAAGAAAAGGAGAAAAGAAAGTGTAATTCAATAATGGACATGTTTACTTTTGAGTTGGATTTTCCTCCAAATATCCCAGTTGCAGGGACCTGTATCACTGTACCTTTCATTTTCACAGGCCCGTGAGTTCTCCATCTTGGATATCAAGGTGAACAGGGATGAGAAGAGGAAGCTGTTGGAAGGTTAGTCTGTCTCAAGCATAATGCCAGATAGTGTATTTCTAGCCTGTGTCTAGAGCAGAGCTTTCCAAACTTTTCATGTTGGTGAAACACTTTTTTTTGACCTGCATCATTTCGCGACACAGTAATTCAGTTTTACTAGCAAACCGAAGGTTAAATTAACGCCTTGAAATGAAGTGGCCGTCTAGGGAAACGAAAAAACCTCAGAGTCCTTGAAGCAGAAAGTATTATATTTTATTTTCTTACTGCGCAGGTTTTTCTGAACTGCGCAGGGTCCCCAGTGTGAGCATCACTGAAGACCCTGCACTTCTCAAAAACCTCCCTTATATACACTCTTAACAGTAGAATCAATTACAAATTGGTTACATTACATCATGCATGCAAGGACACAACATGTCAAAATGATCTATTCCTTCCCTTGTCCTTGTGATAAGTTGCAGGAAAGAACAAGCCTGTTTTCCATGACCTACCACCCCTTCGTTAAGCACTTTCAGCACTATGTTCCTTAGATAAGAAACATCTGCAGTTAATTATAATTTCATCTATTTTTCTACCAAACACAAAATCATATCTTTAACCCTCTCATTCCCCCCTTCATGCCAAATTCTCTGCAATTTGAAGCATGTCCCTCCTATGCATACCCGTGGGCCATTACTGCGTAGCGAGCCCTTTCCCTTCCATAGCGTCTGAAAGGGAATCCGCACACACTTTATAGCACAGGACAGGCATAACATAATTAAAACTCCCCCAACCAATAATAGTACAAACCAAGGAACAACGTTCTTAACCACCCAAAATTTGGCAACCAGGATGTTAACCATTCCAAGGGATTACTTGCCCCATTATCATTGTTCAGTATTACCTCTTGTAAGTGTTGCACCTCATCCTCTATGGTCTTATTTAAGTCATGGAAGGTAACTTTGCATCCTCCCTTGACTATGGAACAAAACCCCCCTTTTCTGGCCAGCAAATAATCCAGAGCCAACCGATGCTGTAAGAGTAACTGATTCAACTCCTCGACCTCGTGTTGCAGAGCCCTCACCAACCTCCCAGTTGCATTTATAGTCTTTTCCAATCTACAGGTCAATCCCAATATACTTTTACGATTTTCCTGTGCTACAATTCCTGGGTAGGCTCCAGGGTGAGGAGTCCTGTAAATAATCCGCCTGCTACTCTGCTACCTTCAGTTCTAGACAGTTGGGGTCCTACAATAACCAAGTCCTCACACTGGTTACCTAATGGTCCCACCAGATCTCTTCTTTTTCTAACTCCTCGCTTCTCTTTCTCTGGCATGAAAACCTGAACAAGTATGGTCATATACCCTATTCCCACACACTGATAGGCTCCTGGGTGGTAATTGGTGGCCCATCCGTCAAAATAAAACCACAGATGCGGATCTCTAGCCATCATCCCCGAACAAATGCTACCCGACCCAGTATAATTAGAGACAAACATAGGATACTCCGGGTATAATTCTTCAAAGCTTGTATTACTTAAACCCCCTTCAAAGTGATATGAACTATTATATGAGTCATACAAATAGAACCTGCTACTACAGGCTGAATAATTTCCTAGTTTATCATAGAATGCAGAGTGTTTTACATACCCCTTCCATTTGATTTTCCAATTTCCACTATGATGGCAACAGAAACACATTCCCGGAGAATAAGTATAGAACTTCAGTCGCTTGAACTGTGTTCTGTTCATTCCTCCATCAACTGTGGCAAACAGTTTCGGGGTTCCTCCAACGCTGACTGTAGGGCTCCCACTATCACCCCTGGTTCACTAATAAGAGAGGGCATGAATCCAAAATCTGCTACAGTTTGTGGGTGTTCGTATATTAAGGTGACATCATGCCCATGTTGTTGAAACATATGGGTGGCGTGTCGCTTAAACCAATTGGCCCCGACTATCCCGCACACCACACTCCACATTCCGATTATCAGCCTCCACCCCATCTTCAGAGCTGGAGGGGGATCCCACTCTCCTTGTCCCAAAAAAATATCCCCTATACATATATATGAGAGCTAATATTCCCAAAACTATACCTACTATCAATATTACTATCTCATTAACAGTCATCACAAGTTGTCAATTGCTTACCGCGGGAGGATCTACCGTGCGTAGAGTGATAGCCTCCGGAGTGACCCCAGCAGGGCTTAGTCCCAGTCTTCCTCCTCAGCAGTTGCTAGGTCTGACCGTACGTAGAACTGCCAGCTCCCAGGTATGTGACAGCAGTAGGGTCTAGCCTAGATCTTCTTTCACCTGTTGCGGATCTGACTGTGCGCAGAATGGTCAGTTATCTGGTATGACCACAGCAGAGTCTAGTCCGAATCTTCTCTCCCCTTTTCGCTTGGAGAACTTCAATTTCAGAGGGTTGTCTTGTGATGAAACCACAGTCCAATCAGTAAATGCCTTTTTCACCCTAGTGTAATGTATCCAGGGCTTCAACCCTGCTACCTTTACTGCGGTAGGGGTGACTAACAGCACCTGATACGGCCCCCTCCACCCGGGTGACAATGGTGTCCCTTTCCAATCCTTGACCCACACCTCATCTCCTGGCTGGAAGGTATGTGCCTTTGTGAGGAAAGGGGCACACCTAACTTCTAAAGCGTGGGCTCTAATCTTTTCTAAGGTTCTCCCTAAGGCCTGCACTTCTTCTTGGAGACTCAAATTCCCCAACTCCCTAATGTCTCCTCTCAGCCCTTTCAGAATTGCCGGGGGTCTTCCATACAACATTTCAAATGGAGTTAACCCAGTTGCCCGGTGTGGAGTGCATCTTATCCTCAGGAGGGCTATGGGGAGCACATCCAGCCACTTAAGTTTAGTCTCTTGGCACAACTTCGCAAGCTGAGTCTTCAGAGTTCTATTCATCCTTTCCACTTTTCCCGAGCTTTGAGGTCTATAGGCGCAGTGCAGCTTCCAAGTAATTCCCAGGGTTTCGGCCAAGTTCTTCATTACCCCATGTACAAAGGCCGGGCCGTTGTCCGATCCTATGTGAAGGGGCAGCCCGTATCTCGGTATGATGTCCCGTAGCAAAGCTCGTACTACTTCCTTCGCTTTCTCAGTTCTTGTGGGGTATGCTTCCACCCACCCTGTATGGGTGCACACCATTCCCCAACATGTATCGGTACTGCCCTGACCGTGGCATCTCCGTGAAGTCTACCACCAGGGATTCAAAGGGAGTGGACCCTTGATGTTGTATTCCTTCTTCCATTTTCGGCCCTTGACGTGGGTTGTTCCGAGCGCAAACCTGACATCGCGATGAGGCCAACGCAGTATTTGGCTCATTCCATCTATAAACACATCCTTTTCCAATAGCCGAGCCAATGCCATTTTTCCCAGATGCGTCGCCTCATGCGCCTTCTGTACAACCAGCCATCTCATAGATTGGGGTATGTACCGCCGTCTATCTGGCAAAGTCCACCAACCGTTTGCATCCTTTTTGGCCTTCAGATCCTTTTCAGCTTTTTCATTTTCCTGCTGGGTATACCTTGGGGTTTGTTCACTTAATGATACTTGGAAGAGTGGTGCCTCCACTTCTTGGGGCAGACTCTTTCTTCATCCTTTGACCTTTTTCGCGGCCTCCCTGGCTGCAGCATCTGCTCTCCGGTTTCCTCGAGTCACTGGATCCTGTCCCCTCTGATGTCCTTTACAATGTATTACGGCAACTCTTCGGGGGGCCCATACGGCTTCCAACAGTTGTTCTATTTCTCTTCCATACTTAATCTCCTGTCCTGAAGAATTAATCAGTCCTTTTTCTTTATACAAGGCTCCATGAGCATGCAGAGTCATGAAGGCATACTTAGAATCGGTGTATATATTTACAGTCAGTCCTTCTGCTAGTTCCAAGGCTCTGATTAAGGCAATCAGTTCCGCTTTCTGCGCAGAAGTGCCAACGGGCAATGCCTTTGCCTCTATTGTCTTTTCCTCTGTGACTACAGCATATCCGGTTTTTCGCTTCCCTTCACGTACAAAACTGCTCCCATCAGTGTAATAGATAACATCGGGATGGGGCCATGGGTTGTCTCGCAAATCTGGTCTACTTGAATACACCTCATCCATTGTCTGGAGGCAGTCATGATGGATATTCCCGGTTCCCACCGGAATAAAGTTAGGATTCAAAGTTGCACACAACTCTAACTTCACTCTAGGGTTCTCATATAACATGCCTTGGTATTTGGTCATGCGGCTATTGGTGAACCAATAATTGCCTTTGTATTCTATCAATGCCAAGACAGAGTGCGGGACCTTAACCACCAAGTCCTGGCCCAGGGTTAACTTGTCGGCTTCTTTCACCAGTGTGGCAGTTGCTGCTATGGCTCTCAAGCATCCAGGCCATCCTTTTGCCACTGGATCTAACTGTTTGGAAAGATACGCCACCGGGCGGTGCCAAGTCCCAACACTTGTGTCAACACTCCTACTGCTACTCCGTTCTTCTCATCAACATACAAAGTAAATGGCTTTGTTACATCTGGCAGTCCCAACGCCGGCGCTTCCATCAAGGCCTTCTTTATTTGGTTCCAGGCTTCCCTCTGCTCTTTTCCCCCAGAGGAACTCAGACCTCTCTGGGCCTTTGGTAGCTTCATATAAGGGTTTACTCATTACTGCAAAGTTAGGGATCCAGATTCTACAAAACCCAGCTGCTCCCAAGAATTCTCGCACCATCTTCCGATTCTGGGGCTCAGGTAGAGCACACACGGCCTCCTTCCTTTCTCGGCCTAGCGCTCGCTTTCCTTGAGTCACTTGAAATCCCAGATACCGCACTTCCGTTTGGCACAGCTGGGCTTTCTTCCTAGAAACCTTGTAGCCTGCCTCCCACAGAAGCTGGAGTAACTCCACTGTGGCCCTCTTACATTCTTCCTCACTAGCAGCTGCCAACAGCAAATCATCTACATATTGAAGCAAAACTCGTTTTCCAGGCTCAGATCGGAATCTTCTCAGATCTTGACTCAGGGAGGTCCCAAAAATTGGGCGAATTCTTCCATCCTTGCGGCAAGCGGGTCCAAGCGAACTGGGTCTTTTGGCCCGTTAGACTATCTTCTACCTGGAACGCAAATATTTCCTGACTTTGGGGGGCCACTCGAATACAGAAGAAGGCATCCTTAAGGTCCAGGACCGTAAAGTGGGTGGCTGTGGAGGGAACCAATCCCATCAAAACATATGGGTTTGGCACTACCGGGTGTAAGGTCACTGTAGCCTCATTCACCATCCTCAAATCTTGGACTGGGCGATATTCCTTTGTCCCAGGCTTTAACACCGGAAGCAATGGAGTATTCCATGGAGAACGGCATTCCCGGATTATTTGTATTTCTTCAGCCGATCCAGGTGTTTCTGAATCCCTGCAAGGCCTCTCGGGGCAGATCATACTGCCTCACACGAATGGGCACCGCATTAGCTTCAGCTCCACTATTATAGGAGGTTAAACCGGGCTAACCCTGGAGGATTGTCTTCAGCCCATACTCCCGGAGGCCCAAACTCCGAGGGCCGTTCTTCACAAGCCATTATCTGGTACCTTCGCCACTCTTCTTCCATTGGGTAAGTTACTGAAATGCTTCGCGGTCCTCGGAAATTTACTTCCATCCTTCCATCTTCTTCAACGGAAATCTGGGCCCGTAGTTTGGCCAATAGGTCCCGACCCAACAAGGGTACTGGGCAACTTGGTAAATATAAAAACTGATGAGTGACTTGATGTTTTCCCAAATCCACAATTCTTTGTTCCAATAGAGGGTGTCGTTCCGTTTTGCCCCCTGGCTCCTACAATTTTTATAGCATTTTCAGTCTTTGGGGCTACTGCCGAATTTAGTACGGAACGGGCAGCGCCCGTATCCACCATCATTGAGATGGCTCGGCCCCCTATTTGTGCTGTGACCATAGGCTCCCCGGGGCCAGAGCAAGGGGGCCTGGTCTGTCCTAATCGTAGTGTTCCATTCCAACCAGTCCTGCAAAATCCTCAAACCCTTCATCCACCTCCTGCCCGTATCTTCCGTCCACCACTCTTCCTCTTCCTCTTCCTCTTCCTCTTCCTCTCTCTGTCCCCTGCCCCCTCCCGACTATCCCCCCTTCGTCTGGGGCATTATTCCAATGTCCTTCCTGTCGGCAGAGGGCACACTCATTAGGCCCCAATAGGGTTCCACTCCTTCTTCTAACCTTCCGATCATCTCCCTTTACCGCCAGTGCCGCAGCCAACAACTCTGCCTTTTTCTGCATCCGTTTATCCTTTTCCCGCTTTTTCCCCTTGATCTCGGTTTACATACACTTTCTGAGCGATCTCCAGTAATTGGCTCAGATTCATCCTACAAATCCTTCTTGCTTCTGGAGCTTCTTTCTTATGTCAGGGTAACTCTGGGTCACAAAAGCCAAGTTCACCATCTGCTGGCTTCCTGGGTCGTCTGGGTTCACAGGGGTGTATTGTCTATAAGCATCAAGCAACCTTTCCAAATATGTCCCTGGAGGTTCCGTAGGCCCCTGGAGTACTTCTGCTATTTTAGACATATTAACAGGCCTCTTCATCCCTGCCCTCATAGCCTCTATAGGAGGGCTTGATAATCTGTAAGCAAAGCCATCTGACCAAGATTGTTCGGATCCCATCCTGGATCTACCAAGGGAACTCTGCCCCTTATCCACTGTTCAGGGTTTGCTTCCCCCGGGGGTACTCTGCCCCTTACTATTCGTTCTGCCTGTTGGATTATCCTTCTCCGTTCTTCAGTGGTGAACAGAGTCAGGAGTAACTGCTGACAATCTTGCCAATTGGGAACATGTGAGGCCATAACGCTGGAGCAAAGTTCTATCATTTCCTGCGGTTTCTCTGTATATGTAGCATAATGTGTTTTCCAATTGAGGAGGTCCGAAAGTTAAAAGGGGGTATACTGATAACTCTGGATCCTCCGGTAACCTCCCTCTGCATTTGGGTCCACCAACACCTGCTCTACTTGAAAGCAAGGGCGCAACCATCTCCCCCCTTTTCACTGGATTCATCACCATCGGTCATCCTCTTCGGAAGCTTAGGCGCTGGCTTAGGTCGTTTCCTCTTAGACTTTTCTTGAGCTTTTTTTTTTGGTCCATGCCTGAGGTCAAAGGAATCTCTTTCTTCTGGGGCAACTGGTCGGACTCCTCCGAGCCAGATTCCTCCAATCCCCCCGGGTCCTCCTTCTGGCTGAGAGGAGCCTGGTTGTGTGGTTCCAGCAGGCAATGGTATAGCAGCAATAGGAGTCGGAGGTAGGGCGGGCTGGGGCTGCACCACCGCCACGGTGGGGCTGCCACCTGCACTGCCATGTATGGGGGAGGGGCAGTTGGACGAGGTATATTATCTTCTGGAACTGAGTCTGGCAAAATCTGGCCCCTTCCAAGCTTCTTCCTTGCTCTCTCCTGCCGCACTATCATAGCCTTACAAGTTTGCTCCTGACATTTTCGCAACCAAGGGGGGTTCCCAGAGACCACCGTGTCCCATGAATCTATATAAGGGAATTGATCAGGGTGGCCAGGCTCACCCACTACTATTGAATACACTGCCTGGACCCGGGCAGGTCCAGGCTTCCCTCTGGGGGCCACCCAACCTTGAAGGAGGGCCACTCCACTTCACACAAGTTTCGCAAACGTCCCGGTGTCATTGGAGGGTCTCCATAGTCCCCACTAAATCCCTTTTTGAAATTCTTTAACATGCACCCCAAAGGGGTTTGTTGACTCGGTCCCCCTCCCATTTCCTTTCCCGGGTTCCACGAGCCCTGCGGGTTCACCCACGCCTCTAATGGTGGGTTACTAGGGCAAGATACCCGGGGGGTGATCAGGCCCCCTCTTCTCCCTGAGATTGCAGGGAGGTTCTCACCAATAACCGTGGGAGGGTTCAAGTTTCTGCTTCAACCTCGGGTCCCTTGGCAGGAGCGCCGCCGCCGGAGATGTCACCCCGATCCGAGCCAAACCTGTTTTGTCAAAAATATTCAAAGGCGCCCTGGCTGGCTTCACCAAAAAAGGGGCGACAATCCCCGACGCCTAGGCGTCCGCCAAAGTGGGCGGGAAAAGCCCTTCTCATCCCGGACGAGCCCCCAGAAATGAAGTGGCCGTCTAGGGAAACGAAAAAACCTCAGAGTCCTTGAAGCAGAAAGTATTATATTTTATTTTCTTACTGCGCAGGTTTTGCTGAACTGCGCAGGGTCCCCAGTGTGAGCATCACTGAAGACCCTGCACTTCGTCAAAAACCTCCCTTATATACACTCTTAACAGTAGAATCAATTACAAATTGGTTACATTACATCATGCATGCAAGGACACAACATGTCAAAATGATCTATTCCTTCCCTTGTCCTTGTGATAAGTTGCAGGAAAGAACAAGCCTGTTTTCCATGACCTACCACCCCATCGTTAAGCACTTTCAGCACTATGTTCCTTAGATAAGAAACATCTGCAGTTAATTATAATTTCATCTATTTTTCTACCAAACACAAAATCATATCTTTAACCCTTTCATTAAGAGATACAGACCTAAACTGTAATAACAAAATGTATGGGGATACAACATATCACATGAAAATCTTTCATATATTTTTAAAAAATATGATTTATAAATAATAACATACATTTCCAAGATTGTAGATGATAAACTTACACTCTTCAGGTGACACACTAACATGTCACAGCTACACCATTTGGAAAGCCCTGGTCTAGAAGCTGATGGAAGGTTAGTCTGTATTTCTAAACTGGTACCTGTCATCTATAACATTTATAAATTCTTATATTAAAAATAATCAACTTTGCTAATGTGCTCTGAAATCAGTCAGACTGCCTTTCTAGTTAAATAGGAAAAGTTTTAAATTTATCAATCAAAGTTTAAAGTCCAAAGTGATCTGATTGATCTGGGAGCACTTTAGCAAACTTGATTATTTTTAAGAATTTATAAATGTTATAGATGACAGGTACCAGTTTAGAAATACTTATAAGGATTTGTAAATACTCATATTAAAAACCGTTAACTTTTAAAATATGCTTGATTAGTCACTGTTATTTTTATCAGTTAATTAAGCCATGATTAAAGAAGGAAATAACAGGAAGAAGAAGAAAAGACTGTGTTTGGTATAAATTAACAAGAGAAGGGAGTTTAAATAAACTACTTACGAATGTATTCCACATAAGAGTAGGAAGGAAGTAAAAATAAAAATGTGCTTTTATATTTATGAGTTTATATAAAAGGCTAGAAAATCTTCTTTATATAAAGGTGGTTAAAAATTAAACCAACTTTATATTTTTTTTAAAAAAAAGGATTTCAATCTACTAATCACAAAAGAGTGAATGCCTGTTCTGAAACACCACTTACTAATTTTATTTGATTTTAATACTGAATATTTTGAATTTTGATGTTTGGAATGCAGCAGTATTTAGTATAAGGATGTACTTGACAGTTTATATGTAAACATATTCAGCATTTGTATCTGATGGTTTCTTTCAAGTACTCAAACTGTAAGGTAAACAAAGTCACTGGGATTTAAATTTCACATTCAAATTATAAATATTAAAGTTGAATTTTAGTAGGCTTTGAATGTTGGAGCATTAATCCAGGCCAGTCTATAATTTCCCAAATGGGAAAAGGAAACATGTTTAATAGACAGAAGAGCATAATCTGTGTCATTATATGTGTATCAAAGTGAGCATGCTTTAAATTAAATTTATATATTGTGTGATGTTTTAACATTAATTTTTAAAAATGATAAATTTATAGAGCAAATCTCTATGGCAGAGATATCTATAAATTTTTAAAGAACAGAAATAAGTAATTTAACAGCTTAAATTGTTGTCGTTGTTTAGCCAACATAAATGTTGTTTTCACTGTGCAAGAGTCCTATGAAGGGACACAGAAGACATCCAAAGATATAGATTCTTTCCGCTTCCATTGTATAAAAAGCTGGGGACCAGTACTAAAAGTCAAGCCTCAGGTAATGACTACTATTGTTTGTTTGGTTTGGTTCCAAAGGCAGTATTAGGGAAGTGTAAAAAGTAAAATTGTACCAGAACCTACCTCTTCTCAAACCTCCATCCCCTTCTGTTCCTCATCAGATTCAAATGCTGCACCAAATGATCAAGGGACAACCCCATATTTCTATGACACTTTACTGCCATAGAAACTGGTCCCTCCTCCAGCTGACTGCTTAAACCTATGACAATAACTTACAAATTCCATTTACCTGTGAACAAAAGCAGGGGCTTGAATTGTGCAACCTGCTGAAACCCCCATTCAGTCCCTGGAGTCCCTGATCTCAGGGGAAAAAACGATTGTTTCGCCTAAAACTGACAGTTGCATCCACAGAAATCAACAAAAGCCTTTCTCTTGCTGTTTCATACACCCTCTGTGTATTTTCTAGTCCCAATCACTTTTGGGTGTGAAAAAAAATGAGTTGCTATGGCCCATGAAGGTCTTGATCAGCCTGTCAGAAATATGATAGGTTGGCTCCTGGATACTCTTCAGTTGCACACCTCTGAACTAAAGGAACTGATCTGTGTCTGTTCCACAAGTGTCTCCAGAAGCCCACCACATATAGTCCAGTCATCTGATTTTGTGCAAACTCTGATATCCTCTCTCCCTTCCATCCTTGAGCAGTCTATGTAGGCTTCCCCATTTTGTGATTTTGCAGTGGTTACAGGTAGAGGTACACCAGGTCCAACTCTTTGTGAATTCTTGTATTAGAAGCATCTTTTATTCTTCCATTTGCGCTCCTGACAGTTTTGATGTTCAGTTCTGCATTCATTGCTCTAGTGTCCCTAACTGCTTCTCTAACCTGGTCTTTGTTTTTGGCATAACCACCAACTTATAGCAAAATCCTCAGCTTGTTCTGGCAGTTCAGATGCTATGCAATGTATAAAGGACTATTAAATCAAATCAAATTGCTATATTATTATAGTTTTCCCTGTAATTTCTACACTTTGTATTAGCTGGTTTTTTCTTTCCAGGATGTTTCCGCTGAAAAGACTGATTCTGACTACCCTTTAATTCTGCCTCTGAAATGGCTTCCAGTGGGATTGCCAGTCAGAATAAGTCTACTGGTAAATGAGGTAAATGTTGTTCTTTTAATTAATAAATTATCTTTCCCCTTTCTGCACACTGGTAAAGTTCAGTATAATAATAATTGTTAAGGAATAACACAGATTTTCATCTTTCTCTCAGTGTAATATAATGTTGAAATTGCCACAATACTTTAAAGCTAGATTCTGTTGTGAGCGAGTCAAAGTCTCGTACCCACCGTATCCAAACGGGTTGGACACGGAGCTGGGATGAGCTCTGAAACCAGGTAGGAAGTGAGGCAGCAACACAGATTGCAAAGCCCCTCCCTAAAAGTGCAAACCCCAGGATTCCATAGGATGTTGAAAGTGGAATAATAGCACTATAGCAGTCTAGTGCGGAAATGGTCCAGGTGCTGTAGACTATATTCACAAGAAAGCAATGGCATACTACATCTGAGTACAGTTTGCCTAAGAAATCCCTTTGAAATTCTGTAAGCTGAGAGCTAACTGTAAGACATATATTTTCCTCTAATGGAAAAGTTGCCTTACTTCATAAACATAGGGTAATGTGTGAGATATCTTTTGAACAAGGAATAATACAATTTATATACATAGTCTGTGCTGAAGCTATTAACTAATGGTAATAACAACAACAACAACAGCAACAATAATAATATAATCCACACTCTAAAGAAAAGGTAGAACAGATTCTATATGCAGTACACTTAAATTTCATCGTCTGCATAAGTAAGTCAGCTTGCATGATTTATTTTTGCCTTGAGTTTTAAAATAATCTTTTTGTGTGTTTTTTCTATCCTGACCAGCAAAAACGTGGGTCATGCATGTTGAAATATTTAATAGCATGATTAAGCCCTCAGAGGCCATGATGGTTATTGTGTACATCATGGTGGAAGAATGTATATCTGTGTGTGTGAGAGAGAGAGAAGGAGAGGGAGAGAGAGACAATAGGCATGTTAGATATAGTACGAATGCATAGTTATGAAGCTAGAGAACAGGCTCAGATATTTTAGTGATGTTCTTACTGAAATCAGTAGACCCTCAACAAAATCATTATACTGGATTCTGTTGTAACGTAGCTACCAAGAAGTGCTCTTCTCTCTAGGGTCGATAGTAATCTATTTATGCATGTTGTTGAATTAGCATCAGATTTATTACTTGAAATATTCAAACCTGCAACAAAGTTCTGTCATAGATTTAGAGAATCTTTGACTGAGCAGGTAGGGTGCCATAAATCTTGAGAACATTAGGGTGTTCTGATCTAGATTTCATTAACAGAGAGTAGTGGTATCTGGTGGTTTAGTCCATTATGTGTGGCCATCATAAAGAAATGCTTACGTTATTGATGAATATGTAAACCATTGGGATACAATGGCTATCACAGCTTTCTAGCACATAGACTTAAATCCAATTGTTAGTCCCTGCTAGTGTAAAAGCATTGAATCAGTAGTCTGAGGGAAAAATTAACCCTTTAAGGTTCATGAATGGAGTTTATTCATAGGCTGAATACAACTATTTATTTAATCACACAGTGCTAGGTGGACTCTGGCTTAGAAGCCCAGGATCCACCTCAAACAAGCAATTAAACCAGGTCTTATAGAAAATAAACAGTTGCAGAAACTTAGCAACAAAAAGGCTATGACAGTCATATGAACTCCTTGATAATGAGCAAGCACTGTTTCCAAACTGTGCATGTCACACTTGTTCTTTGTCTTGCACCAGCCTTGTATAGAATTCCTGCAAAATATGCAGTGGCAGAAACTGAGTAACAAAAAGCTATGACAGTCATAAAAATTACCAATATTGAGAAAATGCTATTTCCAACTGTGCAAACCATATGTGTTCTTTGCATCCCACTTTGGTATACTAGCTGGTATCCTTCTCAGCAGAACATATCTGTATGTTTCAGTACATGATTCAGGATGCTTTATACACGCTTGATACCTTGAAATCTCTGAGAGCTTACACATGTTCTGTGTCTAAGCAGATCTTTTCTTCAGCATGCCTCAACTTTGCTTAGTTCTTATGGTCACTTTCTCACCTTTCTTCTTCAATGGTTATTTGGTAAATAAGCAATTATTTAAAACAAAATGATTTAAGAGGTCTATGCTAGTTGGAACTAACAATTGGATTTAAGACACAGACTTCCACTGAATATCATGTATCCACTTACTGGGTGTGGAACTACACTCAGATTTCACACGTCTCAGATGGAAAAAGAATAATATTTTTGCACTTTTTTCAGTTTTTCTGTTATTGTTGTGTGCCTTCCTAAGGCAACCCTATCATAGGATTTTCCTCGCAAGATTTGTTCAGAGGGGGATTGTCTTTGCCTTTCCCTTTGGCTGAGAAAGTGTGATTTGCTCAAGGTCACAATGGGTTTCCATCACTAAGTGGGGATTTGAACCCTGGTCTCTATAGTCCAGTTCTCAAACCTCTATACCACACTGGTGATAGATTTTCTACATGTCTAGTTTATTTGTCCTTTTATGTGACAAGTTAAGTAGTTTTCACACTCATGTTGTTTGTTTTCAGGGTGTAGCTTTGGAATTGTACCTTCAAGTAACTGGTTGGTAAGATACCACATTAATCTCTTTAAAGTGATCTTCTCTAGCACTGCTCCCTTGCGGGTATGCAAAGAAACCGGAGCTGTTTGTCTCCCTAAATATTAAATACATACCTCTAAAACTAATTATAGAACTCTTGTCAGTCAGCTAAATGAGGTTATGCCTTGTTAGCAGATTAACTTGCTGATTAACAACTTTGTTCACTGCTATTGTTTGCTCACTGCATTAGGTTTGCTTCATTTGAGTGTGCATTTGTATCTATCAACTTTAGTACTCACCATATTAGGCTTTTATCATATGTTTCCATGGAGACAGAAGTCTCATTACAGTTTAAAGGAATTTTACACCAAATCCAATTATTAGTCCCCAATGGAGTGAACACATTGAACTAATGGAATTTGTGTGAGTGCTGACTCGGCAAATTTCTGTTCATTCATCGTAGAAAGGACTAACAGTTGAACTAAGGACTTAATCAATTCATCATACGAGTTTTCATCCATTACTAAATTGATATAAATATGCCTCATAGTAAAAAATAATAAAAAACACATTTTCTTTTTTTTTCTTTCTTTCTTTCTTTCTTTCTTTCTTTCTTTCTTTCTTTCTTTCTTGTATATGATACTTGTACAGTAAATGTCATTTTAGGAGATATGAATTTATCACCTTGGACTGAAGAAGAGATTTGTTCAGTTCACATTTCCTAAACCAATCTGAAAACCAAAGTACAGCTATACTTCCAAATTTAGTTATTGTCCAAATTTTGCAATACAGTTAAAAAAATAAGATACAGAAACAGATTGTCTTAAGGGAAATTTTCTCACAAAGATTGAAATAGTAGGAAAACATGTATACAAAAATGTGCATATTAGGAGAAATGCACACATGACAATGCGTATGAACTTTTGTGTGGACTTTTAAAGAAAGACACAAGCACTTCTTTCCACATGCAACCGGCTGACTGTCAAAGCTGTATAGCAATGCAAAGGCTTTCATGTCAACTGTAAGATAATGTGTCTCAAGTGGGAAAGAGTTTGGTTTTGCTGGTGAATATACTTGACAAAAGGGTCTTAGTTGAAGTTTGTGTAGCTGCAGTTGCTATGAAAACAGTCTGTCCCATAGTCCATGGCTGGCTCTCTCTCTAATTTAGGCCACAGAATCTTGATGTGCGCTTAGGATATGAACTTTGTGCTGATGAGCAGGATTTCCTGCAGAAAAGGAAGAAAGTGGTTGCTGATGCTTTGAAGAAGCTTTTCCATCTGAGGCGAGACTTGCTTGAGCATGAGGTGTGTACAATGACAATGATCTTCAGGACATTAACATTTGGTAATATAGATGTTTGAGTAAGTGAAAGAACTAGTTTTCATAGATTTGTATACGAAATATAGTTATCTGTGTACATCAGCAAGGCCCTGAAAATGCCAGTATTGCTGTCATTCAGATATGTTTCCTTGCCTGAAGCTGCATACATTCTTGTAAACTTCCTTGTTCACTGTTTATTGGGGCTAAATCAGCGGCAGGAAATATGAAACCCTCCACGTATGTCGGACTGGAACTCTTATCAGTCCTATCCAGCATAGCCAATGGTGAGAAATGCTGGGAGTTATAGTACTGTAACATCTGCAGCACCATATAATCCTCACCCTATGCTTAAAAAATACATAATTTCAGAGGTGCTCTTCTCCATGACAGATAACCTCCATACCTTTGTGTGGTTAAGCTAATGTGTACACTCAGCCACTGGAGTCTGATAGATGGAGTCCGTATTTCTTATTGGTTTGGAAGGGTTCCAGTGGCAGTTTATGCTTGTTTATATTTAAATAATATTTAATTATTTGGCTTGTGGGTAGAGAGGAAAAAAATATCCAGAACTAAAACAAAACATCTTAGTTCCTTAGTACCTATGAAGTGATCTTGATTACTAATGTAGTGTGAACTGTAACTCCTTTTTCCAATATTTTGTCGCTTTTAAATTAGTCCAGATTAGCTCAGCCAAGGCTAGTCTGATAAGGTGGTAAGCTTGGGGCAAGTAGCAGTTGCATGGTAAATGGATGAACTGAATTTGTTTACCCATCCCCTGTTCCCTTGTCAACATAAACTGCAGATATTTGCTTTTATATCATGAAATTAACCTAGAAAAAAGCTAAACATGGCTAAGTGGGGGTGGGGTGGGGGTGCGGTGAAGTGGACTTCTGTTGTATTTAGCAATTCTCTGTTGGAATCCAAGATTATTTTGGTTGAAGAAATTTAGGATAGGGCAGCTGGCATTGCTTGTATTTTTGGTTATGTTGTTTACATTTTTAATAGGTTCCAGTGGTAGCTATTATGGCAACAGGAGGTGGACTCAGGGCTATGACAGCCTTGTATGCTCATCTTTTAGCATTCCAGAAACTGAACCTGTTAGACTGTATTTCCTACATCTCCACTGCTTCTGGATCAACATGGTAAGATTTTCCATGGACTTCACTCCTGTTTTATTGTATATGTCATTAGAGAGGAAAACTAGGGAAGCAGGTTTTAAATTCTGTTTCTGTCATGTTGAGTTACTGCTCCTGCCCTTCAGCAAGAACAGAGACATGGATCTCACATTGCTGCTGTGACAATTTATTAATGCAAATTACTATTAACTATTTATTAATATTAATTTATTAATATATCAGTACAACTGATTTTTTCAACCAGCTTCAACAAATGTCTTCACTGGAGGCATCAGTTTCCTCTGTACAAAAATGTACTTCCAAAGGATCAACCCAACCCATGTCAGCTAATTTTTTGAAACTCAGTTCTGTATTAATGTATTGATGTTTTTGTACCGGCTTGTGGTTTACCTCTACCCCCTGATCAGTTTTAAATGATTATAACTGAATAATTTCTTAACTGTTTATACAATTAATGGGGGTATACTTCAGATTTGGTTGAATCCAGAATCAGCTAACATCAGTTTGGATAGATATAGGATATGTCCAAATCAAAGTAGGCCTCTTCTGAAGAGGTTTGAATCTGACTCGGAAAATTAGTGAAGATTAATTAACCATTCTGATTTAGTAGAATGCACTGATACATCTGAACATATCCAAACAAATTTGAAATTCAGTTGGTGCAATCCCCTCAGAAGAGGCAAATATCCCTGCAAATTTCTGGAAGCAATGCCAAGAAATAAAAACATTGTCAGTAGGTCCTTTAATTGGACACAAAAATGTAAATGTCTGTAGCCCAACCCTGCCTGCAACTATCTATTTGAAATTTGGAAGGCATAATTGCCTTCATATGGCTCCTATTCCAAATTTTATTCAATTCTGATAATTAGGAAAAACTTTATTTGCTTTCTAATTATAATGGAAGGGTTTTGAATTTGAGATTTCTGAACAGCAGCAAAGATTTTGAACACATGTTGAATGGGACAGCATCTGAATCAGCCTGAGTTGAACTCAGTATTTTACAAAGCACCAAACTAGGATCTGAATCAAATCTTGTAACTGGTACATACTTCTAATTCTGAGTCATTTCTGCATATATATAACTGATACTGTGAACACTTCTAGCAGACAAATCCTTGTTTTGTTTTGTTTTTTAAATACTAATGTTTCCTCTCTGTCTTAGGACTTTGACAGATTTGTACCAAAATGCTAACTGGTCATATGAAAGCTTGGAAGAACCCATCAAACGAGTTAAAAGACAAATGATGAAGAGCAAAATGAATGTTGTTTCCCTGGAACACCTGAAGTATTATCACAAGGAGCTGGAGGAGAGACTTGAAAGGGGGCACCAGTCATCTTTTACATCTCTTTGGGCTCTGGTCCAAGAAGCTGTCTTACATGATAAAGTATGTTTATGAAATGTTTATAAAATATATATTTCAAATTGGAGTTAGTAATCTATAGAGCCCTGGTGGTGCAGTGGTTAGGTGCCAGTACTGCAGCACAATGTTGTGAGTTCGATCCTGCAGGGTTCCAGGTTGACTCAGCCTTCGATACTTCTGTAGGTTGGTAAAATGAGTACCCAGCTTGTTGGGGGCAATTAGCTAAAACACATTGTAAACCACTTAGGGAGTGCTTTGCACTGATAAGCGGTATAGAAACTTAACTGCTATTGCTATAAGTCAAGGTCTTTCCATCCTGAACTAGAAATTGGTGTACTTAACACAGAGACACTGATAGACTTCTGTATTAGCACGGGCGTCTTTGTCTTGTTGAGGGTTTCCTGTTTGCAATATTTCCAGTCAGAGAAAAGAATTATACTGTTTCACAGGCCTTGAACTTGTAAGGGCAAGCTTCTTTTTCACAATATTTTTGTTTTGCAAATGTCATTAATGTTTCACACTGAAGAGCAATTCCATAGATCACAGTTCAACTGTTTTTCAGTGAGTGATCTGAACATTTTAATCATAATTATGCAAAGTGTAAAGTTGTCCAATTGCAACCATAAAAGTGCTAAATCATTTTTAGTATAGTTATTTTGACTTGATATGCAGCTCAGTCCGATGCATGTTTATACAGAAGTATATTTCACTGAGTTCAGAGGGACATACTCCCAATGCAGCCTTCAGCTGGAAACAAGATTCTACAGCCTGGAAGATCCTGGGCAGAAAGTGTCAAAACTTTCTTTGAAGAGCTGCTGTGAATCAGTTTAAGGAATGCATAGAAACCAGCTATAGATGGCATAGACTTAGATATATCTGGCTTTTCTAGTTAATATTTTACATGGGCAGTTCTACAAGTCAGTTAGGAAAATCTGGGAGCAAAGAGCCAGCAATATGGTAAGGGACCAGGAACAGTGACAAGGTGACGAAGACTGTATTGGACTGGGATTTAAAATGTTTTTTCTAGAGTGAAAAATTGTGATATTGTAATGAGCTTCTTGATATGTTGTTACTGTTGTGCGCCTTCAAGACATTTCTAACTGATTGTGACCCTATCATGGGGTTTTTGGGGCTGAGAGTGTGTGACGGGCCCAAGGTCACCCAGTGGATTTTCATGTCTGAGCGGGAAATCGAATGCTGGTCTCTAAGATCGTTGCCCAATGCTCAAACTGCTACACCACACTGGCTATCTTCTTGGTACAGTAGAGTCTCGATTATCCGACATAAACGGGCGGACCGATAGTCGGATAGCTGAAAATGTCGGATAATCCGGAGGGTCTAAGAAAAGCCTTGAAATCACTACGAATTGCAAACAGATTGAAGTTTTATTGAAGTTTTATTGCAGTAACAGTAAAAGTAACATTGCAGTAACGTTCCAGCAACAACATTGTAGTGTATAAAACGTTCAGTCCTCTGAAAATTTAAAGAAATCAGTCATCCTTTTCTGCTTTTCCGAAGATTGCCGTTTCTTCGCAGCCACGCCCCCAAGCAGCCGCGACGTCGGATAATCCGGAATGTCGGATTACCGAAGGACGGATAATCGAGACTCTACTGTATAGGAAATTTCTCTCTCTCTCTCTTTTTGTACTATAATTTATATACCTAATAGGAATGCCTGAGAAAAGACTCACTTCTGAAAATGATTTCCAAATTCTTCTGATGTGTGGTCATAATTGTTTTCTTTCTGCATTTACTTTGATATTAGCCAAATCACAAAAAACTCTCAGAACAACGCCAGGCTTTGAATCAGGGTCAGAACCCATTCCCTATCTACACAGCCATAAATGTCAAAGATAGACATGTCAGCACCTTTGATTTCAGAGGTAGGTATTCTCACAAGAACCTTTCTGTTATGATGGAATTCTTTTGATCACTGCTGAATGCTTCAAACCACTCAAGGTAGCAGGAAAGAAGGCCAAGCACTGAGACTGAGCTGGGCAGATTTGGGATCCATTTCTTGGAGCTGTCCTGCACAGATTGTATAGGACTTGTGGCTGGAATTCTTCACAGATTCTCCCAGTCCTTGAGAAATTACAGAATCTTAAAAGCAGAAATGAAAAACTCTAATATCTAATCTACCACTCCTCCCTCCTGTTTTTAAAGATTCAAGGATCCAGCATAATGCTAAATTTTCTTCTCTCCTAAAGTAGCCCTTCTTTAGTTCAATCTACTTTCTTTCATAGAGAAACTCTCAAAGTCCACTGCTTGAACATTTGCAATGAAAACCAATAGTTTAGAATTTCAAATTGCAGTTAGTAATCTATAGATGCAATAAGAAGAAATTACACTGTCCTTTACAACCTTATTTAGTCAATTATGTCCATATCTCCATGCCCCAAATCTTATAAGAAGTTTCCAAAGTTTTGTCAACCAAAATCTCGTTAGTAAATAGGTGAATGGCTTAAGAAATTCCTCTTCATATTTTTGTTTCTTTCTGTCTATGTTGTTGTTGCTTTTTGTTCTGTAAGTACAAAATGATACAAGCACATCTGTAATATAGAGCACTGGTTGCTATTTCATGTGTAGGCCTTAGGTTTGGAGGGAAAGTAGGTTTCTTTGGTTTGGTGACTCATGAAACTAGACCTCTGAATGGGAGTATCTGTTGGGGTGTTTGCTTGACCCTTTTATGTTTCATTTTTTTATGCCAGTGATCTGGCTGTTGAGCTGCGTGGCATTCAGTCTTCTCTATTACATATTATTTTCAGAATGGGTAGAGTTTAATCCTTATGAAGTGGGGTTCTTGAAATATGGTGCATACATTCGTGCCGAAGATTTTGACAGTGAATTTTTCATGGGAAAGGTTGTGAAGAAGATCCCAGAATCTCGAATTTGTTATCTGGAAGGTGAGCTAAAAGCACAGAGGAGCCTAACATGAGAAAGTCTGCAATGCCTTGGACACTCACTCTCTTTTCTCCAAAGTTATCAAGTCTCCATTACAATGGTCAGGTTATATTAATGAACAAATGGTTCTCTTGTTTATTTTTGTTAATGATGTCATATAACAATTTAATATAGTACAGCTTAAAACAACTTAAATGGATATGTGTGATGCCATTCCCCTGCACCAGAACGAGTCATAGTTTACTTGTGATTTTATCATGCTCCCTAGGAACAGTTGTTTTAAGTAAATGATTAGCACTTGGCTAACAATTCTATGGGTGTGAATAATTAGGGATGGGCCAACCGAATCCTTGGCAAGGGTTCGAAGATTTGTAAATCTGAATCCTTGTGCCAAAATAGACAAACCCAATCTTTCAAATTTGCCACCCAAATAGTTTTTTGGAGACTGGGATGCCTGAAAACCTGGGAGACCAGGATACCTGAAAACTTGTAAACTAGACACACAAGGGGAGATGGCAAGTAGGTGAATTTTTCCTTTGGAGTAATAATGGCCTTTGTTAACAATTTCACAAATTACATCTGGGGTTGTATTCTAAGATATTTAAATTGAACATTTAATATTGAAGTTCAGCACTTGACTGGAAGATACAGGCTTGAGATATCAAGGACAGCTGAAACATTCCTTTCCATAGCTCCCTTGCAAAGCTCTTTCATACACAATTCTGGGGTTTCTAGTTTTACAAGGTGTAAAACACAGCCTTCTCTGCCAAAGTATGCTGGTGTATCATCAAACTACAAACCCCAGGATGCCAGAAGGAGCTATGCAAAGAAAATCCAGTTTGACCTGGATTATCTCTCTACTGTAGTATGTGGCCTGTTTACACAGGCAGGAAAATGTGAGATTAATCCAAATTTTCCTGCCTGTGAAGAAAGGGACTTCATGTCATTTTCAGTCTGGAGAGATCCTGAGGCAAAACTATGACAATTGTCCTGCCAGATTTCTTCAGAGGAACATTTGCCTTTGCCTAGGCTTTTGCTAAGGCTTAGAAAGTGTGTCTTGCCCAAGATTATCCTCCTTTCCTTTGCTTTTTAAACCCTTAAAAAAAAAAAAAAGGATTTGAAAGATTCGAGATTTGTGAGATTCGTGGAGTCCCAGAACCTTCCAGGGATTCGGGTCCAGATTCAGATTCAGAAAATTCTGGATTCATCCCATCTCTATGAATAATGCAACAATCAGAACCAAGCATATGTATGAATCTTCTTAATGATTTTATTTCAAACCAAAACTACATGTAGTAGAAGTTTCTTTCTGCTTCATTTATTACTTACAAGCTGCTTTTATGATTAGTTGAGTGATACAAATTTTGAACAGACAGTGGCTGAATGAACAGGAGGATACTAAAATACATACCTATGTGTCTCTACATTGCATGCATGCATGCATTTTGGTTCTGTTATCACAACCTGTATGAACTGAGGAGTTGCAGGAAATGATACCCACAAAACAGAAGTGATGGATTTCTTTTTGAAATTATGAAATATGAGTGATAGTGTTATCCTTGTATTGTACTGTACAGAACTGTGAGTGCTGAAAATGGGTGTGAGTGAAGAGGACCAGACAATTTTAGTGCAACTGATTTTATCTCACTGAAAGAAGGCATTCCCAAAGATGCCCAGTGTCTAATTTTTTAGACAGTAGAACTTCAGACAGAGTCAAACACTTCATTCAGTGCTAAATTGGAGACTCTCTGTGTTATGTTGTTAATTGCCATCGTGTTGTCTTTGATTTATGGAGACCCTATGAGACCTCAAAGTCACCCTTCTGTCACCAACCCTGCTCAGGCCCTGCAGGCTCAGGGCCATAGCTTCCTTGATTGAGTCCATCCATCTGTAATGTGATCTTGCTCTTTTCCTCCTTCTACCTTCTGTCAAGCATTATCGTCTTTTCTAGTGAGCCATGTCTCTTCATGTCCAAAGCCCAATAGTCTCAATTTAATAAGCTTGGCTTTGAGAGAGAGTTCAGGCTTGATTTGCTTTAATACCCATTTGTTTGTTTTCTTGGCAGTCCATGATATCTGTAGAACTCTCTTCCAGTACCACATTTCAAATAAGAGGGCCTCCGTAATTACCTTCTTATGAAAATTGGTCACATGACAGGGTCTTATGCATGAAGGTTTCAGCTATCTGCTTTGAAAAATCAAACGCATAATTGAAATGGAGGCTATCATACATTAGATCCTCTCAGGCAATCTAATTCCATGTGGAGCCCCACCACATGGGAACTCCAGAAAAGATCTCATGAAGGAAGTAGAAGGGAGACAAGCTGTTACAGCCCACTGGAGGTTTCCATCTAGCCTGTAGTGTGGCTTCCTTAGCCCTGTCCCCTTGTATAGCAGTTTTGGTTAGAAAAATACCTTAAAAGGCATAGTTTGCCTTTTTTTTTTTGAAAAAAAAAGGTAATTGCAGAAATAGGTTGGGAAGGCAGATGCGGAAGGAAGGCAAAAAAGAGAAAATAACGTGAAAAAGAGAGTAGGAGAATATATGGATGAGGTCTGAGTTGGGAATGGAAACAGTACTTGAAAATATTCAAAAAAAAATAGTCAAAAAACTGTTTTTTCAAGTGTCAGAAAACTTTGATAAGAGGATTCCTAGATGATAAGAATACTTGCAAAATAGTCCGTGTAAAAAATAATAATTTTTGTTTGTTTGTTTTGGCCTTTTTTTTGTACAGAAAAGAGCATTTGTATCAAGCTGCATATGTACTTTTTGCACAGAATATGTTCTGAATTGTGACTAGTTTTTGAAAATGGCACAGTTTTCAATGATTTTCTTGCAGCCAGGAGAAAAATGGTAAAATTATTCATTCTTGATTGTGAGAATGAAATTTATGAAGATTCATTTCCGTAGAATATGCATGCTTGTATGTGGGAGAATAAGAGGGAAGTGATTTGACTCTTGCTGCTGTCACGCAGCTCTCCAAAGATTACCTCAGGATTAATTAGAAAAAAAGTCTTCCCACTCACAGAAAAAAGTAATCATCTGTTTCAGTAGTGTGGTACCATTTGTTTCTGTCTTAGTGATCATGGTAGTTTGACTAATAGCTGGCTGCAAATTAACTGTACTATTTTTTCCCCCAATTATGCTTATTTATTCAAGTTACATTCATCAATAACAAATATATTTTCTGATTCAGCAAGCTTATATATATATATATTGACTCTGTTGAGATATGCTTTTGGCTAATTTGTGCTGATGAATCACATGCTTAAATTTGCAGGTATCTGGACTAACATTTTCTCTCGGAATTTGCTGGATGGTTTGTACTGGTCATCAACACCAGCAGAATTTTGGGAACGATGGATCAAAGATATGACAGAGAATGGTAAAAGTTTCTCTGTTTTCAGTTTTATCCTTCATTGCACATGCAATTATTCCATGCTTATAAGTAGGGTTGCCTCTAATATTTTTGGTCATCAATCAATCAGAGGTCCAAAATCAACTTTCATGCCTTTTTGGTTACTTGGGAACCCCCTGTGTTTCTTCAGCTTTATGATAAAGCTGGATTTCTTGTAGTGGCTAATACTGTTTTCAGTATTCATGTTTCTCTCGTTAAAGATAGATAGATAATAGATAGATGGATAGGTAGATAGCTATAGATGTAAATAGATATAGGTAGACTTAATGTTGAAACTGGTTGTTTTGAGATGCCTTTCAACAGAACAAATAATGCTTCCATTAGAACACCTGTTAAACTTGCTATCAGTTTTTAAAGCTTTAATTATTTTTTTAAAATTTAATAATCCAGAGCTACTGTTAGGAAAACAGAATGTTACTAGTTACCATGATGGCCCATTGATGCATCTGGCTCCATTTAGTCTACATGGACTAGTAGCATTACTTCAGAATTGTCAACAGGAATGTCTCTGAGTTAAGTGCTATATGGATATGCCAGAAAATGATTTGTACTCCATCACTGAGCTGTAGCCTTTTCTCATCTACTTATGGAATAGATTTAAAGGCTGTAAATGATGTAGCAATTCTAGTCACTGTGACATCACATCAGATTAATTCGTTTGTTAATTCATGCTTACATTTAAAATGATGACAAAAATGTGATCAGTGTGGCTAGAGATTTGAAATACATTTTTTCTTTTGTTGAGGTCTCCTGGATCCCCAATATATATAAAAAAATCAAATCTACTTCCTTTAAGCAAAATGTCTGCAGCAAGTTTGTGGTAGGCAGGGGTGGGAATTTCATTTGTTGCTTTTTGATGAGAAGTGGGCAAAAGCCAAATTTCTTCATATCTAGGAGAGAAAGAACTTGAGTTCTTAAAAATTTGAATGTGCGAGAAACTTAAATCTAACCCCTTCCACACTATACAATTATGGCACCATGATTCTACTTCATCTTCAATGGCAATGTCCTATGGAACCCTGGTGTATGTGGTTTAGAAAGGGATATTTAGAACTCTCAACTAGAGATGTCTAAATACTTCAGAGATTCCATAGAAGCCAGCCATGACAGTTGAAGTGGAGTCATACTGCCATAATTGTGCTGCATGTAAGGGCTTTGATATTTATCCATCCAGACCCAGATTTTGAGTGCTTAGCAGTTGAATACTCTGAATATTAAATCGTGACAGTGCGTTTTTTTGAGAGGCTTCTCATCTGCAGCACCTTTGTAGCAAGCTGGTACAAAATGGCACACTCTATGCAAAAAATAGCTATACTTGATTAATTTGTCCAGTGCAAATGGGAAAGAATTTCAGTTCAGTTCATTTTGGAGGAATTTACCAAAATTGACAAATTTCTTTACACTCAGAATGGAAAAAACTTGAATTTAAAACAAAATTAATATGCAAGAGAAAGCTTCTTCAGTCCCCAGTTTATGTTCCATATCGCTTCTACTTCCCACAGCCCATTCTAAAATGCTAAATTTCTGACTTGCAGAAAGTGTTAACCCAAAAGGTGGAGGACCTTGAGGTCCTCCAGCAGTACCAGAGTCTCCTTCGAAAGGTGAGGAATTGTAGCTCAAAGGAGGCCTCTGACAGGAAGGTAACCATGGGAACGTTTCACCTGTGCTAACTGTAGGACACCAGTTGAGAGTCGAAATAATGTTTTTATTGGGAGAATTCACAAACACACGCAAACAATCAAGCAGTCTCATGAACCACACAAGACTAGCAAACGTAAAGGAGCGAAAAGTTGGATAGTGAGAGATTTTTGGGTGAAGTGGGTGATAATTTTTGTTCCAGAAACAGAAAATTGAAGTGAGATGGCTCAAACAAGAGTTTGAGAGTGGCCCAGGGCATGAGAGTTAGGGAGTCAACAGACAGAATGACATGCCTATGTGCGTCCAAGGTACTACAAATTGTTGAGGTTGGAGCCAGGGCTTAAGTACCCTCTTTCCCACCTTGAAGGGGAATGTGTTAATTGCTCTCTGGCAAGGGGTCTCGACTGGACTAATGTCAGGTGACAAAGCACTGATGGGAGTAGTAATAACCTCTTAATGTCTAGGTAGGTAAGGGAACAAAGGAGAGTTTCTGTGGGAAGAGGCTGCAGGTTGATGACCATTGGTTGCTCCATTGAGGGGATTAGCGCAAGCCCATCGTTGCCGGGGTTTTCCAACTAATTGGTTTTGAACTTATGGCCTAGCCATGCTGAGGTCATCTGTCTTAGCATGTGGCTTCCAAAGAAAGCCCTTGTCTACATGTCTTCTGGCCATAAAAGTGTGATTTTTATATTAGAAATGATATTGCCAATTAAATGATACTTCTTACCAATTAGACTGTATCATGGAGTGGGGGTAAATCGCATGGTAACAAGAGTCCGTAAAAGTTGTTAGGTATTTTACACTTCTACCATTTACTGCCTGTCTATGCATGCATGTGTTGGTTATTTGTGGTCTAAAAGGAAAAAACACACACACCCTAACTTGTATTTTATTTACTTATAGATGTTTTTGTGTGTGTCTTTCTCTTCATCACTAAATGATGCCAGGGCAATGAGAATAAAAAATACATTAATATTTTAAAAAATTCCATGTTAGATTCAATATACATTCCTGTTCAATTATTCTGCTGTGATATGTGAGACAAATGGTTGGTCAAAAAGATCGACAGAAAAGAATTGTTTCCATTTATTATTGTTGGCACTGGAGTATTCTAGATTGCCACCATTGAGAAGGCCCATTTCTGGAAATCTCAATTTCATTTAGTGGTGGTATAAACAAAAGGGCCTCTTCAGCAAAGCTTAAATCATGAGCAAGAGGATAGAAGAAGAAATACTCCTTCATGCAGCCAGGTTCTAAGTCATGTAGGGCAGCTGTTGGCAGCTGTAACAGAAAGTCAGTGCAACTCTTTCAGAACTGCTCTTATATAGTCTTTTATTGTTGAACCAATCAACACCCTTGTGGTTGCATTTTGCTCAAGTTGCAATCCCCCACACTGGTTTCAAAGGCAGCTTTATGTTGAGTTCATTACAGTAGTCTAACTGGGAAGTTACCAGAGCATGGGTTACTGTGGCCATGCTATCCCTTTCCAGGAACAGCTATAGCTGGCAAACCATCTGAAGTTGGAAATTGGCACTTGGCATCACTGCAGCCATTTGGGCAGAGCTTGGAAAAGTTGCTTTTGTGGATAAAAAGTAAGTGTGCAAAGACTTGCAAATTTCATTTACCAGTTTATGATTTATTTATGTTACTTTTCTTAAAATTACCATTAACTCCATGCTATGAGGGAGAAATATGTAAATAAAGGAAGATGGAAACATGGATTGGAATATCAGGAAGAAGGCATGTCAGCTTGATTAAACTTTTTCCACTGAAAATGCTCTCTGAAAATGCTCATATTAAAAAAAAAAAGATAGAATAGCCCCTGAAGTGTTGTGTTCTGGAAAGAAAAGGAAGGAGAATTTCCAGAAATTAATTTTCTCTCTCTCTCTTTTTCAGATAACCAAAATATGTCAGATGATGGTTATACTACTGTCTACAAGCCTCCGAGTTCTGCAGCTGGAAAACTGTGTGAATTATTTAATGATATTTTAACTGATCGTCCTTTAAAAGGGGCAACTCACAACTTCCTGAGAAGCCTTGACTTGGAGAAAGATTACTTGCAACAGAAAGAATTTAATGAGTGGCGAGGTAACTGATAATCACTACTCCCTGCAAAATGCAGACAAAAGGGGCAAGTTACAAGGGGCAGATGAAAGGGGCAGGTAACATTTATATTTGTGGTTTTATTTAAAAACATTTACAGGAAACTCCTGGGAGGTAGAAGGGGAAGACGAATTCAGAGATGAGCTTCACATTGGTATTGACTAATATGATATATTTCAAATTCCAAAAGAGATGTATTAAACTTGTCTTCTTAAGAAAATATCTGAAGAAGAAGTTTTGTGTGTTGGAAAAGGCCACAAGGATTTATTGCATCTGAAAATTTTACTACAACACATTCTAATAGCTTTTCTCTTTTAGTTCCTCTGGGACAAATTATATGCTTCGTATCTGAGGCTTACTTTCCTCTTTGAGTTCTGAGATTGTGCTTCTTTTTTCACTCTTAACAGATAATATCTAATGAACAATTAAAAAGATAATAGTCCATTAAATGTTTATAATGAATTAATGGGTTGGTCCCAGTGCTGCACTAAAATGATTAACTTGTTTTCTCAGACATCCTTATTAAGCCAAGAGATGACGCATACTGTGATGGAAATATATTGCTTGTATAAGAATGTAAGAAGAGCTGTATTAGATCAAGTCCAAGCCCTGTTCAGTCCAGCATTCTGTTCTCAAATGGGCCCAATTGGATCAAGACATGAACTCATTAGGACATTCCTGTTCATGTTCTCCAGCAGCTAGTATTCAGAAACATGTAGGCTCTGATACAGAAAACAGTATCTGAATATAGAATGGGTTGTTTGTGCCATGAGGGAGCTGGCTCCCCACTGTTGTCCAGGCTAAGCTCTGATCAATCTAGAACAAAGAATGGGAAGTCTTAAGGCTGTGATTTTTGGCCATTACAAGATTTCTGCTGCAAGGTCTTATGCCAAATCTTGTCATAGCCATCTCATAAGATTTCAATAGGCCTTATGTAGACCTGTGCCTTGGACTCTGGCCCTTTTTTGACTGGCTTAATGGTGACCCACCCTCTCTCTCAAATGTGTCACTTCCTATGCTTTCCAAGAATACTGATAGCTGCCCATCTAAAGACTGGGAAGGAATTTATTCCATGTCACTATCATGTGTTTTACTCCTTCCCTGTGGATTCTGGGGGTCTGGCACCATCCCCTTCTTCTCTTCTCATATACTCTGGTGGCTGTTATTAGGCCTGACATTCCATGTTGCTTCATCAAAACTGGCAGGTATGAAAGTGAGAGGAGAAAAGGCAGAGTGGGGAAGCCTTGGTGGGGATCAGGAAGATGGGTATGTATAGGGGTATCCTGCAGGTTTGGGAAGCGTTAGTCTCATCCCTGACTTGTCTGACTGAATGGTTTGGCTACGTTCAGCTCAAGCATGAGCCTATTCTGACTTGAGTGGCATTCAAGGCACCTGGTTGGCAGGCTGGATCATTATCTGGGCCCAGTATGCATACAGCTTCTCAGTCACGTAGGGATGTGGGGGTGATTCACCCTGGGCAGCAATGTTTTTGGGGTGTCCTGGCCTGTAGCCACATGTCTGCGTGCCCTGGCCACGCCCCCATGCACTCTCGCTACATCCCTGTGCACAGTGGTCATGCCCCTCATGCCCTAGCACTGTCCCCTCCTGCCCAGCCCATACTTCAAGCTCCATCACTACAGCTTCTGCTCTTCTCTTGTCAAAGAATATACTGTGGTTTTGTATTTCAGCTAAAAAACCCCCGTTGCAGATTGCCTCTTATATGAATGCCCCACAGTCTGGCTTCTCTGTCTTGGTGCATCAAGATTGGTAGTCATTAGTTGCTTTATGTTCCATGAACTTGTCTTATTCCTTTAAAAAGTAGTTCAAGTTGGCACCCATCACTACTTTCACCTTGATGTATTTTAACAAAGATGGCTAGAATTCTCTTGGTTAGTCCCAACTATAGTAGCACATTCAATCAGTTGTTGAATCAACGCATAGGAAAATGCATTTGATTCAATGGCTCTAACTGAGACAGGACTAATGGTAAGACTTAGACTCATGATGCTCGCTAGGATTTATTAAGTGCATTTGAACTGTTTAGAAAGAGAGCAGGTGTAAACTCTTTCATCTGTCCCAACAATAGATCATTCACACAACCATTGAGTATGTGATAGCCATGGGTAAAGTATTGGAAAAATCTGTTCATGTCATACTGACCTCTGGCAGTAGTTTATATCTGCCATCATATATGGTGGACATGACTGACTTTGATGATTCGGGAGTGTGTCAGGCCTCCAAGAACCAATGGGCAACAAATGGCAGGCAGGCAGGCAGGCAGGAAGGAAGGAAGGAAGGAAGGAAGGAAGGAAGGAAGGAAGGAAAGGAGGGAAGACACAATGTGCCATAAAACAAATTCATGGGGAGCACAGGCCTTGGAGCATGGGGCCTGCAAAAATAGATTGGAGGCTGCTGCAGCCCGTGGGCTATATGATACCCACTCTCAATGTACAAGATGGAGCTTTTGGCAAACCTAGGCTGACATTCTGTTCAGTAGTCACAAGAGTGTAAAATGGACTTACAGTTTCATAACTGCTGGAGATTCATGTTTATAGTCATTAATGATCAAACATGATCCTCCACCCACTTTTTTCAGCCTAGCAGCACTCAACCAAAGATTCCTGAGGTGCTGCTGATTAGGCTGTTGGGATCATATGTCTGCAGCGCTCACCAGGTTCTGGGGCACAATGAGGCAAGTAGTTGTGGCAGGACCCTGAGGGGTCTCCCCAGGTTCCCATCTCCATGCCCCAGTCTGCAACACCTTGGAAACTCTTAAGTGGAAGTGCTTCCAAGTTGACAAGGGGGGGTTGGGGGTACAATTGTCAGATGTAAGTATAACAATGGGGCTCTGCCATCATAGTAGTCTGATACTGGAGGCTCTCCACTCATACTGATAAAGTGGTGTTTGCAGTGTTGTGTCAAAGACAGATCTAGTGACAGATTTCCATTATTAAATTTGTACATGTTTTATATCAACATAGGAAATAATTTCTTCAGCTGTCCATACACATAAATAGTTATGAGAATAGATTATGTGGCTGACTGTACATCAAATTTGATCAGCCCACAGGCACAGTCTAATCTGCCAGACTTTTAACTATCAGAGCAAGAAATTCACTAAAGATTGTATTTCTCCTATGTTATTTTCTGTTGGTTAATGTGTAAAATTGCAAACTTTGCAAAACTTGTTTGTAATATAATTTAGGCAGTTTCAAGCTTATATGAAGGAAGGTGCTCTTGTTCAACTCCTACTTACTTTGCTCTGTTTCGTCTGAAATGGGAAAAGCTGATTGTGAAGATCTTATGAAGTAGTATAAATGGATTGGTGATAGATTTTAACTACCCAAAACCACATTTGACATACCATTTTCTCGACTGCTCATGCTGACAAGACTAAAATTCTGCTTTTCAGATACTGTGTTGGATGCGTCTCCTAACAAGCTGACACCATGGGAGAAATCCCTCTGCTTAATAGACATAGGCTATTTTATTAACAACAGTGGCCCACCATTACTTAAGCCAGAGAGAAATGTGGATGTCATAATTGCACTGGATTATGAGATGAGTGTACCCTTCAAGGTAAAAAAAAATTAAAAAATTTCCCTATTGCTTTCCTTCTCTGGAGTAAGAGCAAGATGGTAAGGAAAGACAGCTCAGGATCTTGATTATATTCCTGGCATCTCCATAAAATAAACAAGAGAACAACAACAAACATTCACTTAGAAGTAGGAAACAAGCTACTTCATCAGATGATGTTGGATTGCAACTCTCAAAGTACAATAATATAGTAATACATTTATATAATATATCTCTCTGTACATTAACCATCCTAGTTGGAGCTAATAGAAATTGTCCAACACCACTAGGAGGGCCAAAGGTCCCATACCCATCACAAATGAGCAGGTTGTTGAAAAACTGCCACCCTGAACAAACCAGGTCTGTTACTCCAAAACGTGGGTGACCCCAGGGGCCACCTGCTATGCCAGTACTTTCATTCAAAGGTGGGGAATTATCAGCTCAAATTAGGAGGCCTGCAAGAAGGGGGTAACCTAACAAGATCTTTGACACTAATGTTTATGGTGTCTTCTACTGGGAAGAACCAGCCAGAGATTCAAAATTAAAGTAAGTGGTGTTTTGTTGAGGCAAATTCAGTCACAAACACAGGAGATCCAAATAGTCACACACTCACAGAAGGGTAACTAAAGGAAAACTAAAGGAAAAGGGAGGAAGGTTTAAGATAGTGAGATTTCAGGGTAAAATGTGTGATATTTACCAATCCGGAAGAGTAGTGAAGAAACAGCAATGTGGCTTAGACTTGTATCTAAGGACAATACACAACTGGGAATTAAAGTGGTAGAGTAACATCCAGCAACTTGTGAATTGCAAAGTAACTGGTCAAAATGGATAGTTTTTATACCCTATTTCCCTCCCTGAAGGGATATGAATTAATTGGTTTCTGGCAGAGTAAACAAAAGGGGTCTAGAATGGACTGATTGTCTCAATGTCTTGGTTGGGTAATGTGACTAAGGAAGGTTTCTGTAGAAAATATGCATAACAAGGATACTTGCGTGCTGCATCTGGGCAGTTTCTTTGACTATTGTTTTCTGAGGTCAGGCAGTTGAGAGGATTATCTTAGAGCCATTTAGTCAGACTTTCTCAGCTAATCCATACTGAATTGATGACCTGGCCCTGCTGAGGTCACCTCTGACATACTTTTATACATCTTCTCAGCCAGCGTCCCTTCTCCACATGGCCTTTCAGTCTTAAGTGTATGTAACTTAATTTCATACCAATTAATATTTGCCACTTAGACCATATCAAAGTGTAGGAGTGTACAGCTGCTAATAGGTCTCATCTGATTTTCAGAGGCTAGGCAAGGTAAGATGGTTAGTTCTTGGATGGGAAAACACCAAGGAATTGCATGGATCTCCAGATTTGGGTACCTTTCATACTATAAAATCATAGCACTATGATTCTTCTTTAACTACCATGGCAACATCCTGTGGAATTCTGGGATTAGCGATTCAGGGAAGGATGTTTTAGAATTTTCTGTCAGATTACTTTAGTGCCTCACCAAACTATAACCCCAGGATTCCATAGGATGAAGCTATGGAGGTTGATGTGGAATCATAGCCCTATAATTTGTAGTCTAAAAGGATCCTAGAGGTAGCATAGCATCCAGCCTGAAAACCTGGAGAGCCACAGCCCATCAGATGGTACTGAGCTAGATGGACTGATGGTATAAGGCAGCTTTTTTGGTTCCTATAATGCACAACAGCTGCTGCTTGAGGAGTTTGTGTTGGGCTGCATAGACAAAGAGCCTGACTTGGCATAAGGCAAACTGAGAATATCTCACTTAAGAACTGTAGATGGTAAAATCAAAAGGTTTATACAATCTGAAGAGAAACAAGAGTATATAATATATATAATTTTATTTGTCTGTGACACAACATCCAATTACAAAACATTCTGATAAAACAGTGTACGTGGTACGACAAATTATATACTACTGACTTACTTACTCACATTAGGCAAAGGAATCAAAACGAAGGGCAGAAAAGAGAGAACAAAACCAGATGTTACTAGATAAATGTTCAACCAACAATAATAATGGCAACTACAACAACTGATCCCCTTTTCAATACATTTGCAGCAGATCTTTCAGGTTGCTACTGTGAAGGTGGTAACCTTGAATATAATGGATTTAGAGCTGGTGGCATTGTTTGAATTTGGAGGGCCATAAATTCTTTTCTAAGGGGAACAGAGGTTAAATCTTGGAAATACTGTTGAAAACATTGTTCTCTCTTTAGAAGGCTGCACCAAGGAGAGAGATTATAAAAATAACATTTAGAGCATGAGGTAGGTGTGAGGACGTCAAATGAACTAACCTCCCTCTAGCTATTTAAGGTGTGAGCTGGGAGTGAGTGAGGTTGGCAGACTATGCCCATTTCTGAACCCGACCTTGCTGTTTCATGACCCAGGTCCTGAGCAGCAGCATTGCTTTCCACTGAAGTACTTTTTTTTTTTTAACATTCCTATTTTATATATGAAATTTGATTCCTGTGAAATGTTATCTGGATGGGATTTCAAAGGCTAACATGATTGGTTGGACTAGCAGAAATAACATGTGGGAAATCAAATTTGCATGGAGGATCTTGGGTATATCTGACAAAGTTTGGTTTTTAACTTACTACATTTGACTGCACTGCTCAGTCCATCATTTTGCTAACTCAGAACTCTGTTCTCCTTAACCCTCATAATTAACATGTGTCATTTTGGATCAGTCTAAAATGAAGACAGTATTCAATCCCTCTTCCCCAGCCACACTTAGCGGGACCAGTAGCAGCTTTTGGGATGGTGTAAGATGAGTAGAGTGATTTGCCCTAGGAAAATGATGTCCTTTGCTCATTGCTGCTGCCTTAGCCAGTTTATTCTTCCAAATGCCACCATTTGCTTTTAATCTTTTTTAAATGGGAAATTCAGTTATGGATTTTCCATAATACACCTATTTTTGATAGTAAGTTTAGTTGAAGTACAGCCAGAAATTTTAATCCTTCCCCCCTCTGTGTGTGTCATTATTAAATTACTCTCAGAGCAACCCAGAAAATGCAACAATAGTATGCTAGTCACAGTTCAATTCCATGTCTGTGTGATATTGTTAAATTATTTCCATAAGCAAAATGTCTGTCTTTTGAGTTGATTTGTGTCTTTTCTAGCAAGCAGAGATGATGGCCAAGTACTGTGAAGTGCAAGGTATCCCTTTTCCAAAAGTCCACCTGAGTGATGAAGACAAAAAGAATCCCAAGGAATGCTATGTCTTCTCAGATGAAAAGAACCCCAAAGCACCAGTACTCCTTTGCTTTCCCCTGGTTGACTGCTCGTTCAAGGAGTACAAGGCACCAGGTAAACTGAAAGCATTTAAACTCATTTTTTAACTTGGGAATTTCCACTGTTCTCTTCATTTTTAATTTACGTAATCTGTATCTGTTTGTTTCTCTGGCTAAAATCACTTCTTTCTTTTTATTTACTTTTATGGATGAAGCACTAGATGCTGTAATATCTGCTGTGATGTAAAAAGTGCTAGGGCTTAAAGCTTTGCAGTGTTCTCTCTTGATTTGTTGAAAGGGCACTTGGCTCATACTCAGGAACACTCCCTTCTCCCTGCAGTTTTCAAAGATGAGACTTAGTGTATGTGTTAGAGATAGAGACTGTGATTTGAAACAGTGGAGAGGTGAGGTTAGATTGAAGAACAGTGGGATGACTGCAGTTGCGTGTATATATGTAATGTTATAAGCCAGGGTAATGGACAAAGTTACGGCTCAGCTAGGTAAAGTATATTACCTTCCTGCTTTAGCCAATCCAGCCTTGAGATAAACATTCTGGGAACCACCCAAGAAAGTTACCTTGGGGATTATGGTTTTAGTGTCCAGAAATCTGTTCCCTCCCCCTCCAGGCCAATGCTGGACTTCAAACAGAAGCTTCTCTACTTGTGTGGAAGTGGAGAATTTTCTGCCCTTACATTGAGCTCGAAAGAGAGGGTTGAGCAGTCTGCAGGCCTTTTCTCTTGAACCTCCAAGTTAGCAGCACAGAGAAAGCAAACAATCGTAATTGCTTCAGTTTAGGCCAACAGCTTCTTCCTGGAAAAGGAGAGTAAGACATTAATGGTGACCTGTTTTGCAGGGTCATGCCAAGCTAGGTGCTGGTGATTCCGGGCCCCACATACTTGCAGCCCTTAGTAAAGGATGTAGGGGTGAGTCACAGTGTAATCCTGAGCTTAGAGTCCTTTGGCATACAGAGAGCCTCTTTACCTTCTGTTTTGTGAGATGGACCATATCCATTGCCCATTGGTGAAATTAATCATCGACTTTAGCCAAGGAAATAATAATTTTTTCCCAAACTTTGGCCAATCTGTTCTTAATGTTTTGATGTATCTTTGTATCACCTCAAGGGCTTAATAAATCAGCTTTTCATGTCTGTACACTTAAAACAAGAAACAAAAAATCCTGTTGTCTATTGCCTCAGTATATTGTTGTATATTGCAATCTGAGAGTCAGCAGACAAACACTTTAATGAAATAAAATTAATGAATACTAAGCAGCATTTGACTACCATATTTAGGAATTTAGGTTTTGGCTGGCAAGTGGTTAATTAAATAAGACTAGAAAAGGGAGATAAAGGACCTGGCTCATAGTACTGAGGACAAACAAATAGGAAATATATAAGTAAAACTATATATATTTATTAGTGAATGTGACTGGTGAAAGTGAAAGGCATTCTTATTCCTTGTATGTGAGAAATTTTAGATTGATGCTTTTGGCTTTAACTGGACTAATAGTACATTTTCATGCTTGAACATGGGAATTTTCCCCATTCTTTCCTAAAGACATCAGTGGTAAAAATGTGATCTCTGCATGCAGAATATAATGGCATCATACAAAGCTTTTGTGGTTGTTGTGTGCCTTCAAGTTTTTTCCAACTTATGTTACCCTAAGGTGACCCTACCATGGAGTTTTCTGGGGTTGAGAGTGTGTGATATGCCCAGTGGGTTTCCATGGCTGAGTGGGTTATCAAACCCTGGTCTCCAGGGTTGTACTTCAGTGCTCAAACCACTACGCAATGCTGGCCCTTTAGAGCAGTATAACAGCATTATATTAAAAACTATATATGATGGACTCTGGTAGTGTCTCTTGTTTTTCTGAAAGGCTAAACAAGATAAATCAGCAGAAAAGTGTTGTGTTTAAAAACATTCATAGCTTACAATTATATGAAGTAAATGTAATGCATCAATGTCTCCTATAATGAAATTTGAGGGTATGGGGAGAAAAAAACCCACACATCTGGGCCCAACACGTGAGCACATTTACTTTTCCAATAAAAGGCCAATGAGAGAATGTGGAAAGAATGCAAAAACCAAGATTCTCTGTGCTCCACCTTGGCTCCAAACTGTTAATTAGAGGCAAGCAAACATGAAGCCTAGACAGAAAAACATTCATATTTCTGAGCTACAACTTGCAGCTGTAAAAGTGTACAAGCAGGAGGTCAGCCAACAGTAAAGCAGAGTAGGCCTTCATACTATAGAAGTGTGCGCGCGTGTGCGTGCATCTTCAAGGTGCCTGTTGACTTATGGCAATGCCATGAATTTCATAGGGGTTTTTGAGGCAAGGTGGTATTACCAGTTACTGTAGGCTAAATTCAGTACTGTGGAAAATACCACAATATTGTCAAAAATAAATATGGATAGTGCATGGCTTTGTACCACTTCTAAGAATATTTGCTCAGATACCTCCCCTCCCCCCGAAAGCGATGTATAGGCTGGTGTCATGTTAAGGACATGCGCACACTGAAGTTTCTCTTACAGCTGTGTGTGTCTATTTTTGGGCACTATGGTGGTTGTTATTTCCTTCCTTCCTCTGTGGTGCCCCAACACTCCCTTTGGCTTACCTACTTACCTTCCCCCCCACTGTCATTTGTGCCTGGAGGTGATAGGAGAGGGATCACAGAAGCATCTGACTGTGTGCTTGTAGCCAGATGCAAAATGATTACATCATCTACTGAGATTTCTGGACGACTTTGGGGGACTTTAGTGGCTTCAGTCTCTTTGCATCTGGCTACAAGGACAAAGCACGTGTAGAACTATGATACGTTGAGCCTCATGAGATTGTAGCCCTAGTATCTATTCACTGTGGACCTCTTCACCCTTCTATAAAGCAATGTAAATGCAACGGTGTTTCCAAACAATGGAATCTACCCTGCCTCCTGTGCCTGGCCCTCCTGCTGAAGTATTTGCCATTCTTGTTGTTAGTTGTTATATGAGGTGTATCCAGATGTATTTGATATAAGAAGCAATTGGTGAGAATGTACAACAACCTGTAAACTACAGTTTCAGACTACTTTTTACATATTGCTTTCAAAGAAACAATTCCAGAATCCTGCACTCAAAACTCTGAATTTCTGGGGACATTGGTAATTTCAACCCTGCTCTATGAGGTCTGTTGTGAAATGTTGGGGAAATAAATATAATTTCTAAAAACTTATTCTAGTTCCGATTGTTATGGATGATAATTACTTTTCAAATACTCACATGCTTGCTAATAATAGTAATGGCCAATTGATACTTCCTTAAAGGGTTCCAATGGAGAGAAGATATTATTTTACAATTTTACTCAGAAACTTTACCAACAAGGTGATACCTGCATTTTGTCTTGAGGCAAATAAAACCAGTTTACAAAGATGCACAGAAGCTAGCAAAGATTGCCTGTATGAACTTTGTAAGACGATGCTTCCTGATTATCATGAAAGTGGTACTGTTTTATAGGCTAGCAGTGGTTACCTGGTTCTTCATGCTCAACACACATATTAGTCTGGAAACAACTATCACAGAAATACCCTAAGTCTACAGTGGCTATATCATCCAAGAGAAAACGAAACTGCACTGACTTGCAAATTTGTCATGGGTCAGAAAATTGGAGCATGTATTACAAGATGCATTTACTATGTTACACCAGAGAAAAAGGGCACAGAAGAGACAGGATGATACAAAATCTTTCCCCACTCCAAAGTTGCAAACTTTGATGTGCCCAACTCAAATGCATTGTGGATCTCTAAAAAATGCTCCTTTCCATTTTTCAGGGTTGAAACGCTCTCCTTCAGAAATGCGTGATGGTGAAGTAAATCTGGGAAAAGGCTGCACACCTTATGCAACAATGCATTTAACTTATAGTGAAGAAGACTGTGACAAACTACTAAACCTGTGCACCTATAACATCCTCTGTAATAAAGACTCTATCTTCAAGGCCATCCTGGGTGCCATAGAGAAGAGGCAAAGCGTTTTGCCTAGTTGTTAAATGATCAGTTCAGCCTAGGAAGCAATTTTGCTGCTCAGGTATGGAGAGGGCCTCTAACAATTAGCCACAAACACATATATTGTTGGAGGTAATGCTAATAAGTCATCAGTTTCCCAGGCAGCTTGTGACAAACACTTGTTTCCTGTCCTACTGAGTTTGAGTTGATGGTTTATGAAATGTTCACTTATTTATTTGTTTTTTTATGTACAGCCATTTCACCTCCCACTCCCCCCGCCCCAAAAAAACTGTTATCAATCAATCCTTTTGCCTGGTAGCACTAGGGAATGCCCAACTGAAAGCACACACAATTCCTAGGTAGTGAAGAATGCAAGAAGGAACTAACTCAAAGTGTTTAGGTGACAAAGTTGGTCGGAGCTTATCTTGCTAATGTTCTTGAGCCAGCATTATAACATGTTTCTGAGATTCTATGGCAAAGGCTCTTTTTGTTGACATTAATAATTGGAACTGTCTCAGGGTTTTGTTTGTAGTACTTCAGAGAACTAACTTCTTTAGTGCTAACGGAAATGAATAGGGTTTCAGCACACACTAAAAGCAAATCATGAAGAGTGATACTCTCTTGGTGCAGTTCCACTAATGAGTAATTATGTTGTATAAATAGATACTCTCCCTGTTACCTTGCTAAAAATTGTTATATTTTAAAAAAATATTTTTTATTAAACATAAACAAGTTTCGTTACCTAAAAATACATATAAGGGAAAACATTGGATACATACATACTGCAGACTTTGGCCATTTCCGCACGAGGCGAGGGAATCGCTCCGTGCTGTTATTCACCGGATCTTCTGGCTCCTCGGTCTGGTCCAGGGTGACTCGGAGCAGTGTGAGGTCTTAGATCCTCACTGCTCTGGCTTCCAAAATGGTGGCTTCTGGTCGGTCGTAGGTCCCAACCAACCGAGAAGCTCGCCACGCCTAAAGCTCGCCCTCCGCAGATTGCAGGCTCTCATTGGTGCGAGCCTGCAAATCTGCACAAGGGAGCATGCAATGGCACACTCCAGAAAAAAGAGAAACCTCTTTTTTCCGATCTTTAAAAAGCACGCTGGAGGACTAGTTGGGGGCATTTCGGAGCAGACTGAGGTGCGGATCTCTGGTAAGTAGTCCGAAACTAGTCCGCTCCGAGGTGCAGATGACCTTTGTAGAGGACGCACTGCACCATATTAATTCCCCCGTGCAGAAAAGGCCTTAACTAAAAAATACATACAATCTACAACTAGTCTATTCTAACTATGTAAATCTACTTAGATTACATACAGATTCTACCTGATGCCTTCCAACACTTCTTGAGGTATATATAGTTGTCTCTAATCTGATTATTTCATCTAGGATATTCACAGACAAAAAAATTCTATTCCTTACACTGCTTTATCTCAGTCGTAATACTTATTACATCTGCCTGTTAACAATAAACTATATATTATTCAAAACCAATCATTGTCACTGTTCCCCAGTGGTCCTTCATATATGATATGATTAATTCCATTCTCTCTTAAAATTAGTTAAATTTCCTTCTTTGATTAAGATTGTTAATTTGTCAAGTTTCCATGAAATCTAATACTTTCATCTCCCATTCTTCTAGTGTCAGTATCTGCTATCTTTGCACTTCTGAGTGAAGAGGATTTTTGCTGATGTGATCATATACTGAAATATTCTTCCTATCAACCTCAACAAGAAAAATTCTGGGTTTATTTGAGTCTTTATCTTTAATTTTTTTTCAATATGATAGTGAATCTTTGAATCTTTTTTTTTTTTTTGCCTTATCGCATTTGAGCACCTCCTGGAAACCATATATGCCCTATGAAGAACAGCTTAGGGAGCTGGGTAGGTTTAGCCTGAAGAAGAGAAAGCTAAGAGGCAACATGATAGCTATGTTTAAATATTTGAAGGGATATCTTATGGAGGATGGAGCAAGCCTCCTTTCTGCTGCTCCAGAAACTAAGATACAGAGCAATGGCTTCAAACATCAGGAAAAGAGATTACATCTAAACATCAGGAAGAACTTTCTGATAGTCAGAGCAGTGGAATACACTGTCTTGGGTTGTAGTGAAGTCTCCTTCTTTGGAGGTTTTTGAACAGAGGTTCGATGGCCATCTGTCGGGAATGCCTTGATGGTGTGTTCTTGCATGGCAGGGGATTGGGCTTGATGGCTCTTGTAGTCTCTTTCAGCTCTTTGATTCTATGTCAACCACACATGGAAAAGTCCCTTCATTATTATTACATTTCCAGCACTAGGTCTTCAGTGTTAGATACCATCTATATATCATTTTGTAAAACTTCTCTCTAAGCTTAAAGCATAGTGTAAATTTAATATCTCTAGACCCCATTCTTTCCTATTTGTTCCATATGTATCTGGTTACCCACATTTTGAGCCCACTTAATCATACAATCTTTAACTACATGTTCCATTTTTAAAGTCAATAACCATTTCTACATTTTTTTTATTAAATGTTCATCTTCTAGATATAAATATTTCTCAAAGTCAGAGATTTCACTTTCAAAGTTGTGCAGATTTCTATCCATTTTAAACTTTCCTGTTAATTGTCTATAAGCAAACCCACTTATTTAATAACTGTCTTGATTCAATTGGTTGATTTCATTTTCATTTGATCTCTCTCTTTTAAGAGGTATCTTAGACACCTTGATTTATACAATATTTCTCTTCTATATAGTACTTAATGAGGTGAAACCCATAATGGCATCTTTACACAAAATCTCTATGTGTATTTGAACCAGATTCTAAGTAAAGCCCTTCTGAGACAATTGTATTTAAGTCCAAGTTCACTTTAAATTTATCACACCATAGAAAGACAGGCCAACCAATTCTTTCTCTTTCTCTCTTTCAAACATACAAAACAACAAGCATGAAAGTATAATTTCAGATCTGGCAATCTTGATTCCCCCCTCTTTATTTATCATCTTCTTAAAACCTTATGTCTAACTCTAGATTTATTCTCCTGCAACAAAAAAATTGACGAATCTTTATGCCATTTTTTAAATGGTAAATCATTATGGTGAATGGGACTAATTTGAAATGCAAACAACATCTTTGAGCAGTTATCTTGATAGTTGATATGCGAACCAAAAATGGCAACTTCATATTTGCCTTTTTTTTTATAAATCCTACTTAATTTTCTTCCACATTTTGGTGTAGTTATTATTAAGCAGTTTGTTGTTCAATATCTTAAAAACTACTACGAGGTACTAGTAGATTTAGAAATAATTCTAAATCCAGACTTTTCTGTCAGTTTATTCCAATCTTCTTTTGGTAAGTTTTTAGTCAAGATTGTTTTTTGTTCACTTTAAATCCTGCCACTGTTCCAAATTCATTCAGAGTCTTTATTAGAGAGTCTATGCCATCTACAGGGTCTTGGAGAAAAAATGTACTAAATCCTTTGTGAATGCCCTTAATTTGAATGTCTCTTTCTTAATTTTTAATCTTTTAATAAGTTCATTTTGTCTTATTGCTCTATTTAAGATTTCCAATGTCAGTATGAACAAAACAGGTGGTAAGGGACAACCTTGTCTAGGTTGTCCTTTTTGTATGTCACATATTTTAGTCTTCTCTCCATTAATCAAAATCTGCACCTTCTGTTGAGGATAAATTGCTTGAATCCAAGTAATATAATGTCCACCAATGTTTATTTTCTTCAGTAATTTAATCATAAAAATCTAATGTGTATTATCAAAAGCTTTCTCTGCATCAGGAAAAATCAAGGCTGCTTGTATCTCATTATGTAACTCCAAAGGTTATTTCTGTTCCATATTCAGAAATACCTGAGAGAACTGAGACATTTCTGCTCTAAGTGACTGAAGTAGTGTTAGCACAGCTGATTATTGCTGCTTTATTGAAATACACTTATAATTTCAATGCCCTTTTTGCAAATTCCCTTGTTTGCTTGTATTGCCTCTGTTCCATAGCTAGTTGGGCAATCAGATTCAATGAACAACACAGTGCTTATTGTTTGTAATGACTTCCAGTCATAACTGAATTTACACCACGGGTGTGTGATTTAGATGCAAGTTAATGCCATAACTTTTCCCCTTTATGTAAAAATGAGTTTTGGAAAGGCAGTTAATTCTTGGAAGAACTACACCTTGTTGAAGCCTAAAGATTTATAATGTGCTTGGAATGCAGCCCTAATGTAATGGAGCATAGCAATATTTTTCATGTTTCACCTTCAGGAACTTCCTTTGGCTCCTACTGTCTGGATTAATGATCACGTTAATTGTCTCCCAACCTGGCAAGACTACAACTAATGTTCCAGGCGTTCAGCCAAAACAAGACTGTTATAGCACTTTAAAAGCTAGCAATTTTTGTTTATCATAAATGTTTGTGGGCCCTAGCTAATTTCATTTGGTGAAGTGAATATTATTTGGCTTACGCCAAATAAAACATATTTGTTTTTAATGTGCCATAATACTCTCATTATTTTGACCCTGTTTTCATTGCAAATAGTTCATGCTGACCTGATTAGTTTTTGAAAGGAGGGAAATCTATGCTTTTGAGCAAAGCTGTGATCAAGACTTGCTAAAATTATGAATGAGAATTAATGGGCGAAAGTGCCCATTGGAAAAGTTAAATTATATTAATTTACTGGAAAACTTTGCTATAACAATTGTAAAAGTATGTTTGGGACAAAAATCAAATTTAAGATATTGGAATTACTCCCCTCAACCTTTTGCCATAATAAGATTTCACATAGATGGTTTCATGATTATGTAGGCAATTGAACAGTGCTAGCCCAAGGTATTTTGCTGCCTGTGGCAAAGGATAGCATGGCAGTCCCTGCAGTCAAGTCCATTCACAGATCAAATTGCCATCTGACTCTTAAAGAGTGGTGATGAAACAGTGGCTGCTACCGTACTACATCCAACCTTAGCTTGGAGGCATAAGGTTGGTGAAATAACATGCGCAACTCTTTTTTCAAACAGAAATCATGGCCAAGAGGCATGACCAGCACTAAGAGGACAGAAGTTCAGAGAATGGTTAGGGCAGCTATTGTGGCTGGCATCCCATTAGTGACATATGCATACGTTCACCCAAGGCTTGTGTATACCTATGTTTAGTCACCATAGCCTTTGTCCGTCCATGATTACCAAAGGTCTCCCCTCGGGACCTGCTGTAATGCTTAAAAGGTTGGTTTGTGGGGGTCAGTTTTTTGTTATGTGGTCAATAGAGAAATTCAACTCCACAGTGACCAAAAAGGAGGCTTAACACAAGCCTAAGTTGGATTTGCACCTTTGTATGTCGTTAAAAGGTTGTTAGTCAAAGTCCAGTAAGAGGAATCAGAGGCAATGTTGTTATTGATCAAACATACAATACTGCAGGAAATTGCATTTTTTTACTGTGAGAGAATCTCAGGTAGAACCCAAAATGTATGTAGCAACATATGTAGCTGATTATATTTGTAATAAACCAAATACAACAAATGTTTTGTTTATGTTTGGCTTTATTTAAATAGATGCACGAAAAAGAATATTAGCTTAAATTGGACAGTTCAGAATAAAATCTGGTTACGATTCCATATATTATCTGAAATCTAGTTTTCCTTAAAAAACAGTGTTCTACTATTCAATCACAGAAACATAGATACTTTCATTTCTTTTTCATCATAGTGTCATTTACTTCTTTAAGTTTGGCTTTAGTTCCTATAAAAAAATTCAGAGGCACTGATGGTTTTATTATTAGAGGATTTATTTATTTATTTAGAGGTTTTATTACTAGATACTGAAATTATGGCTTTTTATCCAAGTAATTGTTGGGGATTACCACAACAATCTAGACAAAAATCCTTCATAACCCCAACAATACATACATACATACATACATACATACATACATACATACATACAAACAAAAAATAATTATGATCCACCAATCGTGTTCCCTATTATCCTGGCACAGAAGGCCTTACCTGATGATGCTACCTTACTGTCAAAATTTAAATACCCCAACAGATTCTGAAGGTGTCTTACAGTGCACTTCTTCCTAATATGGTCCTTTCCCACTGTTACTGTGTCACAAGGCAAGTGGAAAATCGTTTTAGCAGAGTCAAGTTGAATGCCTAAATATACCAACTGGGTTGCAGGGCCCTCAGTTTTATCCTCCGCCAGTGGGATGCCCAAATCTCCGGCTAGCTCCTGAAAGCTGCTCGGCAAGTCCTTGCTTGTTGTACTTCCTGATGGCCACATGGACAAGAAATAATTGAAATAATGAGCTACCCATGAGGCTCCTCCCAATGCCTCAAGGCCCATTCAAAAATGTGCTAAACTTTTTGAAGACAGAGTGTGCCACTAGGCACTTTGTAGGCATTACCTTATCTTTGGCTCCTGAAGCTAAACCCCAGCAGGTAGAAGTCAGATGGGTATATAGGCAGGAGCTAGAATGTTTGTCACATTTTGCCACAAGGGACCTTTTCCCAAATACCCAAATCAAATAAAATGTCTGGTCAAAAGAATCATACTATACTGAGCATCATTTGGTTGCCTGGAGTCATTTACAGGGGCCCTTACTGGGTAAGCCTGTATTTCCCCTGGGGCCTGCTTGGAGGATACTCCCAGGTTTGGAATGGGGGGGGATATAAAGGGGCTGCTGGGTGCTGCCTTGTTGAGGTATGATGTGAGTAGGGGGAAATTTGGCCTCTATTTACACGAGGGTTTGTGCTAACCTCAGGCTTGTCCGACCTGTGGCCCTGTCACTATTTTCCTGTAATGGTGGAGGTAAAGATGGCTGCACCTTTTTATGTTTAAGTGCTGACTGTTTTCCTCACAAAAGGGCTGCTCACTACTATTATGAGTTCATGGCAGCCTAGGGTGAGGGCAAAGATGGCTTTCACAATTATGCTTGTAATTGCAGTGTGCTCTTTGGGACTCTCCCTGGTTATATTCCTAGCATACCCACTAGAGAGCTTCCCTTTTTGTTCTGCATTTGGCAGATTTTATGGCTTCCATCTTTACCATAATCTTTACCAACCCAGTCAGAGCCTATCATTGAATAGACCCACCTTGCCTTCTTGCTGCAGGATGTTCTTTTTCTAAAGATGGTGCCATACTTCATAGCTGCTCCATTACCTGCTAAGGCACATACCTTTAACACATTACTTAAGTAATTTTTCAGGTGTCACTTGCATTCTGGATAAGCTGCCCAAGGAACCTCCATTTCATGTGACATTCCTCTGCCAACACCCTTCCTAGCTTATCCATCCACAAACTATGAATCACACCTTAATGATTATCAGTAATTGCAGATTGTTCCTTTTTCATACAAGAGAAAGTATTAGTGCTGGAGTTGCATGCAGTGCCCCTCCAACCTGATCACTTACCTGTTGCTCTGTTGCCAACTTGGCCATGCTGGCTGGAGGGGTGCAGAAGGGTTGCCATTGTTGTTCCTGGTATGACCTTCCAGGGGCTTTCTTAGGGTTCTCTCCCAGTTGCATAGGGACGGGGGTGGTGGTTCACCAAGGGCAGCAGTTTTTGGGGTGTCCCAGCCCACAGCCACACCCCTGCATGCCCTGACCATGCCCCCCCACTGCAACCATGCCCTCATGCACAGTGGCAATGTCCCTTGGGCCATAGCCCCTCCCCTTCCCACCCTGCCTCCCCACACTCCAAGCTCCGCCACTGTCCTCTCCTCTCTTGTTCTTAGTGCTTGGTTCAGGAGCCCCAGTCGGGGTTACTGAATCTGCCCTATAAAGGTCCATTGGACCAAGCAAGAGATGAGGATGGGATTGGTAGGTCTTCTGCTGCTCTCCTTCCTGTGGTGTCTGGAGCCCACCTAACTGCTACAGCTTTCTCCTCTTCCAGTCCAAACCAAGTGATACACTCTTAGCCTGTTAAGAGTTGTTGCTAGATAGTCCTCATAAAGGCTGTTGGTGCTCTCTCTGGCCACTGTTGCCCCCTGTTCCATTTGCCAGCACCACCACCCACTCATGCTGCTGCCACTCTTGCCACATCTTGCTCACGTCTGCGCTCTCACTTTCCCACCATTGCTCTTGCTGTTCCTTTGCCAATTCTTTTTTTTTTGTCTCCCCTGTCTTGCTGCTCTTTTCCAATTTGCCACAATGAACATCAAACTTTTATGCACTCCCACTATCCCTCAATGAAAACCTCACCTTTCCCTGTTTAGGGTCCACTTCTGGAAAACTATGCCAATCCTGATTGGCATAGTTTTCCAGCTGCTGCTGGGACCCTGTCAAAACAGTGAAGGACCTGGAAAGGCAGGGCCATATTGTCACAGCCAACATGATTTCTTGACTTCACCTCCTCTCCCTGCTGAAGACCACAAAATGGCCTCCCAGAAGAGGCTGTCTCTTCTCACCAGGGAGGGATGGGGATTTAAATCTTTCCCTTCCTGAGCACTGAGTCCGAGGGATGGGATTGCTGTGAAGTGGTAGGTTAAAGCCTCTATCATCCCCCAGCAATAATCTCACTGCTGTGATGGGAAAGACTTTAATCCCCTGCACCACTGGTCATCCCAACTAAGACTGCTGTTTCCCTTTTGCTATTTAGCTGTAGGAAAAAAGTAGTCTTGGCAGTGCCACATTTTTGCAGAGGTTAAAAAGCCTCTCCCATATTCAGTGATACCAACCAAGATTGCTGTTCCCCCATCACTTAATAACAGCAGGAAAAACAGCAATCTTAGGAACATTAGGATTATGTGGAGGAGAAACTCAAAGCCACTGTCCTCCTTGCATAACTGGGAGCTTGCTCAACCTGTTGATGTCAGGAGCGGAACTGTGGGAGCGCCATGGAACTAGAGGCAGGACTAGTAACAACCACCCCCATCCCGTCAGTCATGGAGACATCTTCATTTGATTAATATGTGAATTTTGTGAGGAGGGGAGAGAATAAAGAATTTCCTCCATAGGCAACAGTTCCGCTAAATAATGAGCATACTGAGAGCGATCTGAGATATGTTTTTATTGACAAGATACTATATTTGCATTTTTATGGGCTTCGAATGCACAGTTTAAAATGGCCTAAAGTGTGCAGTAAAACGGCTAATTGTGCTTAATTATAGGCAGTGGCACTGTTTCGTTGTGGCTTTTGTTTGGAACACCTACCCAGTATACACAGTTTCTCTCTTTCTTCTGTTCTGTTGATCAAAACCTGAAGGCAATAGCGTGGCAATGAAGAGAAGAGCCCAGCATATCTGCAAAACTCGAACACTCTTTTCCTTTGACTGATCTTACTTCTTGTTAAAAAGCTTTTTAAAGACATTTCTCTCTTTCTTTTTCTTCTGTGTCTTTACATCTGGCTCTGGTTCTTTTATCTCTGGTGACTGCAGACTGTCTAGGCTCTTATTAAATTCAGTTGTCATGAGTTCAGCTTTGGCTCCTGAAAAAAGAATTTTTTTTTTCAGAGCAGAAAATGCTAAAAAATATTCTTAGAAAATTATTTAACAAAATGGCTGTTCACAAGACCAACACTATTGCAGTTTGGTAGATCTGCTGCCATCACATAATTTTACATTGACACTTCCCTTTATCTCTACTGAATGCCATAATCAAAGTTCAGTAGCAGTCTTGCATTGATAGATTTTAAGGATCAGTCTCTAGCATCTGTACTTATAGAAACATAAAACCTTAGAGTTGCAAGGGATTGCACAGGCCATCTAGTCCAATCCCCTGACACCCTAAGCAACAGGAGTGGGAAAGAATGTTATCTGAGATCTTGCAAATACATTGATCATCAGCATTTTTCTGTATTAACTGAATTCAGAGTACCACAGAGAGGCTGACCATTGTTCTTTGTATCTCAGTACTATCTACACCAGAAGTGGGGAACATGTAGACTTCAGGTATTGTTGGACACTAGTTCCCAACAGATCTGTATACTAAAGGCAGTGATTGGGAAAATGGTAGCTGTAGTCTAACAATCTCTTGAGGGCCATTCTCTGCACTAACTGGCATGGTTCAAGACAAGAGTTTTTTCTCCAGCACTATGTAAAGATGCACAACAATTGAACCAGGATTTTTGCATGCAAAGTATAATAGTATCTTATTAAGGAGCACAATAGTATTATAGTAAAAGCTACGCATTGCCATAGTCCCTGGGAAAAAACAACAATCAGTGATGAGATGCCTTAGGTCAAACTCTTATGTCTGGATTACCACTACCCTAGCAGAAGAATCTATGTTGATAACAAGAAAAAAGAGTCCTAGGCCTTCCCCCAAATATTTGCTATATAAACTTGGCTCCCAGTCCAGTGGTTTTAGTAGAAATTGTTATGGAACTGACATAGAATTATGCAGAGCTGATTTATGGAATGCGTTGCAGATCCTATAGCAGATTGACTGGTGATTTGTCTGTGTTTAACATACTGCCTGAATGTAGGAATTCATGGGAAAAAGGCCAAGTGAATAATAAGAACAAGAAGGGACTTCATGCAGAGGCAGTGCAATTGGAGCCAGGCTTTTTCAAGTCATCACTTCCTTGCTAAGAATTCAGTGTAATAACTAGCCAAACCTTGGCCATTTCTGCACTACATTCTTATAGCACAATTATTCCACTTTCAACATCCTATGGAATCCTGGAGTTTGCAGTTTAGGGAGGGGCCAGCTGCTATAAGAATGTAGTACAGAAATGTTTCTCACTCAATTTGTCTTAATTTGGATTCTTATATTTTTACAAATGTTTCCTATGCAAGATATCAATTTCCCAATTTCCTGGTTTGCACATTCCACCCTTTCTCAGAGATGAGCTAAACGTGATCATACAGGACTCCAATAACCTGGATATAGTTGCTCTGTTTAAAATGCATTAGAAGCCAAAAATGAGAAGGGGTGGTGAATAATTCCCTGGTGATAAGCTCCTACATGCCCTCTTGAAATATGTTATTTCTAGCCATTTATCTCCAGTAGGATTACTTCTGTCTTTGGAGTCTCAGCAGGAGGAAAATGACTGGGAGGAAAAGGTGGGTGAGAGAAGGGCCCAGCAGTTTCTTTGGAATTATCCCAGTGTTAAACTGCAAGTATTAAATTGCATTAACACCTAATGTATACTGTATAGGGATTCAGCATTTATCTGATTTACCAGCATCACATTCTGTTTGAGCCTCAACCTTAATGATGACAAAACAACTTTGAGTATCCTTCTAAAGTTCTCAGTGTAGGGAATGCAAAATAGGAACACTGCTGGCTGAGACTTTGAGGTATCTTAGCCATCTCCTTAAAGGTAAATCACCATCTCTCACCTCCATGAGGCTACAGTTAAAGCGAATGCCTGTTTTTTCACATTGTTTAACTCAACTGAACAAGGCTGCTGAGGACCAAAGCAGGCAAAGGGGCACAGAGTACTCTTACCCACATGTGACATCTCTGATGGCAATGCCCTATAAATATAATAGCTTTTTAAATTTTTAAGCAATGCAAACTGAAGGGTATGTTTCTTCATAGGGTATGTTTTAATGTAAGTAAATGAACTGTGTTAAACTGAGTTTAACATTTGTGTAACCATCTCTTCAAACTGATTAACTTAATTAGTGCCTGCATTTAGTATCTGGCTCCAGTTCCCTTTTTGTCTGTTGACGCTACCTTGGTCTTCCTGCCCCCAAGTTTCTTCACTGATTTGTCTGTTAGGATAAGGCTGTAGTTTGAGATGACTTTCAGTGGAATCTGGCAGACTGGACATCAACAAAGGTGCTGGATCAGACTCTGTGGAGGTCACAGAAGAAGCATCTGAAATAGTTATTAATGATCTTGTGAACGGGAAAAGCTAACATCAAAACAGTAGAAATAGTTCTAAATTCCATTCCTTATCACTGTCTTCGAGTCACAGATCAGGAATGCAAGATTTTCAATTGCAGTGTTGTTCTGGTCACGGCAATATAGGCCATTTCCACATTAGCATTTTAAAATGGTGCAGAGCGACCTCCAACGGAGGTCTTCTGCACCATAGTGTGGACTGGCGTGGATTACTTTTTGTAGTTCCACACCTCAATTCATGCAGGAGCGACTGGAGCTGGTCGCGCAGTGTGGTTTTTAAAAACCTATTTTCAGAGGTTTTTAAAAATCAGGGAGCGCGCAACCCCATGCTGCTCCGTCGCCCGGCTCAGAAGCAGATTTGCAGATGTGTGCAAGTGCGTGCCTGCAGATCTGCCAGGGGCGGGCTTCCAGCTGGCGAGCTTCTCCGGTTGGTGGAGAGCCTCCACCAACTGGAAGCCGCCATTTGGGATGCCGGAGGACTGTGGAGCAGTGAGCTCGCGCTGCTGCGCGTGGTGACAGACTTGCCCGGCTGCTGGTAAGCTCCATTTTTGGGCGTTTTCGCCTGTTCCCCCCCCACATGTGGAAAGGGCCATTGTTTCACCATCTAGATGAGGCCTTCCTAATTTGTTACCAACTAAACTGAATGCAACCCTGAATGGCAGCCCAAAACCCAGCCTCTATTTCACTGCTAGCCTGGAATTGCATAACAAGTGGCATTACTGAGCACTGGGCATGCCACAACAAGTGTCCGATGGTCACAAATTGTCCAAGCCTACTATGTAGCTTCACATTTGACCAATAAGCCTCTAGCTAGCTGACAGAGAATGAAACATTTTTACTCAACAGGTTATTTTACACACCCCCATCTTTCTCCACCACCTTTTTAATGTTTCCATAATGAGTGAAAAGATGAAAATCACATAATTAAATAATAATAAAATATAGTGTATATGGAATTCAGAGGACACCCGTATACTGTCTCCAGAAAATAGTTAAATGTACATGTGGCTGGTAAGAAAACATTTCTAAATGTGTATTCAATATTGTTTTATTGTGTATTCTATATAGCCAATTTCCCACAGCAGACTGCTCAAAGTAGGGATGGAAATAATATTCTGAAAATATTCACAAATGGATTTCTCAAGTGTTGGCAAAACTTGAAAGGCAAAATCTTAAAAACAGGGATAAATGTGCAGGCAAAGAACATTTCCTATGCAGAAAATATCATCTTCTTCAAATAAAGCATTTTCATATTGAAAATGCTGCTTTCTGTGCAAAAACCCACATTTTTTTTGCACAGAATAAGTCTCAATTAGTAAACAGCCTTTAAAAATTGCAGTTTTTGAGGACTTCCTCACAATGAGAAGAAAACATGATAAAATTATCAGTTCTTGCTTGTGAGAATGAAATTGACCAAGATTTATATCCCCAACTCAAAGTGGCTTACAACAAAATATATTGAATAAAGCAATGCTAACATTAATCATTGTTGTTCTGGTTGTCCCTGGTTAAAACAAAACTGAACTGATATAATGAAATAATTTGAATAAGTAAAAAAGCCAGACACCATATAACAATATTTAGCAGAAGAATATGACATACTACATAGCATGTTTCCTTTACTATAAAATGCAATTTTGTTTCTCTTTACTGTAATTTTAATAAAAGGGGAAAAGTATTACCAGAGTCCTCTGAATTTTGTGCAAAAGTTATGCTAAAATCATGTGGTAATTCTTCTAATTCATGAAAACTTTCAATAGGCTTTTTTTCACGTGTAACTTTGAATGAAGGAGTTCTCCTGTCAACAAGAGGTATGAACAGAAATTAACCAAACTCTTTTGACAATTCAGATATTTATTAAATTTAGATATGGATTAAAATTTAAAACAAACTAACTCTCCCCCTTAACTATGCTTTCAAGGTAATGTACAACTCTTCCCCAAACAAGTAAAACATTAAGAATCAGAATAAGTCGTCCTTTATGTTTTCTTTTCATAGCTCCTCTTGTTCAATCTGACATTTCTAAACTGCATTTTTTTTTCCCAGTGAAACAGAGTCATTCTTATTTGTTGATGTGGGAACAGCACTATTTCTTGCAAAGTTCTAGGCTGACATCACTTAAAGGTAACTAGTGCCCAGACTGGAATCAGTTCTACTATCTGAAGGCTCTGAGTTATACTTAATATTATGTTTAAAAGTGAACCTAAAACACATTAACTATAAAGTCAAAGGCAGCTTGGTTGTAAGAAAAAAAAAGGGTTTGGTTCTTACTAGTGAAATGAACTCAGCTGGAAAAATTGGTTCATGTCTGAACTTGTTTTACAGAAATTATGCTGATGTTGAGAGAGTTGGCATCCCTGATTCTAATAAATTCCACATGCAAGTTTCCCAGGAACACCTACACATTGTCATCATTTCTGATTCTCCAGTAATGCATGGCCATTGGCACATCCAGTCATTTGAAGCATTTGCAAGTTACTTGACATCTTTGTGGTAGATTCAACAAACTAAACATCAACACTAAAAGGAATGCTATCATGAATCAAGCATACCTTGGAAGGAGACCTTTGGTAATTGTTTTTTCAGCGGAACCTCCAGTGGTAGAGATCCATGGTTTCAGCTGAGGCTTTATCGGGTTTGGTGTGTCTACAAATTCCTTCTGTGAAGAGCACCTGTTATCTTCTTGAAGATAACAGTCATAGGGATAAAAGATAATAAAGTAAGAAGGTTTCATTTCTAACTCAAAATAAATGCACTGACTATGGAGCGTTTGGAAATGTAGCATCAGACCCTGAGTCACTTCTGTATATTGATTTCTTTTTGTCTCTATTCATATTTAATTCAGCCACATTCTGAGGAAAAATGTGGAAGCAATTGTGGAACAAAGTAATAGAGAAATGCTTCATATAGTGAATTATGTAACCCATCCAACTTACCCCATAATGCTTGCATCCAATGCTCCATAAGCTTCTGAGAAGGTGCTACAAAGTAGTACTCTGATCCATTACTTAGCCTGTAAGCCATACATAGAAGAAGAATGTACGTTTTCTTTTTTAAAAAGTAGCCTCCCCTTTCTTTTTTTCTTTTAACACAATTTCATTTTCAAATTAAGTTAAAAATTCAGACAGTAAAAAAGAAGAAGATCACATAACAATACAAGATGACTGCTACTTTCTGAAATTTTGCTAGAACAAAGGAAGTAGACCCCCCATTTGCTTTTTTCACACTAATTACTTATAGATTGGCATTCTGTTAGGAACATATGTGTAGTGTAGGTCCACACACAGATATTAACACTATGCTTAGGGGATGTAGGATTGCACCCACAGATTGTGCTAACTAAAAGTTGTGGCCCAGCTGGAACCCAAAACTGATGTCAGCCTCCTCATGCAATGGCATTCCAATTAGCATTCATATTGGCATTCATATGTTGGGGTGAATACAAGGACTGACAGAGCTCCACGTTTCCACACTGTAAGAAAATAATCCTCCTGTGACCCAAAATAGTTGTGAGACAATGAAATGTACAATATTGAGGAACAGTCAGCAATGTTTTACTAGTGATACTGTGAACTGATACACCCTTTTTCACAAACTATGGACATCATGTCATACACAGTGGCTACAAAACACATAATCTAACATCCTACCAGTATGGTGTACATATCTGGAAGGGGACCTATGCTCCATGGAGACATATACACACATACACACCCCGACTTACTGTAAAGCCCTGAAGCTACCTTGCATGGTCTCTCTGTGTTTCATGGCAAGCAGGCAAGACTGGAGAAGTGACCGGCTTCCTCTCCATAGCCAAATGCACAATGATTACCATAGCACTGAGACCACTGGAGGACCCTGGCAGTTCTCAGCATGAATGTCATCATTTTGTGTCTAGTTATGGGGAGCTAGCCAGACACTTCTCTAAGCTTGCCTGCTTGCTGTGAAGCGTGAAATGGCCGTGCAAGGCAGCTTCAGGGCTTTACAGTAAGGACATTTCTGCACTAGACTGTTATAGCACTATGATTCCACTTTCAACATCCTATGGAATCCTACGGCCCCTCCCGAAACTGCAAACCTCACGATTCCATAGGATGTTGAAAGTAGAATCATAGTGCTATAACAGTCTAGTGCGGAAATGGCCTAAGTTGTGGGGGTGGAGCTTTGGGGGAGGACAGGAATACCAACCCCTGCAGTGCACAAGAAAGGACATCTGAACACATATTGGGACATTCATGCATGCCAATGTCCCTAACAGAATTCTGGGCACTGTGCTGCAGTTGTGATAAAAATGGTGGCATGTAGTTTCACAAAATCCTTTGGATTAGCATAGCAAACATTATGTAACAAAACAAAAACAAACCACATCTGTCACATTTTTCATGCATGGTTAATGATACGATTTACCTTAAACAGAAGGCATATTCTTTTTCAGAATATCCTCTCAGTCTCTCACACTTGGCTCCAGTTGTGCTGACTGACAAAACAGGAACTGTATTCTAAAAAAAAAAAAGAAAAAAAAAGGGAAGAACAATTATAAATAATGGCTTTCAGTCCCGTATTTTGGATTCAATTCTTTCCCACTTGCATCTTCTAGACCAGTGGTTTTCAAATGATGTTCTAGAGGTTGCTGGGGTTTTACTCAAACTTTTTAGACACTCCCCAATTAGTAGTTCAGTAGACAATATTCCTCAAGAAAGAAGTCATCCATCACTATAAACTCTTCTTTCTGATATACAGATGCAAAGGAGTGACGAATTCTTTCCAGCATCATTTTCAGTAAAGGTGGCCTTACAGTGAGATATGGGCCCTTTCCGCACGAGGCTGGTGAATCGGTTTGTGCCGTTTCTTACCAGATTTTCTGGGCTCGAAACAAGGCGGACTTTCCCTCATTTCCTTCCGCATAGCTACTACATATGTTCCATTCTGATTCGGAGGAGTGCGAGTTCCTCCGCCATGGCCACTCCCGCTACTCCCCTCATCCCGCCCTGTCGGCTGTGATTGGCCCCCCTTTTTTTGCATGGTTTAGGATGTCATTGCGTACGTGCATATGTGTATACGTGCATAAGTCCATACTACCCCCTGGCCCCTCCCATAAGTCCTCCCCTGGCCACCAATTTGCATTGGTGTGAATGTATGTGTCTGCACCACTGTGAAAGTATGAATTGGATCGATCTGGAACATTGGAAAACCGATTTCTTCCAGTTTTCAAATAGCGTGCTTTACCGCCACATGGGGGCGCATTTAGTTGGAATCATGTGCAGAACGAAGGTAAATAAACCAAACCTAGTCTTCTCCAAGGTGCAGAAGACCTCCATGGCAAGATGCATTGGCCCGCCTTAATAACCATGTGCGGAAAGGGCCATAGACTTGACCAGTGCTTTGGACAAATGGAGTGTGTCTCTTAAAGGAAACAGAAGGAAGCCTTCAAGGTATGTTTGAAGACCTCTGCTCAAGAATATACGCCAATCAGGGCCAGTCGAAGAAATCTGTCTATCTGACGTGAAGGACAAGATGGTGTCCTCCCACCACACCCCCATTCTATATAAGGGAGTCAACTGGACTGACAGCTGAAACTTTCCTCAGCACTGGTGATGGGATAGGGTCCCCTCCCAGAACCTGAGCCCAACAGTCCAGTTTAAGGGCCCCAAGGACAGGTTGTGTGGCAGAAGGAAACAGCCAGGGACTCAGCTTGAAAAGAATAATAGAATTATAGAGTCATAGAAGTGGAAGAAGCCTCATGGGTCATTGAGTCAAACCCTTTGCTCAGTGCAGCATCTCCAGCTAAAGCATCTCCAGCAGGTAGCTGTCCAGCCTCTCTTTGAAGATGTTCAGTGAAGGAGACCCCACAACCCCGCTAGGCAATTGGTTCCTCTGATGAACCATTCTTACTGTCAAGAAGTTCCTGTTCAATTGAAATCTACTCTCCTGCAACTTAAAACCATTAAACTTGGTCTAACCCTTTGGGGCAGCAGAAAACAGGCTTGCCTCTTCTCTCTGTGATGACCTTTGGGGTATTTAAAGAGGGCACTTATGTCACCTGTCAGTCTTCTCTTCACCAAGCAAAACATGATCAGCTCCTTGAACCTTTCTTCATGTTTTGCTCTCCATACCTCTTATCATCCTCACTGTCCTTCTCTGAAACTGATCCTACTTGTCTACTGTCCTTCTTTAAATGAGGCACCCAGAATTGAACACAGTAACCTGTGCAGAATATAGTGGGACTATACTTCCTTCATCTTGGAAACTATGCTTCTATTAATGCAGGCTAAAATAGCATTCACCCTGTTTGCTGTAGCATCACACTGCTGTGATAATCCAAAAGTCCTTTTTGAATGGAGTATTGCTGAGCAATGTATCCCCCATCCTATACCAGTGCATTTGGTTTTTTGTGGCCTAAATGTAGAGTTTTGCATTTGTCTCTAATGAATTTCATTTTATTACTCTTTGCCCAATTTTCTAGTTTATCTAGAACCTGCTTCTTAAAACAGACCAGTCTTGATGACAATACCATGCTACTCTCCATAATTCTAACAAATGACCAGGTGCCATGAGGACCAAAACTGCACTGTCTGTGTTAAGTAGGAACAACTCTTACAGCACAGCACTGCCTGGTACTTTCTGTCTCACTTTTTGTAAAATGATGGATTTTGGAATCTTGGTATTGTAAGATCTGTCTGTCTATCAAATAATGAGTTTTGATCAACTAACATAAAACAAAACAAAACAAAACATGCACCCACTGCTCCATACTCTTTTTCTAATTAATTGTCTTTTCAAAAGACAGTTGGTGCAGTCAAGGTAAACATTAACAGCCTTTGGGAAGAGTTGGAAAAATATAAAACAAATTTACCTTAGTTGCTTCCTTTTCATCATTGTAGAACTCAAGTTTTTGTCTTTCAAGTTTAACATAGTAAGTGTTCCAAACCCTTGTCTTTGGCTACAAAAAGTATAGAACAAAGTTAAGAGTTAACACATTCTAGTCTTTGGGGTGGATATATTACAAAACAGTCACCCAATTGTCCTATTACTTTGATTGTCACCTTGTTGTTATTGTGTGTCCCCAAGTTGTTTCTGACTTATGCCTACCCTAAGGTGAAGCTATCGTGGGATTTTATTGGCAAGATTTGTTCAGGGGGAGTTTGCCTTTTGTCTTCCTCTGAGGCTGGAAAACTGCGACTTGCCCAAGTGGGTTTCCCTGGCTAAGCAGAGATTAGCTCTCCAGAGTCATGGTCCAAGTGTCCAACCACTACACCATGCTGGCTCTTGTCACCTTGTACATTTTTTTCTAACATTTTAATTACCTTCATTTAACAACTCATACAGTTATTCACAATTTGCTTCCCTTTGGGTAGTAGGGCAGGTGTGTGCGCTAAACTTTGCAAGAGCTGAGGTAAACAATTCAGGCAGCTAAGATGAGGTTATTAATATGGGCCAATGGGACATTTGGAAATACATTAAACTTTTTCTTAAAAAGTGTAGATTTTAAAGTTCAAATACACACACACACACACACACATCAATGTCAAAATGAAGGTAACTGTGTATGAATAACATTTTTTTAGAAAGTACAGTAGAGTTGAATAAAGAGCAGCAGAAAGGAGAATGGGACTGGAAAGCCAAAATGAAATGAAAAAGAAAATAAATGGGTGGAGGTGGTTAGAAAAAATAAGAAAGGGGAGATATAGGTGAGCCCCCCTCCCAAGATCCTTTTTCTGCCTGCTATGCCCCAAAGGGTCCACAAAATTCTTATTTTTTTAAAAAAATTGACAGAGTCATTTGCCAGCAAAATTCAGTGCCACGTTGTTAACTGGGATCACAAACAATATAATGAACAATTTCATTCCTTTTAGTTCAGTGTCAGCATCTCATATCTCAATGACCATTTTATTAATTAAAATCAATTTAAGTATGCTTCATTTAAATAAATATAAATTTAATAATAATTAATGCAATATGAAGAGGTTATTTTTTAATAATGAATGGAGGGCAATTTAACGAATTTAATAATGCTTTAATTGTATTTATATACTAGCTTATATACCTCGCATTGCTCAGGATTTTATTTTCTCATATGTAATACTTGCTAGAAAGATTTGAGATCCCGTGTCCCTAACTCCCCAAACTGTCTTGTCCTGTACCTGCAACTTTTCCCCATGTTCCCCCAATCCAATATATATTAAGAGTTGTCAACATAGAGAGCTTGGGTTCCTGAGGGAACACACTGCCCTCCTCCTTGCTGCTAGGACTCATCACCATAGCAACAGGCCTATTCAGAGCTCTCTAGCTCTCTCCCTGAACTGCAAACTCCAGGATTCCATAGAATCTTCTTAGGCAACAAATCATATAAGGTCTCTGCCTGCCTGACACAGACAAACAAACAAACTTTGACTTTTATATATTAGTAGATATATGTAGCCAATTTAAATGTATTTATTAAAAGAACCCTCTTAAAAACAAACAAAACAACAACAAAAATGTAGTCCTTAAACACCTGATCATCCTGAAAAGTTGACCCCAGTCCTATGGCAGTTTCTCATCTTTGCTGTGGGGTCTGTGTGTGAGAGAGGGGTGCCAGCAAATACAATAGTTCTTAAATTGTATCAATGCTTTCTTGATTTACCATTTTGAGAACAGCCATTTTCCTCACCTCAGACAGGGAAAGCAAAATTGATTTCATAGAATCATAGAATGTTAGGACAGGAAGAAGCCAAAAGGCCATTTAGTCCAATATCGTGCCACGCAGGAATACACAATTAAAACACTTTTGAAAGAGGCACTTCCAAACTCAAGACCTCCAAAGATGGAGAGCCTGAGGCACTTTATTTTACTGTTGAACAATTCTCACAGTAAAGAAGTTTTTCACTTCATATGTTTAAAGATGGATATTACGTCTCCTCTCAGTCTTCCATTCTCCAAGCAAAACACACCTACCCCCGCAATCTTTTTCTTCATGGGCTTTGGTTTATAGACCCTTTACCATATTGGTCACCCTTTCCTCGGTATGTTCTAGCTAGTCAATATCCTTCCAAAATTGTGGTGCCCAAACCTGGATACAGTATTCCAGGTGAGGTGTGATCAAAACAGTATAGAGTAGCACTACTACTTCCCTTGATCTGCCATTAGCTTAGAAAAATTACTTTTTCTGCCTAACAACCCTGAGAAATCCCTAGCCAGCATAGTAACTTTTCCAAGCCCTGGACCTGCCTTTGGTATTGTTTCTCAAACACCTGTTTTCTTTTCCCTGCTGTATCAAAATGCAGTTTAACTCTTGCTTACTTGGTTTTCTACTGGAAGTATTTGATCACTCTTTTCTAGGAACCCCTCCATGCTCTGGGATGTTGCAGAAACCTGAAATGCACAAAGTCAGTGCAGAAGACTTAAACTTGCTTGATGAAATTTTAAGTTGAGCAGTTCGCAAAAGCACAGTTAAGAATAAAGAACACCTGTTAATGAGTTTAGCAGCTCCCCATAAGTGCAAGGTGTTTACCCCCAATTGACCTATTCAGTTTGAAGCAGCTATACATGTCAGTTGAAACGAACAAACCCATCTTATTTTTAGTCTATGACCATTTCTGCACTATACTGTTATAATGCTATTATCCCACCTTCAACATCCTGTGGAATTCTGGGGTTTGTAGTTTACTGAGGCCAAAGAGCTATTTGGCTGAGAATTCTAAATGCCCCTGCCTAAACTACGAACTCCAGAATTCCATAGGAGGTTGAAAGTGGAATAATAGCACTATAACAGTGTAGTGTAGTGTAGTGCACTGTGTCACATTTGCCTGTGTCACATTTGCATGTGCTTTCTGACAAGTTTATTCAGTCCTGTTCCACACTAATAAGTTTTTGATTTTTACAAAATAGATATGAAAATTCACATTCAAATGCATTTTTAATTCTTTATTTTTAAGCTCATACTTTCTTACATTTCTTAAGATACTGATATCAAGTTAAGTGTTTAATATGCACTTCCAAAAGGATGTTGTTATTTAAGCCAAAAACATCAGAACATTTGTGAAGTTTGAAAGCCAGGGGACAATTATTGATAACTAGCCAATTCTCACATTTGTCCAAGAAATGTAGGCCAAATCAATTGACACTGGAATTCAAAGCTGGAACAGACGAAACAGATCTTACATGGTAGACACTTGTAACCCAGAAAGAGAAAAGTGTTATAGATCCACTTTAAGCAGTAAAGAGAAAGGAACGGTGTGTTCAAAGACAAAATAACAATTATTATCAGGGAAAGTGGATGACAATATTTGTTGAACAATAATTCTTGTTTTTCCTGTACTCAAATAACATTTTAAGTAGCACCCTTTACTGTCACTTATCCTTGTATCACAAATTCATTTTAAACTTGTCATATATATAAATAATTTGCAGTAAGACATGGAATTTCTCTTAGGACAGGGAAGAGCAACTATGAACCTTCAGATAGTCTTGGGCTGCAATTCCCATCATTCCTCCACATGGTCCTGATAGTGATGGTATCCAACATCTGGGCCCCCCTGTTTTTCTACCCTTGATGTACGGGTTACCTGAAAACAGATGATGACAACTTACCTGAGAAACAGTTCCCAGTCTCTCAAGAGGTGAGTCAGAGTGTACAAAAGTTGGAGAAGTGCCAAATGATTCTCTGCTAGGCACAGTCTTTATGCCTTTGGTTTCCATATCGGAGAGGGAGGTATCACTAACAAGTTTCATGTTGAGCATTTCTAAATTACTAGAATAGGTGCGTAACAAATCACTGTCAGTTTGCTCAAGTTTCAGATTAGATGGCAACAAAGAAAGCACAGGCTTTTGAGTTTCCAGAACCGAATCCTGTAGGTCAAGCAACTTAGATGCACTAGTATTACTAGAGTTGGCTAAAACTGGATTTTCCTCAAGGCTGAATTGGTGCAAGTTCTCTTTGGGCTTTTGGGTAGGGGAAACAACATATTCCAGGGGCATCCTCAACGTGGGAGCTGATGACACTGATGGCAATGGTTGAGTTTTCCTTGGATCTAGCAGTCTCGTGTGCGCTGTTCTCCTGTCTGAGTATCTTCTTCTTAGAGAGGGGACCTTGATCAATTTTCCTCTCTCTCTTTCCTCATTCTCCTCAACATCAATTTGTTTCAGTAGCTTTAATTCCCTCTGAAACCAACAACATTACATGAGTGAGAAGAGCTGTCAAATAAATGAAACGTTGTATAAGACGGAACAGCTCTGGTCCTTTTCACATGGCATTTTCCATGCAAAAGAGGGCCTGGAGCATTGCTCAATTGTGAGGAGTGATCTGCACGTCACACAATCATGTGACACTCCAGGGGCCTGTAGGTGCCGATCGCGCACCTTTTCATTTTCAGCCAGAAGTCGAAAATGGTGCGTGATCACGCATTGCTCCTGGGCCCCGCACGCACTTACCTGGCATGAGGAGCCTCCAGAGCCATGCCAGTTGCGCTTCCTGCCCCAGCACAGTCTGATAAACTCCCAGGTTGTGCTGCAGAAGGAAGAGGCGGGGCTCTCGCATGAGCAGGCAGCTCGTGCGGAACCGAAGGACCCCAGACACGAGAGCCTCTTGCTGAAGGCTGTTTGCACGATCCCCGCACCCTAGTGTTGGAAGACGGTAAGGTGCAGAAAGGGCCTCAGATACATAGAAGACAAGCAGGGGGGAAAAAAAAACACTTTCTAGTCTATTAGAGTAACTATTTCATCCTCACATGGGAGGACAAATAATTACAGTAGATTTCTCCCTGATGCAGGAAGAAACAAATATTCCTTTGCAGTATTGTCCCTGTATTTGAAAATCCTGATTTTTTTGCGGGGGGGGGAGGAACTCTCATTTTCTACATGGAAAAATGATTTCCTCTGCAGCAAATGGCGTTTTCTGCATAAGTAACCAATTTTCCATACAGAAAACAGAGGAGTTGTTTTAACTGCATTTTTATCCTTTGAAGTATATTGTATTTTCTAAAGGTATGTTTAAATAATTTTAATATTGTGAATATATTTTATATTCCATTTTAATGTTAACTTTTAGTATGTTTTTAGCTGAATTCTTTTTTAAGTTTTATGTTGCCCTGAGGCCCACTTTTTGGAGAAAGAAGGGATAAAAATATAATAACTAACTTAAATAAACATATGCATGTCATACATACATAAAATCACACCAGAAATATAACACAACTAGGAAGCAAATTGTCTAAACTTAAAAAGAGACAGTGGAGAAAGCAAGCAGTGCTTTCTCTGCCTGATATTTTTCCCAGTCAAAATGCCACTAAGATCCTCCCCCGAAACCCTGCAGTTGAATTCATAAACCTACATGTGAACTGTTAGCCTCATTCACCTGTAGACTGGTTGAAGCAGAATCATATGCAAAATGAGTTGATGACAATGTCCCTCAGCTCTGGTTCCATAGCTATGAATTAGCCATACAGGTTTTGAAAAGAAAGCATATGGGTGCAAACCTCAATGTGTGTCAGTTTTCCCTTACAGACATGGATAGCTGACATGCAAATATTGGGGGAAGTTGCACTATCAACCTTCAGGACAGAGCTATTTTATAGCTGACTCCTCTTTAGGAAGAGTGGAGTAGAAATTCATTCCATGCTAATTTTTATACCATTTACAATATTTCGCACCTCCTGAACCTATCTGTGATTCAGTTGTGCACTGAAATCTATGCTTCTCAAAAATTTTCAAACAGGTTCACCACTCAAAATATGTGTGCAAAAATGCCTACATTAAGGGGCAGGGAAGCCAGAAAAATACATTAAAATGCACACAGTAGGGAAAGATAAACACACAATGGCTGGCATCCTGTTGGTTATTCCCCACTATAGTAGACCATACAATCAACTGTTGAGTGATGAGTCAACATGCATGGAAATACCAGTAATTTGATGGGCTTACTCTAGTCAGGACTAGCAACAGGATTTAGACTAAATGCATTATATTAAAGGAGACCGCCTAAAAAAAGTAACTGTGTTAGGAGAAAGATGCATGAAAACATATGCAAGTTTTCATAAAGAGTTTTAGGGCCAAATTCACAAAGTGATGTAGAAATGGGTCAAAACCAAATTTATTATTCAGTTTTACCCATCCCTATTGATACATGCAATACATGTATTAAGATTGCTCTTGCCCCATGTCCTGGATGGTGAGGAAAGGCTTACAAACCCATTCCCTTCTCAACACTTGCCTCCTCTAAATTTTACTGTTCTGGATGTTGTTTTATAGAATCATGGAGTTGGAACAGACCACAAGAGCCATCTAATCCAACCCCATGACCTAGAAGAATACACAATCAAACACACTCTCAACAGATGTCCATCCAGTCTCTGTTTAAAAACCTTTAAAGGAGGAGATTCCATCACACCCCCAGGTAACATATGCCACTGTCGAACTGCTCAGGAAGTTCTTCCTAATGTTGAGGTAGAATCTCTTTTCCTGTAGTTTGAAGCTATTGTTCTGAATCCTAGTCTCTGGAGTAGCAGAAAACAAGCTTGGCTCATCCTCCACATGACATCCTTTCAAATATTTAAACATGGCTATCATGTCATCTCTTAACTGTCTCTTTTCAAGGCTAAATGTACCCAGCTCCCTAAACTGCTCCTCATAGGGCATAGTTTCCACACTTCTCACCATTTTTGGTCACCCTCTTCTGGATATGTTCCAGCTTGTTAACATCCTTCTTGAATTGTCGTGCCCAGAACTGGAAACAGTATTACAGATGAGGTCTGACCAAAGCAGAATAGAATGATACTACTACTTCTCTCAGCCTAGACACTATATCCCTATTGATGCAGCCTAGAATCCCATGGGCTTTTTAAGCTGCCGTTTCATATCATTGACTCATGTTCAGAATGTGATCTATTAAGACTTCTAGACTGCTTTCACATATACTGTGGTCAAGCCAGGTACTCTTTAAAACATTGGGATACTGTTTATACTTATTAACAACCACAAAGAGAGGGACAAACACAATTTTAAAAAGGGCTCAGCTGTGAAACCACATTGGCTCAACGCTTGCTGGGAAAGATGACAAGAGCTACTGATACAGTTCATTTTAGGCCCTTTTCCCATGCGAAAGGGCCTCTGGAGTGTTGCACAATTGTGAGGAGTGGTCCACACGACATCCTCGCAACTGTGTGATGCTGCCAGGGCCAGCAGGTGCCGATCACGCACTATTTCATTTTTGGCTTGTAGCCGAAAATGGTGCACAATCACGCATCACTCCAGAGCTCCGCACGCACTTACCGTGTGTGCGGAGCCTCCAGAGCTGTGGTCCTCGCACTTCCTGTCCCAGTGCTGCTCTGCAGAAGGCTGCTCTGCAGAAGGAAGAGGAGGATCCCTCATGCTGCCTGCTTCTCAGCAGGCAGCAGCTGTGGAGGAGAAACAGTGGGGATGCAAGAGCCTCTTGCAAGAGGCTGCTCATGCGATCACCATGCCCCAGCCCTGCGAAAACGTAAGGTGCGGAAAGGGTCTTAGTGTAGCAGTGCATTCTGCCTGGACAAGCCTTCATCAGTTTCTGTCACATCACCTTTGTCTTTCTGTTCAATTGTGCAAACTTCTCCTCTTGGGCCTGGAGCATTTTTTCAAAGTCTTGATGTTTCTTCAATAGGTGTTCAACATCAGAGACAGAATGCTGGGAAATAAGGAAGTGGAAACAATCACTTAACATGGAAATACCATAATAGCTCTTTTCCCAACTCTGCCAAAAAACAAAACAAAAACCCTGAAGACATTGAGAAGATTAGATATCAAGCTTGATTTGAAAGTGATGAGACTTGTGTAACATGTTACTGTTCCTTACATTAAGATATTAACAGTTAGATCGGCTTAAATATTCTAAAGGCACCAGATCCCATCTGATTTTGCAAACTAAGCAGGGTCAGCCATGGTTAGTACTTGAATTACACTATTGTGGCTGTTTAATTTGTGACCTGTGTTGAAAACTATGTGTCTGTATAATGTTGACTGTATTTTTATGAACCTCTTGTAAACCATTATATACATAGTTAATTTCTGTGTGCACAAATTTATCTGTAATATCTGATTTTATGTTGTTCTTTATATTTAGTTGGAGGTAGTTGTCGGGTTTTTTTGCTCTAGACTGCAAATGAATACTAGGTGCTATAGGCTATGTTTTAGAGGAAGGAATTAGCAGAACCACCTTTGAGTATTCTTTGCCGAAGAAAACCCTATGAAATCCATGGGGTCACCATGAATTGACAGATGAGTTGAAGGTGTGCATGCACATACACACATGTACACATACACTCTTCACGTGCCAGAATAATTCAGTTCTGAAAAGAGGGGGAATCACGACCAGTAATCATGTCATTAAGAAAAAATTAAATACTGGGGGCATGGAGTAGATTCTACAGGCCTGAAGACTGCTCACTCCTGCAGTCTGAAACAGCAGAAAGTAACTGCTAGGCCAAGCAAACTGCTTCTCTAGAAAGGGATATTGAGATTTATCTTTCTGTTATCCTTACTTACCCCATAGCTAGGATCTGAGAGAAAGCCCTCCTTGGCAGTCAGCCAAGCTTCAGCTAAATCTAGCTCCCTTCTCAGTAACTGGATCTCCCAATTCTCTTCATACAAATTCTTCTTCAGGTCCCAGGATTCCCGCACTTTTGTCATCAGCTCCAATAGTTCAGAGAGTTTTTCTTCAATCTAGAAAAAATAAATTCCAAGATTTAAACTGATGGTAGTGGTGATGGTGCTGTGGGGTGACAAAGCCGGGGAACATTAAACCATTGTATAGATGGGATTTGTGACTTCTCTCTAAAACTGTTCCAGAAAAGTTCCTGGCGCTACTCCATGTTTTCAAGTCTGATTTGGTATTTCGCACAGCAACTGAGTGCTTTTACAAAAGACACTCGAAGTAATCTAATATATAAAAGTCAAAGTTTGTGAGTTAGTGAGTTTGCCTATGTCAGACAGGAAAAGACCTCATATGATCAGCTGTGTCAGGTGAGGAGACCTCATAGGATTGGCTACATATGAAGATTCTATGAAATCCTGCGGTTGGCAGTTTAAGGAGGGGCCTTTAGAATTCTCAGCTAGAGAGCTCTTGCACCTGACTGGTTGCTATGGAGATGAGGCCTAGCAGCAAAAAGGAGATCAGTGTAATCCCTCAGAAATGGAACCTCTGTATGTTAACAACTCTGAATACAGATTGGATTGGTGAATAAGGGGAAAAGTTACAGTGCTGGACAAGACAGTTTGGGGAATTAGAGACACAGGATCTCAAATCTTTCTAACAAGTATCACATATGAGAAAATAAAATCCTGGGCAATGCTGGGTATATACACTAGTGTACAATAAAAATGAAAGCAATAATAAAACTTGGCAGGAATAATTTGGTTTGCAAGAGTATGGAAAGGCAAAGAAATACCAGATACAGAACAGTGGCTAAGTAAATTATTAGAAATGAATGAACAAGATTCATTATCTCACCGAATCAACAGAAAGAAAAATCAGGAAGAAAAATCAATAGAAAGAAAAAAATGGAGAGGAATAGGCACCTGTGATGAAATACTTTGTAGAGAAATGAAGTAATCTGATCATAGACTGACTCAGGACACATCTACTTCGTATCTACTTCAAACAAAATTAATTTGACTAACATATATTAAAAAGTTCAAAGTGCAATGAAAACACTTTGATTAACTCAGACCCTTTTCGCACCTTACCCTTTCGCGGTGCTGGGGTGCGGGGCTCGTGCGAGGAAGGCTCTAGCCTCCCTGCCTGTTCAGCTTTGCATGAACTTCCTGCTCGCGCAAGAGCCCTGGCTCTTCCTTTCACAGTGCAGCCTGGGACCTTTCCCAGCCTGCACTGGACAGGAAGCGCGACTGGCCCGGCTCCTGAGGCTCCGCATGCCAGGTAAGTGCGCGCAGGGCCCCAGAGCTATGCGCGACTGTGCAGTATTTTCGGCTTCAAGCCAAAAATGAAAAAAAAATGTGTGCATGGTCCGCATCAGGCCCTTGAGCATCAGGCAAATGTGAATGCGTTGTGTGGACCACTCCTCACATGTGCACGATGCTCAGGGCCCTTTCACATCAGAAATGCTGTGCGAAAAGAGCCTCACTCATACTAAAGTTATGACAAAAAGAGAAAATTAAAAAAGCAAGATTGAAATAAATTTACATGTAAAGAAGTTTATGTGAATTTTCATAAAGAATTCCAACAAACAGTAAGAAGGAAGTAACTAAGATGGACAATTAATGTATTTGGATAGACAGGGAAAGAAAAGGTTTTTCTTTCATAGAAGTTGAAGAGATTCAAACACATATTGTAAGCTTATGTATTTAGTTATTTGTTCTTTATTAGTTTTTTTAAATAACTCTTTAAATTTAAACTTTTTTAGTGTAAAGGTTAGAGGAAAACTAAATGTAATCTGACAAGAAATACTATTATGGAATGTGTAACAACTAATCATGTCCTTTTTATTCTTTATTTTTTTATTAAAAAAATAAAATTTAAAAAAAGAAAGCAAAGACAAACAAATAAATTAAACTCCAAATATCAGAAGTAACTGAAAAGATAAAATATCTTTACTATTAAAATATCTGAGTGAATAAAGCAGTTTTACAACCACCCCCAAAAGTATGCTGTGAGGAGACTGGTGAACTCTGTTAAGGAAACTGTTCTACAGCAGTTGTCACGCCACTAAAACCCCCCAAAAAACTCTGCTTCCTTATCGTTTCGCATGCTGGACTCATTAGATCAGCCATGGAGACACTTCAGAGTTTGGGGATCTACTTTGTTTTTTTATTAGAATTTGGAGCCAGTGAAAAATGCATATACATCCTGTTCAGTTGTTATGCGACTTATGATCTTGTTAACTGCTCTTGTTAATGACCAAACATGACCTCAAAATCTAACTTTTCAGTCTGACTGCACCCCATCTGAAGGCGCTACAAATCAGGGCACTGGAAAATGACATCTGCAGTGTGGAGGGCATTGGGACAGGTTGTTGCAGTAGAGCCTTTAGAGATCTTTCCAGCTGCCTGTTCCTGATGCACCCTGTCACTGGGAGAGCACTGCAGTCACCATTTCCAAGTATCTTGGGATCTGCAGTACCTTGGTAATCTTTCTCTTGGGCCTTTTCTGCACTGGGTTTTTAAAACGGTGCAAAGCGTCCTCCAGGGAGGATGACTGCACCTGGGAGCGGACTGGGTCTGGACTACTTTGTGTAGTTCCGGACCTCAGCCTGCTCTGGAACAACCCAAAGCGGTCGTTCTGCATGTTTTTGAAAGACCGCTTAAAACAGGTCTTTCAAAAGCATGGAGCGCGTCACTCCGTGGCCGTACTCCGGTGCAGATTTGCAGGCTCGCACCAGTGCGGGCTTTAGGCTGGCAAGCTTCACTGGTTGGTGGAGAGACTCCACCAACTGGAAGCTGCCATTTTCGTCCCTGGAGCAGTGCAGAGCGGCAACCGCGGATTGCTCTGGACAAGCCTGGACCCGCGGATGGAGCACACAGGTCCGGTGAGTACCAGCACGGGGCGATTCCCTCACCCCGTGTGGAAATAGGCCTTGGAGTGCTAATGGCTTGAAAAGTTGGTTTTGTGGATGTGGCAATGTCAAGTGTAATTACAACGACGTCACCATCATTATGTCTGATGATGCAGGTTACAAAGGAACCTGATGACCCAGGCCCTTCTTCGTTGTGTGATTCAGGCAGTGCAAATGCCCAATAAAGACTCCATCTGGAAGCATACCAGGTTTGCAAGTTTACCACTTCTCAGGGAAGTTAAATCTATCTGTTCTTATAGCCTGGGAGAAGTATTTCTTTCGTGGCTTGAAAGTAACTACTTACAATTAACAAATCACTTGTAATTAATTCCTTTTTTTGCAGTTCCTAACGTACAAATAACTCATATTATTACTATAGCATAAGGAGGGGATAAAGTTACTCCTTTTGCTGTGAAACTGTGTTTAGTTACTTAAAACAGGGGTGTGGTCCCTCTGCTTAGATGTGATTTGAATCAGGCCAGAAGCTTGTAGCATTCTGATCTTTAAAAAAAGAGCAACTAAAAGTATTAATTTAAATCATTTTGAATAGTGAGATGGAAAAGATTTGGTTTCTTTAAAGCTGAAGCTATCTACTTCAGGGTTTGGGACTATAGCAGTAACTTATTACTTTCAAAAGTAGATGTCCAAAGTTATGTCTTTAATAATTCTATTTAAATAAATAAATAAAGAAAAAGACAGACAGACAGACAGACAGACAGACAGACAGACAGACAGACACTGTCTGGTTTCACAGCAGCAATAGGATCTTTTAACAAGTTCTGAAAAGGTTTTAACCCAAATGATCTCAATCTCTTCTTACAAATTAAACAGAAGGAAAGCTGAGTATCACTTGAAAGGTCAGTGGATAAAGTTGCATAGATATCAATACCATGGGAAGCTTTTCAAATAAAGTTCCCTCTCTTTTCCTTTTCATAATAGACTTTAAAGAGCCAAGTTTAGTGAAGCCCTCAAGGACCTTAAGCCTGAGCAATTGTACTATTTGTTTTGCATTTCTCACTCTATTATAGACAGCTTAATCACAAGAGCTAAGATTTATTGATTTCTTTCTAAAGCCTTGCCTAAATACTCAGGGGTTATACTTTGTCCCCACAATAACCCTGAGAAGTGAGGAAGGCAGACAGGAATATATGATCAAGTATTCTCACAGTTGAGGAGAAATTTGAACTTGGCTCTCTTGTGTCCAACAGCTGAGGCTGCTGAAACCAAAGCATGTGCATCTATATCATAAATAAGGCACAAGAGTGACAATTTGTCAATATTTGACACACTCATTTTAGAAATCAGATTCCAAGTCAGGAGTGAAGCAAGTTAAATTGCTTTAACCATGTGAATTAAGCTGGAAGCCTCTCTGGGTCAAATTCTGATGGTGTACAGGTTGGGTTACGCCTACAGCCCAGAGATGCCTCCCCCTTCCCCGAGTAGGAGAACGGAAAAGGGGGATCAGCTTTTTGCATCGCCTCCCTATTTCCAAGTCTCAGAGGGAAGGAGTAGCTTATTTCTGACCTTACGCTAGAGACACAGCATGAGGCCATGGATGAAACTCTGGTAATGGTGTTGGGAAAAAGGCTATGGGACAGGATTTTTTTCCCTATAGCCTGCCTCCAATCAGGGTCCTTGCACTGTAGAAAATTAGTCAGCCCTCAATATTCACTATGGTTAGGGACACAGGACTCCTACAAAAGTGGAAAAACTGCAAATATCAAAACATGTGTGTCTGTGGGAAGGGGACTGAGATGGTGGGGAGAATGCATAACCAGGTCCAAACCAGTTCAGGAAAAGGAGAGGGAAATAGGGTGAGTCAGCATGGTGGCCCTGTACTTCCTCTCTCTCACCTATCTCCTTTCTTCGGTGTGGGAGACATCAGAAGAGGGTTTGTGGTGTGGATAAATTGGGCTGACAGCAGTCCTTAACTGGCCAGATAGCTGGTGGTGGTGGAGGCACTCCAGGGTGGATTTTTAAAGGGCTACATAGCCTGATCAGAGCTGCCGCGAGGGAAGGTTCCCCTGGAAAAGAAGCACCTGAGGTGGGGGTGGGGAGGAGTTGTAGAAATTTGCAAATAATGAAATCCATTAAAGTCAAATTCACAAATGTGGAGGGCCAACTGTATAGCACTACGATTCCACTGTAATTGCCACAGTTCCATCCCATGGAATTCTGGTATATTCAGTTTAAGGAAGGCTATTTTAAATTCTCAGCCAGGGAACTCTAGCACTTCCCTAAACTAGAAACTCCAGGATTCAATCAGATGCAGCCACAAGAGTTCAAGTAGACTCTTAGTACTAAAATTGTGTGGTGTCAGGAGGCACTCAGTAAAGTAACTGGCCACAACATGCATTTTCCAAGCACTTGTTATCAGTCCAAGTTTGCAGTTCTCAGTTCATTTCCTTACACTAAGTTAATTTCAATTATATCTGATGTATCTGTAGCTTACCTCTAAAGACATAAAATGGCCACCCATCACCAGGTTGTTTCCAGTTTGCTCTAGATCTTCATATTTCAGCCACTGCTTTTCTATGTCACGCTTGTACTCCTCATGCCGCTTAATAAGCAGCTCAGCACCAAGAAGATCACTTGCAAGCTCCTCAGATATAATCAGAGCATGTATCTCCTTGGCCCAGGCTCTGAAGGAGTCAACCAAAAGAAAAGCGCTGAATTGGCATCTCCAGACATAACAGAGGAAATTATTTAACTAATAGAATAATAGAATCATAGAATCTAGTTAGAAGTGAGCACAAGGGTCATCTAGTCCTACCCCCTGCCATGCCAGAATACACTACTAAAGTACTCCTAATATATACTACAGTTAGTCTTCCACATTGATTAGGTGTGTGTGTGTGTGTGAGAGAGAGAGAGAGAGAGAGAGAGAGGGGGCTGAGAAAATGGTGGGGAGAATGAGCACCCAGGCTCCAAACCAGGTCAGGGAAAGGAGAGGCAAAGGGGGTAGGTTGACATGGTGGTCTTATATTTCCTCTCTCTTGCTCATTTCCTTCCTTGAGTGTGGAGGGAAATTGAGAGAGGGTTTGGGATTCTGAGAAATTGGTATGTGATCCATCCTTAGCTGGTCAAGTAGTGGCTGGTGGAGGAGAAGGAGGAGGATCAGAGGTGGCTTCTTAAAGGGCTGCATGGCCTGATTGGAGCTGTTGACAGGGAAGGTACTCCTGGAAAAGAAGCACTTGAGGTGGAGGGGGGCAGGATTTGGAGAAACTCACAAATCAATCCATGAAAGTTAAACCCATAAATGTAGAGAGCTGATTGTAATGCAGACATGGGGCACATGTATGTTTATTCATTCACCTCTGAACCAAAACATTAACACAGGAATGGCTACGCTACATTATACTAAATTGCATTTGTGTATCTCTATAATTAAGCAGATAAATTGGCCCCACTGAAGTAACCTATTATTTAGGCTCTTACTACACAGTATCGCTATCCTGGCATGGCAACATGTTGCTCCCTCTCCAGGATGCATGCCATCACACAATGTCATTGTGGTCCCGCTGCTGGTGTGTTCCTATCTGCTATTCTCAGGCTCTATAGCATTACTGGAAAAAATCCGGTAATGGCCCTTTTCCATGGCGATCCTGTCAGTTGCAGGCATGTGGTGAAGGCGGAAGTGCTTGATAGCACTTCCTACCACAGTACAATGCAGGAAGAGGCAGGGAAAAGGACTCACCATTCATGCTATACTGTGGAAGGAAGATGAGTGTCCCTAATGCTACCCATCTGCCAGCAGCTGACTGGGTGTGGTGGGGAGTGTTCAGGTCCTAATCCCATCCTGGCAATGGCACTGCTGGGATGGGATCAGGATGAAGCACTATTGGGCCATAGGACTGTAAGGGCCTTAGTCTCTGATTTCCCTTTTATTGCTTTAACAAGGATCTTCACAGGGGGAAATGGGAACAGGAAGGCCTCATCTCCATCAGGCCCATCCATACATACATTAGTTCTCTGCAATCATTGAAGTAGATCTGGACCTTTTCAGCCTGCTGCAGCTTCTGCTTTCTCTCTGCAAACTTCCACTCCAATTTGTTCCAGTACTCATCCACTTCTGAAAGCCGACTCATCATGTTCTCCCTGGGCTGAGGGTACAGGCGGCCAAGACGCCAGGCTTCCCCCCTTACCCTTTCCAGCTCTTTTGCAATGGCTTCTAGTTCCCTCTGGAGCACAGAGAAATGAATGAAAGGCAACAACCAGCATTGATATTCAGGAAATGGTGATTGTTCAATGTCCCTTATAACACTGAGTGAAGTCATTTCTTAATTTACTTACTGCTAATTGCACAGCCTAACCAAAACCATCTCATACATATTGCTGAGCTTAAGAGGAATGGAATTCTGGACAGAGAGCATAGAATATAGGCAGGTCTGAGCCTGAAAAAAAACCCTTATTTTAGTTCAAAGGTGGGCACAATGAGACTTGGGACCTGTGTGTGGCCCCACAAAGCTGTTTTTGTGACAACTGACATATCCCTAGACTCTCCAGGCCTTCCCTTTTCTGGTGAAAAGAGTCAATTACTTCTCTCAGAAGCCTCTAGGAGTAGAAGTTAATTTTTGCAAGAGGCTGTAGCCCCCCCTCCTCACATTGTTTAATATAAAAAACAACTTTTTTTTAAAATCTAGAATTGGACTCCTGGCCACTACTTGTTTTGTTTTGCACTCCCCTTTCCAATTTTTGGCAGTTTGTATGGCTACTAGAGAGGTAGAAAATTGGTTCCAGGTTCTGTCACACTTGCTCACCCCGGTTTACATAATCTGTGATTTGAAATAGTAATCTGAATGTGTAATTAAGTGCTTCCTGTAAGAAATAAGGAATAGATATTTCCTTAACTCAATGAGCAAGCAGGCACTGCTAGAAACTCTGGAGAGCAAAATGCAGGATCTTTTGGATTTAGTCCTCATGCAGCTGCTTCAAGGTGGAGAGCTCAACTTACTTCTATTCCCTCATGTTGCCTGAAGAGGGTCTGCACACCTGGGAGGTCATAGCCATAATCCTCTCTGTCCAAAACAGCCTCTTTCTCTTGCATCCATCCTTTTAGATCATCCACATCGTGATCATATTGGTGAACCTCATGAGCAGCCCTGAGATTCTGATGAAGGAGAAGAGACGCCAGTAATTAGCTCATATATACTATAGCAGTTCTACTGAAATATAGCCCACATGAAGAAAAACATGCTGACTTGCATGGCTCAAATGCTACCATATGAAAGCTTCAGTTGCTCTTGGGTTATAAGGTCAGAAAAGGCAGAACATTAGTTTATTTTACAAGCAGTCCTGCACAGAGAAATGTACTATGTGTACCATGCATGAAGTGCATTAACAAATATGCACCATGGCAGCACTGTTTGAGCTGACATGATTGCAGGAATTGTCAGAGTTTATATGCCACATGGACAAAATATATTTCTCCACATGATCTTGCACAGAGCTAGGAATACTTGGATCAACTTTTATTGATAATTTTTGACTGCATGATTGAGTCATACAGTACAGTGTATGTATTTTGGCCAACAATGCCACCGCTGTAGTCAGTCAGGACAGTAGTAAGCTTAGAAACTTACCTCTGCTCTTGTTTGGATGGTCTGGTGCAGTCTCTCCCACGTGTTATTAACCTGCTGGGCTTTTTTCCGGACATCACTTATTTGTCTGGGGCATGAGTTTTGGAGGTGGGATGCCAGGTCATTTACCAGGAGAACCTTGGCATGGCCAAGAGATCTCACCTCTTTTACAAAATCTTCAAACTTTTTCTCCAGAACCTGTAGAACAGGAAGTGAAATCACAATAAAAGTTATTCAGAAGCTCAAACATTTGCAAAAGGCCTCTTCCTGTCAACAGCACAATATTCTTGATATAATATTAAGGAATGCTAAATGGATACTTTGGAAAATCATGTGAATTTTTTTTAAAAAAATTATGCATTGGATAAAAGTGTTTTCACTCCTGATAGTGGGAACCCCCAGGAATGGGTACAAAACTAAAAGTTCAGAGACAAAAACACCAAAATAAAAATCTAATTAACCCACTATTGCTGTATAAGTTATATATGAAGATTACTCCACAATTTTTGCAAGGGACAAACATGTGCCATCCAGACCTATTTGCAACCAACCTCTGATATGTTTTACAGCGACAGTGTAAAGTCAGAAATGATCCACAGTCTAAGATTTTCTTGCTCTCCAAGGAATAAAATCTACAATTTCCAGAATTTTCAACCAGCAGTAGTGATTCTGGGAGTTGTAGTCTAAAAGACTAACCTTTTCAAGTGGAAGCTTCAAAATAAAATGAGTATTACCTCAACATCCTCCAAATCCTGGCCATAGTTATCAGATTCAGCTACACTCTGTTTGCTCAGAAGCCAGGTATCCACCAGCTGGACTTCCCTGTCGAATTGATGGAGCTGAGATTGCTCTTCTAAGCCTTTTCTTTGAGTCTCTGCCTTCTGTTGGAGTGATGTATATTCTTCCAGGACAGATTGGAGCTTCACAAGGACAATTGAGCTATTTTTTAAAAAAGTTAAGAGCTTTAGGAAATGGCCAAACTAAATTCTATCAGAATTATTGTATCCAGCATTTTTCACTGATACAGCCCTTGTGTGCATTTTTAAACATAACAGTCCTAAACTGAAGCATTATAATACAAGTTTGAGACATGTGCTGCCTGTATTAGTGGTATACACACAGCTCCAGACAGATCCATGGTTGATAGAATTAATGCAGGTATATGTCAACTTCTTCATTAATTGGCCAGCATCCTATTAGTGACATGACTGTGTATAAGTTCAGCTTGTGTATGTCCCCTTTTGAATGTGGCATGGGGGCTATTTTCTTGCCTTTGGACTCTATCCCCAAACCTTCTCCCGTGCCAGGCACTGCTTTTTACCAGTGGGAACGGGCAGAGGGGAAAGCAATTCATACCATGAAGATATGGCTGCTCAGGGCTTCAAGGAGGAAGGAAAAGGATTTCTTGCATCACCACCAAGCTAAATCTAAATGCTGCTTCATGGTTTGAATTGTCTTCCCCATATTCTTTCCACTGATAAGTAGCAGCAGTGACCCCTTCCATGGCTTGACAGGCATGGGGGAGTGGGGAAAAATGTAGAACTGCAAGGGTCGAACTATGCTGCACTGTAGAATTTCACCTGTTGTGGTTTTCATGCAAGCTGAAAGGCCAGCATATCCCACCACCTTGCCCATAGTGGCCCTTTTTCCTGTGCCCATGATGGCAACTTGCTAATGTGAAATGGGCCATCTGACTAATTTGTCTCAGCAGCACAGTGCTGACACTTGTAACAAATCTCTTCTGAGTGGTTTCAGGAATTCTCAACAGCAAGATCAGGCAACTGGCTTTAAACCTCAGTAAGGTGTAAATAGCCGCAATGTGTCAAAACAGAAGTTGCAGTGTGCAGTCTGAGAAATGTACTCTCAAGATCACTTGCAGAGCCACACAGGCCGCTCTATTAATCCAGGAAAAACAGGATTGCCATAAGTGGTCTGTGCCAAGGAATAAAGAAGATATTCAAACTGGGTATGTGAAGGTTCACTTATTTAGTTCTTATATGCAAGAATAGATAATTTCAAATAATTTTTTCCTGTTTAGCAAAGAATATGAGAGTCTTTTCTTTTCTTTACATTTGGGGGTTCTTTTGCACAGAAATAGTGTTTTCTGCACAACATACATGGTTTTCTGTGCAAAGGCACTGCATTCTCACAAACGAATGTTTCACAAAAGAGTCTTGAAATAGGGGCAAAATTGGGGTACTTGACCATTTTCTGTCTCTTTTTGAAAACTGGATTTTTAAAAAGAGAGGGAAAAGACGGAAGAGAGGAGGGTGATACATGGGATATGGGTATGGGCTAGGCATCCACATCAATATAAGTGGAACCATTTTCTTGATGAGAGTATTGATATATCAATACATAGTTATCTGTTGAAAATGGGAACATTTGAGAGGCTTTTTGACAATTGCAGAAATGTACTGTATCAAATCATTCTTTCCCATGAATAATTTACTCAGTTTTCTCACTGCTGCCAGAGGTCTTCAATGATGTCTCATACGGAGTGGGGAGGGAGTCTCTGCCAGCAGGAATCGGGACCTCTCCTGCCTTTCTGCCCTGCATGACAACAGGAGGGGGAGGTGTAGGAGGGGCAGGCAAGGATCAGGAGACTATAGCATATCATGATCCTTTCCTGGCTTCCCTCCCACCCACCTGTCCCTTGTGGAACTGTAATGTAGGCAGACAGGCAAGGATCAGGAAGTTGTCAGCTCAGCACCAGCATTTTGTTAGCTGGTTTGAGACAAAGAAAATGTCATCATGCCCTGGCTAATGGAATAGCCTACAAAACCCCCTCTTCACTGGGTGGCCCCTCTACTCTCCTAGTGTGTGTGTATGCTGGCAGTAAATAGTGAGTTTACAGTGGCGTGTGGAAATATTAAGGAATATGGAAAAAAGATGAGAAACTGGTTTGAGAAAGGTTCTTCTCATGGGGGTTTTCAAATAGTCAAAAAGCCCTCTTCTCATTTTAACATTCTACCCTTCTTTCCATTCCATTCCTTAATCAAAATGAATTTCTCAGATACTGAATGAAAGAGCACTCAGAAGGCAGCATGACAAATATATTGAATAAATTAATTATATATCAACAATTGCCACATACTAGAAAGTTCAGAGTTTGATTTTTTTTTAAAAGATGACAGAAGCAGGACCATTTTGGGCTGCTGTGGTTCTTCTCATTACCACATTTCCTAAAGAGAGAAAGTGCATTTCTCTCTTCCAAAGGTGACAAGGAATACAGTTATTAGAGTGACAGACAAAACTAATATGGTAAGACTTATGTGCTGGGGTCCAGAGCTGCTTATTTGTACACTCTGATATACACAGAGAGGAATATATTACACAGTTCATTCAGTTTAATGGAAACAGATCTACAACTCAGAAAAAAAACCTGGTTCTTGCAATAAAGAACTATAGTTTTGCAATTCATGGGTTCACCATGCAAACAGTAAGTATAATGAGTCTCTTTTGTGTGAAGAGACTCATTGAAATAATGCCTGAAAGAACACTGAGAAGAATACGCAGACTGGTTATGAGCTTTGTTCACCTTCATGAGTTTCTGTATGACAAAAATTCTTCATCTGTGCTCCATTCTCCTACCTCTCTGGATTGTCACTGGTAGAAAGATAGGATCCTGTCTCTTTTAGCTTCTCAATCCGGGGCTTAAATCCTTCCAGGTCCAGTTTGGCAGCCTCCACTTTACGAATCAAAGCTTGAGTTGATTCTTCATTCTTTCCATAATCTGGATTTTCTAGGACAAGCCTTCTCTCTGCCATCCAGGATTCCACTTCCAAAAGCTGGAAGAAATGCATTGAAGAATGAACTTGCATGGGACAAGGACCTGACCCACACCCAGATCTTGGAAACATTACTTTTTTGGACTCCCAGAATTCTCCAGTCAGCATGGCCACTAGCCACACTAGCTGTGGAATTCTGGTAGGTATACATTAAAAAAAATTCCCAAGCATGCCTAGAACCCTCTAAAGCAGACCACACTAAGGCCATTTCCGCACTAGCCTGTTATAGCGCGATGATTCCACTTCCGACATCCTCTGGAATCCTGGGGTTTGAAGTTTTGGGAGGGGCTGGCCAGCCCCTCCCGAAACTGCAAACCCCAGGATTCCAGAGGATGTCGGAAGTGGAATCATCGCACTATAACAGGCTAGTGCGGAAATGGCCTAAGTTTACAGAAGGGTGTTATCTACAGCACTAAAGACTTATTGAGGAATCAAGGGTTGGAATTGACAAGCAAAGGAAGGAGCACCTAGCTCTCTCCTCATTTTCCTCATAGAGAAAGTGACAAGGCTGAAGATAAGAGTTTTCTGTTCATGCAGAGTTCTTCTACACAAAAAAAGATGTTGGAAAATTAAGCTTCTTGCTGAAGTGGAGAAGTCTCTAGGAGCAGGAACTCTTCTTTTAAACTTGTTGCTTTCTGTGTGAGGAGAGAGAGTGACTCTGGGCTGGGGCCTCCTTTTTCACACAATGGCCATTTCTGCACTACACTTATAGTGATATTATACCACTTTCAACATCCTATGGAATTCTGGAGTTTGTAATTTACTGAGGCCAGAGAGCTCTCTCGCTGAGAATTCTAAATGCCTCTCCCTAAACTGGAAACCCCAAGATTTCACAGGATGTTGGAACCGGAATAAAAGCACTATAACTGTGTAGTGTGTTAATGGCTAATGATTGAAACCAGCTAAGTAATATTTGATTTGGGCTTACTTTAAATTTGTTTCTTTGTATGATTTGTTTTTTGCCAAGCTTGATTTTGGTTAAGTTCAGCCCTACTCCACTGTTAAGCTTGTTTCATGAGAATGCCAATACACTTCCAGTTTGCACAACAATTCACATTTATTTTTGTGCACATTTTTCAACTTGTGCATTTTTGTACTCTTTCTTTAAATGTACACACTGTCTGTATTTCATCAACTCTATGAACTCTTTCAACTGATTTCTCCATCGAGTAAGAAATTTATGTACGGATTTTTGTGTGTAGCATTCATTTTTTGTACTTCTTGACAAAATGCATTGCAAACCTCAGAAAAGTATAGATTTCTAGGTCTAAATGCCTTCTGATTTGTGTGTTTATTTTAAAATTTGGTGTTTGCATTATTAAATATATTTGTCATCCATCTGTCCAAATGAATGACCCTGACAGCAATTATAGTCTTAGTTGGGTATTGAGAACTCTTTTCAAAAACCTGTTGTCCCTTCATGAACCAAACTACTTGGAACATGGTATCTTCCAGTATTTATTTCTTTCATTAAAAAAAAACAAAAAAAAAAACAGCTGCAAGATATGTGTGAACTGGAATGTATCTGCAGTGCTAGGGAGGGGAATTTAATTTCTCTCCCCTACTCCCACAACCATGCAAAAAATTCCACTCTTCCTCTAGAAAGTGGTTGTACCTGTAAAGGTGGGAAAACAAAGACAGATACAATATTGGTAACTGTCTTTTACTCATCTGTGGGTAATAGCTGCTTGAAGAGAGGAATGGAATTATTTAAGTCATGGAATAGCAGGTGGGAGTACATCCTGTTCAACATCAAATAAAAATTATTAGGCCCCAAAGAGCAGCCAAAAGTCAGTAGGATAAAAAAGGGGTGGGGGGAGTCTCAAAGTCTAAATATAAAAGACCTTGAACTAGTGCTGAAAAAAACAAAAACAGAACAACCAACCAAATTTGGCATCATACTTTATGGGGAAAACATTTCAAAGCTGAGGCAAAAGCCAGTACTCAGCTTTATAAACTCAGTCCCCCTTAAGGAAAGGGAGAAAATATTTCACTTTAAAATATTCCACATCACATTATTTTATCTTCAAATTGTTCTTAGATTTTGCTGAGAGAGATGAAATGTCACAACAGATCAAAACCACAGTCCTATATCTGTCTACTCAGAAGTAAACTCCACTGTGTTCAGTACAGCTTACTCCTGAACAGAGTAACTTAATTTAGGGGCTCTATTACCCAGCCTACTTAGTCATACCAGCTGAGGGATTCTGGGAGCTATAGTCTAAAAAGATAACTTGTTTGAGCTCTGCTTCCAGGTAAATATATATGGTAGTACTGGGAGATGTATGGCTATCCAGAAGTCATAGAATCATAGAGTTGGAAGAGACCCCAAGGACCATCCAGTCCAACCACCTGCTATGCAGAAACACCCATCAAAGCCCTCCCAACAGATGGCCATCCAGCTTCTGCTTAAAAACCTCCAAAGGAGGAGACTCCACCACACTCCGAGGCAGCATATTCCACTGCCAGACAGTTCTGACCATCAGGATGTTCTTCCTGAGGTTCAAGTGGAATCTCCTTTCCTGCGTTGAACTGCAACTTCCATCAGTCCCCCACCAAGATAGCCAGTGGAGAGGCATTATAGTATTTGTAGTTTAACACAGGGAGCGCTACAAGTCACCTGCTTTAGGACTGAAAGTTCAGTCTTTCATGAAATAGGAGCATGTTGAAAATAGGTAGCAGAGTTTAATACCAGATGCAATTCAGGATGTGCCCAAACTACACTGTTAAAATGGGCATGTACTTAGGTAACAATTTCCCCTCCAGTTCTTAACAATCTATTTACTAAACTACGAGAAACCATTTGATCCTTCAAACATATGGGTTTGGATCCAGGGAGAAATGAGCAGAACTTGCAAGAAAGATTTCATCAATTCTTTCCTACCCTCTCTCTTGGTCTCTTGGGCGTGGGGTGGGGGTGGGGGTCAGAGGAGTCTCTGTAATGCTTTATGATAGAGGTAGAGGGGTCTGCAGCAGAAGAGGGAAATCAGCAGAATGTGACAGGATGCTTTGCAGAAGAAGACATGTCTTTCTGCTCATGGAGCAAATCTCTGGATCTAAGCCATGGAAATTGAAAATGGGCTTCCAGCCTCAGCTTACCTCTGTGAGCAAATGCTGGGCTTCATAGGACTGCATCAGTCTTTTCCTTCTCTCCTGAGCCTCGCCTTTCAGGTTTGCTAAAGAAACCTCCAGTTCTTTCACCTGTTCCATGATATCTTGTGAAGCGGCATGCCCTCCCTTCACCAGCTTCTGCCCAGTGCTGATCACAGCTTTAGTTAAAGCATCATGGCTGTTAATCTCATTTTCTAAATTCTGGTAAATAAAGAAATAAAGAGTTTGTTTTGTGGGAAAAAAGAAGCATTTTTCCCATGTATTTTGTCTACTCCATAAATAACCAACAACATTGATGGCTGGTGGCTTCCACGTCTGCAGTGCAATGATTTACCTCCAGGGTTTAGCCTATACTTTGGAAAGAACTATCCAAGTTACTGAACCCCATTACCCAAAATTGGTTCAGCTTCCTGGATAGCTCCTTTAAAGTTCAGACTGAAAACCAGAATGGATTAACCACTTCACTGATGGATCCACCAGCCACCACTGATCTCTGGAATCACCCACCATAGAAGATTTCTCTGGCTCTTTCCACAGTAGCCTCCCATCCCAGCATGGGGACAGAAGAGGAGTGGGATGTTCTGTACAACATTGTTGTGGTCTCACTCCTCTCCTGTCCCCATGGCAGCATGATTGTGGATTAAATCATTGACGGGTTTTCCCCTTCAATGACCCACAATTGTGCCACCATCCTGCACTTACCTGTCCTGCAGAATCCCCAGAAGCGTGATGGCAGCGCTTTCTGCCCCAGCACAGCCTGGGAAAGTACCTGGCTGTGGCTGCAGAAGGAAGCAGCATGTCCATTGTGCTCCCTTCCACAAGGAGCCACCCCTGTGTGGAGGGGAGTGATCCTGTGGCATTCCCTTCCTGGCAAAGCTGTTGCCGGGATTGCCATTGGAGGAACATGCAAGAAGGTGTGGTGTGTTAAGGACCTCTTTTTCAGTACGGTTTTTGTCTGTGATTTTATTCTGTTAGCTTGTTGCATTTTGCTTCTAAATTTTGCTTTTAATATACTACTGCATTTAAATGTTTTGCTGTTATGCCTGTGATTGCTTAGTAGTGTGGGAACAGAAAGAAAAATACACCAGTAACAACACTATTTAACAACAATAAATGCTCACTTGATCTGTTACATTGTGAAAATGCAATTTTAAAGAGTCTGGGGAAAAAACAGCAAGTAGAATACATTTCACTAGAACACTAAGGTATTAAGGTGAAGAAAAATGTAATGTGAAAGTAAATTCTCACAAATTCTCAAATATTCACTCAAGCCTGACTTCCCTCACAGGTCTGGGCAGGAAAAAGTGAAGTAGGGGAAGAGATTTTTTCCTATTTTTTTCTAGGAGAATTCCCCCTGAATTTCTTCTTTCCCAGTCACTAAGAGAGGAATTTCAGTATGTCAGTTAACAGAACTAGAAGTTTTTGCAGCCAGAAAGGCCTGCTGTAGTGAAGGTACTGTGAGGCCTTGGTCACACTATGGGTCTGTTTCATGCCATGGTCTTGGGACAAGTCTGCTTCAGTTGCATTTTGACAAATCTGGGCCCTTTTTCGCACCTTACCTTGATAGCGCGACGAACTAGAGCCCTCACGATATTGCCAATATCGCAAGAGGCCCAGTAGAGAGCCCCTTGCAGTCTGCACATGGTAGGGCATTTGCGAGAGAGCACTAGTCCCAACCCGGTGCCTTGTCCGCAAGTTGGCGTCCTGGGCCATGCCCAGGTCCTGCCCTGTCCCTGCCCCACCGCCCCTGATTGGTCAGTGGTTTTTCTTGTTTTTTACTGTTTTGTCAACTATCGTGCTAACGTTAGCACGATAGATCCTGCCAACAGGCTGTTTCATACTATGTTGGTAACGTGCTAACATGCTAACGTGCTAACGATAGCTCCGGGTTTAAAAAAACAACACAGTCAGCTGGATCCCAAGGGCTGCTATCATCTCGAGTGTGAGTGGCGACGTAGCCCCGGGGTGGCCTCTCACAGCGACGTGTCATGCAGTGTTCCCTGCTGCGATGGGGGCAGCGGCCGGCCTGCTGCTGGGCGGAGCGTTCCCTGGGAGCTGCGGCAGGAGGGACAGGCATCAGGGACTGCCCACACCCCGCCCACTCCCGGGTCCTTCCTGGAAGCACACTAGATGATGGCTCCGCAGGCTCTCTGGTCGCGTGACCGATGCGTGAAAGGGAGGTTATTTTCGCCTTTCAGGTGAAAATAAGAAAATGCGCTATCAGCACTATCTGTGGCTGTGATAGCACCTGGTTCGCCAGAACGTCATGCGGTACGGCGGCTCATGAAGGGGGAGGGACCGTGCCTAATACGCTTTAAAAACACCATGCAAAAAGGGCCTGGGAGTCAGGTTTGCCAGAGAGGCAAAAACAGAAACCAAACAAAACTATGGAGAGCCCTAGTGACGCTGGTGCTGGAAGCAAGTCAAGCTTGCTTATGTGTTGCTCTAGCACATGACTGAGATTTAAGTGTGGTTTCTGGCATCTCTTAGCCTGGCTAGCTCCACCTCCTTGTCAACTGAGGTGTTCTCCCTTAAAGGGGCCTGGATAACTTCTACAGACGTGGGCTGTGACCACATGGAAAGAGTTACATCATGGTAGTATCTTTGTGTAAATGATAATATCAGCCAGAGTTCTCAGAATCCAAGGATGGCAATATAGCCGCCTCTGAACATAAGCACCTTTGGGTAGAAAGCACAAAGAAGCCTAGGCATCTGCCCACTGCTTGGTCACCTTCCATTTTCTTCCTGTGGCTCTAGATACTAGATTGGCCTTTGGATTCTAAAAATCTCTTTCTGAAATCAGCTTGGCTTCCATGGATCACAGAAGTTACTTTCATTTTTTCTTTGTTTTAGCAGCTTCCTTGACCTTTGAAGGAATGTCACATTTGATGCCGAGAACTTCCTATTTGTTTGCATTCAGAGGAGAGGTTTTTCACATTTCCTGACAGTTAAAGTCTAGCACAGAAGGAAGGTTAGATGGCAATATTTCATTCTGTGAAAGATTCTTCCTCAGTTAGAAGGAAGTGTTTGTTTAATATATCTTGCAGTTGCACAGAAATGATCACAAAAATGCACCTTCTGAAGCACAGAAAAAGAGGCAGACATACGTGTGTGTGTGTGTGTATTCATGTGCTTTCCAGTCACCTGTTAACTTATGGTGACCCCATGAATTTCATTTCATAAGGTTTTCTTAGGCAAGGGACACTCGTCATGGTATATTAGCAAAATGAAACAATATGGAAAGGAAGTTGAGAGAGAACTTCCTTCACTTCCTTGTCACCAGTATTTGTTTGCAGAATTGCAAAATTGCCTTGCCTGGTGCTTTTCCTGTAGGCTTTGAACAGTTGTCAGAGACTGGCCATAGTCTCTGGAGGTTACCAAGGACAGTTTCTCACGAATCCAGGTTAACTCCTCATTGACATCCTGAAGAAACTGGTACTGCAGCCTGCTGGCCTCCAAACACCCCCGCCTCTCCTGTAATGGCTCCCTAAGACTTTTGTACCTAGAGATACAAAGTAAAGCCCCCTGTTCATTATTAAGAAAGATTACAGATTAATGCATGTCCAGTGCCATGGCTAGGAACACAAGACTGATGGAGCAGAGAGGAAAGATGATAGCAGAACAAAAGATTGAATAGAAAATAGGGAGAAATGGAATCAAGAGGGGGAACTGAGAACCATTCAAGCACCTGTGTACCACAAGGTCCACTCGTTCCTCTATCTCATCAGTCAGAAAATGGTTTTCTTCTTGGAATTCTTGCACGCTGTTGATAAGACCTTGCAACTGGTCCCTGTGTCCAAGAAAGTTTGCTTCCAGTTCCTCCTGTTTCTTCAGGAGATCATTCAGGACCAAGAGATTATAGCTGTCTTCTGGTGGTTTCATCTCACTTTCAAGATCTTCCAACCCTTTCTCCATGTCATCCACAATGCGTAGGAAACGCAGGGCCTGAGGTCAAAGAAGAGACAGCTCATGTATTACCTGACATTCAGAAAGTTAAATTTAAAAAAGGTCTTTTGTAATCTGATCTGCTCCTGATTGTGATTTGCAACAGCCATTCGCAAGCACAAGGTAAACACAATATGCTTACTGTGCTTTTGCTGCTGCCTTCAAATTATTAGGGCAGACAAGTCATATTCTAGGATCAGAGGCATGGATAAATCTGTCAGTTTTGGTTTTGTTCAGATTTGTTTTACCTTGTAGGCATCCAGCATCTTTCTCTTTTTTTCACGACAATTTTCTAGCAGCTCATTCCAAAGCTCATCTGTTTCCTGCAATCTAGACTGGATGGCATCAGAGGCGTAATGTCCCTCCTGGAGTATTTTCTCACCTTCCTACAGTAAAGAAAATCAAAGGTCCTTTGCTCTCAGGTCATCTGGTTCAACTATGTCCTCAAATAGCAACACCTTCAAGCAATCCTACCTTCTTTGCACCTCCCAATTAAGTTCAAGTTATTTGTGCTTCTGGCTAGGATCATTTGTTTGGCAGCAGTTTCTTGCAAACAGCTCCATTCCATCCACATAATATTAACTTACTGCTTTGATATTATTGAGGTGGTTTCTGTTGGCCACAATCTCTGCCTGGAAAGTCTGGTGCTTTTGCAATTTGGCTGAAAGGTTGCTTGGGTCTCTCCAGCTCTCATCAAGGGCAATGCTGTTTTTCTCAGCCATCCATGCAGCAACCTTCAGGGAGAAAAGCAAAGAGGAGACAGAATGAAAAACAAAACAAAACAAAAAACCAGACATTATTTTCAACCTATTTATTAGCCTTCCCTCTTAGGAAGAACAGGATGATTAAGAAGCTTCCCTTTGGGGCAGAAAACCAAAGGTAGAACCAGAATTTGAAAAAGATATTCTTTTAAAGACAATAACTCCAAGGTTCCTGCAGCTGGCAGAGCACATAGGCTGAGCCATTACGGGAGTTTTCACCTTTAAAAAAAAAGAACACCTGACATTCTGTTAGTGAATTACAATGTTGTAAATTGGAACTGAGAGCCAGTGTGGTGTACTGTTTTGAGTGCTGGGTTATGACTCTGGAGAACAGAGTTTGATTTCCTGCTGGGCCATGGAAACCTATTGGATGACTTTTGGTACATCACATGCTCTGAGCCCCAGAAAACCCTATGATAGGTTCTTCTTAGGGACACCATAAGTTGGAAACAACTTGAAGGCACACAAGTTGGAGTTATGCCATCACAACTCACTTTTATGGTTGTTGTGTAGCTCAGAATTCTGTTCCAATCATGCAACAAACATAATCTCCCACAAATTCACATTGTAAGCAGAGCAGCTCTCTCCCTCAGCACGCCATTTTGATGTTGTTGAAGAATGGGGGACTGAGTGCCGGTGCATTCAGCTATTTTCCTGCAGTTGGACTGCTGCGAGGATGTCATCTGCACAGACCTCCTGAAAACCCACACAATACTTTGAAGATGACCGCTGTTTTGTGTCCAGCTACAGGAAATGTCTAGCTTTAGCTGGATGCATCCTTGTTCATTCCCTCATTCTTCAACAACATGGAAATGACTGTGATGGGGAACTTTATTGTTTGCACAGTGAGGTATTTTGTTTTGTTTTTGAGAAGCATTAAGAGATGTAGCTATGTGATCCACACACATTTCCTGATGTAGCATCTCTGCCAACATTTCCAAACTCAAGACAGAATTAATGTTTCTGCATGCAAAAGATCACTGGTGTCATTAAGTGGGGTCTGGGAAAAGACACCCTCTGAAACCCTGGAAAAGATGCTGCAAAGTCAATGCATACTACTTTTTCTCTATCTAGTGGTCTTTGTAGCTGTCTGGGGAAGGCAGAAGTTGTAGCCCAACACATCAGGAGATACCAGGTTGGGGGAGGTTGAGGTATACTATCCTGGGGAAGGAATGGTAGTGTAGATGTTGTTGCCCTGAACATCCTCAACCAGCACAATCAGTGGTGAGAGTGGAAAAGAACTGCAGCCCAGCAATATGTTGAAGGTCACATATTCCACATTCTAGATAATGATGAGCTACAAAGGTCAATGGTTTTGATCCTGCATAAGGTAATTAGCAATGTTCCTAAGAAGGTAACTGGGAAAAAACACTTATTTAGAAAATTTATGAGCCACTTTTCATCATAAACTCTGAAGGCCATGTGCAGTCAAATGATCCCAAAGGTTGTTTCTTGACTATTCTTCACTCAGGCCACCCCTGAGTCACAAGTGCTCTTCTGTAATTCCACCCAGACAATGAATGAATAAACACATGGAATGATGACAAGCTCTGTCCCTTCATATACTCATTTAATTTCTAAAGGGAGCCCCGATGCATACAGCTGCATCCTCACAAGTCCGTTCCTGCTCAGTGACAGAATTTCAGCTTATCTAGACACAGCCTTTCATACATAGGGCTATATGTGTAGAGGGCTCAGTTGAGCTTTTGACTGCACAGGAAAGGCGGAGCCTGGCAAAACATGTATTTACATGTTTATTAATAATCTTGTTCTAAAGTCAGAGAGCCTGAATCTTGCTTGATTTTAAATTATGTCAGGAGAATTTCCCGAAATTGTTAAATTTCCTTAATGTTATCTCATATATTATCCCCCTCTGCAAAAGCATCACCCCACAACAGCAGAAAAGGTTTAAAATTGACTTATGTCTGAAAAGAATATATTCTTGTTGTTGCTATATGCCTTCAACTTATCTGGTTTATGTCTGAAAAAAGCATATTCTACAGTTTTTCAAATTCTACTCCATTATCTTAGTACCGACACATATTATTTCATATTCAAGCTCTGCTAACAAGAAGTTGCATCATATCTCAGGAACTTAAGTAGAACGTATTGTACCTCAAAGGAATTGTGGAGAAATTTTTGTAGCAGCCATGACTCCTCTAGCAGACGTCTGCGAGCTAAACTTATTTCCAGAAGTCTCTCTTTCCTAGCAAGAAGAAATATTACTGGTGACATGATGCCAAGAAGAGCTACTTTAAACATTCCCACTATCCAGTCTAAAACAACAACAACAACAACATTTATTTATATCCCACTTTCCTCCCAAAATTGGGATTCAAGGCAGCTTACAGTTTAAAAGAGCAATACAGCTAATAACATACAAAAACTGCACGTTAAAACAAATTAAATTAGTCACAATATTAAAACATTAGTTAATGTAATTAAAAAAGGTTAAATGTAATTAATATAATTAAAAAGCTATTAAAACAGTTCAGTTTAAAACAATGCAGCATTCCTTGGCCCATCCCTTAAAAACTTTCTGTATTAGAAGCCCGCTGGAATCAAAGGGGGTGATGCCTGTCTAATATAAGTATAGCAGGGTGGGGCCATTCCGCCTTTCCTGGAAAGGGAGTGCCAAGGTCTAGGGGCAGTCACTCAGTGTTTAAAGAGCTGCAACACGTAATTAACCTTTTGGTTAATTAAAGAATCACAGTGATGAGCAAGTTTAGTGAGGAGAGGCTTCAAGTATGATGACCGAGCAGGAGAATAATGAGACAACTTCCAAGCATGATTACACTAGAACTATCTCCTCAGTCAGCTATTTTCTTAACATTAGGCATTTCTATAAATACTGTCTACATTTCTCCAAAGTGGATAGCTTGAAACCAGAATGCAGTTATTGTTCTTTTCAAACTTATTTGAATTTTGCAGTGAGCACTCCTCTCGCTCTAGAGTTCCCAAGTGCTCTGAATTATAAGGGATGTCCTTTATTTGAGGGCTGGAAATCTTGTCCCTTAAAGGGCTGGCCAGTGTCCCCAATTACAATAGAAATTGTTTAGTTGAGGGCTGGGAAACATGTCCTTTTATAGACTGAATGGGATGTTAAAAATCCAATCTTGTACGTGGACATTTTGAGGGGAAAACAACAACAGAAAAAAACAAAATTAAGGCTAAGTTATAAGAGTAAGTGTGGATATTTGAAGCTCACTGCCAATACAGATAGCTATGATATGATTAAAACAGATTCAGGATTGCTGATGCACGCAAAAAACAAAACAAAACAAAAAAGGATAGGTTTTTCTACAGACAGAAAATTAATGACAGCTCTGCATGTCATGAATTGTTTTACTGTCCCTTACTGGTATTTTGAAAAGCAGGCAATCCTGCTCTACTCACCCCCAAAGCCTTCAGAACAGCATATGTTAGATGCAGGTACATGTGTTGTACATATTTCTCCTAAGTATACAAATCCCTTCCAGTATATTTATTGGAAGACATACACAGAAAATATATAATAGAAAATACATACATGAATAGAAATTTGTGAGAAACGGGGAGCAAAGTCATACAAAAATGCACACAGGAGCAGAGAGGTACATACAAATATTCCTGACTGTTCATGTAGAGTTTGTACTAGAAAACTTAAAAACTGATGAGAAAAACATTGGCACAAAATTATGCTTCAAACATCTGAAAGCTTTAGATACCAGATCAGATTTGCATGTATAACTCTGAAAATGCTACCTTCTCAGAACTGCTTGGCACTTTTTCATTACATTCTCAGAGTCATAGTGCTGATTATCCTTCAGCTGCTGGGCAAAAGAGGCCATCATATCAATCTTCTCCAGTTGGGTTTCCAGGTCCTTTTCAAATTGCATGTGTTTTTGCTGCAGGCTTTCCACACTGGACACTGAATCCTGAGTAGAATGTTAAAGAATAGCAACGCTACTAGATTATATTATTTCTCTATCTAGGTCTGTATTGTCACACTGACTGTGGAAGTAGTAGTCACAGGCAGAGATCTTTCCATGTCAGCTGCTGGCTAATACTTGTACATGGAGATGTCAAGCATTGAATATGGGGCCTTCTTCATATAAAGCATGTATTCTACCATTGAATTATGGCTCTTTAGTAAGTTGGAGGTTGTTGCTTGTTGGTTACTTCTTCTGCCACTTTCAGGATTCAGTTGTCCTCTGTTTATCAAAACTTTCGAGTGTCATGAATATTTTCCCTTTAAATACAAGAATACTCCAAATGCTCTGGTTGGCTTTGTGTTATTCTCTCCCACTGAGATGCCAGAGCTTCTTTTCAGTTTTCCAGTTTATTTATAGCTATTGTAAATTGGTCACAGATATATTAGTATATTTGTCACAAATGTACAAGTATATTTTTCCACAAATATGTACACAGATATATATGTATACATAAATACATGCAAATATATTTTTGTTTTTTTGTATGTGTTGGTGTCTGTATTTTTTAGCTCCTTCCTTCCCTTCACCAGATATTAGCAGCTGAGAAGAACAAACAATAAGAAAGTTTGCAATCTCAGCAAGATATAACAAGACAGCTTTATGAGGTTGTAGCTACATAGATGCTTTTCAAGGGCACTTGTTTTTGTGATGCTGTTCTACTGTGCGTCTGCCTTTTAAGAATAAATTTGGTTGGAGGACAATGTTTTAAGAAGCAACATCGAGTTAACACAAGGGCAACAAATGATATTAAGTGAGGAATCACTAGGGCCATTTTCACACTAGACTGTTCTAGCGCTATCATTCCACTTGCAACATCCTATAGAATCCTGGGGTTGGCCATTTTGGGAGGGGCCATGCGGCCCCTCCTGAAACTGCAAACCCCAGGATTCCATAGGATGCTGCAAGTGGAATAATAGCGTTATAATACTTTAGTGCGGAAATGGCCTAGGTCTAGGGAACTGTGGGCCTTTTGATGAAGAATACTGAAAGTAAGTTTTCCTTAGTGAAATTTTTAAAATTTTCTATTCTGTGACAACATCACTTCCATTCAACTTAATATAGTCCATTTTACTTACCCCCAAGTCTTTATTTGCAAGGAAGGCCTCTTTGCTGCCAAGCCAACTTTCGTTCTGCTCTACATAACAAAAGAATTTCTGTGCAGGAAAAAGAGAAGAGAGGAGACGGTAAGTCTAGTCTCTTTCTGATATGCTCAAGATAGTAAGAGGTTTAATGGGATTGCTTGAATCTGGAGCCATGGTTATTTCTAGAAAATCTAGAGGGATTAAGAAACATGTGGCCCTGCAGATGTTTTTGACTTCCGCCCCCAGAATCCCCATTTAGTATGTTCAATGTTAAGTAATTGCTGGACTTGTAGTCCAAAACATATTCCGAACAAAAGTTCCCCAGGCCAGACCAACAAGCACCTCATAACTATATCTGTAGAATTATTATTAATAATCGGTGCAGCACATCACTCTAGGATCCTGAATAATTACTACTGTACAGGTCTTATGTGCCTTCAAGTCATTTCCGACTTATGGCAGCCCTACGGCAAGCCTACTGCAAAGTTTTCTGGGGATGAGAGTGTGTGTGATATGCCCAGGGTCACCTACTGGGTTTTCATAGCTGAGTGGGGAATCAAACCCTGGTCTCCAGGGTTGTAGTCTATTGCTCAAACCACTACACCACGCTGGCTCTCACTGTATAAGTGACTGGTACATTTGTTTGGGTTTTTTTGTGCATGTGTGTGTTTGAAGGCCTGTAATTTTTAGCTCCCTTTTTCCTTCACCAGCTATTATATTAGATATTGTAATATTATAATATAATATGATGATAACGATGATAATGGTGATGATGATGATGATGATGATGATGATGATGATGATGATAAGTATTATACTAGGCTAGATCATTTCCATATCAAACTAACTATGAACTGTTCTAACTGTGTCACAGCAGCTCTCTAAGACCACAGTCAGAGGTCTTTTACATGCCCTGTGGCCTTATCTTTAGCTGGAGATGCCAGGAACATGAGACCCATTGCAAACAATGCAGATGCTCTCCCAGTGAGCTATGGTGTCTGACTTGCATACCACAGAAAGAAAAGAGCACTTTCAGATCTGTAGTAAGAGACATCGTCTATTTTCTATGCATTCATGAAGAGAGGGCATAGCATTCACATGAAAGGCCATGGTAAAAGTGAGTCTCACTCACTTTCGCATACCACATGGCAAAAGCTCTTCTAATTATGGATTATGAGACACAACAAATAGATATGCACACACAGCCAAAAAGTAACCTGTGGTTAGGCAGATGAACTAAGATCAAAAAGGTGATGCAGTAGTCTCTTAATTGCTTTTCTCTCTTTTTTCTCTTTGATTCAAGTTGTTTCTGCCACTAATCCAGAAAGCACTGCTTTGGATTCTTCCTGATCCTTGCTGAAGGCCTGTATCTGTTTCTTTACCTACCTGTAAGTCCTTTGCTTGCAGTAGTTTTAGATGTTGTTCTTGCCAAGCCTGGACCATTTGAGTCAATTCCTGTTGTAGTCTTACGAGGGAATGATGAATCTCAGGAGTTGCATAATGACCAGAGTTGGCGAGTTCCTGACTGTAATTGCTGAGTGCATCAAATCTTTCTCCTTGTGCTTCAATCTCTGCCTAAGAGATGTTAGGTAGACTGATGTCAAATATTCATTTAGAACCAGCTATCCAGGATTTTGTCTTTATGAGACAAAAATAGACTCTATGTAGTAACCTTAGTAACCTTCCAATACTAACATGCATATGGGAAAGTCATGAGTCCCTTGACTGTGTCATTGAACAGCACAAGTATTCAGAGAGGGGGAGGAAGGGACAGAAGGAGAGAAATTATTCTTTCTGGGACGGAATTGATTTAACTCTCCAAGACAAATTTCAGATTTAGCTGGAAACTATTAGCAAACTTTGCCTAATAATTTCATTTTAAAAAATGGAGGGAAAGGGAGACTGGACAAAAATCAGTATTCCTAAGATGTCTAATTTCTTTTTTGTTCTCAAATAGATTCCAGCTCATTTTCTTATGGGAAGTTCCGAATAAGGCTGTTATTGTGCAAACAACCTGTCTCGGTTTTGGAATTTTATAGGGGATCTAAATGTTAAAAGTTTTTGTGTCCCTTCATGTTTTTCTATCACTTCTTAGTTTTCATAGCTGCCTTTGGTCTCATCCTGGGGAAAGGTGTCATATTTATAAAATAAATAAGCAAATATATCCTTCTGTCTTTTTTAAAATCACAAACTGTATGTTAAGGAGAAAATGGAATATGGAATAACTGTGCCATGTCTTTTGACTGGGAGCGCTAGAAGTACAAATATAGGATAAGGGACACGTGGCTGGATAGCAGTACATGTGAAAGGGTTCTAGGAGCCTTGGTTGATCACAAGCTGAACATGAGTCAGCAGTGTGATGCAGCGGCCAAGAAAGCCAATGGGATTCTTGGTTGCATCAATAGGAGTATGGTGTCTAGATTGAGGGAGGTAATCGTACCACTCTATTCTGCATTGGTTAGGCCTCATTTGGAATACTATGTCCAGTTCTGGACACCTCAATTCAAGAAGGATACCAACAAGCTGGAACATGTCCAGAGGAGGGCGACCAAAATGGTGAAGGGTCTGGAAGCCATGCCCTATGAGGAACGGCTGGTAGGTTTAGTCTGCAGAAGAGAAGGTGAGGGGACACGATGGCCATGGTTAAATATTTGAAAGAGGAAGTGGGCTTGTTTTTTGCTGCTCCAGAGACTAGGACAAGGAGCAATGGATTCAAGCTGCAGGAAAAGAGATTCCACCTGAACCTCTGGAAGAACTTCCTGATGGTCAGAGCTGTCCGGCAGTAGAATATGCTGCCTCAGAATGTGGTAGAGTCTCCTTCTTTGGAGGTTTTTAAGGAGAGGCTGGATGGCCATCTGTTGGGAATGCTTTGATGTATGTTCCTGCATGGCAAGGGGTTGGACTGGATGGCCCCTGAGGTCTCTTCCAACTCCATGATTCTGTGATTCTACATCTAAAAACAGCCTGTGTTCAATTGTGTTTCTTGTCTGATGGTTATCTTTATCCATCACAGTCTAACGTGGGAAGCTCTGCTCTGTGTACCATCTCCTTGAGAATTTAGATATTTTGGATCACCACAGGGAAGTTCCTATGGAATATTTGTCCTGGGAAAACCCACTGGGGATCAGCCCCTTTCTGTTAAAAGATGTTTTTAATCTCAAATTTGCATTTTCATGTCTATAATCACCTGAGCATTTCAGCCGTTTCTCACTGGCAGCAGCTCTGTAATGGGTAGGAAGCCATGTTTAGCTACCAGATAACTTCTCAAAATTAGGCCCAAACACCTCTGGGGTAGAGATATTTACCTTAGACTCATGACTCAACCAAGGCAAACACACTGTCTCATGAGAAAACTTTCCAAGGCACTGGACCAATCCTGTAGTTATCAGATTTTGTCTAAGGAGGGAGAGTTGCCACAAAACCAAAGCAAGGCAATGGGTGAGAACATTTAAGCACCACCATTTTCCCATGGTCTAAACTCCACAGTCAGTCCCAACTACTACTGTTTTAAGCTATTTTGCTTTAATTGAGGTACCCACTGATATTCTGTGACACAAATATTTATATAAGCTCTACCTACAGACAAGTGTAACACTATATAATCTAGCCATAGCAGAAGGAAAGAAGTCTTGGACATAGAGATTCTATTGTGAAATCCTAAGATAAGCTATACAAGAAAGAAATGAAGAAGATAAAATCTTCAGCCATTTCTGCACTGCACTGTTAAAGTGTTATTATTCAACTTTCAACATCCTATGCAATCCTGGGGCTTGCAGATTAGGCAGGGGTATTTAGAAGTCTCAGTCAGAAAGGTCTTTGTCCTCAATAAACTACAAATCCCATAATTCCATAGGATGTTGATAGTGGAATAATAGTACTACAACAGTGCAAGGTGGAAATGGCCTTAGTTTGTGCTGAAAAAGTTTTCTGTCTTGAAAAATTGCCATATAACTCACGTTAAAAAAAGAGCAGTCAGCAATGGACATTTAGATTGGAAACAGACAGCAAGGAATACAGATGCAACTCCTTGATGAAAACTTAATTGCCATTGCTTGTACATCTTAGGCCCTTTTCGCACAGGCTTTCTGTCGCGCGACAGCCCCGTGAGCCTCGCGGGAGTGGGAGCGTCGCTCTGCACGACGCACTCCCACTTCCGCTGCGCTCACGGGGCTGCAGCGGCGCGATCGTGGGTTTTTTGATTTTAGCCTCAAAGCGAAAATCACCCGCGCTCGTGCAACGCTCCCGGCGCCCATGCACACTTACCTCCTGTGCGGAGCGTCGGGGAGGCGGCCGGGTCACGCTTCCTTCCCTCCGCCCCGCGGAAGGAAGGGGCAGGGCGCTAGCGCAACAGACGCGACAGCCTCCTGCTTCGTGTGAGCGGGGGGACGGACGCGACAGCCTCCTGCTTCACGCGAGTGGGGGGGACGGATGCGACAGCCTCCTGCTTCGCGCGAGTGGGGGGAGGGCAGCTCGCACGAGGCTGCCGCTTCCCCCCTTCCTTCGCCTGCGGAAAGAAGGAGGGGGGAAACGGCAGCCTCCCGGAGGAGCCTTCTCGCACGAGCCGCCCTCCCCGCTCGTGCGAGAAGCCTCAATGCAAAAAGGGCCTTAGTTATGAATGAACAGAATTGTTAAGGTCAAGCATCCCTTAGACTACAGATTATTCTGAAACCAAGGTCATATTCACACAAGGATTTTATAGTAGAACTTCACAATGTTGCTGATATTTCATTTTTATCTTGATTTAATCCCAGGTATTTTGCCATCAAAAACAATCCATTGGTTAGCCTAGGTCATGGGATTGTTCTTTTTCTTTTTTTAAACCTGGCCTAATAGACATCTTTCACAGATATCTCAATGTATACTTTGTTATGTATAGTAGGTGCGGTCATTCAAGGTTTCCCCAAACCACTATTCCTACTTTATTTCTGGTAGGGGAGGTGGAAAATGGGGTCAGCTTTGCTCTCCCTTCTATGCTTTAGGTAGTTACTTTTCACTGATGTTTTAAAAATGGGCTTTATTGAGCTGTGAGGGGATGAAAGGGTCAAGTGAGAAACAGTGTGTTGGGAATGAGGGAATGCTATGGCAACAATCCTTGATAAGAATAAAGAGAGAGAGCTGCAAGGTCATTCAGTTGGCAGGTAGAATGAGAAAATGGGAGGGAAATGGTAGAGCCTGGGAAAAGTTGTTTTAATTAGCTGTCAAATAGAGGTAGTATTTGAAATATTACCTTTTATAAAGTTCTGCAAATCCAATAATTATTTAGTCTTGGTAGTTGTCAAGGTATGCAGCTGTCTTCTTTGATGTTCCTCAATAAAGCTTTTGAGATCTCTAAGCCTAATTACTGGGACGTGAAGCTATCCTGTACATCACACTGAATGTACAATGAATAAAGCCTTCCCTAGGGATGCCACACTGTCCCTGATTCTCTCTGCCTCCTTTTCAAAAGCTTGTAGTACTCTAGTTGTAGCAGTATGGCAGCAGGGGAGCCCTTTAGAGCCTGCTGAAGGAATGTCACAACAATGCAATTATGAGAGTGCAAAAGATAATTAAAATTAAAAAAAATGTGGATCAGGGAAAGTGCCAACTGTCTCCCAGGAAATAGCCAAACAGGGATGAGGAGTGAGGAAATGTGTGGAAAACGTAGTGGGCAGCCATCCAAAAGCATGTCCTTTTGATGGAAAGCTACATGTGGATGATTGCTACAATCACAGGACCAACCTAAAGTGCAAAAGACAGCATTACAATCCCAGTAGCATGGCAATGGTATAAACTCCAGTTCTCAGGTGAAACAAGAGACTAGTCTGAACAGGTCCTAAGGTCTTTTAGAATGGAATAGAGGTAGAATAGTGTTGTTAAAACATCTTTGTTGCAAGACGTTGCCTCTGTTGCATTTTCCTTCTGCTGTAATTCCACGTGATTGCTCTCCTCCTCCCAAATCTATTTGTCAGCCATAATTATGGTTCTATCCTGCTTTTCCTTCCTGAAAAGATCTCTTTCATATATATCACAGTTTAGGGATCAAGTGGTTCTAGATGGGTGTGTTCTGGATATGCCGCAAGCATGGTTCTTATAGGAGTGTCTCCATCCATTCTCATTTTATTTTCACGCTCCCTCATCAAAGGTTAAAAAATGTTTCAATACAAACATAATTGTACTCCTCCATCACAGCTGCCTCCCTTTGATCTCTCAGTCTCACAACCTTTTCGCACGGGCCTTTTCTCGCGCAACAGCCCCGTGAGCCTCGCGGGAGTGGGAGCGTCGCTCCGCACGATGCACTCCCACTTCCGCCGGGCTCACGGGGCTGAAGCGGCGCGAGCGTGGGTTTTTTGATTTTCGCTTCGAAGCGAAAATCACCCGCGCTCGCGCAACGCTCCCGGCGCCCGCGCGCACTTACCTCTCGTGCGGAGCGTCGGGGAGCCGGCCGGGTCGCACTTCCTTCCCTCCGCCCCTGCGGAAGGAAGGGACGGGGCGGGGTGCTAGTGCGATGGACGCGACACATCCTGCTTCACGCGTGCGCGGGGGGCGGACGCGACAAGCGCCTTTCTCGCGCGCGCAGGGGGGGATGGACAGGACAGGCGCCTTTCTCACACGCGCGGGGGGGATGGACGGGACAAGTGCCTTTCTCGCGCGCGTGGGGGCGGATGGACGGGACAAGCGCCTTTCTCGCGCACGCGGGGGCGGATGGACGGACGCGCGAGCTGCCGCCGCCTCCGGGAGGCTGCCGCTTCCCCGCTCGTTCCTTCGCCTGTGGAAGGAAGGAGGGGGGAAGTGGCAGCCTCCCAGAGAAGGCTTCTTGGGTGAGCCGCCCTCCTCCGTCGCGCGAGTGCCGGCGCTGCGAAAAGGGCCTCAGTCTCCCCGTATCTCTTCATCTCCCTTCCCCCTTCCCCACTAATACAATCTCATGGTTTCTTATACTTTTTTCTTCAATGTGGGAACGTGATTGTGCAGCTCCGATAATGCCATTTAAAGAAGCAATGTGGGAGATCCCGGGCAGGGAAAAGTGACAACAACTCCCAAGGTTATAGTTGAATATGACTTGAGGGGTGGGGAAATATGCAGGGGAGGTAGTAGGGGAGTACTGGATGGATACCCCAAATGGCTGCCAGTGTGGAAATGCTAAAGCGTAAATGACTGTTCTAATCACCGGACGGAAACTAAAGTTTGAAATGTAATATTACTATCCCAGTAGCATAGTGCTAATAAAAAACCCACTTCTCTAGTGGAACAAGCGATTTGTTTTTGTAGAGGAACAGAGAAAAAGCCCAATGAGAGGAAATAAAAAGTGACGTAACTTATACTTACCTTTCTTTCTTGATGTTCCTCAATCATACTTTCAGCTTCAGCAAGACTTTTCGGAAGACCTCCAACCTCAATTCGACCTTTGACTTCTTGAATCCAGTCTAGAAGCTCTCTCATTTCAGAGTTAAACTTGTGCAACTGGTAAGAGGCAGCCAACTTCTCACCCCTGCCACATAAAGATCGATCAAGAACTATTCCAGGACTTATCTATCTACAGCTTTTTTGTACACCATCTCTTCCTTCATAACTAATACTACACATATTCCTGATGGAATAAAGCCAGGTTCATTGAGAACAGAAGGCTTGAAAACTGTGTTTCCTCACCTTAAGTTTTCCTTAACATCACAGGCAAACCATGGTGTGGGGTTTTCCAAGTCTCTTATCTATACATTTTACCTTCTCCTCTAGCAGCATTTGCACAAAGATGTAGGGAAATATAAAAGCACAGATGCAATTAGAGAGCCAGTGTGGTGTAGTGGTTAAATGCCAGTACTGCAAGCCACAAGGTTGTGAGTTCGATCCTGCTGGGCTCCAAGGTTGACTCAGCCTTCCATCCTTCTGCAGGTCGGTAAAATGAGTACCCAGCTTGTTGGGGGCATGTATAGAAATGTATCGAAATACATGCTATTTGTAAGTTGTTTGCCGCCTCGATCCATATGGAGAGGCGGGATACAAATAAATTAAATAATAATAAATAAATAAATAGTGGTTTGAGTGTTGGACAAAAACTCCCACAGACTAGGATTTGAATCCCCCATTGAGCCATGGTAACCTAGTAGATGACTTTGGGCAGGTCATACTCTTTCAACCTTAGGCCATTTCCACACTACACTGTTATAGTGCTATTATTCCACTTTCAACATCCTGTGGAATTCTTGGGTTTGTAGTTTACTGAGGCTAAAGAGCTCTCTGACTGAGAATTCTAAATGCCCCTCCCTAAACTGCAAACCGCAGGATTCCACGGGATGTTAAAAGTGGAATAATAGCACTATAACAGTGTAGTGTGGAAATGGTTATAGTTGAAGACAGTGGCAAATCTTCTCTGAATAAATCTTGCCAAGAAATTCCTGTGATAGGGTCACTATAGGTTGGAGACAACTTGAAGGCATGTAACAGCAACACCTAACTAGAGGCAAGTCCGTTCCTCCTGCCCATTCTATTCTAATTCTGCCATAAAAAGCCTTTGTGAAGACTCTTGGCCCTCACTGTAGCTGGGCTACTCAACATTTTTCTAATCTGAAATATGAGGAGAAAACCACCTTCCTTCTAATGTGAGACCAAATATGGTGTTCCAAGGCAGAGAGAGAGAGAGAGATGAAGGATATCCAAGGCAGAGAGAAAGAGAGATGAAGGCAGAGAGAGAGAGACGAAGGATAAAAAGTACAGTTGATACTCTTTTTAGGGTAAGATATACCCAGACCACAAACTTGGAGGTGATCACCAGTTTAGCTGGGCTTCTAATTAACAGTTGGCCCTCCATATCCACATATTCAGTATTCATGGATTAAACTAACCAAAGCTTGGAAATATATTTTTAAAAAATCCAAAAAGCAAACTTTGATTTTGTCATTTTATATAAGGGACTCCATTTTACTGCACCGTTGTACATAATTGGACTTGAGCATCCACAAATTTTGGTATCCAAGGGGAGTCCTGGAACCAAACCCTAAGGGATACTGAGGGCCCACTATATTTACTTAACTTTGCCTCACAGTTAAACAAACTTTACTAAGAGTAATGGTTTGAAGTTGACAAAAACAGGGGGACTTAATCACAGCCAATGCCCAAATTTGTAACTGTATTGTGACTAGTTCTACCTATGACCAATAATATAGAGCTCAATGTGTTTACAGATTCAGACCCAGCAAGAATGGGTAAATAAGATGGCCTGAGTCTGTATAGTCAAGACAGAATTACTGTAAATGTTTACCTTTGCTTGGCCAGACCCTGGAGTCGCAGCCAATGGTTTTTCATTTCCCTTTGCTTTGTTGCCAGTTTGTCACTTAAGGAGGATATATTCCTTCTGCAAAGTGGGAGTGAATATAGCTCCAGTGGCTAAAAGATGAATTACAAACAAATATTGTGTTTTAATTTTTTAAAATCATCATTAGCACTATCTTGTTTTCAGCTTGTTAAAAGCTGTCTTGGATCCCATGCTGATGTGATGTAAAAGAAACAAACAAACAAACAAAAACAAAATAATATAGGAAGCACATATACTCTGGACAGTTATCATGCTGTTTCTTCTGAAATGCTCTCTTAATTTAAAATATGTATACCTCACTTTTTTGTTCACAATAAACCTGCACAAATGGTTCCCAAAATGAATAAGCACAGCAGCAAAGACAGATGACAAAATAAAACACTAGAAATATATAAAACAAAGATGCTCCCTCCCACATTCAAAGGCCCTTTGGAACAGGAAAGATTTTTACATCATGGCATATAACCCAGGGAAGGTGAGAATTTAATATATGATGTTATCAATGCTAACAAATGCATGCAGTTCCTAGTTCTGTTTCATTGTTCTAAAACATTGTAAGTTTTTTTTTTTTTTTTTTTAAGAGTGTTGGGGCTCCTTGAGAACTAAAGCAAGGCAGAAAAATTGCAGCCTGTGGGCTGCATGTAGACTCCTTGGCCATTTTTGGGGCCCCAGGAGTCAAAATCTTTTTGCCTCCAAATACCTTCTAGAGTGTACATGGACTCTTTCTGCAAGAAAATGTTTTCTTTATATTGTAGAAAGGCTAAGACGGCTGCCCTGGACAGTGCAAATAAGATTGGGAATTTTCTATTATTTTTCAGGAACTACCACTGGGACTAGGTGTAAGTGCAGGAACAAAGTATCTTTACTGACAGAAAATGTAAAACATCATCCTGTTCTTTGTTCTGTTTCTGAAGTGTGTGTCTGATTGAAGTGTACACCCTATTATTTGCTAATGCTCAGTGTCACTAAATACATTACTTTGAGTTGCTGCAGAGTAACTGTTGTATTTCTGCTACATACATATTATGTAGTAGATGTACATTTTCATACAAATTATGAAGAAAAGCACTGATCCACTGGGAATAGATATGACATGAAGGGGATTGCTGCATTCACTTAAAATGGTGCCTATGAAGGATAAATTTCCAGTGCATGGGTTCATAATATTTACCATGTCCATTTCACATAGCAAATCCTGTTTGTGTTTTACCTCCATTTTAGACTGAATGATGTCAATTTCTCTCTCCATTTCTTTATGTCTCCGGATTAGGTTTTCAGCACTTTCTATATCTTTCCCATAATCCAATGTTTGAATAAGTACAGTCTTGGTGGGTAGGTGGGTGGGTGGGAAGGCAAAGAAGACAGTAAAATATTAGAAGTCAGATGTTTTAAATAGCTGAAGAACCATTACTATCTTTTCCCTTAGAAATTATCTTTAATTGCTTTGTACATTTACATACCCATACATATATTTCAATATACTTGAATTAATTTACATAAATGTAAAATTGGAGAGGGGAACCATGTCATTCCATGTTGATGCTGACCTACAATTCCCATAATCCCTTACTAGCAGCTATGCTAGCTAGGGCTGGTGGGATTTGTAGACCACATCTGTGTACCTTCTGACGCAATGAAATAAGGTCAGATTAATTACAACAGTGTGGAGTTGGGTTTTTCCAAATCTAGGAACCCAAACACTAAACTTAAGATGGGTGGGGACGAACCCCTCCCACCAATATCCAAGCCAGTCTCTTGCTGCATCTTCCTGTATGCTACAGATATTTTTAGTTAACTAGAAGGTTGCCAAATAAACAGAACTTTAGCATTAAGTAATAAATATTTGGAACTAGTTGAGTTATCCCCCTTCTCTTTAAAGCTAGCAAATGATGAAAAATCTTAAGTGATTAATCATCAACTTTTCAAGCTTACACATATGAATACATACAAATCTAATGGGAAAAATATTACTGTTCCTACTATTTCATTAGTTTGTAGAAAATCTCAAACACAGGGATGGTAAATGCTACAATTTGTTTGAAGACATTAAAGAGTATTGTCCACAGTTTTTCTCTTTTGCTCATATTACAATAATTTCTGCATATTTGCATTGTGAAATATCATTTTTTTCCAGGGAATTAATCAAGGAGATAAAGGAACTGAACAAAACAGATTACCTTTTCAGTAATTCTCTCTGTGATATCATCAATTTCTCTGATCAACGCATGGATCTCCAAGGCTCCTTCCAATTTCCGCTTATAGGCTTTTAGATCACCATGAAAACTGTTCCACCTGTATTGGAACAATAATTTTAAAGACAGTACTATGAGCTACTGTAGTGCATAACATTAGGGTTGGAAAGAATATTCAATATTTGAAAAATGATAAAAAGTGGGTTTCTCAATGTTGGGTAAACCCAGCAACTAGAATCTCAGACAGGGTGAGAAGTTCTGCAGTTCAGGACATATTCTGCATGAAAATGCATGCAATTTTTGGGCAGAAAAGGGACAAGTTTAGTGCTCAGAAAATAGCATTTGATGTGAAGAAAACAACATTTCTGTGCAGAAAATTCTGTTTTCTGCACAAAAAAGTATCTATTTGCTTGCACAGAATAACGCCCAAACTGCCAATTGTCTTCAAACACTGTCTGGTTTTCAATGACTGAGAATGAGAAAAAATGGTAAAATCTTTAATTTTTGCCTGCAGGAATGAAATTTACAATATTTATATCCATACATAATGTAAGTGCCAATGGATGATTCAAGTTCCTATTAGCTTTCATCTCCCTCTCTTACTTCTATAAGTGTGTGTGTGTTTTTCCATCTGCGATGAAGTCTTGTTCACTTCTTTGTTAAAATCTGAAACAGTCTTTCAGAAACAAAAAAGACGACCTTGGAACAAAAGTTCCTAATGTAGAGGTGTATAAGGAGATGAACATCATACATATCCATTCCAGTCTTTCATTCCCATGATTCTTTGACAATGTTGCAGATTAGTTGCAGGGAATGTGTGATCTCCCATATTTTAGACTGCAATTCCCATCAATCATAACTAGTATAACCAACAGGAAGAGAGCATGAGAACTGCAATCCTACAGTATCTGGTAGGCCACATGGTCTCATCATTTTTGCTAGATAGTGATTTATGGAAATAACATTTAGATATAATCATCCTTCCCACGTGTGCAGATCAATACAGTGGCCATGCTATCCCACTCCAACTCTGAAGCTGATCAGCTTTGACTGAACATTTTCTCCTTCATTTGGGCAAAAGTATGGATTTCCACACATACCTCTCATTGAGCTGCTTTCGGCACTGGTATATTGTTTTCATCTCCTCTTTATTGCCTCTTTCTAATTGCATAGCAGTGGCATTGATAGCACTGATGTGAGCATCATCCACTGTTGCTCCCTGCAGGACCAAATATCAAAGAGAAACAGACTGATTTAGGCAACAAACCAAATTGCAGCTCTTGTAGGCTGGGCCTTCTAAAGCCATATCTGTGGCTCAGAATGGTACTGCTTACTGTAAATATGTGCTATACCCAACAAATTCAGAATCCTGTTGGACTGCTGTTTTCCAAAATTAGCTTCCTCTCATCCTATAACACCATAAAAATGAAATAGTATTTAAGTCCATGTTAAATTATTATTGGAGGCTAGCATAGATGACTCTGACCCCTCTGCCTTCTCCCCCATTTAGTTTATTTTAAAAACCCCAAACTTTTAACTTAACGTGAATACTCCATTCCATACAGATCAGTCTCCTACACCACAGTCTGAAGTTGCTGCACACTGACAATACATAGCAGAGGAATCATTGCTACTCTAGAGTTCTTTTATACTCTAATAATTCTTTAAATGTCATTGCTGAAAATAAAAGGATTGCAATTCCTGTAAGACTGTATAAACTGATATTCTTTCATAGGGCACACATACTCTCTCTCCAAAGCTTTTGAATAATCTTGTTTGTAGCTCTAGTTTGGGAGAAAGTGGGAGAGTATTGCATTTGCTGGTTCATATTTCACATTCAGCAGCTAATTAAGTAGCTATGCGGTCATTAGCAAAATAATAAGCAAAACAGCAACTGAAGTAAGCCATGGGCTTAACAAGAAGTTAATGGGGAATGGAATGGAAAGTGTTGGCTGGAACGGGTGGAGAAAGGCCATGAGAAGGGGCAAATAGCAGGCCACAATTGACCTTGAAGAGATCACTTATATTGTATTTCAGGGAGATATCTACCGTGCCCATTACTCTGGTGGGCGCCAGTTGTATTCTACTCAAAGGGAGAGTTTGCTGAAAGGGTATGTGCTGGACTTTGTGCTGTGACATTGTTATGAAGAATTCTTGTGCAAACTTGCATAGAAATGTATTATTTATATGTACTGTGAAACTTGCATTGATAAATTATGGTATTCTTTTTCTGTAAGACAATAAACATTTTCAAACACACACACACACACACACACACACACAAGTTGTCTTTGGCTTAAGTCCAGACTATCTGAAAAAACGCATCTCTCTTTATGAGTCTGCCTGTGCTTTAAGAATTGCAGGGGAAGGCCTTCTCTTGTCTCACCACCACCATTCCAGGTACATCTGGTGGGAGCAACCTTTTCAATGGCTGCTCTCAAGTTGTGGAACTCTTTTCCAGTGATGTAGACTTGAGTCGACTGACTTGGACTCAAATTGGACTTAAGTCGCTTCAGTGACTCAACTTGGACTCAACTTGGTGATAAATGATAAATGACTTGACTCGACTTGAGACTTGTATATTTTTTAATGATTGACTTGCTGCCCTTGGTTCAGTAACATAACACATTCATCCAGAAACCTTACGACTTTGAACAATGCTTCCATCTCTTTTTGCCCACTGGTCACATGACAATCTGTCTCAAGCCCAAAGCGTGGGCACATTTCTCAGAGGAGAATAGCAAATGGGTTAGGCAATGGGCCTGAGGTCTGCTGAAGAGTAAAAGACTTAAATACATCACTGCTCTTTTCCCCAGGATGGCTGGTTGGCCCTTGCACTGCTATCTTTCTGCTGCCAGGTAAAGACATTTTTATTTAAGGAAGATCTGATTTTTAGTGTGTTGTGGCAAATGGAGCATTTAATGGGGAGTGTAGTGTTTGTATTTTCTTGTTTTAAGCATCTTTTAATGCTGCTTTTAACTTGTTTTTTCAACTAGTGTTTTTAAAATAGAATTTTAGTTTAATTGTGTTTTAACATTTGCGTGAAGAGTTTTTAAACTGTATTGTGCTTTTAAAACACTGTATGCCACCTTGGATCTCATGCTGGGAGAAAGCTGGGATATAAATGAATTAACAACAGAAAAAGATGTTTTGCAAAATAAGAAGCTAAATAACAATATAGATCCAGCTTCCTCATTCAGGGATCCTTTCACACTACATAATTTTAGCACTATGAGTAGGGTCCTCAAGGACAATTGTGGCTTGCTATATTTCCCTTCTCATGCCCTTCCTGCACCCATTTGAGCCAACACTTTCCATTCCATTCCCCATCTGCTTTTTGCCAAACCTATGGCTTGCTATAGCTACTATTATTTTGCTTATTCCACTTTAACTACCATTCCACGTTAACAGCTCTCACACCCTATAGAATCCTGCAGCTTGCAGGCTTTTGAGGCATTAAAGCTCCCTGGCTGAGAATCCCTCCCTAAATTGCAGTCCCAAGAATTCGAGAGGATGGAACCATGGTAGTTAACTATAAGTTATTACTATGCAAGTAGAATTAGTTGGAAGAACGAGGTTCCATGGTCTGTAGATCCCAGCATTCCCCATCCTCACCCATGATAATAAATAAAGCTCTTGAGAGATTGCCCCCTGCAACTTTTTTTTTTTTTTTTGAAAAGTAAGAGACATGTAAAAACGGTTTGGAGATGACACAGCCATAGCTCGGTTAACAAAGCCTTTGACAAAGAAGCTCCTTTTTACAAAGTCTTTTTATACCCTCCTGGTCCTCTGTCTAGCTGGAAGTTTTTCTGTAGCATCATTATGGAGAGGCTGGTGAAGGAGGGACAGAGAAACATAGACTTTCAGTGCTGGATTGTAGCAGTGTGTCTGCAATTAACCATGCAATAAAGCTTGAACTGGAAAAGAACAGGATTCTGCTCCAACCAATTCTACTGTAACTATGTGTGCTTGCCTAAAACAGACAAGGTAAGCAGTAGCTGCCTGAAGAATCCATTACTGAGTATGTGTGAACATGAGATGGAAAAAGTCCTCCCTGGCTGCATTTTGGAAGAAGCTTTCAGGTGGTCTCTAGAAGGTTCAAAATGTTTTTGTTTACTTATGCAAGGCTTATCTGGTTGTTTTATTTCACAAATGGATATGGTTGATTTTGAATAAAAGTTAGCTGAAATCACTGTTCTTTTGTTATGTAGGAACCTAACCCTATTCTTTACATGTTATTTCCACCTCTGGTACCTAATTTTCTGGTAAAGAAGTAATGCCCAGGAACACATCTACTTTGTTGACTGGAGTATACATGTATAACACACTATTATCTGGTCCTTGTTTCTGTTCCTTCAAAACCTGGTACACATGTGTAGGCAAATATGTTCACCCACAACAGTTTATAGCAACAGAAACCAATTTAAGAATTACCCTACTGCTTTTCTACACGCTATGGAAAAATAGATGTGGCTAACATGTCCAAAAATATGTAGATTCTGGGAGGATGTATTAGGATGGATAAGTCAAATGTTGGGCCACACAGTTCACTTCATAGAGGCACTATTATAAATTTCTGTAATTGACAGAGAAAAAGAAAACATGCCAAGTAAGGACCTTATAGCATTTATGTTAATTGCCCCATGATTAGAAATAATTAAAACACAGAAAATATTAGTAAATCTTTAGAAAAATGGTTAAATAGAATATGGTTCATCACCCTTTCAGCGAAAAAACAACATACAAAGTAAGAGTAGCAAGATGAGACATAGAAAAAAAGATACATTTGAGATTATAGCCTGCTCTCCACATTTGCAGGTTAAGCATTTGCAGATATGATGATTCATGGATTATTGGGGAGAAAGAGATGAGATGGGAAGGGGGCATGTGTCTTTGCTCTCTCGTGTGGGTGAGAGGAGAAAGAGGATGGGATCAGTGGGGGGCAGACACATGCGTTCACTCATTTGAGTGGGCAGAAGGGGGAAGGGGACGGGAGGAATTAGGGTACACATGTTCACTCACTTGCTCATTTGCATGTGTGGGTGCAGGAAAGGGGATGGGATGTGTGGAGGGCATTTGTGCACATTGGTTCACTTGCTCTCATGTGGGTGAGAGGGGGAAGGGGATGTGATGGAAGGAGGGTGTCTGTGTGTTCACTCACTCATGCAGATGGAAATGGGATGGGTGGGTGTCTTCTTTTCCCTACATCCACTCTCCCATCCCATCCCATTCCCATCTCTTGTCCACATGAGTGAGTGAGTGAGGGATTGCGCGTGGCTGGGCCTAGCCACCCACCAATACAGGGCTTTTTTGTGTATGTTAAACACTATTCACAGTTCTTCTACTTTTACAGGGATCATCTGCCCCTAACTCCTACAAAAGTGGAGGACTGACTGTATTTGGAAGCCATTTATTGTTTATATTAATCAAAACAGTACTGGCCTTAAACCTCTTTTGGATCAAGAGATATTTTAGAAAGATGATTTTTGAAGCTTATGATGTAAACGACATATACTTATTTGGAAGACAATCTGTATATATAAAATGATGGACAGGGATAAGGTTTATGACTCCATGATTTGGGGAGGGGAAGGTAGAAGGGAGGGATAGAGGGAGAATTTTTAAAAATTATGGTATCTGTATAGGAAGAAGGAATGATTGTATGTATCAGGATTATAATTGTTGGTATGAAATCATGTAATAATTTTTTTAAAAAATTAAAACATTACTATGGAGTTTGGTAGCTTCATTCTCATTAAGACACTGAAGATTCAACCTCCACCAAGCTTCATTTCTGTGTTATATTATTATTAGGTGCCTATCCATTACCAGTCTGCTGCAGCTATTAGGTTTCTTGCTGAGGTCATAAGGGACTCAGAAAGTTTTAGTCTTGTCTGGTCTAGCTCTGTTGATTTCCTCTAGTTGATGCGGTACCATTTAGGCATGCTGTCCAGAACTGACAGATGCATTTTCACTCATGTGTTTTGGGGGAAGGGAGAAGGATTATTAGAAAAGTTCAAGTTTTTCCTGAGATCTCTGTGTTTTTGGGATTAATATGTAGGGAATATTAATTTTCCTTCTGCCATTATGGGTGAAAAGGACAATGATGTAAGGCTGAAGACAATGATGCAAAAAGAAAATGAGAAAAATTGATGAATGATATAAAGAAGGAAAATGCCAACAAATACATCCAACCACGTGTTTCTGAGTGCAGCCTGTCAGAAAAACAGGTGCCCTTTCTGAATCTACTTGCTTTTGCCAGAATAAGTTTGCTCTTGTTGTGAAGTTTGCTTTAATAGTTCATGCCTGAAAGATGTCAGCACAAACAAAACTGGATTAAGCAGATAATGTGCTGCTATTGCCAAACAGTGACTGGTTGTGAGTGCTTAATATATTTCAATGCCCAACTCCATACCCATGGGGTTGTATGATAAGTTAACTGTGATGACTCACTATCACAGAGGCAGAACCTGAGAGGCCACAACAGAGAAAGATGAAACAACCAGCTGTCATGTCATGCTCCCCTTGCTCAAAGTGTTACTATATTTTACTAAATGTTAACGCTGTTTTGAAAACTAATCTTGCCAGGGGTATATTACATTACTGTAATTATATTATATAAAACCCAATCACTTATGCCAAACAAGGAATAGTATTAAATTTTAAAAGATGAAAGCGTTTTGCTATTGTTAACTCAATGCTTTATAAATTGAATATGAAAAAGCTATGAATAAGTTTTGGTTCATCAGAGTTTGAGCTGCAGACCACCCTACATTTTGTACACTGATGTCAACTCCAGTCTTCTCCCCAGCAAAATCACAGAGTGCTGATGACGTGCAGACATCTATAAGTGCTCAGGTATGCATATTTGGACTGTCTCAAGGGGTCAAGATGGCCAGAAGCATGTATACATCGTAAGAATGAAAAATTTTAATAAAAATAAATTAAAAAAAAAGATGAACATGTATGATTGCATGTCATCCATACATTCCAGTGTTTTACTAATCAACACACTTACCAGCCAAACTCACATGAAATATTTACATATTAAAAGATTAGGTAGTACCTAGCCATGAAAGGTCAGTGAAACTGGGACTGTAAAAAGTCTCTCTTACCCCTGATGTTCCTCGGAACTCATTCAGTCTTTTCATAAGCTGGAGGCAATGTTCATAGTCATTTCCAACATCACCAACATTAATCATGACTTCCTAGGGAAAAGCCACGAGTAAAATTAGCATTCTACGCTGTGCACACTGTAGGTCCAGAATGTCTTTCTGGTGGCTTTCCCTACTCTATCACCTAGAGATTAATTTTTTTAAAATATTACATCTTACTTTATTGGACTACGCTGCATTATGAAGCACCCTGGTCACAATATTTGCAGAACCATTACTTGCTACAAAAGCAAATTGCTGTTGTGTGCCTTGAAGTCATTTCTGATTTATGGTGACCCTAAGGCAAAGCTATCACAGGACTTTCTGGGTCTAAGAGTGTGTGACACACCCAAGGTCACCCTGTGGATTTCCATGGTCAGTGAAGAATCAAACTCTGGTCTCCAGGATCATAGTCCAACGCTCAAACCACTACATCATGCGAAGGCGAATACAACAAGGGATGAAAATTGAATTCTCACTAATATGTGCATGTGAGGTCAAAATAATGAATAACAAGAGGCCAAATGAAAGGCTGTATTGCCATCATAGCATTTCTTCCTATATTAGCCATAATCGATCCTCCAATAGTGTTCATTTATCATTGACTGTAGGAGATTTAGAATTAGGAATTGCTAGAAAACAGCCCAAAGGTGAGTCTTTGAATGTTATGATTAATTGAAGACGCTTGCAAAATAGTTGTTCAACATGTTCATCATAAATTCTATATATGTTGGTTTAAAAAAGAATGCATCCTATATCTTTTTATTTTATTTTTGTTGGTTTTCAATAAAAAGTATATTAAAAATGCATCAAATACTCAACATAAAGCCTAAACTAGATAAGGTGACATTTGCACTATTAGCAATTCTGTGAATCACTTTTAAACAGTAAATAGTAGTAATGCAGTAGGAGACAAGGAAAATTGGGAATTAGCAATGCTGCTGTAGTTCTGATCAATTTTGGGCTAACATATGTTTCTCCCAATGAAATAATGGCAGAAAAGGTGGTTGGAGTGGAATGTACTGATCCAGATGAAGACTGCAGCAGAGGACAAAGTGTTAAAAGGTCCCTGGCGCCTGCCTCTGCATGCTACTCAATATTTAAAAGCCATTCAAAATGACAGCTGAAAAGCCTAACCATGCATTTTTAAATATATGGGCCCTAGACTTTTGTGGATTCAGCACTTGAAGATTTGATTATTTGTGTGTTATTTTATTTTATTTTAAATTCTTATTCTATTTGCCCCTGCCATGGAAAATATGTTCTTCTGACAGAAGTGGACCATAGAGTCACACTGGACAACGTAGAGGTTCCTAGAGAGAACACTTCTTTAGGCATTGCTAGGTCTTCCAGCATGATTCTATGGTTCACTTCCACTGGAAGTTGACCACAGAATCATACTGGAGGACCTAGAGATTTCTAGAGAACTGTTCTCAAGTAAAAAAAATCATGATTTCTTAAAATTTACCCCTAACCCTTGCAAGAGTGGACACGTCACTGTACATATGGACAAATACAACAAACAGCATTCCCATCTCAGGAAATAGGTCTGTCCTCCCTTAGAGAATGGTGGGCACAATATTTCTAAGGATGCAACATATACACACTGAAACATACAATATTTTCCATTTCCTATAGGAAACACTAGCATAAACACTGTGAAAAAGAAAGTAATATCACGCATTTTCAAATCTCCATGGTTAAAAAGATGTTTTCTAATAACAATTTTGGTCTGCCTATTGTCAGTGAGAGCGTGAAGTTGCTCCCACATGCAATACATGTTCTGGGACTGGGATGAATGGTAAGATACTGGAGGACACAACTGTATGTTATGCCCTGCCCTGTGATGTAGCCAGCCCACTGCCATGAAGTGTGGTAGAAGATGCTGCTCTGTCATTACTGTTGAAGTAAGATCTAGTTGTCAGTCATGTCAGGTTCCATACATGGAATGGGAAGGGATACCCTCTTGTCTTTTGTTTCAGTAAGCAAAACCCCTTGTGTGTGGCAACTAACCAGCTGCATTCACTGACCTTTTCTCTGATCCAGGCCTCTGCGTGGTCCACTTTTTGTAGAAACTCCAAGAAATCTCTACTTTCCTCAAGCATCTTTCCACGGGCAGCAGCTGCCTCTTTCAGCTTCTCCCAGTGTTCTTGAAGTGAGCGAGTTTTACGCCGAATCTCTCCTGATTTGGGATGATTCTGGCCAAGTAGGTTTTCTCCTATCTTCATGTAATAAAGCAGAATTTATTAGTAAGGAAAAATTAACTAATATTTCCATGCTGCTTCTAACAAAACACAACTCCAGAACATACAAGTAGAAATTAGACGATGTATTAAATGTGCAACAATGTTTAATATCAGTTGCAAGGCTCAATCCAGACAAGGACAATCCAGGCAGAGACACTGCAAGAGAACCATCATGTCAACTGAAGGACTTCCATCTCCATATAAGCCTGCCTAGGTTTTGAGATCTTCAAAAGAAGCCCTTCTATCTGTCATACATCCTGACAGGTACATCTGGTGAGAACACAGGAAAGGCCCTTCTCAGTGGATGCTGCTACATTCTGAACCTCCTTACCTAGGCAGGCTAGGATGCCTCCCCCTTGCTGTCCTTCCAAAAGGCTTTTGGGAACTAAGGCCCTTTCCACACACAGTTTTTAGGGCGGGCCAATGTGTCTTGTCACGGAGGTCTTCTGCACGTTGGAGTGGACTAGGTTTGGTTTATTTACCTTCGTTCTTCACGTACTTCCGACTAAATGCGCCCCTATGTGGTGGTAAAGTGCACTATTTGAAAACCAGAAGAAATTGGTTTTCCAATTTTCCAGATCGATCCGATTCATACTTTCACAGTGGTGCAGACACGTACATTCACACCAGTGTGAATTGGTGGTCAAGGGAGGGCTCATGGGAGGGGTCAGGGGTAGTATGGATTTTCGCACGTATACACGTACGCAATGACGTACTAAACCATGCAAAAATAAAAAAAGGGCCAATCACAGTTGACAGGGTGGGGTGAGGGGAGTAGTGGGAGTGGCCATGGCGGAGGCAGTGTGGATTCATGAACTCGCACTCCTCCAGATCAGAATGGAACATACACAGTAGCTGCGTGGAAGGAAATGAGGGAAAGTCCGCCCTGTTTCGAGCCCAGAAAATCCGGTAAGAAACAGCACAAACCGATTCACCGGGCCTCATGCGGAAAGGGCCTAAGTGTTAATACAGAAAGAACTTTCAACAGTATGTTATACTGTTTCATTTTTGCCTTTTTAACAGATATATTTTAAATTGTTTTAATTCTATAGATAGTTTAATTACAATTTAACAATATTTTTGGTATGTTTTCACCTATGTGCTTTAAAAAAATCTTTAGCTGCTTTAATTTTTACAAACTGGCTTCAGATCTGGTGAAAAAATGTGAGAGTTAAATAAATAAAATACTGGCATTTTGTTATAGTGTGCCTTCAAGTTGTTTCCAGCTTATGGTGACCTAAGGTGGAACCTGTCATGGATGGTCTCTTGGCAAGATTTGTTCAGAGGAGGATTTGCATTTGCCTTTCTTTGAGGTTCAGAGAGGGTGACTACTAATAACAGAAAAGAATAAAGAAATCCTGAATCAACTCTAAGGCTAACTGAGAAAAAGAAATTTCTAGAATCTCATTATTTAAATATTGAAATGCTAGAAAACTGTTTTTCCCCCATAGCTAGTCTCAAAGGTGCTACAGGAGTCTTTTATATCTTGTTATGCTGGAACAGACTAACATGGCTACATCTTTGAGTACTACTAATAATGCAGCTATTTAAGATGGAAGTGATAAGGTGAAAGATTGTGTCTGTGTAATGTATCCTGCAGTCTATAAACTAGTCAATAGGAAAGGAGCAGGCTATCTATTTAAAGGCTTTACACTCCACCTTCCTTGGTTTGCTTGGGAGCTACTGAACCTTCCCAGAAATTTCTATGTAGCTATAGGTGGCTGCTCACAGGGATAAAGTGGAAATTTCCTACACTGGATAGGGAGTTTGGATTAATTTGTGTTCAACATCCACCTCAAACTCTATTATTTTTTCTTCTTCTTTGACATGAATTAATCAAGAGAGTGAAGGTCTGGGGTTTTTCCCATATACTCAGCACTTTAGTGGTTAGGATGGGCACTTTGTAATCTATCTTTGTTTGCATTTTATTCTGACTGAAATAATTTTTAAATAAGACACACCGTTGCAAGATCAATGTGGAAGAGGTGATGCTTTGGACTACATTTCCTGTAGGCCCTATCATTGACCAAGCTGTCCAGGACTGCAACTCCTGGAGTCCTTTACCATTGATCAAGAAGGCCTGAGCTTCTGAGAATTAAATCCAAAACTAGACTTCAGTTTTGAAGGGTCAAAGGATCCCTCACCTGTGGGTTAAGGCAGGTGATAGTTAACTAAGATGTACTAGTGAACATCCCACTGCAATTCTTTGAGGCTAGAAGGGTTTGCCCTAGATTTGCTTCTAAAGACTGTTTGGCTTAAGGATGTGTGTGCATGTTCAGAGATGGGAACTTCCACGTGTTTTACCTGCCTCTTCCAAACCAAAGCTATTAAGCTCACAGATAGCAGTATGATTCAGTCACCATCGCTCAGAACATCTCTGAGAAGTGAGTTTTCAGCCAAAAAGAGTAGAAGGGATTAAGAACCAAGATGGATATGTCCAAATGTGGGAATGGTGTTTGTGGAAACTCATTCTCTCCCATGTCATTCCATTACATATCAACTCTAAGACTGGGAATAAAATATAAAGCCAAGTCATTGTATATCCTGTATCACTCATAAAACTTGTGTCTTGTCTCTTCACCCTTTTCTCCATGTGCAATGAGACCACACAAAAATTTTACAATTCACATGCTATTTTGTTTGTTTTTTCCCTGTCTGCAAAATCATTTTCCTTTGTATGTGTATGTGCCTACAAGTCACCTGTTGATTTATGGTGACTCCCTGGATTTCCAAGAGTTTTCTTAAGCAAGGAATACCCAGAGGTGTTTTGTCAGTTCTTTTGTCTGAAATATTGCCTACAGCACCTGGTATTTGTTGGCAATCTCCCATGCAAATACTAACCCAGCTAACCCTGCTTAGCTTCCAAGATCAGATGGGATCTGGTGCCTTTAAGGAATTTATGTTTAGGGTCAATTTATTCTTGACAAGAAGCAGCAGCTATACGGAAACCCATGGAAACAGTGCACAATACCTTGACTTCACCAGTTGCAGTTACCACCATTCACTTACACAACATATAAACAACGTTTGTAATACATGGAAACAAACAATGGTTCCCTTAAATATATACAGTAGTCATGAAGTAACTATACACCTGGGAATAAAGGTATCATGCACCTTTTTTTTTAATATCTGCAGAAGGTGCTTCTGGGAACTAAAGGATCATAGCATATACATTCAACACTTACCATGTTAACAGTAGCTATTAGATCCTCATGAGCCAGAATCTCAGTCTCAAAGACCTGATGCTTCTGTAGAAGCTTCATTTTGTCACTCAGATTGCTGGGATTTTGAAAAGAAGAGTCCTCCAGCTTTTGCATGCGTTCATCAATCCAGCTCTCTGCCTGTCATCACAAAAAATCAACATATTCAGCACTTCAAAAACAATCCTAGAACCTCTGTATAATTCAGACATTCTCCAAAGATGCCCTTTCTTACTAATGTGAACATGACCAAACAGCAAACAGCAATAATGAATGCCTATCTGCATACTGTGCCTGCTGGCATGTTCTGTGCCAGAGGAATCCAAAGAAAGCTAATAGTCACACTGACATTGTTGTTTTCACTATCTGAGGACACAGCCATATCAAGTCTTCAGTGCCTGAAAATATGAAAGGAAAATTTCAGTTTCAAACTCATTAGGACACAAAATGGACAAAAATTCTATTTTTGTAAGAAATTTTGTATTCACAAAATCAGACGCACATTCTAAAAATACAACTAGCTAAATGCTTACAATTGAAAATATATATATATATACATAAACACACCTTAGTCAATAGGGAAAATGTATACAAAAATGCATCCATTGGGAAAAGTGCACAAATGAATGAGTACCTTATGAAACACGCATATGGAGAATATGTATGACTCTTCATTCAAGGAAAAGAAAAGTTGTGCAAACTAATATGAATAAAGGAAACCACAGAAATTGCAAAGTTTTTCATATTCTTGCCAGAAAATGATGTAGTAAGAACACCTGAAGGAAAATTAACTTACTCAAAAAGTAAAGTATTAATCAAATCTATGAATCATCAAATCTATGAAAGCAAATGTGGTCCTTAAGTTAATGACAAATATTCAAAATATTTCAGAAGGGCAAGTACCCACTTCATCTCTTGTTGGACTTCTCAAACTACTGAAAAAAGTACCATGCGTAAAACCTATCCTTATTCCATTCCCTTAAAAAATATGGTAGCCATATAGAGATTGTTGTGAAATTGCTTTAGCCTTCTAGTTTTTGTATAAAAAGATCCCAATCCCAGTTGAGTGACAATTTTGTCATCAGCATGTATTCAACTGTCCCTGTACTAGGAATGGAATACAAATTCTACAATTTCCCAGCTGGTGTTGAATTTGGCATTCCCGACACCTTGGGAAACTTACACACCAAGAAAAGTGGCATGTCAAAATATTTTAAATTTTTTTTGTTTTATTTCATTTTGTTCCTGGCACAATATAAACTGTATAGCTTCCTGAGGGAAAAAGCCCTCTTCTGCTTATATTGTTTTCTGCTTTATACTTGGGAAAAGTAGAGAAAATGCTAATCTAAATTGCACATGATACCTCTATACAAACAATGTGGTGAAGCATTCAACATTGTGGATGCAGGCTTTGCCGGTTTGAAAGTTACACAGCAAGTAATGTTATGCAGCAGGAAAAGAAATGCAGGTGACTGAAGTTTCTGCTGCATGTGGTTTTATGATGCAACATTATTTTTGTTTTGTTTTTTTTACATAGAAAAATGTTGCACAACCAAAATGTTATGCAAATCCAGAGATGTTGCCCCAAACAACATTGTTGTACAACATTGATATTTTACATATAAAACAGCAATGTTGCACACCAAAAACGTTACACAAATTCTAGTAATGTTGCCCAAAAATAGGCACATGATCTTGTTGTGCAACATTGCTCTTTTCTGTGAAACATCTTTGTTGTTCAACTTCAGTGCTTACTACATAAAAAACTGCTGTCTGGGACAAAACACATATATGGAAGCATGAAAACACTCCTTTTTCTCTCAAAAGCTGTCTTTGTAAGGCTGCATAGGTTCTGAAAGCTTTGTAGTTTTCTGGGCAAGCTGCATAGCTTTTGTGGAAAAGCTGTGTAGTTTCCCCTCATAGTGGCGGGGGGGATATTAATAGTATTGGGCTTCAATTCAATTATAGGTCCCCAATATAAGATGCTTGCTAAATCATTGGAACTGACATAATGTTGACTTATCAAATACCCATTCATTCAGCAGGTCTATTCTAGTTGTGGCTAGCTGTTGCACTTAGGCCTTGGTGTATCTGGCCTTTGGAAAGAAAAACATGGAATTATGCCATATAATCTTGGTAACAATTTCTCAATTCATGTTTCACTGGCAGCCTGGCACATTTTACAGCCATAGGCATTATGCCAGTCAACAGGCTAGTCAACAGAAAAGCTGGCAGCAATACCCGATGGCTACTTCTAAAAAGAAAGAACAATTTCACTCCACCAAATCTGCACCACTGTGGTAGAACCAAAGAATACTTTTTGGATTTTTTTTCCACACCAGAAATATGAGATAACCACTTTTGCAGGGGTCAGGGGAACAAGACCCCAGTGAAAGTGGAAAAACTGTGAATATAAATAAAATTTGCAAATGCTCCTTTTTCTTTTTTCTTTTTACCCAAGAGAACACTTTTCTAGGAATCTCTAGATCCTCCAGTGTGATTCCATGGTCAACCTTTGGTGGACGAAGACCACAGAATCACACCGGAGGACCTAGGGTTTCCTAGGGAGAACATATTAATCAAATATATGAATCATCAAATCCATGAAAGCAAATGTGGAACGCCAACTGTAAATGCAAACTCTCCCCTTCTGAAAGCTTTTTGTGCATCCCATCAGCATTCTTCTGTCTTCTCTCATAAAGTAATATTTCCAGACTCTGGGTAGAGTTCTGCTTATTCTCTCACCTCTGCTAGATTCTGGTAGAAGAGAGCCAGCTGGAAAGCTGTCTTCAGTTTTTCTTGCCTGCTTTGAGAAAGTTCTTTGATGTGCCTTCTTTTCTCTAACAAGGTATTCAGCTTATGCTGGATCTGTTTGCCTTCCAGTTCACTCTCCTGTTGCAGGTTTTCTGCTTGCTTTTGAAGAAACAATTCCTGAGAAGCCAACAAATCACATTTGTGGAATGGCATTTGTGGAGTCACCTGTGTCTCTTTGATATACACACTCAAAGAGTTCTGTATGAGAAATACTGCCTTTTTTATTAGAAGAAAATGCAAAGCAGATCTTTAGAACTACAGACATGGAATTCAAAGTAATGAAAACTGAGGGAATCGAACACTCTGAAAGTTTGAAATCCCCATTCCTTCTAATCACCTGGTGGCTGTGCCAGTGAAAACCAGGTATATTTGAACATCCTAGGATTCTGAAATAGATGTAAAAACCTCCCTTTGAAAACTCTGGCATGTTATCAAAATAATCTTGTCTTCTTTCAAAATTCCTTGCTTTCTTCAAGGAAAGGGCAAGCACAAGACATTTTATTGCCTGAGGCAAAAGACAATATTGCTTCCTGCCTCTTTCACATGCAGAAGACAACTGCCCTGGCAGTTAAAACTAGGGCCCTTTCTGCACCCTACCTTCTTCTGATGTCTTCCCATGGGGATCCCAGCAGCAGCTCTGCAGGGACGGGAACGCGACAGGGCCGCATTCCTCTGCACCAGCTGCCTCTGTGAATGAAGGGAGCACAATGGCCCTTCCCAGGCTGCGCTGGGGCAGCCATTGTGCTTCTGGACCTTCCACAAACTAGGCAAGTCTGTGACGGTGGTGCGATTGCAGGTCATTGACGGGGAAACCTGTTAATGTGATTGTGTAATGCGAATGTGATTGTGCCGCCTGGGGACGGGAGAAGGACAGGACTGTAATGATGTCATGTGTAACTGTCATCATGGTCCCACTCTTCTCCTGCCCCCATGGCAGGATGACAATGTCCTGCAAAAAGGGCCTAACTTCCACACTGATGATAGTAAAGGATCCTTCACTACAGCTGAGGACAGCAGTCTAATTTAGGTCTAAAGCAGACTGGGTAGTGCACACAGCTTTGTTCCCCAAGATAAAGATACAGTTGTGTGCTCAGGAAAATCAGCTGTTGAGCCACTATTGCCCCTTCTATGTTGGCTACTAGAGGCACCTGCCTCACTCTGACCGATGGTAAGGCCAGCCTAGTTTAAATGCTAAACCTTCAAATTTCTCTCAAACTTTTAGAGAAAACAAAGGAATGCACGGCATGTTTCAATACAGTGAATTTCTTTCAACTAGAAAGGTACTGACAATCTCACAAATTTTTACCTAATTTGCCTGAGAAAGAACTAGGGAAAGATGAGAAATTCATTCAATGCAACCTTGCCAGATTTGTACTTCGTAAATCTAACCACACAATGGCACGCAGCTGGATTTCAAAAGCTGTATTTTTCTATAGTTTATCATGCAGATGAAACACAAATTAAAATATGTAGATTTAAAATGCATCCCCAAAATAATAAGTTGAAAAATTCATGGAGAAATACACCAATTTTGAAAAAAAATGCAAACAAACATACTTGATTCAATGGGGAAATTAACTGAAAAATAAAAACATTTGCAAAAATGTATATGAAAATGCATACTTTGAAAAACATTTCAAAATACACATATTTTCAAAAATGTGTCCCAAAATGCACACAAATTGTGTGTGAAATTCATTTTTCTCCTAGTCCAATGCAGAAATGGGACAGAAAGAACTTCCTGGGAAACCAAGATTTCTAGGGAGAAGTTCTAAATTCCTTGGAAAAAGGACCCCTTAAAATTGTTTTCGGAATTAGCCTTAAAGGATAGTGCTGTATCTGTGGTTCTGATTTATCTCACTTACCTATCACATCACTCCTTCTAGTGATTTTAGTTGGGTAATATATACAAGTTCTTAAAAAGTAAGAGTTGTTATTCACCCACAACATGGATACCCTTCTTAATACGTGATAAACAGCTGTGTAAAGTTTTACCTTTTCATCTTGGGAGGCCAGAATCTTCTCAAAAGCCTCATGTCTTTTGATTTGTTTCTCCACTTCATCCACTCTTTTCCCATAGTCATTGCTTTTCAAATACGTCTATGAAAAATTGGAATTACTTCTGGTCAGAATTGTATCATAGGGTTATTGGGCCACATTTTTTCCTTTCTTGAATATGAATCAGCAAAGAGCAGACAGTCAAGTGATTTTAGTACACTCAGAGGATTTATTTTCTGGAGAGTAAGGATATCTGGGTACTCTTTTTTTACAAACAGTATTTTCCAGAAGCCTCCAACTGAAAAGCAGTATCTCTCATTTCTCGGTGGAAAAATAAGCACAGAGATATGTATTAATGGAAAGACATAAGGCTTTAAATAGTATATGTTGTGGAACAGAGAGAGAGAGAGAGAGAGTAATGTATCTGCACATTGTGTTGTGGCAACAGTTCCATCTCTGTTGAGTCCTATTTAGGTGTTCCATCTAAACAGAAATTTCAATTAACCTAAGTGCTGTGGGGTTGCAGACCCCCCAATATGCCCACAGCGTTCACACATTGAACTGTAGCGGGATTCTATGTACATTTGTCCAAATAAAACTTGAATTCAAATCAAAGTTTCAAAACATTATATTTAAGATTAGAGTTCCCAAACTCTGCCAGCCAACATCTGTTTCACACCGTTCCACTCAACAAGAAAAGAAATATTCTGGGGAAAGGAGGGGGGGGGCGGAATGGCTACCCTGGAAGCTTCTAGAAAAACTGGTATTTCTTTTTCAGGCTTAGTGCCTGAATAAAATTAGTACGTACTTATAATCCTGATACATCAAAGATGCCAGCTTTTAACCTGTTTAAAAATACACTGACCAGGAAACAATTGGACCACGAATAACATGGATTTTGAATGGATATAGAAAGAGCTCTGTAATGTGATGTAACAATGTCAACTTTTGCAGTGAGAAAAGGTCCTGCAACTTGGTATAGGTAAAATTTTCCAGAAGAGAATAAAACTTTTAGCTGTCAGGAAAGTATGTGTATAAGTGTGAAACTGACAATTAAGTGCAAAGATACATTTTCTTCTTTCAGTAGAATTTATAACACTATACTTTTTAAACAAGTCACATTCAAAATTAAAATGGAAACCACATCAATCTTGAACTGTTATTTTTCCCCCAATGGCATCACTTCAGTGGACAGCCAGTACAGGTTCCAAATTACCGGTACACATTTTAATGAGAGCTATGAACCTAGTACATACTTTTTTCTGCTTAAATAGAGACAGCTACAATTAGTTGGTCTGGCTAGGTTTGGTTCTTATTTCTTATTTGGTTCCTATTTCTTAGTTATAAAAGGTTGCATTCAATAACATCCGTCAACAGGTGAAAGAAAATCAGCTAGTGAAATGGAATCTCCTTCCCTGTTTTTGGTCCTACAAAACCCACAAAATTTGCTCTGGAAGTTTTAGGAGTCATCGGAAGTAGATCTGGATGGTACATAGGAGACCTTTAGGAGAAGGTAAAGTCCCATTCTTAAAAAAAAAAAAGTAGAAATCTTTTCATATAAAATAGATGCAGCCCAAACTATTTCCAATTGGTTGTATATCAGGCATTTAAATAATCTTCTTTTATGTATGAAAAGTTTAGATAGCACTTTGTTTATGGGACTGTTCTTATAAAATATGGGTTATTACATGTTTGATTTAAAAACTTGCATTTTTTCCTCATAGTTGCGGGGGAAAGCTGAATACTATGGATAGTTTGTGGATGTCAAGCAGCCTTATTTTACACTTGAATAATAAATATGGGCAACATTACATTAGCATTCAAGTATTACAATGGTTATAACATAGATTTGGTAGACAGGATAGACAATTTTTGTAGAAGTGCAGCAGAAGCTAACCGATGTGCACAGAATACTTGTAGAGCTCTCTGCTCATTGCTATTCAGCCACAGGAAATGGACACCCAAAAGGAAAACAAAACAAAACAAAAACCCCACAAACCACCTATGTGCCCGTGTATAGTCAGGAAGAGACAGCAACATTTGCCACCTTTTTTGTGCCTAATTAATAAGAGGAATCCTCAAAAGACTAGGGCCTGTGACCTTTGCTCTATAATTAGTAATGAGGGCATATCCTGACATCATACATGTTTCTTCTCCTCCTCACTGCATCTTTACAAGGAGGTGGGTGAGGTCGGGCTAAGAGAGAATGATCCTTCTAAAGTCACCTAGTGACTGATATGAGGATCTGAACCCAGTCCAGCACTCTAACCACTGCATGATGAAGAGTCATGGGGCATTTCCGCACTAGCCTGTTATAGTGCTATTATACTACTTTCAACATCCTATGGAATCCTAGGGTTTACAATTTAGGGAGAGGCATTTGGAATTCTCAGCCAAAGAATTCTTTGGCCTCAGTAAACTACAAACCCCAGAATTCCACAGGATGTTGAAAGTGGAATAATAGCACTATAACAGTGTAGTGTGGAATGGCCAATGGAGAACCCCATCACCCATTTTTGTGTAATAGATCAAGTGAAAGTATTAAAATGAATATATGTTCTTTCTTATGCCTCAAAATACCTCAGTATTTAAGTTAACAAGTTAACAATATGACTTATACGATTTCTCCATCATATAGTAAATATACATACTTTTCAATGAAACCCTATGTATGCCTAAAAAGTTGTAAGTCCTAGTGACTTCAGTGGGAGTTAGTCTCAGGTAAGTGTGAACACATTTCCAACATAAATAAAACTGGAATCAAGGAACTAAATGGGAATTTAAGAATATATCCAGTTATTAGAACCCAATGATGACAACATTCTGTTGGAGTGGTTAGAGACTAAGACCATTTCTGCACTAGCCTGTTATAGCGCTATTATTCTGCTTTCAACATCCTATGGACTCCTTGGGTTTGCAGTTTAGGGAGGGGCCTCAAAGCAGCCCGCGGCTGCATCCCTCTGCAAGGTAATAATCTTTATTCTATTCTTTTGACTTGAGACTGGAGGGTAGGGATTGAGAATTATTGAGACTGAACTAGAGACTTGACTTGAAAGTCCCTTGCAGGATTTGAGATTGGACTTGAAGGTAGAGAATTGAGACTGGACTAGGGGCTTTTTTTAAAAAGTGCCTTATTGCAGCACTTGAGACTTGACTTGAGACTGCAGGGTGCAGTGTTGAGACTGGACTAGAGGCTGGTGTTTTGTTTTTAAGTGCCTTCCTTGTTGCACACTTGAGACTTGTCAGATTCTGCTTCAAAAACACTTTCCAGTAAGTGCTTTCTTTCTTTTGCTTTTTTCCTTTTTTCCTTTGCTTTTTAAACCCTTTTTTTAAAAAAAAGGATTTGAAAGATTTGAGATTTGTGAGATTCATGGATTCCCAGAACCTTCCATGGATTCTGATCTGGATCCGGATTTGGAAAATTCTGGATTTGTCCCATCCCTACTAGATACCAAATGAAAGTATTGATTTCAGTTAACCTAACCATGTGTTTCTCTGTAAAATGAGCACATTGTCCACACTGATAAACCACATGATGCACATATTTCTGTCCTTATGAAGGGTTCAAAGCCCAAAATATGGAATCTCATTTGTCTATATAAAAGCAAAAGGTTTCCTACCTTTAAAAAGGACACACTGCTTATAAGGGATACCTGCCAGTCCTATAAGGGACAAGATTTTCAGTCTTCACATGAGGGACTTCCCTTCCAATAAGGGACAGGTGGCAACTCTAACTCAGAACCACTAAATTCAACAAGGATTTCCCCTAAATAGGTGCATGTAAGATTGTAATCTAATTTAGTTACACTTTGCCTCCACTGAAATCAATGCAAAAAGTTGGCAATAACTTCCCCCCTACTGAGCTCAATGGGACTTAAATGTAAGTAACTGCATATTTTCCTTACTTTCACTCATGTTACATAGCTGTGTCTGCAGCTGTGGTAAAAGGCTTGCCCTGGTACATTCCAGACACACCAAAGAAGGAATTTAGGTTTTTGAAACAATGAAACATTTTTTTTTCTATTAGCATCAGACATTTATTTTGGAAATATTTTCCATGAAAGCTAAATATTGTACAAAAGAGTGGCACTATAGCAACATCAAGACTCATTTTGCATCCAGTTCTACGCATATCAAAACGGAATGAATAACCATTGGATCATGGCCTCAGTTTACGTTTGACCTCTTATGAACAAGTAGCAACAAAGAAATCAAGTGATTCTTTACAAAAGAGTTCTTTCCCACAAATAAACAAGCAAAGTCAGACTGCTATGCAATGGACTACAGCTGAATGAGAAACTGTTTCGGTCTGGGATTTTTCAAGATTTTTGAATGTTTCAGTTAAATGCTCAGCTTCTCTGTGTGAGTCTTAAAAAAAATTAATTTCATGGTAACCCTTCTATGCAAGGTTTTAAGTTGCACATCCCACCAACATGCTGAAAGGCGTTATTATGGAAATACTATACTTGTGTGTAGTATATGTAAGGAAACAGTGTTTTGCTTTCTTGTTTTTTCCACACTAACCTGTCAGCTGGGCCAAAATCAAGACTAGGAAGGCTTAAATTACCCTCTACCAGAAATGATATAATATCCCTACCACTGTTTTCAGGTTTCTCTTTTCCCAGCTTAGTCAATGGGCTATTTATAGACAGAAAAATAAAATTGCCTGAGAATTTCAACTTTCTGAGCGCAAAGATTTGTCTTCTTTTAAACAGGCTATTAAATGGGTGTGTGCCAGCACCAGCACCAGATAAACGGGAGGAAGTTTAACAACTATTCCATCCAACAACAGTCAGCTTTTGGGATGGTTTTGTTAAAACTCTGGAAAGTTCAGAAATATATGCAGTACTATCTCTCTCAGTCTCTCGCTGTCCCACACACACACACACACACACACACACACAAAATCTTTTCCACTGGAATTTTGTATTTTATTGAGGATTGTAAGCAATATTGTGGGGAACTGACTTTTGCTTGTGAAATAAGCTTTGCTTTTCCCCTCCTCCCTCTTGAAACCCCCTCTGCATGTTCTCAAATCTACTTGGTTTACTCTCCCAACAAGAGTTTGGAGAAGTTATTTTTAAAAGTAGTCTATCATAGCTGTAATATTAAGGTCCCTCACAGTAATTTCATGCTATTATACTTGTTATTCTTAAAAAGCACCTTATCCCATTTCTCACAAGGAACAAGAACAGCTTTTTCAAAAAGGTCACTTTTAAACAATCTGAAAGCTGCAGGTCTTGCCTGTTGTACCAAACACACTGTCCTCCCATTTATCTCTTTGTCAACACAACTCCCACAACAGATCACAAGGCAGCAGCACAAGACACAGTATAAACTAGCACCTGAATCATTCATCCTGCACCATTTAATGTGGCCATGCCTGTGTAACTATAAAAACTAACCAAAGTTATCATGACTTTGATAAAGGCATCAAGTTATTCCTGAGTTACACTTTACTGTAATTTTACCCTAGTTATTGGAGAAATTTATTAATTCATTGTAATTATTAGTTCTAGTCATGATTATAATTAACTAGGTAATTAGTTCCAAGCTTTAGTCCCAACTCATTAGAGCATATTGGGGAAAGCGAAAGGCCCCAGGACAGAAGAGGGTATCCACTACACTGGTGGATGAACAGTTCTGGATAGAAACAATAATTTTTATATTACTTTTGGGGTCATTCTTACAAGCTATATTTGTTTTCTTTCATGGGAAAGCTGGAAGAAGTACAATTTATTCAACAACTGCATTTAAAACCAGAAGCAAAACAAACCCTTTGGGAGAAAAGAGTGAACCTCCTTCCACAACCCCATAATTCCTGACAAAGAAACAGACAACTTCATTCAGGAAATCACAATAGAAGTACTTAAGAGGTCACCATAAAAAAGACTGCAAAATATTAACATTATAAGAACAAAAGATGAACAGATACTACATGATATGAAATCTAACATCATTTGAGAAATAACAGTTTGTGTGTTGCTAAAATGGAATGGAAATCTTCACCACTTTTCTCCCAGCTCCAAAGGAAGCAATTTTTACAGAAATAGATGGACACCACATGTTCTCACCAATTTTATGTGATGCAGCATTTGTAGTGCAAGCTGGCACATTTGTTATGAGTGTAGCTTGCTCTGTGTCCCCTACAGTGGCAGGTTTCTGGAGAGGTTTGGAAGGTTGCAATTCTGGACAGCAAACTGGGTTTATGGACAGTGAGAATCCAGAGCCAATATAATCCGTTTGGAAATTTGGACCTTCCAAGTTTGAACCTTGTGTTTTGATAAAGATAGAAGGAGCTGGATTTTTTTGGAATTCTTTAATCACTTTAATAGGTAAAGATGTCCAAGGGGTGGCAAGTATCAGGGTTATTTTGGAAATCTTGTGGTGAGCTGGAATCATCTCAGCGCTTGAGGTCTTCCCAAACTGTTTCCCAGTCGAATGATGGTTCTGAAAGACAACAATATCTGGATCTAAATGTGCAGTTTTTACTGTTTTTTTGCCAAAAGGACTATCTGCTTTAGTCATGGTAGAAGGAGACAACCATATCTCTCTGGAGACTGTTTGCTGGTGAGGACCAGGACACTTATCAGTGGAGGCCACATGAAATTGCGTAATCTGGAGATCTGCAGAGCTTCTTGAAGGGATGGCTTCATGGGTCATCCGGGGTCTTGCTCCAAGACTGGTAGATGTAGTTGAAATCTTGTTCAGATGAGGTAACAGGAGGCTGGAATAAGAATGGCTGCTTGCCTGAGAGGCTGCTCTAAAAGGTTTTATTGCTATACTGCAAGTTGAAATATAGAGCTTGACAGAAGCATGGAGATCTGAATGCTGAGCATTGCAGTGACTGTAGCTTTGCTGCTTTGGCCCTGAACTGCACAGCGGCAGAGCTGTGTAAGGGGTTTTGCTCTGAGATGATGAATCTGATTCTGGAATGGCACACAGGGAAACATCGAGACGCGATATCCAGCACGGCAGAGCTCTTGAAGCAGTGGCAGATGAGAAAGGTACAGCAAATTGCACAGGCTCAGCATGATCAGTTGAAGAATGGCAGGAACTCCAGTCACTTCCTGAATACTGCTTGCAAGCGATAAGAGATGAATGAACACCAGTGCTGCTGTAACCATTGCACCGAAGACCTCTGTGAAGTGTGGAACATGCAGGCTTGATCCCAGAAGGATTTACACAATTCTGGACTTTCCCTAAATCCTTCCCCTTATTTGAATGTGTGAGGATTATATCCAGCCTTGAGCTGTAAACCTCAGAAGGCAGACAGTGAGGTGGCAAGATGTTATTTCTTGGCAAGGTCTCTGCAGATGGTAAATGAGCTGGAAAATACCAGGCTGAGTCTGACAGAATTTCTGCTGGTGGCATCCCCTGGACAGCTGATTTGGAGGTTGGTGGTATGGCCACTCTAGAGGAAGACAACATAACCTCCACAGTGGAAATATAGATTGGTATGTCTGAAGTCTTGCTGTGAAGGTCTGTGCATGACATCTTGTAGTTTTAATCCTTTGTTCAAATAAGCTGCAACTCTTGGTGCTCCAGTGCTCTGGTTTTTAAAGGAAGCTTTTCATCCTCTTTCTTTTGACATTAAAAGTTTCCATTCTTCCTCTAGTAGGGAAAAGTGAAGAGTAAAGAAATATTTCCACTCCCAAAATTACACAGAATCCATAACAGACATAGAATGAGAGGTAATGTTCCTTCCATGCAATCGGCACTACTGCTTATCCAGTCTGCAAAATGACAGGAGGATGCAGAAAAATGACCGGGCACAAATCTCCAAACAGGAATGATGATGAAGCAGAAGGAAGGAAGCCAGAAATGTTGTTGAAAGATGAGCTGAATACTGACCTTATCACAATTTCTTGATATAAAAGGATTAAGAACCTAATTTGCTGTTGCTTCTACTGCCGTGAAAGCAGCAGCTCATCATGTGCTCTGCTGTTGCTGAAAACAAAATAGCTGTACTCATTTCTCCTCTCTCTCAGTCACTGCCTATCTGCACTCAGAATAGCGAGGTCTCTGTTTAACAGGTCTTAGAAGAATTTCCTACAACTGTTCCAAGTAATGGCACACCAGAACTTGGTAATAAAAAAGATAGATGTATGTTTGCCTAATTTCCTCCATATGTGCTCTTATTTACTTTAGAACTAAGCAATCCTAGACTAAACCTTGCTAAAATCTTTCAAAAGCTTAAGTATCTTGGATGTAACCTAAGCTGCTGGCATAAAGTCAACCTTGTCACACTGGCACAGGGAACAAATGAAAAAGGGTTCTAGTTCAGAACACTGTGGGATGCTTTTCTTCATTTACCACTGTTGGAACAGTCTTCGTATAAAAGTAAACATAACATGGCCCATCAGCAAAATGATGAATAGTTACACTCTTCTTGGATGCACTACAGTAAAAGAAAGCTACTCAGACATAACTGCCTTTATTATACCATCAGCATCACAACCACCACCATCAAAACACCCACACACATCCACAGATGAATCTCTCTCTCTCTCTCTCTCTCTCTCTACACACACACACACACACTGATGAATTCCACACTATACAGACAGAATGTTTTAAAAAGGCCTCACTTTCCACCAGAACTGAGTCAAACAAAAATATCAGCCTTCCTACTAGGAGAAATCTGGAGATTTTACCAGAAGGTAAGATGAGTGAGAGAAAGTACAAGGATTTTTGTAAATGGTACTTATCACATGACACTGTTGTAATGCTGGATAAATCCTACTTTTGCTGCTACCTAACTGCATGATCGAGAGCCAGTGGACTCTACTGGACTATGATCCCTGCTCGGCCATTGGAAATTCAGTGAGTGATTTTGGGTTCATCAAACTCTTTCACCCCCAGAAAGCCCCATGGCAGGTTTGCTTTAGAGTTGCCATAAATTGGAAACAACCTGAAGGCACACAACAACAACAACAACAACAACAACAACAACAACAACAACAACAACTGTATGATGCTGTGACTATCTCGGTGTTGTAGAATCATTGAGAATTCAATTTTTTTTTAACATGATGGAAATAATCTGCTAATGACCCCTTTTCCTGCTGTAACTAGCTTGAGTAACTAGCTTGAGTAAGAATTTCTCATTCCACTTCATTGTGAGAATGACTGAATAGTGTGGTCTGATTGTCCCTCCACTGGGTACTCCCAAAGAAATCTCTGGCAAGGAGGCCTCAGGCTACTTCCAGTACTTGGGTGGGTAGAACAAGACTTCCCAAGAAAACAGCTGTGTTCCCTGGTCTGTTTTCCATGCTCTACACTCTTGAGACCCTTTTTAGATTGGGAGGGGGGGTGTAATTTTTAAAATATATATAAATGATTTGTTATTATAGTGAAATTATGGTGTGATCCTGGCCTGTTATCTTTTCAACGTCACTATTCAAATGCCTTTACTGGATGGGTGTTTTCCCCCAGAGATCTCTCTTCTGCTTTCCTGTGGCACCATATGCAACAGTATAACCACAACAGTGTTACTTTTTTTAAAAAAAAAAGTAAATCATTATTAATTTTTAATTTATTTTATGGCAGTAGTGTAATAGCACTGTGACATCAGGCAGTAATTGTATTATTACGATTTAATGAAAAATATAATGGTGGTAAATCAATCCTAGCACAGCAGGTGGGGTAAACAGGGCAGTGCAATCAACAGTGTCAGTGTTGAGGAACTTATAGTGCAGAAAAGAAAACAGAAGGATAATGACCAGGCAAAACATTCAGAATTCTGAGAACATTGTATGGATCACGTGTGGATACAAAGACAAGTGTTAAACTGATGGTCCTCACTGACCAGAATCCTGTTGGTGACATACCTGCACTTTATGCACATGGATGTCCTTTCAGGATCATTGTGCAAGCAGTGACTCTGTACCTCCTTGCTCAATGCCTTCCCTCTCCATAAGCCTGCTGCAAAAGACAGATGTAGGCTTCTTTGGCCACTTAGTGAGGACCAAGAGCAGCCAGGTAGCAGCCAGGGGACTGCATGGGTCCATCTGGCTCCAACCAGAAAAAAGAACAGCCATCTCTGTCCTGGATCTCTGGCATATTTGCTGGATATAGGGGGTGGGGGTGGAGGGAAGGTGCAACCTGCTCTTAGCCACAGAAGAGCAGCTGGATAGTTTCTATGCACCCTTTGCACTCTCCCAGCCACTAAATGGCAAAGGACCATGAGCTTACATTTTCAAACAGCCTTGAGTGCCCCAGAACCCACCAGCTGGGCAGAACTGCACAGGCATAGCATTACTTTCTGCCCCATGCAACACAGGGTCTCACTGGTGAAATCTCAGAAGATGGCAACATGAGGGGAAAAGACAACCACTGCTTAGGGTGTAGGGCTTCAGACCTTCATGCTATTCCTCATCAGTTCCTCTGCCCCAAAAGCCATAGAGCAATTTCATTTCAACATGGTGTTTTAAATCACTCTGTTATGGATATTACTTCAATAGAGAGGTATCAGCACCCTAGTCACGGAGCTCCTTCCGCAGGAAGGTGAGATTGATTTGTTTGCTACTGGCACCCAGGTGGTTGATGAAAACAATATCATTTTGCAGTGATTAATGTCTCTCCATGTTTTTAGAGGGTTCACATGTGTTTTAGTACACTAAGTGAATTTTATATGCTTTGTTTGATCTTTATGTGATTTTTCCATTTTAAAAAAAAAAATTTTCTTGTAAATTTCTCAAGTACCCAAGAGTGGACGGTTATTGTTGCTGTTATTTGCCACCGAGTCAACTTCAACTTATGGTAATCCAAGAGTCCCAATCAGCACCTGCTCTTGCAAACTCAAGGCTGTGGCTTCTTTGACTGAGTCCATTTCCACGTGGCATCACAGCCTCAAGTTAGGGATGCAGTGGAAGTGGTCCACAGGTCGTGCTTTTGCACAACATCATCACAGTTCCACTGCTATTCCGCCCCTACCTGTTTTGATTGTGGGATATTCACTTAACAGAATAAATCCTTTAAATGCCTGCCATTGCTCAATGTTCCTGTCTTTCCCAGCCATGTGGAAGGGCAAGTATCATGATGGGGGCATTTCATTCCTCAGTGCAGCATGGGAAAGAGCCCGGTCACATTGCGGAAAGCTGGTGTGTGTCACTTGTGCTCCCTTCCACAGAAAGCTGGCAGGGTGCGGAGGGAAGTGTTCTCGTCACTCTGCCTTCCTGGCAAACACATTGCCAGGATCATGACAGGCAGACAATGGGATCAGGTAAGGTGCGGAAATGGCCCGAATCTATCCACCTGTAATGTGGTCTCCTTCTTTTCCTTCCGCCTTCCATTTTGCTGAGCACTACTGGCTTTCCTAGTGAGTCAGTCATCTTATGATGTGTCCAAAATATGGCAACCTCAGTGCAGTCATCTTGGCTTTTAGTGAGAGCTCAGCTCTTATTTGATCTAGGACCCATCCATTTGTCTTCACAGCAGTCCATAGCATCTGTAGAATTCTACTCCATTTCAAATGAGCTGGTTTTCTTCCTATCAGCCTTCTTCATTGTCCAGCTTTCATACTCATACATAGAAACTGGATATACTATGGAATGGATGGTTCTGACTTTGGTATCTACTGATACATCTTTACACTTCAGGATCTTATTTAGTTCCTTCATAGCTGCCTTTCCAACTCTTAGTCTTCTTCTGAAGACCAAATAAAAACAGAAGAGTAGATACATATGTAAAAAATTACTTAGGATCTTCGTAAATGAATGGCTTTGGCTATCATTAGGGATAGGTGAATCTATTTCCAGTCCAGGGCACTAGTCTATAATTATTGCTTTTATTTCTATTTTCACAGTAATGCACACATTTTTTAGGAGTAATAATACTTTTTCTCTCTCCCTAACAGCAAGGTATAGCTGACAAACAGGTCTCAGGTGAATATGGGCTAGTGGGATTTATATTATGAGAACCAGCATAGTATGATGATTTGAGTGTTGGCCTACAACTCTAGAGACCAGGGTTCAAATTCCCACTAGGCCATGGAAATCCACAGGAGGACCTTGGGCAAGTCACATTTTCTCAGCCTCAGAGGAAGGCAAAGACAAACTCCCTCTGAAAAAAATTTGCCAAGAAAACCCCATGATAAGTTGGCCTTATGGTCACCATAAGTCAGAGATTACTTGAAAGCACAAAACAACTAAACTTATGTTATATAAACAAAGGATTTTTAGCATGAGTGTTCCAACCTGGAGGGGTATGTTAAAACAGCACAAGAATATTAAATCAGAAATAGCATAAATGAGGGTGCATGGGTGGGATATCAGAAAAGCAATCTTGGCAACAATGAGCAAATACATTTGAACTCTCTTACTACACCCTTAGAATATAATGGCTCTGAAACTTTTCACAAAATGTTGCACATTCATAAATCTGGAATGTGCCAACATACTTCAGTTTTGCTAGTTTTACTAAAGCTCTTTTGACTTCTTTTGAAATTCTTCAAACGTTTGGCCTGAGGAGAAAATGTCAATTTGACTTCAGTGAAAATGTTAAAGTTCAATCATAAGTAGGATTGGAAAGCATAAGCATCCATCGGTCACAATCAAACTGAAGGTAGCTGTAATAAATACACTTTGGTGAGCACTTTGCTAAGCCTGACTCATAACTGCTTGGGAATTTCTTTCCCCAGAACTGGATATTATGCTGCAAGGTTTTTGGAGCTAAGAAACACAACCAGGTTAGCTTCTTTAATGATTAAATGTTGGTGAAGGGGAGACTAACCCTATTACTTTGTGACCAAGGACTGTAACCTGTGTTTTCCCAACACAATGATCCAAATAAAAATCTCTTCATTAGAAGCTGTAATTTATTTGGATGCTACTGTTTTACTTGACAGCAGCCAATGAGTGCATTCTTTCTGTGCCAAAAAATGGCTTCTGAGGGAAACAATTTACAATAAGACCATATGGGGGAATGAACTGACTGCTTCCACTATACATGACATGGCCCCAATCCTGTTGCAACTGCCCTTCCACTGAAGGTTTTTAAAAGCAAACATAGTAAATACCATGAAGCACACAATGTAAAAGTATAATTTGGCTCTTCAGTAGGGTTCTCTCAGCAACATTACCTTCCAGTTGTTGTTGTGGTTGTTGTTGTTTGCCTTCAAGTCGTCTCCAACTTGCAGCAACCCTAAGATGAATGGGGTTTTCTGAGGCTGAGGCTGTGTGATGTGCCCAAGGTCACCCAGTGGGGTTCCATGGATGAGCAGGGAACTGAACCTTTGTGATCTGAGTGCAATGCTCAAATCACTACACCATGCTGACTCTCTTCAGTACTTTATACTGGAATTCCACTGCCCTCTCCAAGGCTTGAGACTTCTGAAGATCTTCTGTAGGTTATTGTTCCTTCAAATTGTTTTCTGACTACTCCCTTACTTGGATTTGATTCTTCCAGAGTATTGGCTGCATTTCTGTTTTTCAGATCCCATTGCTTTGTCACTACTGTGATGACGTAAAGGTGCCTGTAGCTGGAAAGGTCCTTCTTATACCTCTTCCCTGTTAGAGCAGTCATGTCACAAATTCACCTGCTTCCCAGGAGTAGTTTCTCAACTTTTGAAGTATATTTGTCTGCACACACATATATGTGTTAGTACATCTACATCTATCTATCTATCTATCTATCTATCTATCTATCTATCTATCTATCTACCTACCTACCTACCTACCTATCTAAGTTATATATCTACATCTATCTTATCTGTCTGGCTTTAAAAAAATAAATCATAGTACATGAAAACTCCTTTGCCATACCTCTTTCTTCTTTTGTGCTGCTGAAGGCAGTCTACTATTAACTTAATGAGGGCAGCACTGGGCAACTGCTTATGCCACTCTTGGCTAAACAAAGGGAAGGAATAACTCTTGTGCACTCTATAGCATGTGAGTCTTAGAGCATATGGGCATTTCTCCCTCCCCTCTCTTATCTTTTTTTAAAAAATTATTTACATCCTGCCTTCTCACAACATGAGACCCAAAGTGGTTTCTGTTCTGCATTAAGGCCCAGCAGAGCCATGTTGGCACTACTACCTAGTTCACTTCTGCTAGAGAATGAGAGCTTTGCCTGGTGGAAGACTCCCAGAACTACCAATCAAAAGGCACTTTGGAAAGGGGTATAGCTCTCTCTCTCCTTCTCTCTGTGTAATGATATTGCTCCCCAAATAAAAATTCTTCTCCTCATGAAATTTTTCCTCAGTCCCAACATTTCTAGCATTGCAGCAGCTTAAAACTTCAGCTGTGCAGCTATAAATGCAGTTCAGACATCCAAAGAAAAAGGGCAGACAAAGTTACCAAGCAAGACTAATACAGGAAATATGGGAGTTAAGATGTGAACGGTTTTCTGTGTCTCACTCTTTGCAATGTAATGCTAGAAATCTGGGGATGCAAGGAAGATTTCATAAGCAGAATTCTGATTTAGGGGTAATGTCTCCATTCCCCCTGACCATAACTACATCCCTAATTGTGGAGCTATATCATCCTTCCTGTCTTACCAGTAAACACAGCAGAGGCCTGCTGTACTAATAAAAAAAGTGGTTAACCACTGGAAGATGTACCCTCTACAAAATTCTATAGACAAGGTCAGGCAACTTCATGATAAAATTCCCACAGAAGCAGTCTTAATGGGGTGGTAGTAGGAGGATTCCTTGAAGTTCCCTCCAACAGTGGCTTTTCTTCTTAGCATCCAAGGATTTTATCATGTTTGCACAGAATTATGCAGAAGTGAAACTTCTGCCATGATGCTGAGAAGTTGGAGGCTAGATTTACTCAAGGGGACTGTAATGATGGCGCCCTTACCTTTTCCCGGTGCCGGAGTGGGAGGCTCGCATAGGAAGCCTTCGGAGGAACACTCCCGCATCCCTCCTGCTTGGGCTCCGCAGCTGCTTCCTGGTCGCGCGAATGCCCCGCCTCTTCCATTCGCAGTGCAGCCTGGGACCTCCCAGGCTGCATTGAGGAGAGGACGCGTGACCGGCCCGGCTCCCAAGGCTCCGCACACAAGGTAAGTGCGCGCGGGGCCCTGGAGCAATGCGCAACCGCACAGCATTTTTGGCTTTGAGCTGAAAATGAAAAAATGCATGCGCGGTCCATGTCAGACTCTTGAGCATCATGCAAATGTGACTGCATCGTGTGGACCGCTCCTCACATTTACGCGACGCTCAAGGGGCCCTTTCGCTTCAGAAATGCCGTGTGAAAAGGGCCTCAGTATTTGTGAACTTCAGTTTTGCTACTGTTATGTGATATGTGTTGTGGTTTGAGGGGGTGAGTGAGTGAAAGGGAGACATTGCAAGAGCTGTCCCTTCCAGCAGTTTCTCTCATATTACCATTGCTTCCTACCTCTTGGGAGTTTGAGATATTTTCCAGGTGTTCACAGTCCCTGTAGAATATTTGGAGAAGGTGGATCTTCTCCAGCCATTCTTTCTTCTGGCCCCACTTGTGGTATGCTTTATCCTTTGCTTCCAATAGAGCTTGCAATGCATCTTGGATCTGACGGAAGAAAATAAACAGGTAACAGAAAATGAAAGAACATCAGCAGCTTCCCAATAACAAGTGAGAGCAGTGGTTCATCTAGCCCAGTATCATCAACTGTAGCTGGCAGCTGCTCTTCAAAATTTCAGGCTGGATTCTTTCCTATCCCTACCTGGAGAGTCCTGGCATTCTCTAGTGGTGGCCCATCTAAGTATTAACTTGGCCCAATTCTGGCACAGCAGCTAAAATCAAGCAAAATATTTGTTTTCTCTAATTAATTTATATCCCACTTTTTTTCCATAAGGGAATCCAAGTGGCTTGCATCTTACATCAAAACAGTACAGCTAAAAACATTCTGGAATAGAATTTCTTTTAAAGCATTAAATAAAAACTACTTTAAATATTGGTTTAGAACAATTGAAAGCACATCAAAGCCTACTCATTGCACTACCTCAGACTAGGCCTGAAGCTAGACTGAAATGGATCTAGATAATCCGTATCTGTTTATACCCTGGATCAGGGTATAAACACACCAATAATAATCTGTTGAGTCAGATGAGAGATACTTGGCATGTAATGGCCTTGGCTGTTAACACAGATGCCATTAGTAGTCATGTTCTTACAAGAAGACAGGGCAATCATCTTTTTTTTTTTTATAAACAGAGAGATATGGATGGGCTTTAGCAACCCATCCTTTCTCTGATGAGCAGTCTGTCAGGCTACATTTTTCATTCCCCAAGTCTCTTAGTACATAATGAAAAGTTTAAATTTAAGACAGGAATGGGGCTTGTGGAAACTCTGATGAGTTAGATGTAGAGATGAAGCTACATTGTGCATACATACATCTTTTGTTGCTGTTTTTTGTTCCAACAGCAGCTCTTGTCCCAACTGTAACATCCGTTCATAAACACTATCACGGGCCTCAATCTCTGCCAACAGCTGCTGATGCTGATTAATCTTCAGACCACTGGTAGATACATCTCGAATTTTCTCCTCAATTCCCATCTCTCTTACCATTTCAGATGCCCAGGAAGAATAGTCCCATACCTCAAAGCCAAGACAAAAACAAATAAATAAGCTAATGTTGTTGTTTTTTAAAGATTTAAGCCCAGAACTGTCTTGGTTGGCAATGTGATAGCTTAAAGTGTTTGACACTATGATTTGCATTGCTAAAGCTGTTTTAAATATTGTGATGTTTAAATTTCATGTATTATATTATATTAACTTTCTGCTTTGTGAAAGTTTTGGCACTAAAATAAATAAATAAATGAATGAATGAATGAATGAATGAATGAATGAATGAATGAAATTTATTTGAATGAATAAATAAAATCCATGCACTACCGTGTTACTTAAACTGGAAATAAAGCAGTGAATGAAAACAAGTATAATTAGTTTTTCTGAACTGTAAGCTGCTTTAGATTTCAAAATACAGTAGTAATTGTAAACATTAAATATTAAAATTCTGTTGTTTCTTGGGTTGTGGAATAATATCTCACTAACCAAATATACCATGGTTTTAAAGTACACTTTTGCACATTTTGAAAATCATTCTGAAATATACAAAAGCACTATGTGTAATGTGCTAAGCAAGTTCCCTTTTCATATCCTCTTTCATCTGCCCAACCTCTGATGCCCACCTGTGTTTTCTAGCTCTCCACAGAGTAACTGCACTATCTCTCATGAGAGCCTGGTGGCTTCTAGTCAGTGAGGTGATAAATCTGCTCTGGGTTTTAGTATGAACCTTGATTCCACAACTCAGAGTACAGTAACAAGTCCACTTGATACAGAAGCTGCCACTGCTATCTATCTGAGTCAAGGAGGAATGTTAATTAAATTGTTCAACATGGATATAGAAAACCCAGATTGCAATCTTCATTCAGTTTTTAAGTTCCGTGAGTGAATCTGCATACATATGTGCACACACACACATATATAAACATATATACACAAATACAAAGCCTCAGCTATTCACAGATAGGCTCTCATAATAGCCACCTCTGAAAACCTTGGAGTAATGGCAGGTTATTATTATCACAGCAACAACAACAATATAAAAAAAGTAGCTCACTTGGATGAAAAGAGAAGGAATCCATGTACTTATGTATTCATATAGGTATGCATTTATCCTACCTTTCTCTCTGTGCAGCACTCAAAGTACTGAATACCTATAGAACTATTATTTTGAGTGAACAAAAAAAGGGCTTCTATGTTCAAGAGCACATTGTGTCCATCCAAGGGCTACAAGAGATTAATGGCACAGAGTAGCAGATTATGATACAGAAGCCTGTATGCAGAAGGGATTAATACTAGTAGCCAGAGCCTTGAGGTAAGTAGTTATAAATAAAAAAGTTACTTGTAACTAATTCCATTTTGCAGTAACAAAGGTATAACAGTAGTATATTACAATTATAACATTACAAGGCACAGGTTCACTCCTTTTGTGTAAATATCATATCATTAGTTATTTTTACAGCTGCACTGTGTGTCTGAGACATTTCCTAACTTAGGTAGCTTTAAAATCAGTTAGAAGATTGCTTTATGCTTTCTCATTATTTAAAAATATGTAACAGGTTATATTTTAGATTCACCGTTACAGTAGCAATTACTTCTGAGCTCTTGGAACTTTAACTGTTTTTAAGTAGCCTTCCAAGATTTGCTGCTAGGTATTGTTGTTGTTCTGTCCCTCCAAGTCATTTCTGACTTATAGAGACCCAAAAGTGACACTATCATGGACTTTCTTTGCAAAATTTGTTCAGGGGGATGGTCCTTGCCTTCCTCTGAGACTGAGAAAGTGTGACTTGCTTAAAGTCACCCAGTCAATTTCCATGGCTAAATGGGGAATCAAACTCTGGTCTCCAAAGTCCTAGTCCAATACTCAGACAACTGCACCACGGTGGATAACTCTCCCTTCCTTGGCTGATAGTGAAGAATTCATTATTCTGCTGATAAACACTATGGATTCAAAACAATCAGGACGATTATGTCCAAACACCCCTAAGAAACATATTTGATAAATATTTCGTACACACACTGCTTTGATTTTTTTTTCCACACTGGCAATGCAGTTTTTTTTATAATATGAGACTGCTAAGTTCACCATGATGAATGTGACTGATACAGAGTTTTGCACGGGAGAACATTAAGTATTTTTACAAATACCGTATTTGACGGCATACAAGATGCACCCATGTATAAGACTCAGTCCATTTGTACACTGGTAAATACTATCTGCCGACGTATAAGACACACTGGCATATAAGACGCACCCCATTTTCAAAGAGCATTTTTCTGGGAAAAAAGTGAGTCTTATACACCAGCAAATACAGTATTTCAGATACACAGGCATCTGGGTACTGCTGAAACAGAGCCAGGCTCTCATGTTCATACAGGGCTCAAACAAGACCTTGAATCTTTACAGCATCAGCTATACAAATATGAGCAGGCCTCATCTTGTTTGTTATCTGCACAACCTTTCATCTCTTCTGGTGCTTGAGTGTATCCACTTGCAATTAACTTTCTGCAGTTAGCTCTTTGTTACGAAAATGTGTGGAATGACAGCAAAAGAATAAAACTTTGTTTTTTTAAAAGAGAAAAGAGCACTGAAAAACTGACTTGTGCGTGAAAGTGGTACAGTCTGCAGGCTTGTTCCAGCTGCTCCCTCCATTGTTCCACTTTACATCTCAAGGCTTCCCAGTTCTCTACCATGGCCTGTTGCTTTGCTTGTATCTCTTCTGCTTGCCTTTCAGAGCACTGACAGAGCACGCCATCTGCAGCATCGATCAGTTCCTGCAGCTGTAAAAAAACATGAAACGAAGAAAGGGAGGGTATTAAATGAGTGTGTGTGTGTGTGTGTGTGCCTTTTGTCTCCTGTCAAGTTAAGCTGATCCCATTAATTTCATAGGTTTTTCTTAGGCAAGGAATACCTACAAAATGAAAGGAGGGAGGGGACCTACCTAGCCTCTCACAGAAGAGAGTTCCACCTCCTTCCTTTGAAAAACAGCCTACAGCAGAGCTTTCCAAACTTTTCATGCGGGTGACACACTTTTTAGACATGCACCATTTTGCAACACAGTAATTCAGTAAGTAATTCAGTAAATGGAGGCAGCCCCTCCACCCGAGCTTGGCCTGCTGCCACCACCCTTGCCAAGGTCTTCCTTGGCCCAGGGTTGTGGTGGCGGCAGAAGCCAAGGCAGCCCCTCCACCCAGACCTGGCCTGCTGCTGCCCTTGCCAGCATTCTCCTTGGCCTGGGGTGGCAGCAAAGGCAGCCCCTTCATCCAGGTCTGGTGCACCACAACGGTGAGAGAGGCAGCCCCTCCACCTGTTATGTTCACGTAACACACCTACAGGCTGTAGCCAACACACTAATGTGCCCCAACACATAGTGTAGAAAGCTCTGCCCTACAGCACCTGGTATTCACTGGCAGTCTCCCATCCAAGTACTAACCAGGGCTGACCCTGCTTAGTTTCCAAGATCAGATGGGATCTGGTGCCACTAGGAGATTTAAGCCCATTAAATGAGTATTTAGCCTTAAACTAACAGCAACAATAACTGTTTTAAAAACCTCAAGAACTAAGTCTTAAGTTAAAGAGAAGATACTTGGAGTTAGAATAAGAGGTCTACAGAGTTTCAGAAAGGAACAAAGGAAGACTCTATTAATTTACTTATTTATTATGTAACTACTTTCTTATAATAAATAACAGAATTTATGATGTTCATGAAAATGTAAATTTAACAGCAATAAGATCAGATGGAAAATGTACAAATCAGATACTTAGGACACTGAATACTGTATTGTATATATTATATATGTGCGTATATAAATTCTTGTATAAAAAGGGGAATATTTGTACAATTAAAAATATATGAAAAAAAGAACTAAGTCTTAAGTTTGGTGAGTCTGCTACATTCTTTGGATCATACCTTGGGTTTTTTTTAAATGATTTTTATTAAAACATAAAACAAAATTTTGAAAAGACAAAGAACATACATACACAGCTGTATCAGACAATTTTAATATAGATAGGAAGATCTCTAAAATTAAGTTTAAATATAATAAATAAATCATTATAATGTTACCATATTATAATATTAATATACACATAGTGAATGTAATACTTAATTTAATAGTTCCTTGTTTTGATAGGCAGGCATCAGAACTCTGTATATTTTATAACTTAGGCAGGAACGAACTACTATTCCCATCATGCCTCATCACTAGCCTGGATGAATGGCACTGATGAGAACAAGAGCTCAACAGCATCTGAGAGGCCACATATTCTCCACGTGAGTACAGATCAGGCACAAATGACCACAGTTATCCAGATCAGGCATTGCAAGGTGCCTTATCAGCTAACCTCAGAGGAGTATGTCTGCAGTTGACCACTGATGCCAGGCTTGTTGTTGCTGCATGAACAGAAAGCAACAGCAAGAAAGAAGGGAAGCAGCAGCAGCAGCAGTAATGTCTTCTTCCTCATGATGGCCATTATGCAGGAACAACAAGGCTATATGAGCCTGCTAAAGTCCTAAGATCTGCAGGGGAAGGCTTTCTCTCACTCCTGCTACCATCCCAGGCTCACTTGGTGAGGACATAGGAGAGAGTCTTCTCAGTGTCTGCTCACACCCTGTGGAACTCTCTTCCATGAGAGGCTAGGTAGGTCCCCTCCTTGCTTTCATTTTGTAGGTAGGCAAAGAGGTTTCTTTTTAAGCAGGTCTTTAATGGGTGAGGCCTTTTACTTATTAGGTGTTTTTAAAATTTATTGTAATTTTTATAATTTTATATGTTTTTAATGTTTTAATTGTTTACATGCTTTTAATGTTTTTTAACTTTTTTGGTAGCCACCTTCGTTCCCACTTTGGGAGAAAAGGTGGCATATAAATTCAATAAATAATAATAAAAAAATATTCTGCCTAAGATCCCTCCACCTGAAATTTTGCCAGCCGCAGTGCCATTCTGCCTCTCCCCACTCTTTATAGGACAGAACAGTTGTAGAAGCAGCAAGTTGGAGTTTACAAACCCTTCTCTAGTCAAACTGTTTTAGTTTCAATTGTTGTTGCTGTTATTGCTGCTTTCAAATGATTTCTAACTTATGGTGACATTAAGGAGAACTTATCACAGGATCTTTTTGGGAAGATTTATCCACGGTAGGGAATGATTGTCATTACCTTCCTCTGAGGCTGCCCAAAGTCACTCAGCAGGTTTCTGTGGCTGAGTGGAGATTCCAACCCAACTATCCCAAAGTCCTAGCCCAAGACTCATTATCTCTATATCACAATGGTTCTCAATTCAGTCATAACTCTCTTTCTTCCATTTTCTGCATCATTTTGTGATTTATATACAGTATATGTGGTCCTCTGGATGGTAAAAGCTGGAGAAAAGCTGGAAAAAGGCACCTTTTTACATATGTGGTAAGAATGCCTAAAGGTAACACACTGGATCAGAATTTTACAAATGGTAAACAAAGTAACAAATCAAAAAGTTAATGTTGACTCTAAATTGGACTGCTCCCTTTATTTGATTACCAGTACAGATCCCTAAAGCATAAAGAACTAATTTGCTTTTTGAGTTTTGCCATAAGATTTGAAATTGCTTTGAAGTGGAAAACTTTGAACTGTTATATTAATAGAATTTTCTATTAACTGTCTTTGGGATATCACTTTGATGGAAACCTATCTTCTTGTAACTGAAATTTGAATTGCGATTAGACAGACAGGTGTTGTTACAATTTGGTTTCCTTTTATTGATTTTGCTAACCATGCAACTGACTACGTTGCCTCTCCCAAATCGCATGTGAACATGTGGAATGATGTTATTACTAGGAAAGCCTCAAGGTGGTTTATTATATGTGATAAGGATTCCAAAACTGTGTTCTGCTTCCTGTACCTTAAAACTGATATTTGAAACATGTTATTTGATGTTTTATCTTTGTGATCATTTAAATAAAGCACAATAAAAGTTTTTTTAAAAAGCATCTGCACGCACGCACACACACGGATGCAGTCTGTATGCAGCTTTTCCTAAAATATACATTTTAGTATGCATTTAATATATTCAGTTCTCACAAGTTTTCCTAACATAGGCACTTTTGTAGATAATTTTGGGGCTAAGCACTGCATCACCAAATGTGGAAAAGTGCAGAATCCAAAGGATAAGAATACTGCAATTGAGATATTTGGTTGGGGAGTGTGAATCAGGACAATTCCCCTAAAAGGACAGATGAATCAAAATTCTCTCCTTTCTCTAGTAGCTAATAGGGGGGCTAAGATCAATGCTAGATAGGTGAGCCTTAGGCAGCCAGCTGCTCTAATTGCTGCTATTCTTGCAAATGGGTTGTCCTGGTAACCCAGACAGTGTCTCCCCCTGGGTGGCAAAGAAAAGAAGGACAATCAGAGGTACTATCATTGCAAGCAGAGGAAGAAATCTATGACCTCCACTCTTTAGATTTCTGGGTAGAGGACAATGATGGTGTCCTGCCTGCTTGCTTGGGAATAGCTTGTCCTTGATATTATGTGAATTTCTGTTTTGGTTACGTCCACGCCCCAGCCTTAAAGTTGTTAAATGGATGTAAACCAAGCCACATAATGAAGTTCAGAGAGAAACAACCAAGGAAGATTTCTGAAAGGTACCACAAAGCTTTCACAGACTGCAGTGGGTCTCACCTGCTGCTCATTCCCAAACAATTCATGTTCAAGGGTTGCATGTTTGCGTAGTTGGGATTGCACACCTCTCAGGTCTCTAGCAATGTCATCAGGAATGGTCTTTGATTTCTCCTAAAGACAGAACGTGGGAAAGTTTTCTGTTAGTGGAGTTTTGGCTGATTCTTGTTTGAAAAGGAAGCATGAATAAGAAGTATAAGAGAAACTTAGAGTCAAGTTAGATGTGACAGAGTAACTGTGTGTATTTCTGTATGTATCTGCCTTATTTACATGTAAAGCAGGGATTGGACGAGAGTAGATATTGACATCGATTAAACAAATTGGCAATGTTTCCCTTATCATAGAACATTCAGCAGCAATCCTCAGGACAAACATTTTATTCCTGCCCAATAGCTTAAATTCCAGGATACACTTCAGTAAAAAATACCCCCAAGAGACTATATAGTTGCAGTTCAACATGGTCCCTTGGGCATTCCTCTTCCTTCTCATTGGATGGGAGAGGGAGCACAGGGCCGTTAACTAGAACAGTAAGATTTTGTTACCACTGTCTGTTTAAAAAAGAAGGCATGCCCACCAGTCTTCAGAACCCACAGTGAATAAATACACAGAAGAGAGCTGATGCTTGCCCAGTTGTCTATAGTATTATGAATTTGAATGTGTACTGGCTAAACTGCCTACTTTGCTTCCTTCATCATCTCTACCTTCCTTGCCTGCTTCTACAGGGGTTGTAGAAGTTTTGTGTGGATCCAAAAAAAGCATTAAGAAATCTCAGCCAGTCATAAATGAGGCTTCCTATTGTGACAGTGCTTGCTTCTTTGCAGTAGTCTGTTCCTCCCTACAAGAATCCCCTACTCTCTCTCTCTCTCTCTCTCTCTGTGTGTGTGTGTGTGTGTGAAATCTTCTTCAGTTTCCCTGATCCACTCTGTTTTGCTCTACTCAATATACATGGCTGGCCTACCACATCTAATTTGGTCTTTGCAAAGGCACAGAAAGATAGGGAGAAGCAAGATACTCAGTTTGTTTTCATCATGATTTTAACCTCGATGAGGGTGAGGGCTTCTGTCATGTCATGTAGGCACTTGTGTATCACTTCAGCATCTTGCAGCCGTTTGCTCTGAACTTTTGTCATCTCCAGCAGTTCATCCCAGTTATTCCTAATGAGACAAACAGGTTAAGAGTATGAAATTGAAACAGTGCTGGTCCCAGGTTTCAGTTATGCTCATGTAAGACAACTTCAGTGGGGCTTCTTAAAATAAGAGTTTCTCAGCGACTCTGTCTGTTCCATTGCTGGCAACAAAAGCCAGCAGGAACTCAGTCCAAAACATCTGGAAGGCCTTGAGTTTGAGAAGGCTGTTCTAAGCTAGTTGATCAGAAGTGAGGAATTTGCTAGCCTGAAACATCTCTCAGCCTAGCCACCAGATGCAATAGTGAGGAATAATGGCAGGTGCAGTACAGCAATACCTGAAGGACCACACCTCTGCCATATGTTCACGTTCACCAAAGTAGTTCTAGGAAGACTCATTACATCATAGTCCATCATGCCCTAAGAGTTGCAAAGCCAGATTTCTCTATAGGTAGGCATGAATGCTCCACTTTAGCTGTTGTAGGGTAATAAATTAGTAGGAATGGTAATTAGTAGGAATGGTAATTGAATGGTAATTAAGATCACTTCAGCAAGATTCACGTATCTGAGATCTTTGTGGAAAGCTATTTAACCAGCGCTGATATGGATGTGATTATTTCATACGTTTTTCTTTCTTATCCTGACCTTGAGGTATAATAAGCCCAAGAAGATAGAAGGCCACTGGTTCTCCTTACCGTAACTGTTTCTGCTTCTTCCGAATCTCCCGGGATTCAAAGTGTCCATGATCTAACATCTCTTCTGCTAGCTGATAACATGTGGCCACCCTCTTGGCAGCAACCTCTAATTGATGCTGGAATGTTTCATATTTGGCACGAAGATGCTTTTAAAAAAGAACATGCGTGAAAAGGCAAAAGAAAAAAATAAAGACAGTTAATTGGCAAGCACTTCAGAACAATTAATGCTCTAAACCTGGCTTGCAGAGTCCAAAGTGTGAATCTGGATCTGAACCAGAACTTTTTCAAATTGTGGTGATAGACTGCAGGATTTTACAGATGTACCAGTTGCTGAAGCTGGCTGAAGTAAATCATTATTTATTTTTTAATTTATATAATGCTTCTCAGACCACTAGGGTCCACATGGTAATAAAAAAACATTTAGAATATTAAATATGTAGATAAAGACCTTTAAAACAAAATAAAAATGCTTCCTAAAAGTAACTTAAATCCAGAAAGTTAAAGACAGCCAGAAAAATTCCAAGGACCAAAGATCATGCAGAACAGTACCTTCTTGGCCAGAAAATCAGAAGAGCTGGAGCCAGCCTATTATTATTAAACTTCACCTATTACTATTACACACCACTTTCTTTAGAAAGGCAGCAGTGAACACCTTAACACATCACAGCTTGGCAGATGCTTCTATCTCAAGCTTGGGACATTATGCAAACTTCTAAAAATATGATACAATTGCTTCAAGTATTTACTTATTTGATTGCATTTATATCCCATATTTCTCCCAAATGGGGAACACCTAAGTACAGGGTCACATTCGTTATTATACACCTCTGTCCTTCTTCAGTGCAACCTACCAGGACATGCTCATAATCAGTCCCAGAGCATTCAGAACCAGCCAACTGCTTCTGGCGACTGATCCAGTCCTCCAGATCCTCATATTCTCTCAGGAAGTCATGCAACGCAAGTGTCTCCTCCAGCTTTTTCTTCCTTTTGCAAGAAACATATCCACAAAAGAGAAGTGACAGAATGTAGAGGTTTTGATAGTGCTCCTGCTGTAAAAATCTAAGATCACTATGAACTTACAGGATAATTGGTTCAAGCGGTTGACCAGAAAGAGAAAAATAAGTCTTTACAAAGGGCTCACAATCAGACTGATAACAATGGAGACCTGGCAATGAACAATGAGGACATAGCAATATAGCAATAGCAGTTATGTTTCTATACCACTTATCAGTGCTAAGCACTCCCTATGCGGTTTACAATGTCATAAGCTAATTGTCCCTAACAGGCTGGGTACTCATTTTACTGTCCTACAGAAGGATGGAAGGCTGAGTCAACCTGGAGCCCTGAAGGATCAAACTCACAATGTTGTGGCTGCAGTATCAGCATTTAACCACTACGCCACCAGGGCTGCTATGAATAACAGCTAGGTATTATATTTCTAGAGAGCCAGTGTGGTGATTTGAACATTCCCTGCTCGGCCATGGAAACCCACTGGGTGACCTTGGGTGTATCACACACTCTTGGCCCCAGAAAATCCCATGATGGGTTCACCTTAGGGTTGCCATATGTCAGAAATGACTTACAGGCACACAACAACAACAACAACAACAAAATGTATATTTCTGGAAACAGGAATTAACCACAGTTTTCTTTCTTCTTTATCTAACCAGTCCTCAGGGTAATCCCAAGTGCAATATGAAACCACCACATCACCTGGTAGAGCATAATGTGAATGCCTGCAACTTTTTCCTCATATTTCTTCATATGATTCAGGATGGTTGGTAGGTGTATTTTCATGAGAACTAACAGACACAACACAGGAAACTCTTCTACGAGTCAGACTATTGGACCTTCTAATTCACAATTGTCACCACTGACTAGAGCCTGGGAAATTACTATTAAAAATTGCTAATAAAAAGAAATTAGTCACAGTGCCTCTTCCAAAATAATCAATAACTGTCATTGTTAATGTTCAATGTGTTTGTTTTCCTATTGCTCAAAAACTAATTTTTTTTAAAGAATAAACAGCATCTCAATGCCGGAAATCAAGGCACAGCATAAACCACCCCTTGAATCATACACTGTTCCCCCTCTACAATTTAGTGATGCCACATTAATATAGTTATAAAAGTAACTAAAAAGTTACAAGTACACTGAAAAAGGAGTGAAGTTTTTCCTTGACAAATTACAATTATAATGTGACTTAGGCCAAAATCCTAGAGCTCTGCGTGCATAGTTACATTGGAGAAGGCAAAGGTGATGAAGAAAAGAAGTTGCCAATGGGAAGAAGGCAGTTAGCAGAAGGATATGGCCAGCTCCAAGCCGCCTACTTCCTGAATGCCTGGCATTTGAGGAAAAATCTTAAATCCAAAGCCCTATGGGAGGATCGACTAGAAAACTGACTGGAGCAGGACACATGCAATTTTCTTAGTCACCCTTCCTAATGATTCTTGGGTTCAAGGATTCCCCCTCAAATGGACAGCTTGGAGCTGGTTGTATTGTCCTGTCACTTCCCCAACGCTACTGCTCACTTGCTTGTGAGACTCAGAAAATTACACACACCACTTGAAAAGAACAGAAAGATTCCAAGTGATGCTCACATAGTTCAGTGGAAGTCCACAGCCCAATAAAAAGTAGCAAGAAATGCTGATTGAGACCATCACTTTTCCTACCTTCCTGTTGCCAGATCTTGCAGGTCCTGAAGCTGAGAGTGAATCTGTTCCTGAGGAGCATCAACTTCATCATAGTGGATGGAGCCTGAGAGTGGTAGATTTTTAGCAGTTTCAGCTAGTTCTATTACTAAATTCTGATAAATGTTGATTTCGTTCTCCAGTACCTAACAAAGCAAATACAGTAGCTGAAGAGACAATGTTCAGACATACAAAGCAGAGAAGTAACAGTCCAGCTATAGAAGTAAATTCTGAATACTAATTCAGGCTCTACATAGGTATTGATAATGCAATAGGTTAATTAACTTATTTTTTTTCCAGGTCTCTAGCATAACATAAAAACTGCCGTGCAGGATCAGATCAAAGACAAATCTAGTACAACATTCTGCTCTCACAGTGGCAAACCAGTTGCATGTGGGAATCCCATAGACAGGACATGTGTCATCTCCTACCTGGAAGAGGTCTCTTTGGATAAAGAAGGGGAAGAAGAGAGCTCAGATAACAAGCTTCAGTCATAGCCAGAGGGGTCTGGCAAATCTGTCTTGGGGGCAGAAATACTGGCAACCCTGTATCTTTTTTGAATGATGGGAACTAAAGTGGCAGCCATAAAATTGCACAACATGCCTTGGCAGCAGCTCCACTATCTCCATTTGGTATTGTGTGACATACCCTGCTCTCTTTGGCTTGCTTGTTGGATCATTCTTTTCAGAATCGCTAACTCGGACTGCTTTTGAGCTGAGAGACTGGATTGCACTGACCACACTTCTCACTTTGTGGACTCTCTGTGTTGATCCTAGTCTGGCTTGCTTCCTTCATCATTCATTCTTTTGAACCACAAGTATCTCTTAAGGTGCCACAATGAAGCAGCACAATATTAATGCAACAGCAACCTCTCAGTTTATAACCAAGATGATGTAACACAGACGTGCAGTGAAGTTTCTCCTAAATTGAGGGAAATAATGGCTAGAGGCATTTGGGAATGTGTTATAGATGCTAAAAGTGCATTTTGCAAAGTTAATTGCATGCTTCTGAATACAACACAGATCAGATGTTGTACAGGTTTGCTAGAAGTATAAAAGTATATACAGGTCTGCTAGAAGTATAGAAATATATAGGGAAAGTCCACCTAAATAGATCAAGGACAATAGTTTTTTGTTTATCTCCACTGTGTGTATATGCTTTGAACATGTATCTTTAAGGCTTGCCTCAGGTTCAGAAATGTATTCAGTCATACAACAATGCCTGCTATATTCATGGTGTTAGGTGAGTTACCTCATGTTTTTTTATGAGTTTGAGAGTCGCAATATCGTCTTTACCACAGTCTTTGTTGGTTACCAGTGGGAGCTTCTCTAGTATCCAGCTCTCGAGATCTGAGACATCCATTAAGTACTTTATAAATGAAAAATACAAATTAGTGGTTTTCTTCCTATAGATACATAAATAACATTAGTCAAGTCTGATATGCAAAACATCATACTATGAGTTAAAGAAGGAGATTCTATACTCAAATATATAAATTAGAGTGCCTCCAGCCACTCCTGTGGAGGCTCCAGGCATTTCCATTCTAATGAGCTGTGGTGATAAAGATTACAGTTCTCCCTCCACATTCGTGGGTTTGACCTTTGCGAATTTGTTTATTTGTGAGGTGCACGTATGCCTCTCCCATTTTCCAGAGAAGGAAGGCAAGCATGCACAGGCAAAAGGCAAGGGAATGGGGGAAAACACATATGTGTCTTTCTTCTCCCCTCCAGAGCTCCCCTTCCCATTCTCTTGCATTTTGCCCTGGTGCAGAGAAGGAAGCTCATGTGTCAGGGGCAAAAGGCAAGGCAAAGGGGATCCCTGGAAGGGAATGGGTGGGAGAGTGAGGAGGGGAGTTATTTGTGGTTTTTCTACTTCTGTGAGGGTTCTGTGTCTCAAACTCTCATGAAAATGGAGAGGCTACTATAATTTTTGCTGACATTCATGCCTTCTTTAGCTACCATGTTAGCCTCATAGTCTTATAGGGAGTGTTGAAACAAGTGTTGGGTGCTAATCAGGTTGGCTTCCATACACGGAACAGGGAAATTAATATTTTGCCCCTTGCCTGAGGCAGCAAAGTATCTAAGACCATCCTAAAAGTGAATGCTATCAAAACATAATGAAGTATACCTGATGGAAGGCAACAGACTGCTGTAGCTGGTCAATCCTTTCTTCACATGCTTTCTCCAGCTCCAGCCAGCTTTCTTTCAGCTCCTGACACTTTTCCTTGATTTTCTGGGAGGGTATGTGTTTGCTTTCTGTCAGAGCTTTCCCTTTCTCTAGAACCCTGGAAACTTGATGCTTATGAGCATTCACTTCTGCCTGCAATTCCTAGTAGAAAAGACACATTCAGAAATGTTAAGAACAAAAAGTGAGGCAGAGCAAATTAGAGGTTGCTTGCCATTTTTCAAGGCCTAAGGGTTATTGGACTAATTTTGGAGTAACAATCCAAACGACTAATAGGATATTTTAAAAGACAGAATGAATTTTTTTAAAAATCATTCTGATTCTATTTGGTGGGAGTTTGGAATGGGATATCATGAGCAAACAAATTTTAAAGGAAATTAAATTCTGGAAAAGGAGCTTATTTTAAGAAGATCTGAGAGGAAAATAAATTTGGATGGGATTAAACTTAGAGGAGTTGAGCAGTAAAATAAATTCATAAAAACAGCAATCTTTTGGTGTAAAGAAGGGGGACTAGAAGTTGTTGGTTTTATAAGAACAGAAGGTAATCTCTGCTTGGGCACATCAAGTCTGGCATTTTGTTTCACACAATAGCCACCCAAATACCATAGGACAGCAACAAACGTCTTCCCCTGGTATTGATAGATAAATCACTCCTGAACTAGATTTAAGCAAAAATAGCCTCCTGAAATTTCTTATTATTGGGAGGAGGGGTAGGACTGCCAAGTAGAAGCTGAACAAACATTCCTTTTTCCTCTAAACAACTTTTGCAAGTCACGTCAGTGCAAGCGTATTGGTGGTTTGGCTGCCATTTTGTACCCTTCACAAAATCCTTGGACAGGGCTTTATTCAGAGACTTGTGGGAGACAGGAGGAGCCACCACACAGAAATAGCTGCATGCACTTTCCTTTTTCAGAATGAGAGAAAAAGGCTCCCAGAAATTTCCTTAGAAAAATCTCTCCTGAAAAATTCCAGTCCAGTTCTACAAATTCAGAGATTCCATTGAGGTATCATAGCCAGTTGCGACTGACAGACTTAGAGAAAACCATTTATAAACCCAAGGGCAAATTGGCTTAAGTCAAAAAGTAGAAGAATGCAGTTATACTATCGGACTTCAAATTCTAATATAGCACCCTATCAGAAATAGACTAGCAAAAGGATATATTATTCCCAAGAGCTGAACACTTGATGAAATCAAGATACTGCTTTCTTGAGTTACCATCCAACAGTAATTCTACTAGTTCCTACAATGTTTTTAGCACATAGTTCTAAAAGTTGCCTTTATCCATCCCAAAGTCACGAAATATTTAATCAGCATCTGGCTCATGGTTGGTGAACTCTTAGGAATTGCCATTCTATATTCCCTTTTCATCGGTGTGTAACTGCTGTCACATTGAAGCATAAATTTTTAAAAGCTTTGTCACTCCTAAGGCCAGAGCTAAGATTAAATATGTGTGTCATGTTTTAAATATTGCTGAACTGAAGTGAAATGTTTCTTTCTGACCTTAATTTTCCAGAGAAGAAAGTCATAACAAATTGCTCCTGCAATTTCTAGAATATGTTGGCAAGGCAAAACCACCCAGCCAACAACAAAGGAGAAAAGATTAATTGTTTTATTCTTTATTATTACGTCAATATGGAAGTGTTATTGGAAAACTGAGCAAGGTTCTTAGGTGAATTTCTGGAATCTTGGTTTATTTCTTTTCCATTACCAGTGAGAATTCTGTGCTCAATAAATTTTCCTCAGTAGACTGCAGACTGTCTAACTTGTTACTATACATATATCCTCAAGCTTGGAAAATTACAAGTATACCTCAGTTGACAAAGTAGGTGCATTCATAGGCATTACTTATTTAACAACAACAAAAAAAAAATTTGGTTCTGGGGCAGCAGTAATATGGAAAGAATAGGGGTAGGTTCCTATGCCACAAAAAACGCAAAGCAGTTCAATATGTTTCAGCAAACTTTTAATTTAAAACTAACAGTATGTACATGTGCATTGAAATAACCTGGTGCGATAAACCTTGCATAAGTAAACAAAAACATTTGGAACCTTCTAGAGATGACTTGAAGGCTATTTCAAGTCTTCAAATGCAACCAGGGATGACTTTTCCTTTCACTGTAGAATCATACAATCATAGAGCTGGAAGAGGCCACAGGGGCCATCTAGTCCAACCCCTTGCCATGCAGAAACACACATCAAAGCACTCCCAGCAGATGGCCATCCAGCCTCTGTTTGAAAACCTCCAAAGAAGGAGACTCCACCACACTTGGAGGCAGCATATTCCACTCCCGGAGAGCTCTGACTGTTAGGAAGTTCTTCCTGAGGTTCAGGTGGAATTGTTACCCTGTATTGTGGGGGTCCTAGGAGGGACGCCCAAATAACCAAATAAAAATGTAAGATGGGGGAAATTAGACTCGAGCACTCTCTTAAGCTAACGAGAGGCAGGGTAACTTAGCTAGGATCTTTTAACCCTATGTCTACGGCATCAGGTCAGAGAGCGGTCAGACAGTACTTTAAAATAGTACAAATGATAATAGCTTTATTAAAGGACAAACAGCATAAAAGACACCACATGCACACAGCTAACTAGAAAAGGAGAAATGAAAGTTTTCGGGGAAAATGGGTGATAGGACACTTTTTCTCGTAGTCCTGGAGAGAAGCGGTGGTTGCAGGGAAGGGAACTCAGCGTGGTTCACTGAGGGGAGTTCTCTGGACAAACCAACAGCAAGGCTGGATGAAACTCAGGAGCAATCCAAGGAAGGCTCCGAATTGGGGACCTTTTATAGGGTGGATTTTACCTAAAGGCCATGACATGCTTGGTGAGAACACAGGAAATTTGTAGCTGGACAAAGGCGTTGGAAAAGGTCAGGTTTTACATGATGAGCTTAGCGCTGGATGACAATAGTATGGCCAGTATGCAAATGGCCCAACATAAAGGAATGGCTCGGCACTCGGTCAGGCGTCTTTGTGTAAAATCGCGCTGAGCAAGGCGGGTTTGCAAGAAGGAGTGGTCCCTAAAGCATTGGAGAGGCATTAAGTTGCCAGCCTAAATGAGGTTTGGAATGTACAACCATGCCGCGCCTATTACGTGCTTGTCCGGTGGCCCTTGCAAACAAGTGGAGCAGGGTGGCAGAGAAAGGTCAAGTGAAGGCCAACTCATTTGATATCAAGCGATATCTAGTTCTCTCACCAGACAAATCATAACCGTGGTAACAGAATCTCTTTTCCTGTAGTTTGTCCTTTGCTGTTTGTATTTCCATTTTGGTGGGCAAACTTACAGATCTAATTTTTTCAAACATGCACGGGTAACTGGAGAAGCAGGCCCATCTGCTATTTCCTTTTCTCTTTGTTTTGCTGTTCATGCATGCTCAGTAAGGGATTCTGGAGGTAGCTGCTTTTTACTTTACCTGTTATAGTTAGGCAACATGGGTATAGTAGGATCAGCTACAGCAATATTGTGCTGTTTTCCAGATCAAGCTTTGTTTATTGCATTGTTTACTGCAGACATACTGCTGCAACCTAGCAATGCAAGATTGTGTTTCTCCAGTCATCCTTAACCAATGATGCTGCTGCTGCTAAAAAAAAAAAAAATCCAGTTGGACAGACAATAAGGAGGAAAAGGGTGGGTGGATGGAGGTTAAAAGACTTTGTAAAAAACTTCACTGTCTGAGGTTTTGTTAACTGAGGCATGTTTGTATTTGTGAGAAGAATGAATATAATGAGATGCTGGAGTAACCCATAATTAAGCAGTGGTAGAATGATGCTCTGGGAACTAGAGTACATGTAAGCATGAAATGAAAGCCTACAGAAGTGGGTTAAAGAATGTTATATTACATCAGGACTAGCACTTAAACTGGGCTAATAAGGGTCGTATTTGAGTGAGATTAATCCTCCTTTCTCCCAGGAAATTTTCTGTCTGAATAGAGAAGAAGCCCATGATCTCAACATGATTCATTTACAGTACAGAACTGAGGAATGACCTTGTGCTTCTGGAGCAAGCTTTGAGCCACATTCAAGGACTTGCCCCTGTCTGTGGAGGTGGCAACTGGCTTTCGCTCATTAATCCACTTCATTTCCATATCATGGTAATGATAGAATTGAAACAGTTCCACTCTTGCCTGTAGCACCTGGCCTCTCTCAGAAAGTGGTTCTTGGAGTGAGTCAAACCTGTAAACCAGATGTTAAAGCAATGCTGTTCACACATGGCTGAAGCAATTGCAAGAGTCCCTTGATGACCAGACATTCATAATAGATTAATCCATATCATCAAGAATACAATGAAGATTTGAGGAGCATTACATAAGAAAGGACCAATGGTCCAAATGGTGGTGAATCATCTTTCCCTTGACAAAATGTATTGATCTGATGTATATCTTATGAATCCAACCAGTATTCTATACCTACATTGCTGAAATTTACTTGAAGAACCACAGAAAAAGAATGGGCTGTGAATTTATAAACGCAGAAGTCAGCAGAGTCATCTCTCCCATCATGAGATATGCAACAGGTGATTTTTTTTTTATATAATTCGGAAAGTTCTAATCATATTTTACATAAACAGTGGCCCCTCCACTTTCATGAGGGTTTGGGGCAGAAAACCCTTGTGAAAATGGAAAAACTGTAAATAACTCCCCCCCACCATGATCTCCCTCCTATTCCCTTCCAGGGGTCCCCCTTCCCATTCCCTTGCCTTTTGCACACTAGGCAAAATGCAAGGGAATGGGATGGGGAAATTCCAAAAGGGAGAAGTAAGACATATGTGTGCCTTCTCTCCATTCCCTTGCCTTTTGCCTCAGCACATGTTCTCAGCAGCTGGGGCCAAAGGCAAAGGAATGGGAGGAGGCGCTCCAGAGGGGAAAAGGAAGGCACACACATGCCTTCTACTCCCATTCCTTTGCCTTTGGCCTGAGTGCACTTGCCTTTCTTCTCCGTGCCCAGCAAAATGCAAGGGGATAAGAGGAGAATAAGGCGGGGTGGCACATCTGTGCGCCTCACAAATAATCAGATTCCTGAAGGTCAAACCTGCAAATGTGGAGGAAGGACTTATCATAATTTTATAATAATATTAATATCGCCTGCTAAGAACTAGTTTAAAAACCCCAGTGACATAATAATAAAATTTAGAAAATATGATCACCAATAAGCTGGCCAAAGGCATGATTGCTGAAAATTACATAGCCTGAAAGATGATAGTTGAAAATATGCAGAAGAACTGCTTTCCTTTTTAGAACAATCAACCAACTCAAGGTGGAGGTTGACTGTGGTACATCTGGACCAATGAAGGATGGGTTTGAGGACCTGGCTATGAAGATCAAACCTAGTTCTGCCTCTCTCTCCCAGTGCTTTGCTGCTCTGCTTGCAATGACTAGACGCTGTGGGTAAAAACAAAATGACTCAAAACCCCAGAGTCTAGAAAGGCACTGTAGTGGAATATAGAGTGATAATATTCTGCATTCCATAGCTGTACATTGACAACACAGGAGAAGTATAATCCATTTTTGTTTCTGAGTGATGTAACACATAAACACTGATCCAGATGTTTGGTTTATTATTTATATTTACAATATTTTCCAGTCTTATTTGGTTCTTTTGTATCCCGACCTTTTCTCTCAGAAGAACAGAGCAACACTTTATCATTACAAAAATCCTGAAATGTTGATTAGGTTGAAAGATAGTTATTGTTCCATCCTGCAGTAGGGATTTGGCTATACTTTCTTCCTATATCCAACCCTAGCACTGTAGTTACTGCACCTTCCCAGCTTTGCTATGTTGCCCACTTGATAAAGATTTTTCCGCTTCTAAAGTGACCTTTAGAGTTGCTGTGGAACAGCTCACCTTCCCAAATACTTCTGTGTTTCATCCAGAATCCTCTCACTGTCAAAATGATTTGTAGCCATTTTCTCAGCATGGAACACAATGGAGCTCATTTTTTCAGCCAATGCTTGCATCTCGTTTTCCAGCTGTCTGTGCTCCTTGAGCAAATTGCGACTAGAACGTAAGTCATGACCCATCTCTGCATCTCGAAGAATCTTCTCTATCTTGTCTATTTTTTCATCAGCATCCTAAAGAATAAAATGTTTAGAGTGGGCAGACAAAAAGTAATCTTCTTTCCTTCATCTGGAGATGCCCCTGGAAGAGATGTCTCTGTAGTTCTGGTGGAAGGGGGTAGTTGATCCGCAAGCTCCACCTTTATTTAATATATAGTTTTTGGTGCAGCAAAGCAGCTGTATCTAAGTCCCTCTGCCATAATCAATGCTTTCATCATACACAAACATCACTGTACACAATCTCAATAAGGGTCTCTTTAGGAAGCAGTTCCCCCAAAAGCCTTGACTGCCAGAGAGAGTCTTCTCTTCTGTTTATTTAGGAGGTGTGATAGTGAGCCTACTTGAAAAATCCCCACTGGGCATATACTCCATTTTCTGTGGACTAAGACTAAAATATCAATTTCCATATACCAAGATGTTTCAATAATAGTCACTAAATTAGTTCAGATAGTACAGTCACCTGTCCAATGTTAGCATCCTTCCCTTTACTTAAATAATAGTAAAGGGAATTTTTATTTTTATTATACCTATTTTTTTTGCTGTGAATACTCAATTTTTCAAATTCTTTAGTATTTTTAGACTCTAAAGACATTTCATCTATTTAATATGTTAAAAACCCAAATTCTGTTCCCCCCCTCAAGTTGCTCCTTAATAAATTAATAGTAGTGACAACTTGGCTGAGTGCATGTCCAGCCTTCCCGATGCAAAAGAAAAAAAGTAGCTTCTCACCTCAAGAAGTTCCATTAATTGTTCTTGCTGTCCAGCCTGCCTCAGCTTGTCTCCTCGTTCCATCATCTTGCTGTAGAGCCTCTCCCATTTCTTCTTCAGCTCTGACATTTTATCCTGAATGGAATCTGCAGCATAGTGGCCATCCTGAACCAGTTGATTTCCTGCCTGAACATAGAAAGTACATTTGGTCAAAGACTAATCTCGTGATAGTTTATTGCTGGATTATCTATTTGCCCATCTTTATTTCAAAGGAACTGGATACTACACAAACCAGTATCTGAAAAAGCACAAAGAACAATTACCAACTAATAATTGTTCAATCCAATGTTGCTGTAATAGCAACACTGGTAGTCCTCTAGGCTTGATTAGCTGTAGTTAACATAAAAACAGGATATTGGTTTTCATAGTGACCAGTCAAATGCCAATGGGAAGCCAGAATATCAGCACAACAGCACCCACACCACCTATGCTTTGCTGGTATTCTGAGGTTTGTTATAGTAAAGTTATAACATAGATAGTGGAGGATAAAATAAATTCATCTTTATTTTACAGTCAAAATAGCATTGATAAGCTTTCTCCTCTGGACTGTCTGTTTAAGCTGACTCAAGGGCAAAGTGCTCTTTTCATTCACTGTAAACAAATTCAGCAACATGTCAAACCTGCCTTAAAGAAGGGATAGGGTGAAAGTTGACTTGGTAAATGTCTGGGTGATTTGCAGTAGATCAGAAAGGCCTTCTTACTCCCAATTGCTTGCCAACAATTGTTGGAGTTAGCAACTTTTGTATGCCTACAATTAATTTGATTGAGAAAGCTTTAGGCCATGAGTTTGCAAGTCCTGAGCAAGGCAGTTGATAACCAGGGCTCTTGAAAGTCTCTCCTTCCTAGATCACCATAGGACAAAGTCAACTTGATGGCAAATAACAACAACAAATACTAATAGGCAGTTAGACTGCACATTACTCTCCAGGACAGAGAGTGTCGTGTGTCGTGAAACATTAGTGTGTTAGCTGTAGTGTGTAGGTGTGTTGCGAAATGTAATGGGTGGAGGGGCTGTCTCTTCCACAGCAGTGGCAGACCAGGCCCAGGTGAAGGGGCTGCCACTGCCCCAGGCTGCAGAAGACCTTGGTGAGGGTGGCAGCGGCAGCAGGTCAGGCTCGGATGGAGGGGCTGCCTCTCCCACCATGGCTGCCCTGGGTCAAGGAAGATCCCAGCGAGGGCAGTGGCAGGGACAGGACAGGTTCAGGTGGAGGGGCTGTGTCCACTAACTGAATTACTTACTGAATTACTGTGTTGCAAAATGAAGCATGTCTAAAAAATGTGTCACCAACATGAAAAGTTTGGAAAGCTCTGCTCTAGGAGCTTAGGCACAGTATCTTTCTGTTTGTATAGTTGCCCACACCCCCTTTCTTCATGCATCACAGAGCCTTCTTTTGTTTCTGGGTTTTCTGCTATCACCTTTCTCCCTCTCCTTGCCTGTCCTTCATGAAGCCAGTTTGAAAGGAGCTTCTCTAGGGCCATTTCCGCACGAGTCCGGCTGGTCCCTCCCAAAACTGCAAACCCCAGGATTCCATAGGAGGTTGAAAGTGGAATCATCGCGCTATAACAGATTTCTACGGAAATGGCCTTGGTGATTTACTCCAATTTTCCACTATGTAGTACCTTTTGTCTTTCATATCTTCAAGAAGATGAATCTCTTTTGATTATCAACAATTGTTAATGAGTAAAACTGATTTTATATACCTTCCTAAGAAGGCTTAATTTCTTTCTCTGCTAGACCCTTGAGGCAGTGGGGTGGAGATGCAGTGGGCTGGTGAACTTTCAACTTCTGCTTAGTCTGCTAATTAGTCTGCTTGAGAGATCCACTACAATCTCTCATATTTCTAAACTACACCAAAATACAGTTTCACCACCATCCCCTGTCCTAAACTATGTAATGCTGAAATTAAGTCTTAGGGAAATCAGAAGGGATTTCTGTATAGAAGGACTTTGAGTTCTATTCAGTACTAGTACTTAACACTGTGGTTTTTTTTATTTCAGCATGCATATCCTTCTCCTTATGGATATCAGGTTTCTCATTTTTTTTTAAAAAAAGAATATTCTGGAAAAGTAAGGTTTTGGCCTACAGCTCCTATAGACTGCCAGTCAGCAGTGGCCACTGAACCTCATGCTAGCAGGAGAATTGTTGGAGTTGCTGTTAAAAAAAAAAAGAAGAAGAAGAATATTTTGAAGCTTTATAAGAAATCAGATTCTCCAAGCCTAACATGAATCCATCCCTGTTTTAAAGGAGAATCCTGCTCATACATTTGGACATCTAATACCAAAGCAGAGTAGTCCCAGACTGTACCTAGGATAGAGAAATACACACACACACACACACACACACACACACACACACATTTCCCTAGATTGCTCTTCCTAACTAATAGCTGTACCTACTGTGCTACTAGCGGGGCTATCATTTGTTTTTAAAACCAGATTTTTTAACATCACAAAGATGTGTGCTATGTGACATTACCAACAGCCAACTATGTAATACACTATGTTATCTGCTGCTCCATTGTTTTAAATTTCTGAATGCCTACTATGAAGAATATGGTTCAATTTTAACATTAGCAACTCAATTATATATATAAAAAAATCACAACCCATTATACTCTGTGTACTCAGCGTGTAGATGTAGCCTGCTCATTTACAGTTACTACCTGGCACTTTGCCTAGAATTATTGCATTTAATTTTGAAGCTCCTCCAGTCAATTGAAGAACTGTTGAAATAGCATTAGTATTAGTTACATTAGTATTAGTTAAAAATAGCATTAGTACTGTTGACTATTCTAAATATCTCCAATAATAGCTTCATGAGATTAGCCTTACCACCATCAGCTCTACAAAATGTCTCTTATTGGCCATCATTTCCTGTTCCGCAGCCTCATGCTTTTTCAGCTTCCGTAGTATATTTGTTGGGTCACGGTAGGATTCATCTGATGCTGTCTTGTACTTTTCCTCCATCCATATCAAGAGCTCAGCAGTATCATGATTAAACTCCTGCAGTTGCATACATTGACAATGACTTAATAGCCTGTTTAGACTTAATAGCCTGTTTAGATCAATTAGCTGCCAGAAGATCTTTCTTATTCTGAATGTTTGGATGCATGGTAAAACTACCAACCAAACAAAACAACAATAACAACAACAACAAACCACTGCTGAAGAACCTGGATATTAACTTTCTGATACATCTTGTATCTTATACATCAACATCTTCTATTATCTTTCCTGACACTTACCCAGTACCAGACTGCCAACACAAAAATTCAAAAGTGCTATGCCTCCTATCTAGAAATATTAACTACAATATTCATGTTCTTCATAAAGTGAACAGTGAGAAATCACATGACTAGATTTCCCTGCTTGTCAAAAACTTTGCCACAGAAAATGCTGAAAACTAGCTTTCTCCCAAATATACTGGTTTTTACATATTGGTAGCATGTGATCAGTCACATGTGGTATTCTTCAGGGTTAGAAACCTAACACAGTTGCAATATATCATTTCCCCCAAAGATGGTCTAGATTGTAAGAGATGTATCATATTTAAGGGCTGCAGATTAATGGACTGCCAAAAATCCCATATTATGTGATATCAGTTAAACACCTAGCCCTCAAATTACTCAACAGTGCCCCCTCAAGTGTGTTGAGCTGCTGAGGGGAGGTCTGTTGCGCATGTAGCCAGTATCTGAAATTCCCATTCTAGTGCACCTGGCCTGGTGGTGGTAAAATTCCTCCTTTTCTGAAGCCTGTTGGCCTGCCATTGTGAGATTTCCAGGGGTTTGGGAGTTCCTGAGATCTATCAGATCTATCAAGAACCTGGAACTCTCACAAGAGGTCCTCCTGTCATGAGACTTAAAGCAGGCTTTCTGTAGCCCTGCCTCTTGTGCCTCTTATTTCTGTTGTGAAATCCTGGTAGCCCTATTTCTCCTCCACAGGCTGCCTGTCCCCCATCCTCATCCCCTTTTGTGTGTCCACAACCACTCCAGCAACAAATACATAAAAAATGATCTGCCACTTAACATTAGGAGTACAATTTGCTGCCCAAATTTAGCAGCATATAAATAAATTCACTAATAGAGTTCTGTTGACCAACATAGTTAATTCCCTTGATAACTACCGGTCTAAATGCAAAACCAGGCTTTTGACTAACTGCTTAAGTTACCAGTCGAGTGGAAACTTTGCTTTTGCAAGTATTTCAAAGTATTTCCCCAGTAAAATGGAACAGGAAGCCCTTAATATGCTGCTTTGGTTGTCACTACTATTATTGGTGCCTACCATAAGTTATTAAGTATGTTATCTACTATAAGTTACTTTAAAGGTAATGGTTTCTCAAATAGATTTAAAACTAAATATTATTCCATAATGAAATTTCACCCTATAATGTATTCAACTTATTCTATAGTGGATTGATTTTCATCCTAAGTTAATTGTAATTGATATAATAATACGGAGGTGAAGCTACATGTCCTTGGGATTCCTTCCAACTCTATGATTTCTGTGAAAACTTTCTTTCTAATTAATATATTAAAGTTAATATTTTGAAATAGCAATTAATTAATTCTAGTGAGTTCAGGGTATTTTATATAACAACAACAACAACAACATATTTTATATTAAAACTATTTATCCCTTTTCTGCAAATTTAATTGATTTATAGATTTTGAAAAGGGAAGAGTTTTATTGATTAAAAAAATCTACAAAGCTCCACCCACTTTCCATTAAGTTACACACTCTTCATGAGTGCAACTCTGCAACAGGCGGCCAATAGCAAAAATGCCCTCTAGGCCTGACGAAATCACCACACCACTGACTATCTATTAACATCTGAATTAGCCATCAGCTGCGATTCCAGTTGGGAAAAAAAGCATTTTTTGAGCTTTAGATATATTTTTAATTCAGGACTTCCCTGAAACCTCAGAATCATTTCATTGGTTCCTCTAGGATAAAATGGTAGAGAAGGGCTGCTGCTACCTGTAACAGAAGTGATTCTAATAACCTCTTCTTCCTCTGTTCATTACTATTTGTTAGCAATTTCCATCTTTCTTGTAAAGCAGCCATTCTTTCTTCAATCCTGCCAGGGAAATAACATAAGTGTCAGTGTTTACAGAAGGCCTTCAGCTGGGGGAAGAAAAAGGCAGGAAGGAAATGTCAGCCAAACTGTATAGAATAGTGCTTCAATATTGCTTCAAAAAAGTAAATGAAATTATGAAACTGGAAACTAAATGAACATCTAGCTCAAATTAGGGTTAAATTTACTTTACCAGTCAACACAAAAGAGACAGTTGTTTTTTCCCGGGCAAATGAAGAAAAGCAGTTCGTACATAAATTCCTTTCACAAATGTACCAGTATATGGGGAAAATCAGCTTCCTATCTGATACCAGCACTGATTACTGCATTTTTAAATTTTAGTTTTATTTTGTTAAATTTATTTTAACAATTTAACAATTGACTTTCCAACAGCAAAATTTTATCATACAGTCTTATGAATGTTATAATGGCTACAGGGCTATTTATTTCCATGTGGGCTAATATGCAGGTCAGGAAACAGGAGGGAAGTTAGATGATAAAACTGCTTCCTTTAATGGAACCAGGAAAGGGATGAGCCTTCTTCTGGGTAGCCTTGTCCACTCCCATGCACTAGTTTTGTGGGCTTGGAAACCTCAGTGGCACAGACAGCCAGAAGGAAGGAAGAGGAGGAAAGTCACATCAAACTAGTGTTCCACTACCGGACAAGACTGGATTTAGGCTACAGTGAATGGACATAATTTTGGGGGACAGATTGGCCTAGGATATACATGAATGACTCAGAGTACAAAGAAATATTGTTCCAATTAGTTTTCTTTATGTGGATAAGGGAAACTGAGACAGGCTAACATTACTGGTTGATTGTCCATACAACTGAATGCCAACTTGAGAGGAAGTAGTACATTATGACTTGCACTAACCATAGAACCTGTTATGATTTTAACTTCCAAATGCAAAAGGCTATGATTTAGAGATATTCGCCTGCTTTTCTAATTTCTCTTTTCTTTCATATGAAAAAAACAAAAACAAAAAAACAAAAAACAAACAAAACAAAACAAACAAACAAAACCAGAAACACGTACATTTCAGAAGCAAAATAGCCCCTTTCTACCAGATGTTCTCCATGTTCATTGACTGCGTTTGCTCGGTGTTTCAGCCCAAGCAGCACTCGTTCAAAATCCTCGTGACGCTTCAGGAGGCTCCGAACAGAATCCACATGGTCCTGAAGAGGCCAAAAGAAAGCCTAAAGACAACTGTAGCACTAATACACAACTCCGAAGTCATTGCCACACTACACTGTTATAGTACTATTACTCCACTTTCAACATCCTGTGGAATCCTGGGGTTTGCAGTTTAGGGAGGGGTATTTAGAATTCTCAGTCAGAGAGCTCTTTGGCCTCAGTAAACTGCAAACCTCAGAATTCCATAGGATGTTGAAAGTGGAATAATAGCACTACGACTGTGTAGTGTGGAAATGACCCTACACTGATGGTACTTTCTCTGGCATATTCTTTCTCAGCTACTGCCTTAGCAACTACACCTTACATTATACTTGCCAATGCATGTGCCTAAAACTTCCTTACACATGAATGGACAAGTTCTTCTTCATGACTCATTTGTAAGGTTGTTCACTAGTCTCCACAAAGGAGACAGCTCCATATGACTCAAGAAAGTAAGTCAAGCTATATTCTAAAGGGGTTTGCAAAAAAGAAAAAAGAAAAAAAAGAGCCCATGGGACTCTCAGTTCATACAGTTGCTCTAAGCACAAGCTAAGTTATCTTTTCTTCCTGCAGAAAACAGCAAGGAGACTTCAGTTAGAGAGAGAAAGATTTAAGATGGTTTAAGAAGACTTCTTTGAATGCAGGCATGATTAAATTGTTTTAAAAGCCATATGTTGCTTTTTTATATGTCATAATAACAATATAATTCAAAAAGGCTAGTAAACTTTTTAAAGAAAGAAAGTTGTGCTTTTGACACACATAATCTAATGTACAAGCTTATATACTGGTATTTGTTTTTACTATAATGGAAGAATCAGTGTCAATATTTTTTATAATGAACTCACCTCCTCCAATTTCCTCAGATACATGTGCTTCAGAAATCAGAACAGACAATCACAAATTAAAGCATGAAAAATGCAAGCAATGTAGGTAAGAATAATCATATGCTATGATAAAAACTGCATTCCCTGATGTAACAGGGAATATCAGTTGCAGTTGATGGCAGGGGGTGGATACCATCTTATCCAGCACTACTTGTTTTCCCCTTCCCAGTTTTCAAGGGTTCTGGGAAGGTGAGGGGAAAACCAGTCAATCAGGTATCGCCTGGTTGGCTGGTGGGTGGAAGGAGGTGACCTTGGCACATGCTTCACTTCACTCTACTCCCTGACCATTTAAGTTAGGCTCTCTGCACTACTTTGGTGGTCAGCTTGGGTACTCTGAAGATGTTCCTCACCATTTGAGGAAGTACCTCTTCTTTAAAAAATGTGCAAATGTATCAGAATCTAATTTGATTCTGAGCCAAGGAGATGGACGTTCTAGAGAAACTGTGATTAAATCATTTGAAACATGTAGGGTGGGCAAAATGACAGTAGTCTGGAGAAGCCTATTTCTATGCCCAGAGTTTAATACCTCATACAGTGAGAAAATTCTACCTCCCATTCTAAAATGTGAAAATAGCTAATTTTGTAGCCATTCATATTTACCCCAAGACTGTCACTCCGGAGAAAGACTTCATGGCTGACGAGAGCAGCATTGATACCATCAATTTCTTTGTTAAATTTCTGCAGCTCTACACCTTCCTGGAGCTTCTTTCGGCGCTTTGCCCACAACTCATCCAACTCATTCCTCTTCTGAGCAAGTTTGTGCACAGACTCATAAACATCCAAAGCTCTGCTGTTGGATGGACCATCCATGATATTCTGGCCCAGTGCATGCAGCTGCTTAAATCTGCCAACAGTCCCAATAAAAGAAAAAATGTATTGTCCTCACAAGTGAATAACAGCATACTTCTCTCATTAAAGGAGGGCTTTTTTGCTTAAAAATAATTTATTTTAATGACCAACCATATATCTTGATCTTTCAGGCATATCACTGTCTTAGTTCTCCATTTTCTATTCAGAAATTTGGACAAGCATACACACCAAGAGGTGAGTTTGCTGGTCTGAGGTTGGAGCATGGCTACAATGGTGCCAACTGGGTTTCTCTTTCGCAGAATCCCAAACACTTATATGGGTTCTGAGAAACAGAAGCAAATGAATTCAAAGTATTGGCTAATGGGTGGGTCCAGAGTGAGTCCAGAGTAAGACAACTTGCTGGTTTTCATTCTGGTTGAGTGCTGGGGTATATAGGCAAGCCCTCCAGAATTCCAAACTCAGTCTGCTTTTGAACGTCATCCTACCCACCCTTCTTTCTAATCAGAGGAATTTACTCTGTGTTACCTGCCTATTGTCACAACTTTGCTGGTGGTGAGCATGAGCATGCTCACCACCATGTCGGCAGGACTAACAAATTGACAGGGAGTGCCCTTATAGGACTTTGGGGATGTAAGCAATTGGGATCAAAACAACTTTAGATGATGCAAGATGATCACTCACACCCACAAGTAACAGGCGATACATGCAATGGCTTCCGTCTATGTGGAATCCTGGATCTGTCATCCCTAGTGCTACTTGGCAAATGGGCCAGGTCTTGGTTCATTGGTCAATATATGATCAACAGATCCAAACCCATGTTGGTGCCAACTTTTACAGCTGTAACCAAGAAAGGTGTGACTTTATCTTCTCCAGCTATAACAGTCTGGTGTTTTGTGTAGTAGCAGAATGACTGGCCCCTTGGACCAGAAAATGAAAAAAATAAAATACAATTATATTAAAAAGTTTGATAAAGAAAGTAAAAACAGGTATTGACTGATAAATGTATTCCTAAATGGTGTGGAATTTGAATGAAAAGTAATATTTGCATTGATCATGTTGACCACTTAACTGATAATATTCATGTTTTTTTCTGATCACTGTTGTGTAATGAACTCCAGGAATACCCTTTAATTAAAAACATGTACACACACAGACACACACACACATACACACTTTATTTAATCGATTACCTTTTCCTGTTTCTTCCCTACAAGAATAGTACTTGATACAATGTAAGATCATACTATTAGAGGATTTGGGGTACAAAACATCCCTTGCTGTACCTCTTTTTTAAAAGGCACCATTACTTTCTTATATAAGAAAAAGACATTCACACACACACATACATTTTTGATATTTCCAGATCCAGACATGGTCTAAGAATATAAGAGCAATGCTGGATGAAACTGAAGGTCTGTCTAGTTCAATGTTCTGTTATACACTGGCCAAAAGTCTCCAGAAGGCCTACAAGGATGACAGCCATGGGTGCAATAGCATCATCCCATTCATGTTAGCCAGCAAGTGGGATTCCATGGCATATTGACTCAGATGTTGGAGGCCATATGCAGCCATTACAATAAGTGGACTTTTATCCTCCATGAATCTGTCTAGCCCTCTTTCAAAGCTTTCCAAGTGAACGGCCATCATTATAGTTCTTATTCTTGTTTGTGCCACAGTGTTGTCCAAGTACATTTTACCTGTGGTTCTGAGCATGTATTTCCTTCAGCAAGTCCTGGTGTTCTTTCAGCAGTTGCTCTGCAGTGACCACATCTATGCCCATCTCCTCACTGGCCATTTTCTCCTTCATGCCATCTGCCCACAGTAGGAGTCTACAGCTGTCTTTCAGAAAGGCCTGCTGGTCCTGTGCTATCTGCAGTGCCTTTCCCCCCTCATCTGCCTTGGACTTTAGAGTTGACAGCAGCTCCTCCATGTCTTCCACTTGTTCCTTTATGGCTCTGCTCTCTGTGGGATTGGTATCCTTGATCCTGCATAATAAATCCAAGATCCGTTCTTGAATCAATACAGAGACAGAGATCTATTTCAGCACAGTGTGAGCCAGATTGTGCCAGGATCCATCAAAGAAGGTCAGTTTGGGATATGTAGCTGAATTTCTAGTACATTTTTAATGTAAACATGGAACCAAGCTTGGAAGCAGCTCATTAAAAGTAATGACATTACTTGCTTCCATTTTTTAAAAGCAACGAGTGCCAGTCTTGTTACTTTTATCATTGTAATGACAATAATGTTAACAGTTTGGGTAATTAGTAACCTTACTAACACCTTCTTTGAGAGTTTTTTGCATGATTTAGTGGTCATTTTTGGTATTTTTCATTTTTTAAAAAAATATATATGTGAAAATAACATGTTATTAACCAGTAGTGTAAAACATTACTTTTTAAATATTGGAAATGAGCCACCACAACACAACACTTTCCCCATAAAATAATGTAATTATGTTGGCTTTATGAGTAACATAGCTAAGTTCTGATCTGAAAGCCAAGTTCCCTAAGACGGATCATAGTACAGCAAAGTGCTAGTTTCTTACGATTTGACCACACTGTTAAGGTATTCAATCTTTCTCTCCAGCACTAAGACTTCTCTCTCAAAGGCTGCAAATTTGTGTGCCTCTGCCTCCAGAACAGCAGGCTTGCTTCTGTGTCTTAAATCCTCAAGATGAACCAGCTTGTCTTGTAGCAACCTTTGAGTGTTTTGGCAGTCCTGAAGGAATGTGTTCACATCAGCCACACCAATCAGCTCTGAGCCCTTCTGTTCTTTTAATACTTCCAGGCGCTCCCACCTAAACGTAGAAAAGCAAAGCACATCACATTAGAATCAGCCATACTTGGTCAGTGATAAAGCAAGGGAGCTCTAAACATGCTCAGATACTTCATTCTGAGGTCACCCTGCTGCCATAGTCGCAACTAACACTCATTGACATCATTTTATTGATCTTCTCAGTTGATGACATGTTCTGTACCTGGATGAGGAGAATTTTGTTTGGTTTCTATTTTTAAGCACACAGATCTCATTCACATTCCTTAGACTTGTTAGAATAGCATGTGGATCAAAATATGGATATATTTCAGTTTATACTCTTGTATGCATTTTGTGATGCCTATAATAAAAAATCAAATATACAAAATTATATAAAATAAATATATCTATTTGGTAAGGCTGTGCATGAAAATGCTATGTTCAGAAAATAGGGAGATATTAGGGAAATCTGCATATGAAAAAAAAATTCTTCCTTCTTTCAGAAAATTGCAAATCGATGAGGAAATCAGATGGAATAGATGGATAACCAAATGCATTCAAAACTGAAATGAACTGTTTAAAGGGAGCATCATGACTCAGACTTCTTTGGCTTATCTCTTTATTCTGCATCTTTTACCTCAGGTTTATCTCTTTCCTCCAGGTCTGGATCTCATTCTGTTTCCCAGGGCTGCTCTTAGAAAACATGTCTGCTAAGCTACTGATCTCATCCAGTTGGCTCTTCCCAGCAGCCAATTCCATCAGGAAATTCTGGGGGAGAGGATGAAAAAGAAAACAAAAGTGTGTTAAATTAAAGAATAAAGGTTTATCTCCAAACTTTATCATACCTAAAATAATTATTTATAACCTCTCTTACACAGGAGTATGCTTTATAATGCAGCTAGCATTCCTATCACAGCAACTTTTTCCTGTGTCTTCCCTTTTTAAAGCTCTTTGAAGCCATAGAATTTGACTAACAAAAAGAAAAGAGCCAGTTTTAGACAGAGTTTTCACATCTGTCTTGAGGGATTGTGCTGTCAGAGACACTCCAGCTTGACACTGCTGAATTAGAACTTATCTGGAATAGGGTCTGATTCTTCTGTCCATTTAGGCTTCAATTGAGATAGTGGTTTCTTCTCCCATTATCTCTGTTAATCAACATAACAAGATTAGTGTGATCAGTTTATCAAGAATTGCTGCTGGTCATTTTTCTTAAGCTTTACACAGAATTGTAACAGATGGTACTATTTGTGTGCCACTGTCATTTAAGTCTACTCCCCCCCACCAGTTTTTATTCCACCAATGCAGGAGTGTGTGCTCCTGTGAATGTTCATGAACATGTACATGTCACATACACTGTGTAGATAGTGTCCCAACATGGGCTCAGGCTCTTCTACCAAGATACTGTGTTAGTAAGTAGGTGAGGGGAGGTAGGCAAGAGGGGTCTGAGTAGCTGTGGTCTATAAAGATCATCTTAACCTGACAAGACTACCTATTAGAGAACTGAATCACATTGAATGTGTGTACCAGAGTCTGAAGACAAGGAACAGACTGGGGATTCTGTTAGTGTACCAGCCACCCTGCTGGTACACTATCAGACTCCCTGGCTGAGTTCATGGAACTGGTCTAAGAGTTAGTGTTACAGTTGCCCAGAGTTTTGGTCTTGGGCAACTTCAACATCCCATTTGAGACCAGTCTGTCAAGTTCAGTTTGGGAATTCATGTCATGCATGGCAAACATGGGTCTATACCAATTGGTCTCACAGTCTACCCACTTCACGGTATATTCAGTACTGAGCAGATGGATCTACAGGTGGAGATGATTAATACCTCTAAGTTGTCATAGACAGATCATTTTCTGGTTACAGTTAGTGTCACAGCAACTATCTGTTCCTACAGGGGTGGTGGATCTATTCAGATGGCCCACACTCAATGGCAAATGGACCCTTTAATGATCCAGAAAGCCTTAGAGGGTTTTCTGGCTGGCATTACCAATGATCCTGTCAAAACTCTTGTCAATAGATGTTATCAAGGCCTGACTAGGGCTATTGACACAGTTGCTCTCAAACATACTCTCCAATCTGTCCTAATGCTGGAGGTTCTAAAGATGGTCGTGCATGCACTGGTAACCTCAAGGTCGGACTTCTGCAATGTGGTATACATTGGGCTACCTCTGTGCCAAGTTCAGAAACTTCAATTAATGCATAACATGGCAGCCAGACTGGTTAGTCGTGCATCTAGGAGTGATTGCGAACCTATATTAAAAATCATTCCACTGGTTGCCAACTAATTTCTGGACAAAGTGCAGTGTGTTGGCTTTTTTCCTCTAAAGCCATGCATGGTTTGGGTGCAGGTTACCGACAGGATTGCCTTCTTTGTATAATCTGTTCTAAACACTCAGGTCTTCTGGGGGACATTTAATTCAGTTAGCCAGGACTAGGCTGGCAAATGTTAATCAGAGGACTTTTTCTTCAGCCTCCCACAAATTGTGGAATGACCTGCCAGAAAAGATTTGACAGCTGGATGTGCTATCTGAGTTAAGAAAAAACATTACAGACCAACCTCTTCTGGCAGGTCTATCCAGATGGTCTTTAGATTATGAATTAATTGTTTAAAATATGTATATCTTAACTGTGTCATGTGTATATTTGGTGTTGTGATTTAATCTGTTTTCCCCCACCTCAATTCGTAGAAAAACAAATGTTGTTGTTATTTACATTCCATTGATCTGATGAAGTGGACTGTGGACCCCGAAAGCTTGCTACATCAATTGGTCTGAAAGCCACCATTGTTTTTGTTGCTACAGACTAACATGGCCTCTTTGAGAGGTCTTTGGGGGGTTTATAGTCTTTATATTACCTTCCAAAACTGCAATACTTTACCTCACATATGAATTTCACAAGCATAGTGATTCACTTTTGTATGGCTCACATGCATTTTTCAAAAGCATATATATTTATGGTAATAAATATTCTACCTGATGCTGCACAATCTATGACTATTGTTTTTTATTTACATACTCACATCCCACTCAACGTCCAAAGATGTGAGGGTAAGATACCTTCTGTCTTTCACCCAAAGTAGGTCATTTGGTCAGGAAAATCACAAGCTGTTTCAATAACGTAGCTTGGTGTAAAACCAGACTGAAAGGGATCTAGATAATCTGAGTCCATCAAGAACTTCTCCAGTTGCCTAGTCACTTCATGCTCAAATGACTTGACCCCGAAGCAAATGTTAACAACAGTTCAATAATTCTTATATATCTCTGGGTCTAGGAAAGAGAGAGCATACTACAACCTCCTCCAAGACAGCAATTACCATCAGCTAAAAGAGTAAGGTATTTAGTTACTCCAAGAAGTAATTTAACCCTGGACCCTCATAAGATCTGCTACATCTTATCAAATATGACAAGCAAAGGTCAAGTTAACATATGGGGGATAGACTGACATATGGAACTAATCCAAAGAAATCTGACTGGGTGGAACACTTGACACCTCCCCAGACTTCAATAATTGTGCTCTCAACTTCTGAGCTTGATATAACCAGTGCATTGAAACTGTATCTTCCTATGTAAACTTTAATGCACAAGGCAGAAATCATTTTCTTCCAAACCAACGGCAAGAGTATAACTTGGGTTCATAACGTTGGTAGAGTTTTTATAAGGTACTAATAAGAGTCACAAATAGTCAAAATGTATTACTTTATTACAATTTCATCTTGTATATCCAACTTTTGAACTTTGTTGAGAATCTTTCCCTCTTGAATAATTTTTCTCTCTCTTTTACAATCCTAGGAAATATAAACAAATCAGAAAGTGAATTATGTTATGGTTCTGAATGAGAAAACTAGGAAAAATGGCACCTGGTATTTCTGCTGCATAGCATCCACATTATCTGTTTTTGGCTGAATGGTCTGGAAAATTTTCTCTTTGTCATCTATCCAAGACTGAAATTCTTCACAGGAGCTACAAAATTGGTAGAGTCGGATCCTTTCTTCTAATTCTTTTTTCCTGTGCTGAATGGAAATAAATAGGCATAGTTTGAAAATTAAGTATGTGACTAGTAAAAATATGGAAATATGTCAAACAGAATTTTCTTTTAAAGCTTTCTTAGGAGGACAATAGAAGAACAAACTCAGAGGTGAGACATACTCATTTTGTTTGTTGTGGCAAACAGCTTTGCGATCCTGTCCTATACAATGGCCTGCTATCCAAATCTAACAAATAAAAGGGAGTTTCCAGACAGACATTTTGTAGTGCTACCAATTAAAAACAATGTGCAGCTATTCTATCTTTTCCTCCTTAATAAAAGTTCTGTGGATTAAAAAAAAAACCCTTAAAAGAACTGAGGGAAAAATATGGGCTGTTACAGTTCTAAGAGTGTTATCTGAGTCAGCTATAAAATTTGGTGAAGGGAGGAAGGTAATTGCATAATCAAAGTGTTATTTGGAAGCACCCAATGGCCCTTTTCGCAGCGCCGGCGCTCGCGCGACGGAGGAGGGTGGCTCGCGCAAGAAGCCTTCTCCGGGAGGCTGCCACTTCCCCCTCCTTCCTTCCGCAGGCGAAGGAATGAGCGGGGAAGCGGCAGCCTCCCGGAGGCGGCGGCGGCTCGCGCATCCGTCCATCCCCCCCCGCGCGCGAGAAAGGCGCTTGTCCCGTCCATCCCCCCCGCGCGCGTGAGAAAGGTGCTTGTCCTGTCCATCCCCCCCGCGCGCGCGAGAAAGGCGCTTGTCGCATCCGCCCCCCCACGCGCGCGAAGCAGGACGTGTCGCGTCCATCGCGCTAGCGCCCCGCCCCGTCCCTTCCTTCCGCAGGGGCGGAGGGAAGGAAGCGAGACCCGGCCGGCTCCCCGACGCTCCGCACAAGAGGTAAGTGCGCGCGGGCGCCAGGAGCGTTGTGCGAGCACGGGTGATTTTCGCTTCGAAGCGAAAATCAAAAAACCCGCGCTCGCGCCGCTTCAGCCCCGTGAGCCCGGAGGAAGTGGGAGTGCGTCATGGGGAGCGACGCTCTCACTCCCGCGAGGCTCACGGGGCTGTCGCGCGAGAAAAGGCCCGTGCGAAAAGGGCACCGGGAGCAATGATATATTCCAAATTCTGTCGGCATCTATAGACTGCATTTTAATTTCTTCTCTCAAGAAAAATGGAGGGGGGCAGCAGAGAGAGAACCTCAGAAAAATATCTGAGTCCAAATACCAAGGGTTCTTCCTTCCTTCACTGCAGATCCTGAGATCGATCACAAGCACATTCTTTCCACTGCTCCAGAGACTAGGAAAAGGAACAATGGATTCAAGTTGCAGGAAAGGAGATTCCACCTGAACCTCAGGAAGAACTTCCTGACTGTCACAGCTGTCTGCAGTGGAACATGCTGCCTCAATAGAGTGTGGTGCTTTGGAGGTTTTTAAGCAGAGGCTGGATGGCCATCTGTTGGGAATGCTTTGATGGGTGTTCCTGCATAGCCGGGGGTTGGACTGGATGGCCCTTGTAGACTCTTCCAGATCTATGATTCTATGATTCTTAATACCATTTATTTATTATATTTGTGAAATTGTTATTGATGCTTGCCCTGAAATATCTTCCTGACTGAGAATTTTTGATTTGTCAGTTTTTTCCATCTGGATTATTTTTTCTGTGGCTAAATGATGGTTTTACTATTTGTCTTTCTTCTTCCATAAATAAAATATATTATCCACCATGAACTTCTGCAATTATTATTTGTTTAGTACATTTTCATTTTGCTTTCTATTTTTACAGCAAACCAATATGGCTTACAATGGAAAACTAGAAAAATAAATTAAAATCAAGTGATAAAGCAGTTAAAACTGATAAAATAATACAATAATAAAATGTTTCATTAAAATAATTAAAAAGTACTTGAAGTAATCAATAGAAACTGTCAATTATATAAAAATTAATGTTCGGCAAGATGCCTCCCTTTTGCAGAGGATACTCTAGAAGTTATGTTAAGTTTTCATATCTGGAGCCAAGCTAGTAGAAAAATAAAAGCTCTATAATTTCTTTATTTTTGGAAAAGAAAGGAAGATTCAAAATAGCGGCCAGAATGTTGCTTAGGCACTACACTCATATGACTAGATTGTGGTGGCAACTGGCACAGACTTTATTTATTTTGTACTTACTTCTTTCTCACATGATATTCTGAGGTAGTTTTCTTTGTATTTTGATTTTCTCACTATATTTGTAATATTAATTTTGGTAGTGCTCTATGCATGTTTTTGGTTGCAAGTCTGTGGTATTCTATTCAGTTCTGCTTTTTAATATGCCCAATTGTTATCCACATTGGCTGTAAATATCATTTTTTTATCCTTATTATATTCTTTAACATCCTTTTGCCTATGTTTTTGTGGTGCTCTTCTATGTTTTATCCACTTGTGATTGAGACCTTTCTCTTCTGAATTTGTTTGGACATGAGGGCATAAGCCATGGGTGCAGTGGTTGTGGAGGAAGGAAGGCAGTGGAGAACAGGCTTCTCAGACCTGTCAGGTTGTGTCTGCCCTCCCTTGCCACCACACAACAACTCTGGAAGAAGTGAAACTGCTACTGTAGTGCACCAACAGGATTCCAACTGTTATGAGAAAAATACTGAAGAATATTGTTGACACCTTAAAGACCTGAGATTTCATATGCTATATCATACTTCAATGAGATGTATGAAAGATTACATAGACTTTCAGGTATTATGTACAGTATACATGGTTATTTATAGTATATATGGTTGAGGATGTGATTGCAGAAATTGAACAAATCCTAAAGTAGATCTACTGAAACAATGATAGTTTGGCAGAGCAACACTCATGTCAGTTCAATTGACTCAATAGTCTACTCTGGTTTAGACTAGCAATTGGATTTAGGCCAGTGATGTCAGCGGAAAATCAAATTCAGAAAATACTATCATGGACAATAATATCATTGACATACCTCAGCCATGGTTTGCAGTTTTTCATACAATAAGTGGATCTTATTCTGGGTTTTCCAGATGTTTTCTGTAACAAAATGAGGATCAGACCCAGATGGGCTAGTGATTGTAGTCTGGGCAGAAATCCATGACACAGAATGACCTGCTGGTGTTTTGCTTAGCCTTCGGTTTGTACTGTCGTGGATATTTGTGTTTGTTGCTGGTGTTGATATCATCTGACAGGAAAAAGAGCCATAACTTTAAATTCTTTGTATTTGAGACCTGCACTGTGCACAGCATAGCAAGTTACCATTTCATTTCAGTACTCACAATGGAAACAGCTTGCTGTACTATACAATGAGCCTGCTGTTCCAGGTGGCTTATTTCTGAAGAGTAAGTTCCCAGTTCCTTCTCCAAATGAAAGTGGCGATGCAACAAGGATTCAGCACTGGATTCATCCTTCCCATAATCCTTACTAGCTAGGAGCGTTTGCAGTTCTTGCAGCCGGGAATTCACCTCTTCAACATCAGCAAAGTACTGGTGGGGGAAAAATGAGTAACTGTGTTGTTAACACTATTACCTTTGTTGTTGTTGTTGTTGTTGTTGTTGTCCAACTTTGATTAATTTAAGTCAAACCTAACACAGGGTTTTCTCGGCAAGATTTGTTCAGAGGGGTTTTGCCTTTGTTTTCCTCTGAAGGTAAGAGTATGTGACTTTCCCAAGGTCACCCAGTGGGTCTCCATGGCTGAGCAGAGATTCAAATCCTGGTCTCCAGAGCTGTAGTCAGCTGTATAGCTTGGAGTTCAGGTGGGGGAGTGGGGCAGAGAGGCAGGGGTGTGGCCACATCATATGGGGTTGGCGTGGACATGGCACATGAGGGCGTGGCTGCAGTGCATGGGGTGTGTGGCTATAGCTTGGGGTGTGTGGCTGCATTGCACAGGGCGCCCCCCCGAAAAAAATTGCTGCCTGGGGCGGACTACCCTCATCACCCCCCCCCCGTACACCTCTGGCTGTAGTTCAGTGCTCAAACCACTATACCACACTGGCTCACTGTTACCCTATCTGCCTGTATATACTGACAACATTATTTTAAGCAGAGCTTGGCAACCCACCACCTTCCAGATTGTGTTGAAGACCAGTTACTATGAACACCAGCCAGACTTGATCAGTTGTGCAACATAATGAGAGCAGTAGTTCATTGGCATCTTGGCAACTGCCTAATCCCAATAAAAACAAATTCCCTTACAATTAATGGGAGGAAAGGGCTGCTGCTACTTCTGTATTAAAGTTATCACTAATGGTTTCTTAGTTCTCCCCATGGGCTGCATGACGACAACAGTGCCTCCAAATATCTTTTCATTGGATTTGTTCCGAAAATGGTGGCAAAAAGTCCAGGGTTGATACTGGGGGGTCTGGGATGAGTTCTATGTGAATCTGGGTGTTCTGAACATTTGGGGGGATTTCCATATAGTGGTCAGACAAAAAATGCCCAGTTTTAATCTTTTTTCTTTACAATATTGGAAGTTGAATGCATAGTAGGGGGCTTCAAGTGGGTTCTGGGGCTGCATTTTGCTGACTCTGTCTTACAAGGTCTTCAAGAATTTGGCAGATAGCTAAAAATCTCAATAGATTTATGTTTTCATCTGTTTTGTCTTATTTGGATAAAACTGCAGACCAATTTACCTGTTTGATGAGAGCAGCTGCCTCCAATCGGGTTTTGTGGCTGGCGACTTCGTCGTGGAGCTGTTGCCACAGCTGCTGGATACTGTCAATCTTTCTCTGGATATCATTCCGCTTTGAAGGGCTTTTCTGACTTAACTCCCGACCCTTGCAGATGATCTTAGAACAAATCTTTTGGTGAGAATTGCACTCGTCCTGTACAGCCTGCCAGACAGAAATTAGTTTGTTATGTCTAAATGCTACTACGAAGTAAACTCTGGCAATATTCTTTTGAATTCTTCAGAATTTACAGTTACACTTATAGATCCATGGCTGCTCCTCCAGAAGTAGTTAGTTATTGTTATAGTTGGACTTTTAAAGGAAAAGTTAATATTTTGCTTTCTGGTTTCTCAGAAGAGCTATAAAATTCTCTCTGGTTATTTTTAAAAGAAAAATATTTGAATGGTACAGGACCCTGGTATGACTACAAAACATACTCCCTTCTTTTGCCATGTGAATAGCCACAACAGAATATGAGCCAGCTTGGAGACATTATTTTTTTTGGACTACAATTCCTAAAATCTATCATCCAACATAGCCAATTGCTACTTTGGCTGGGAGGTCCTGGAAAATGGAACCCCCCCCCCAAATTAGGCTTCCAAGTTCTGCTTGAACTGTGTGAGATTATTTACCTTCTGTTCAGTGTAAGCTTATACCTATAAGTATAAAAGTAAATTTACAATTTACAATTAAAAAAAATTAAAAGTAAACAAGTAAAATTAAATTAAAATAAATTAAAAATTAAAATAATTAAATTAAATTAATTATTTTAAAATAAAATAAATAAAAAAATAAAGTAAAAAAATCACACTGGAAAAAAGGGTACAGCTGTCTGTTATTATGTTCCAATATTATGCCACCGATAGTAGGCAAAGGAATTTAAAAGAATAGTTTGTAATTATTTCTAATTAGTAACTTCCAATCTTTCCAGTTTACTTTCCCTCTCTCAGCCATCACATTATTTACTTAGTGATCACTATTTATTATTATTTGCACTCATAGCCCACCTTTCTTCCAGTGAGTTGAAGTGGTATATATGGCTTTCTTCACAACAGTTCTTTGAGTCAGGCAGTGATTGGTTCAAGGTCTCCAATGAGTTTTATCAGTGAATGTGGAACTGAACATGGATCTTATAAATCCCAGTTCTATTACTATTACCACTATCACCAATACTGCACTGGCTCCCACAGTTTTGCTCACTACTTTATTAGCACCAGTTCTCTAAATCTGCATAAGTGATTGCCAACTCATGGACATTACAACCAACCTTGTGACTTTGAAGAGAGGCCAAAATATAATTGAGATCACGCCCTAAAACTCCTGTCTTCACCAGATTCCACTTATCCAAAAGCCAGCTCTCTTCTTCCTTGCACTCATGGAAAAACTCAAAAAGCTTCAGAATATCTTCCAGCTTACGCTGACTAATACAAAGGAACAAATACATAGCACATTTTGTAACATCTGTAGTTAAAGACAAACATGTTGCTCTAGTAGTTCTAACAGGCAGTGTGTCTGAGGATTATGAGACTTGCACGCCAAATAAATAAATAAATAAATAAATAAATACATACATACATACATACATAATCATTCATTCATTCATTCATTAATTCAATCAGTCCAAGCTGTGATCTGAAATAATGCCATCCTACACTTTCTTCAGGCTCACTCTATATCAACCAGATTTAGGCCATTTCTGCACTACACTGTTATAATGTTGTTATTCCACTTTCAACATCCTGTGGACTGAGGCCAAAGACCTCTCTGGCTGAGAATTCTAAAGGCCCCTTCCTAAACTGCAAACCCCAGGATTCCATAGGATGTTGAAAGTGGAATAATAGCACTAGAACTGTATAGTACAGAAATGGTCTGTGTTGGGTGGCCATGAAAAATTATGAGAGACCTCATTCTACATTTCCTTGCCAAAATGATATATTTTCTTGATTCTTTGGCTGAACTTCCCTTAAAGAAACTTACACGTTTCAATTAACTTAAAGCATCAGAAATGTATGTATTAGCCTTGGAACAACTGTCTTATCTTTTCTTTAATTAAAAAAAACCCTTTCCTCTCATTGCTTTTATGCAGGGAAGGAGCCAGGAAGAGATAGATCCCAATTCTGGATCTTAAAACAAGCTTATTGCTAACAAAAATAATTGCACAGTACATAATATTTCTAGCCTGACCAACTGAAGAAGTAATTATAAGAACACAAGACTCTTTCCACTGAATCAAATTATTGACTAGCAGTGGCTGTGATGCGTCTTTTATACAACCAAATGTTAATGTTGTATTTACTTTGTTAAGAAATATAAGGGAACAGAAGGCTGCTGGATCAGTTTGTAATGCCTATCTTGCCCAGCACTCTGGTCATATCCAGTTAGCCATGGAAGTCCAGAAGTAAGGCATGTAACAGGAAATTCCCACTGGTCATGTCAATCCTATATTGAAATATATACTGTCTGCATTTGTGACAAAGGCAACCCCCAGGTACATACAGCTAGACTTATATAAGTCTCCTTCATCCAACTGGGAATCTTAGATTCCTTGCCAGTCAGGATTCCCAGTTAAGTAGAGGAATCTTACGCCATTTCCGCACTGTTATAATGTTAATATTCCACTTTCAACATCTTGTGGAATTCTGGGGTTTGTAGTTTAATGAGGCCAAAGAGCTCTCTGGCTGAGAATTCTAAATGCCCCTCCCTAAACTGCAAATCCCAGGATTCCATAGGATGTTGAAAGTGGAATAATAGCACTATAACAGTGTAGTGTGGAAATGGTCTTTTATTTGCATAGCTGTATGACTGTCAGCATGTCAGGGCATGACCAATTACCTCTTCATTGTTTCTGTGCATGCATGAAAGAACTCATAAGAATATCCTTATAGTAATGTTGACCAGCACTTTGAAGTTCTAAAATAAGGATGTTTTCCACCTGTGTTTTTTAAACAAAATAATCCATTTGTGTTCTCAGAAAGAGCTGTCACAAGGAGAAGACATTTACCGTGTTTTGCAGAGATCTACAATGTTTTGATAGAACTGATGGAGTATCCGAAGTTTAACTTGAAGCACATCTGATTTGACCAGTCTCCCTTTTATGGGCTCTTCTGCTCTTTCATCAATATGTTTGATTGCCTCCCCAAGGGATGAGACCTGAGAAGCAACCAATTTGTGCTTCTGCAACAGATCTACAGTTTCCAATAGCTCTTTACCGTAATCCTGGGAACTCACTAGACTCTGAAAATAGAATAAAATATAATAGATTTCTTTCTCCACCACTTACTTGTAAACAATGGATGAGTACAAATTACCATTTATCAGAAGGCAAGTTTTCTCTGTAAGTACCACATATACTCATGTGTAAGTCAACTTTATGTATAAAGTGAGAGCAGGTTTTAGGGCCAAAATTATGAATTTTGATATGACACCCCATGGGTCATATCATTCCAGGGTCATTCCATGGAGAGGGGAAAGTGCCAGCATCACCTCAGAAGGCCAGCTGCCTCTGGCTGCTGCTGCCATTTTCCTACTCAGACAGTCAAAATGGCCTTTTGCTACTCAACTCAGAGAAGGGCTGGTTCCTCTTTTGATAAGATTTAAGATACAATACTTACACTGACCCATTTTTACTAAAACGTGTAGACTTATATATGAATATATACAGTACTTGTTAAACCAATTATCTCTCAATACATTAGTTTTTAAAAAAAACATAAATCCACACTTGATTGAAAATCTGAGGAAGGAAAAGATGTGAATACACGCTCTAGGCTAACTGACAGAATATTGCAGATGTCCAGGTTATCTAATAGTGATATTATGCATCCAATGATTCAAAATCTTCCTATACAAATCTACCAGAGTCTTAACATCCTTGGGGGAGGGTTTTTCCTCAATCCCATCACTATCATCAGCATGTCTGATGAGGCCATGAGAGGTGGCCTTCTTGGTGGTTGCTCCCAGGCTGTGGATTTCCTTCATAGGGAGGTGAGTCTGCCCCCTCTCTGTTTTTTCCTTTAATGTCAGGTATTCAAACAGCAATCTAATGATTAATTGGTTGTATAAAGTCTTTTTTATGAGGCATATGTGATACATTTTTAACTTTAATATGTTTTAAAATGATTTTACACTTTTTAAATTTAATGGTACTTTAATATAACTTTAACTTTGTGTTAACCTTTTCTATTATCAGATTTCTAGCTGTATCTTGATGGCAAGCAGAGGCTGAAAGATTATGGTTTTTCCTGAGCCTGCTGGGAAGGGGAAGATTACATCCTTTCTTCTCTTCTGCTCTTTGTAGAGTGAATTGAGTGCACATTCCATTTGCACTTTGAACTCAGTTTGCAGCAATTGATATAAGCTGGGGACAAAGGGGGAAAGTGGGAGGAGCAGAGAAAAACTGGGCCATTTTAAAAGCAGCTGCCAAAAAGGGATGACAAAGGATTACCTGGGAGTGTCCCTGAAAATCAGGACAGTTGGAGGGAATGATAGTGATAAGTCTACTGCTGAATTTCTCAGATATAGTGTGCCCCAATTCTAGACTGCTGAGAAATCACATCCTTTGGCTTGGATCTTCCCACCAAATCCCATTAGTGCAGAACCAAATGTGTTGCAATAATGGAAGGAAATAACTTTATCATAGCCACTCCTAGCAGTGGAACCAGAATCCATGAAAATCTTTGCCACATATTAAATCTTGGAAAAAATAAATATACCTAAGCCTGCATATACTACCTGTATACAAATTTTTGTTTTTATAACACCTCCTTTCTGCACATTGCTAACTTTCAGGAAATAAGCATTTAAACCAAATGTTGGCACACAAAACACAAAAAAAGTTGAGCTCATTATTTGGGCATCAAGGGTCTACAGAAACTCATGAAATTAAATCCATATTTTTGTGACCAGTACTCCTGGGGAACTCAATTTTGTTCCTTTATTTGACACTAGTATATCAACTTTGTACGAATAATTTTACACATACACACTGCTAATTACAAACACAAAGCAGTATAGTGGTTTGAACATTGGAGTACAACCCTGGATACCAGGGTTCATTTCCCCACTCAGCCATGGAAACTCACTGGGTGACCTTGGGTACATCACATGCTCTCAGCCCCAGAAACCCCATGATAGGTTCACTTTATGGTTGCCATTAATTGGAAATAACTTGAAAGCACACAACAACAACAACAACAACAACACACAATGTTAGCAATTCTTTTGCCACAGGATAGCAATGGCAGTCCATAATTTTCACTAAAATGACATACCTATTGACATTGACCTATAGAATGCATAATGTAAAATACCTGCAGCTCTTTAAGTTCCTCCATAATGGTACTGATGTCTCTTAAGAGGACCAGAACTTCCTGCATGTCTCCTAAGAAGTGTTTCTGTCTTTTGAGCTGGTTCAAAAGATCCTGCCGCTTCTGTGCAATGTCCTTTTGCCTAGCCACATGAAGGAAAATAATAATAATAATAATAATAATAATAATAATAATAATAATAATAATAATAATAATAATAATAATAGTAGTAGTAATACTGTAGGATCTGAACAGAATTAGACATGATAAAGAACATAGGAAGGGCAACAAAAATGTAATCACTTGTTACTGACCCCATTGCCTTAATAGAGTTCTATTTATCCCATGTCCAGACATTACTGATAGGTTATGTTTCCATAAAACCTTCTCTGCACCAGAACTAGAAAAGCTAATTTTGGACAATAACTCCCACAGTTTCCCAGACAGCATGGCCAGTAGACAACCAGCATGGCCATTGCCAGTGGGCATACTGGATGAGGAGTCTGGGGAGGTTTGGTCCAAAATGAGCTTTTCCAAGCTCAGTGGCACATCACTAGCTGCCACTGGCAAAGGTACAGAAATGTATAGGGATCATGATTTAGAACAAGACATGGGATGAACTGGATAGTATGGAAGTTTCAGTGGCAGCCCTGAGTTCTCTCTATGGATGCAAAGAATATTCAAAAATATTTGAAGAACTGTTGAAAAACATGGTTTTTGATTTTCACATAAAGCTTGACAGGAAGAATCCTGGACTGATGAAAATTTTCACAGTTCAGGACTTATTTTGCATGCAGTTGTTTTGCACAGAAAATGTGATTTTCTGTGCAGGAAACAACATTTTCTGCACAGAAAAAGATACTTCTATGAAGAAATATTTTTTCTTGCACAAAAAACTGAATCCTGTGGAGAAAATGCTGTCATTTGGGACTTCTGCACAAAATTCACTTGAGGTTATTTTGCATAAAAAAAAACAGCATTTCTGCAAAAAGAACAGCATTTTTAGCACAGAAAAAAAAATATTTTCAGGTGGGAAATGTTATTTTTTGCATAAGAAATGTTTCCTTTCTAGAAATTGCTGTTTTCTATGGAAAACAACCACATGTAAATTTTATGCAGAATAAGTTCTGAATTGTGAATAGGTTTCAAAAACTATTTAGTTTTGAAGACATTCTTATAGCAAGAAGAAAATGGCTAAGACTATTTGTTGCTTCCCCTAAGAAGAAACTTTAGTGAAAAATTACATCCCTAGTTCTCTGTGACCATTTCTGGTAGTCACATGAAAGACTGACAATGCATCAATGATACATGGTTGAAAATACATCACATGAATGTGGGGATTATTAAAAGCCCCATAAAGGAAATGGCCCAACATTCTCCAATAAAAAATTATTGAACTATAGTAGGAAATCTGCCCCTGGCAAGTTATATTAAAAAACATCAAGCATTTTCCTCAGTGAAGACTTTCCTTGAAATATACTGTGAAATTTGTCGTTGTTGGATTCTTATCTGGCTGTTATTCACCCTCTGTATAAAATACAATGGCCATTGGATTGATGCAAATAAAATTGGACTTGATTTCTCTCTATTTGTGGATCATTAAAACCTTTTATATTTGTAATGCATAAGTAACGTTTATAAAATGCAACAGATTTCTTTCCAGGTGTTCTTATCTGATGTATTTCTGTGCTCTTATTTGACAAATAGGACCAAACATCAGGCATCACTTTTCAACTAACATTTTTGTAATACGGATCTTATCATGGTAGTCTTCCCGTCTGATTTCTGATGCCATCACAGAGAGGGCTTCAAAGCGTTGGTTTCGGGAAATCATATCTCCCTCAATGGCCTCAAGCCTCTTTGTGGCTGCGTCAAGTTCCTCTACACTGTCAGGTCGCCAGTCCTCCTGCTTCTTCACAGTCTCCCTCATGTCATCCAAATAGGCCGCACGAATGGCAGCTTTCTTTAGAAATCTCTGGACTAGTTGTTCAACTCTCTCAAGTCTCATCAGCTCCTGCTGTATTGCTTTTCCTCTGTTGTGCTCTGCCTTCTCCAAAATGTCCCATTCCTTTTCTAGATCTCTCAGTGTCCTTCCTTCAGAGGGCAGATAAGCACGCTGGTTGTTGGCTCGCTGTTTGGTTCTGATGTGGAAGAAATTGGCCTCAATTATCCCCTTCTCCTTGTACTTGGGAGGCTTCTCTACAGTGCGGAAGATTTTAAAGTTGCCCATGAGAATGCGCATTTCGTGTAGGGAATTGGGAAATGAGTGATCATTCAGTTCCTTTACTTTTACTCTTATCCATTTCAAGAGGTCAGAGACCATTTGTTCATACTGGGACTTCAAGTCGTCTGTCTCCTTCAGGAAGAACACAATCTGTAAAATAAATAAATAAATAAATAAATAAATAAATAAATAAATAAATAAATATTAAATCCTTCCCTCATATAATCCATCTGAGTTTTTATGACTTGACTTCAGTGAAACTAAACTTTCATACAAGGTATTGTAAGTCCAAATCACATTTCCATGTGAGATCCTGAATTCAAGATAATTGTGTTGTCCTGAAAGAAGCCATTGCATCCCATGGATATGTATCAGGAATGTGGCTAAGGAAGACAGGAGGTCTAGTTCTCCTCCATCATGACTCTGATTCAGACATGGACAAAGTTTATCTTTGGCCCTTTTTGCACACCATTTCCCATGTGAAATGGCCATGGGAGCGATGCGGGATCACAAGGATGGCTCTGCACGATGTTGTCGCGTGTCGCTCCTATAGCGATCACATGGCAATTGCGCAGTATATAATTTTTGGCTCTTTGCCGAAAACGAGGTGCAATTGCACATCCCTTCCACGTGCCTCCCGCACTTACCTTGCATGCGGAACGTCAGGAAACGTGGCCAATGTGCTTCCTCTCCCAGCGCAGCCTGGGAAAGTACCGGGCTGCGCTGCAGAAGGAAGGGGCGGAGCTATCACGCTTCCTTCCTTCCAGCACACACCTGGTGTGGAGGGAAGTGCAGGGGACGCGATTCCCTCCCAGAGCACCAGCAGCATCAGGTTAGGTGTGAAAAGGGCCTTTCAGTCTAACACAGTGTCAGACAGAGATTATTTTATCTAGAACCGTAGCAATTTGAAGTAGAGCAGAACCAAGAACATTCTTATTTAAAGTATCACGAAGCTTTAGCTGCCATGGAACCATGATAGCTAAAATGGAATCATAGCACTATAATTGTTTAGTGTGAAAGGGCTCCAGATGAATTCTCCTGTCTATTTCCATTCAAACAAGAGGACTAATAGCTGACTTCAAAGATCAATTTGGTTGTGTTAGAAAGGACCATTTTACCTGCCTTTCTATCATATATTTTTACTGGATACTTCACCAAAGCAAAAACAAAAACACCCTTTTGTTACCACATATCAGAACCATACTAGCATATTAAAGTGGCCAGATGCATGTGCTGAATGAATTTTGAATGCTGTATTTTGCTGTATGGCCAACACAGCTACCCCTGGATATGTTTTCTGGATTTCAGGATACCACATTTTATCTGCAACAGGGGAAACCTAAAGAAGAGGGAGCAAGGGACTAGAACTTAACTCTTTGAGGTTTCTGCCCCCAACAAATGTAAAACTTTTTCACTGGGAATGAATTTGGAAGGTTTTACCTATTTAGCACCTAATTTTTTCCCTAGATCCAACACTACAGAGGCTTCTTGAGAAATTCAATGTTCTCTGCCTAAGAAAGGGGTGAATGGCCTTGCCCAGGACAGAAACGGTGTGGATTTCAAGAGAAGTTACTTTGTCTGTTGCTAATGAAATTTTATTATCTGGATCTTACCTCTCTTTTCCTCCCAGTGCCTACATGGCCAAAGAGGGGAGTAACCTCTACCTTCACTGATATGTCTCCAGACCAGCTTAACTAACAACAATGAAGGTGACATCTTGACAAAATGCAGTCCTATGGCTCTAACATTGTCATCCCCCCTCTTCTCCTATATGATTTTTAACACCTTTTCCTGATGAAGAAGCCAGTGGAGCTACAAAACTTTGTAAGATGTATTTTGTGTATTTTTGGTTGGCTCAATAAGGTTATGACTGCTTTGTGAATTTTGGATACGCTAAATGGTTGTCTTCATTCAGTGGTTATCTTTGTCCTCATGATTAATCGCGCAGCTTGTGTTCATGATAAACTGGTAATCTCAGGAGTGACCATCCTGACACCCATATAAGAAGTTGTGTGAGTGGGACAAAATGAGGGACAAAGTGGAAATCTAGATATCCAAGTGAGCCATCTAGAGATCAGTTTACAATACAATTGTTTAACCTGGATATAATTCAACTCCAAATTCCATCACGCTAAAAAATTCGTGTGAATAAGTCCTGAATCCGGTAGCTTGGCTTAAATATTTAGTAACCAATCATCTCAAAAAGCCAGTATAGCTTTTAAAAATAAATATAATAGGCCCTTGGTATCCACTGGAGTTTGGCTCCAGGACCCCCTATGGAGTCCAAATTTGTGGATGGTCAGGTCCCATTATGCACAATGGTATAGTAAAATGATGTCCCTTATAGAAAATGGCAAAATCAAAGTTTGCTTTTGGATTTTTTTTTGAATATTTTTTAATATTGGTTGAATCCGTGGATGCAGAATCCATGGATATGAAGGGCCAACTGCATACTTAATTTTGGTTAGTTTAAACAAGCTAATGTTTTAAGATATAAAAGAGAAAACCACTATAACTAGCATAGCTTTGAAAATTACTTTTAACAAGAAGCTAGTTATAGTCAATATTCCCCAAGGAGCAAGTTCCTGATATGTTACCATTTTAAAAGTATCTCTTTACTTTGTTGTTATTTCGAAGCAGCAAAGATGTTAATTCTTTAACTACCTTTAATTACCTAAATTACTTATATTACTGTAATCACATTTTTAAAAAATGCTATTGGCAATAACACTAAGGCTATGCACTTCCTTGTTTCTATCAACAGATACACTTAATAGCAAAACTGAATTATTTTAGTTTAATTAACTATTTAATTAATTAAATGATTAAATTGAAAAAGAGAAATGGTCTCTCATTATATTACAACCATAATGTAAATTAGTAAAAATTATTTTAAAAGGAAGGAACTCAATAGATTTCTGGCATTTAGAAATGTTATCCTCAAGCTGCTTACCAAACAAACAAAAGTCACCACATTCTAATAATGTTCCTTAGCTATTCAACTGCTGTATTTCTATCCAAACAAAGATTTTCCACAGTATCTTATCTTCTACTTGTGCCAAAGGCCAACAATCTACAAGTTCCCTAATGATCTTTGAGTCATTCATTTAAATGCAGAATTCAGTGTCACACTTTTGAACATAAACTCAGGATAAATGTTCAGGTGCTTTATAGGATAGAGAAATTTATGAGTTACACTTTCTGCTGCAATGGACTACTGCAAATTTTGGAAATTCTGAACAGAATTTGTTCAGAACAGAATTGAAATTCTCACTCGTCTCCAGCTCTTGCTTTCTTTAATCGAAATTCAGAACACCAATCAGAGAATGGTGCAGAGTACTGTAGGAGGAGATATATCTATCCCAGGGCTTAGTGCATTCCATAACCGAGATGTAATTCTACTGGTGTATTGTGTGGATCATGCATGTTAATTCAGCACCCAACACAAACGCCATGGGACCCTTCTTGTAATAAAACCATTAATGCATATGTACATGTATGCTGTTTCTCCCATTTTCCTCTTACTTCTTTGCCATTTTTACTTCCAGCTTCTTAATCCTACCTTTGAAAAAGCTGACACTGTAACACCTAGGACTACAGAAAATCTGCACAGAATAAGCAAGTAGTACATTAACAATAGTATTGGTGTCTTTCGTTCAGTTACTCACAACAGTGTCTCAATCCGCAACTGTTTCTTTCTGCAGGCAGACGGGTAAGTTAATAAGCAAGGATAAAGACCAGTAAACCGTATGTGCTAATCTGATGTCTGTTTCTTGAGTGGATGGGTAGCAAAGAAAGCAGGGCCACCAGCACAGGAATAGGAGTGAAAGAGTAGCACCAACCTTTAGTGCAGGAAAAGCAGCCCTGGGCATTAAGGCTCCTTTCTGTATGTTCTGCCATCGCACCCAGTTCTCGCTGAAAGATCCTAGTAAGTGCATGGTCACTGGTGTGGGAGGAGGAAGGGAGGTTTACCGCTGTGCATTGATTCTTTCTGCATTCCCGCTGATCCACTAGTCTTGGTGCTCAGGCTGCTTTGACACAAGAAAGGCTTCCCTGGGGCAATCCTATTAGGGAACTCAGAGCTGCCTATTAAAGGGTGACTGAGGTCATGAAGGGATTAGCATGTCTCCCTTTGTTTGTTTATGTCTTCCAAAGAAGACAGGAAGAAAGGTATGGGGAAAAGGAAGAAAACATCTACAAGAATGAATACGGGAAGAAAATTGGAGTGGGAGGTATATAAGAGCAAAAGGGGAAGCAGAAGGGATGACAAAGAGTTTCAGTGAGGACCCAGAGAAAGGAGGATAGAACAGTTTAGGCATGGAACCATACTGGATGCGTGAGAAATTTCTCAAGATCACATTTTAAGGCAAATCTCCCTAATTTCCACTTCCTAAATCAAAATACAAACTGAAATTTAGTTATCCTGCAGCATTTGGTCTTTGAATTTTGACATGCAGTTCTCCAATCATAAAATGCATTCAAGAATGCATATCTTTTTCATATCTCGGGAGAGGGGAAGTATTATAAGAAACGTTTATGTGAATTATGGAAATAAGCAATGTTTTAAATGTAATAAGATGAAACTTTGTAAAAGTGAGACAAGATACTTTGTAATTTTCTGTTTTATGCTTTTATAAAAAATATAGAATAAAAAAAAAGAATGCATATCTTTGGAAAATGTGTGTGCCGGTTTGCAGGCAACATGTAAAAAAATTACTTGACATACTGCAGCTATTAGGCAAAATTGTGTACAAAGACTTGCACATTGGGAGAAATCTTTACAAAAATGCTTACAGATTTGCACGCAGACTTTAACAATCCACAAACTGAGGTATAAATATGATGAAACAAATTTAGGAAAGGAAAAAATAGAGACTGAAATAGATAGATCTAATTATTCCTAACTTGATGCATTTAGCATTCTTACACTTAGAGTAAGTGGCCACCTATATATGAATACATCATTTGTACTTAAGCAAATTAATCTTATGTATCAGCATACAAGCATTTCACTGATACTGAAGATATAGAGAAGACTATTCTTTTGCCCTTGGATGACCTTTGCTTCTGAAGATATCTAGGCTTCCCATAGCTCTTTAAATCACCTCCAGCACTCTTATGGGTCCTTTAGAGATGGACATGCCAATATAACTCTGTGCTGCAGCAAAATACTCATATAGTTTTGCCCCTCTTGACAGATAAATGGTTTTTATGCCCCAAAAATCATGGTGTGTAGTTTATTGAAACTTGTCGTGTTTGCATATGCAAAACCCACCTCTGTTAATAAACCATGTTTGATTAATCAGCAAAAACCACAATTTGAATTCAGGACCTGCTGCTGGCTTATGAGCTCTGGCTTGTTTAAGCCATGGCTTATTGTGATGTCAATGCCCACAACTGCGGCTTTTTCCTGGCTCATTTTCCCAGCTACTCATCCTGAAACATGAGGAGATGGAAGGGTTTGGAACAGAAACAAATCCATAAATGGAGAAGGCAAGGCATGGTTTGTTTGGTTATTTGCAGTATAATTCATGGCTTGAGCAATGTACCATACTGTACTGTGATGGGAAAATATATCCATAAAATACAGCTATGAAGTTGCTTCCTAAAGAAGATATTGTGCTATCCTATGCTAGCTATAGTTCCTTTAGTACTGGGAAAGAAAACACAGTTCTTTCAGCCACAGCTGCTTTGGCTTATCGTATTAGGCTTGCTAGTCCATGTCAGTGGAGCAGTGAATCCGCTCTAGGCTCTACTCTGAACTTTAAGGAGAACTGTCCAGTATGCTGAACCATAACTCCCAAGCCAGATTCAGCACCTTTGATAGCTCCTTAAATGTTCAGACTAAAACTTGTAATGGAATTTGCACATAAGTGACATGAGAAACACTACCCACGCTGGCCATGACGCATTTAAATGAATGATAGGAATCTAAAGACATCCCCCAAAACAGATTAACATTGGCCTCACAAAACTCTGGGACTGTTTTCAGTTAAGCTGTCTCTTTGGGTAGAATGTAAAAACATATACAGTCAGCCCCCAACTTTCACGGGTTCAGCACTTACAGATTTGATTATTCACAGGTTAATTTTATTTTATTTATTTATTTAAAAATACTGTATTTGCCCCAGCCACAGAAAAATATGTTCTTTCTAGAAATCTCTAGGTCCTCCAGAGTGATTCTATGGTCCATTTCCACTGGACACTGACCATAGAATCACACTGGAGGGCCTAGAGGTTCCTAGAGAAGTTTAAAAAAATAGTGTTCCTGATATTTTTAAATTTTTATTCACAGTTTTCCCACTTTCATGGAGGTCTTTCATGGGGGTCTAATCCTGTGAAAGTGAGGGCTGACTATATTGCTATGTATTCCCCCTATGAAAAGCTGTAAATATTATCCACTTATTCAGTATATTAGAATGGATCTTCTTTTACTTAGGGAAAGAAATTACTGCATAGTGATGTACTAACTTTAGCAAGCCTTTTTTGGACAGTCTGGCCCTGCTTCATCCTGGAAAAGTAATGGTAGTAGAATGACACATAAGTCATGATGGATCTCTCATCTGGAAATGGTACTGCCACATCCTCTGCATCCAACAGTTTTATGATTCCCAGCTGCTTTTCTGCTACAGTGAAGGCATTATTTAGGTTACTGATGGGCTGGTCACGCCTCAGAGAACTGTACTGGATGAGGTCAGGCCTGGAGAGACAGAAGAAAGGAAAAACACATTTGAGAGAATGCAACAAAGTGGCTACCAACTTTTGCACACATTATCATCCAGATTCTTCAACTACATTCCCTAAAGGTAATTTCAGTGCTTTACCATTCACCATCATTTATCTACTGCATTTTACCTCACTTTTCATACAAAAAGGCTTCCAGAGCAGCCTTGCTGTTGTTGTGTGCCTTCAATTAATTTCTGACTTACAGCAAGTGAGCCTATCATGGGGTATTCTGGGGCTGAGAGTGTGTGACTTGCTCAAGGCCCCCCGTGGGTTTCCATGGCCAAGTGGGGAATCGAACCATAGAATCATAGAGTTGGAAGAGGTCACAGGGGCCATCCAGTCCAACCCCCTGCTATGCAGGAACCCACATCAAAGCACTCCCAACAGGTGGCCATCCAGCCTCTGCTTAAAACCTCCAAAAAAGAAGACTCCACCACACTCCAAGGCATCATATTCCACTGCTGAACAGCTCTGACCATCAAGAGGTTCTTCCCGAGGTTTAGGTGGAAAGTCTTTTCCTGTAGTTTGAATCCATTGCTCCTTGTCCTAGTCTCTGGAGCAGCTGAAAACAAGCCCACTCCCTCCTCGACCTGACATCCCTTCAAATATTTAAACACAGCCATCATGTCACCTCTTAATCTTCTCTTCTGCAGACTAAACATAGCCAGCTCCCCAAGCCACTCCTCACAGGGCATGGCTTTCAAACCCTTTTGGCCCACCCTCCTCTGGACACGTTCTAGTTTGTCAATATCCTTCTTCAAATGAGGTGCCCAGCACTGGACACAGTATTCTGGATGAGGTCTGACCAAAGGAGAATAGACTGGTACTATTACTTTCCTCCCTCTGGACACCATACAGCTATTGATGCAACCAAGAATCCCATTGGTTTTTTTGGCTGTCGCATCACACTGCTGACTCATGTTCAGCTTGTGGCCCACCAAGACTCCTAGACCCCTTTCACACGTACTGTTATCCAGCTACATGTCCCCCATCCTATATTTGTGCATTCCATTTTTTTCACAGAGTCATAGTCCAACAGTCAGACAACTATGCGATGTTACCTATGTTAAATAAATAAATAAATAAATAAATAAATAAATAAATAGTTCTTGCCTGCAGACATTCCATATAAAGGATCCAATGTATAAGGAAAAAGAAATGAGACAGAAGAGGAAAATGAGCAAGCCTAGGCACTTATCCTCAAAGTTACATAGTAGTTCACGTGATGGCTTGCTGGAATGGAAGCCATTCAAGGAGGAGCCAAACAAGGCTACTATCTCAACAGAGGCAATGGAGTATCCCTACTCCCTATTTCTCCTTCTTCCATATCCAGTTATAATAGCCGAAGGGTGCAAATTCAAGACTCAGGGAAGTGAAAACAGTTCAGATGAGTCATATTCTATTGGATCTGAACCTACAAGACTTAATATTCAATTAAGCTAAGTCATTATGATCTCTAGATCATAACTGGGTAAGCCACATAGTTGTTGTGAAGATTCTTGACTTCCTTATTCATTTCAGTGCAGATAATCTTTGTTGTGTGTATATACACTTTTATTCAAAAAGAAATAATAGTTGTTGAGTCCAAAATCCACAGGTTGGATTGACTATAAATTGAACTATAAATTCACGAAATGTACAAACTTTGGAATTCTTCAGAACTCATTATCAGGTTAGGTGTTTAAAAAAAGAATCTGGGGCTGGAAGAAGCATGCCATTTTAAAAAAAAGACTAGATATTTTAAACTTTCTGTCATCAAACACAGTCAAGATGGAGAGTGCAAGACACTGACAGGTATGGAAATTATCACATGACTTCTGACAAATTACACTGGGATGAAGATAAAACATAGTCTCTTTTCTTTGCAGATAGAAAGATGACAGCAACTCAAATACCAACCACCAACTGAAAGCATTTCTTGGTCCATGAAACAATGTTCATTCCTAGGTGTATCTGGCTTCAGTCCCTCCACAGAAATCAGTATAAATCCCTAATCCATGAGAGATGTCCAGGCTTGTACGCATGTCTGTTCATCAGAACTGCTAGCCATCTAGTTTCAGCTAAAGGGCCAGTAACCAGTTCCTTGGTGAAGAAGCAACAAACTCCTAAAAACACTATGAGAAATTCTGTACTTGGGCATACCTATAAATCTGAAAGCATTGTAGCTGACATATCTGCCCAATGAAACTTGGGAACTGCTTTTTTTATAGGTGGCAACAATGACATGGACAAATGAGTCTCAAGGCAGCTTAATCGTTGCTGTTGTTGTTGTTGTTGTTGTTGTTGTTGTGTGCTTTCAAGCTGCCATTGACTTATGCCAACCCAACCACAGGATATTCATGGCAAGATTTATTTATAGGACGTTTACCATTGCTTTCTTTCGAATAGAACCCATAGTGGCTGGTACTTGGTCCCAATGCAGTTCAATCAGGTTCACTTTTCATTCAGCAATCTCAGAAATAATTTCTACTCAACAGATCTTCATTAACTTGATATATCTGCCACACAGATTTTGCAGCCTTACATCTGTATGTTAAGTAGGAGTTTTCAACTGAGAATTCCCAGGAAACCTTAGAACTGTAATTTCCAAGGTTTGGAGGCAAAAAGGAGGGAACCAAGGCAGTAGTACATCTGTTGTACATATGTGTCATAAAGCAGTTTTTTTCTGCAGCTGATCAGTGCTTTCAGATGCTACTGCTGATACATCTACTAACTGCAACTCAGGAAATCCAAACAATACTGTCCTGCTATGCAGAAGCAGTGAATATACACAGGTACCCTCTAGTGGTTTGACATGGAACAACATCATTTTGTTCAATTAACTTTAAAATGACAAGGTATAGTGACTGGTATCAATTAACTAGGGAAACTGTTATTTATTATTACCTAGTTATTCTTACATTTATTTTAAAAAATACAAAAGCAAGAATCTAATTTTTAAGATGCATCACTGTCTAGGAAATAGTATCTTCTAGAATTTTAATATCCCATCTAGGAAGGAAGGGAAAAGTATTGTTATCCCTGTGTTGTTTTGCTTAGTTGCAGAGTTAGCTGAGCCACACGCTGTTCACTCAGCCCTAGACCTCAGCATTTGGCATGGTAGGGCAATTATCCTACAGCAATGGACTGCTGAAGCTGAGAGCCAGGTGAGCAGGAAGAGTGCTCAAGTGTATGGCTCTTCCATTTCCAATTCTCTTCCCATTCAATCAATATGGAAGAATTATAGCAAGAAAGGAGGATCCTGCTGGTTGAAAACAAAGGTCTTTCAGGTCCTAATCCATCCTCTTGTCTCCCACAGTAGCCAAACAAATGTTTGAGAGAAACCTATGAGTGGATAGGAGAACGCCATATCACTCTCCTCCTGTTGCTCCTCACTAACTTGCTGCCTCTGATCCTGGATGTAATATGCTTAAATCCGGATTAGTAGTCATTCATAGTCTTATCCTCTGTGAATTTGGCTAATTCGCTTTGCAAGTCACTTCAGTTGGTGGCCATCACTCCATCTTGCTGAAGCAAAGTATGTGATGCACTATAGGAGTAAAGTGCTTTCTTTGGTCTCTGTTAATTTCCCACCATTCAGCTTCATTAGAAGATTCTGGGTTCCATTATTAAGAGAGATAAAAATATCACTCTATCCACTTCATCCCCATCATGAACAAATTCAGTGATTCAATGATTGCCTTTTCCTCTAAACTAAAAAGGCCCAAACATTGCAATCTTTCCTGATTGAAGAGTTTTCAATTGCCCATTACTGCCCCTTTTCCGCTTTCATATCCTCACACCTGACTAGAACACTTGGAAAAGTTTGAGCTGCTCCTTCAGGATGTTCAACTCCTCATTTACCTGTGAGCATGAATGAGTGCATTAAAGGCTAGCCCATCGCGCCAGCTTTGGGAGAAGTCTTTCACATTGACATTGGAGTAGCTTGCAGTTTTATACTGACACCAGATCAGTAGGGCTTCATTGACAGAAAGGGCATCAGCTCTTGAACCAAATTCCTCCTAGGAAGAAAAGGGGGAAGAAAGGAGAGGGGGACACACTCAAAGACAACGATAATATATAGCTAAACCATTGTATAAAATTAGTTCTTAATCTGATAAAATGAAAGAAAAACCACTATTGGTGGTAAGCATTACAGAGATTGCCAGGATACTTTTAATCGGTTAATTTGTAAACATCAGAACTTTGGCCCTTTTCACACGTGGAGGGAGAAACGGGGAAAACGTGCTGAAATGGAGCTTACCGGCAGCCGGGTAAGTCCGTCGCCATGCGGAGCAGGGCGAGTTCGCTGCTCCACACTCCTGCGGCGTCCTGTGGTGTCCAAAATGGCGGCTTACTGCTGGCGGAGGCTCTCCACCAACCGGAGAAGCTCACCAGCCAGAAGCCCGCCTCCAGCAGATCTGCCGGGGCGCTGCAACAGAGCTGCATGGGGCTGCGTGCTCCGTGCTTTTTAAAAACCTCTTAAAAGAGGTTTTTAAAGAACATGCGGTGCCACCACTTCCGATCGCTTCAGAGCGGATTGGGGTGTGGAACTGAAAAATTATATACGACCCAGCGCACTCCACGGTGTAGACGACCTCTGTTAGAGATCGCACTGCCCCATTTTAATTACCCCGTGTGAAAAGGGCCTTGGTCAGCAGAAAAGCTATTGTCTTCACAGCTGCAGGTGAACTTCCTGGAGACACCTGACTGGACAGTGTGAGTTGGAAAAGTTTTCTGGGGTTGGGGTGGGGACTGTAACTCCCTAAACTTCCAATGAGCACGGCCAAAGGATATGCTGCCTCAGGATTATGGGAGTTGTCCCCATAAAAGTAACCCTTTGATGCACCAGGAAAAAAAAGATTCTGGAATACATGGACATTTTATTTGATCTTGCAGGACAATTTTCTTCTCAGTTTGCAGTGCCTTGCTCTGAAGTGCAAGACCTATTACCTTTCCTAGTTTTTTTTCCTTTCTCAGATTCATATGCCCAGACATTCTCCCCTTTCCTTCTGTTGGACCAGTCCGATCCATTCTGTGCTGATCATGTTTCAGATATCCTTATCCTTACATGGATTGGGAGACAACCATTACTTCGGCTTTTAGACACTACTCCACAGCAGCTATTTTCCAGAAGGCTTTGCCTTACTGGCCATTCTCATTTTTTGATAACTGAAATGAATATTTACTATTAATTAGTTTTTTATAATCGCTACGAAGCCATGAGAAACCACTAGGTGACCTTGGGCAAGTCACACTCTTTCAGCCTCAGAGGAAGACAAAATCAACCCCCCTCTGAACAAATTCTGCCAAAAAAAACCCTTGATAGGTGTGACAGGTTCACCATAGGGTCTCCGTAAGTCAGAAATGACTTGAAGGCACATGACAACATTAACAAGTCCTTGTATATGATTTATAGTGTTCTAAAGACTGTTTGAGTTAAGTGTTCTGTTTATTTTAATAAAACATATATTTATTTATTTTAAATAATAAACAAGAGTATCTATTTCCCTTGTTTTGTTTCCTCCTGAGGCCTTTACCCCTCTTCAATAGACTCCTCTGCAGTGATGAATTTAAATCTTTTACTCCAGTCTCAAGTCAAGTCTCAAGTCCCTGAAGATACTCTCAGGCCAAGTCTCTGTCAGTGATGGTTTGACCAAACCTCCAGAAAATACTTCCTAAAGTTAGTGTAAAGGTCATGTTGCTTTAATTGCTTTAACTGTTAAGTGCACCTGGGGAAAAGAATGTGACTCAACCTGAGTTTCTGCTGAGTCAGGCTGATGAGCACCAGGTGCAGACAATACAGGGGTTGGCCAGGATTGGCTAGGTATCTGTATAAAGGTAGCACAATCCCAGCCAACACTGCACACATTGTTTGAAGTGTGTGTTTGCTGGGGACTCTGCTGGAGAGTGAGCTTGATATGCTGGATTGCCATCTGGACTTTGTAAATATTGTATATATGTTGTAACAAAGATTAAAGAGCCTCCATATTGGAAGATTGCAACTTGGAGTTGGTGACTGTTACTGGCTTAGTGCTTGTGCTGCTAATGGTGTTCTCTGCTGCTAGGCATGCTTCCATAGCTGTGTGTAGCTATCTCTGCTAATCTATAAGGAGTTTTTCCCCCTTTTGTTTTTGGGGGACAGTCTCAAGTCTGGGAGCTAGTTTCTAAAGTGGGGAATGGGATCTTTCTGACTTCCCATTACTGAAGCTTCAAAAGCTTTAGAAGGAAGGATTTTTCCCTGTGCTCTGGGATGAGTCCTTTTGCTGTAAGGAAAAGTTTTAGAAGGCTCTTCCTATCTACAGCAGGAACAGACTGCTGAGCAGGCCTCAATCCTTCCTCAAGCCTGTTGCCTAACATGTTTGCTTTTCCCCTCTGAAAAATGGTGCAAACTTTGAGCTTGAGACAGGTTGTCATGTGACCAGTAGGCAAAAAGAGATGGAAGCATTGTTCAAAGTTGTAAGATTTTTCTGGACAAACATGTTATGTTATTGAACGAATGGCAGGAAGTCAGTCTCTTAAAATATTCAAGTCATGAGTCAAGTCGAGTTTGACTTAAGTCTGAGGCAACCTATTACCATCTAACATTTCTTTTCAAGCAGGCTTTTAATGTGTGAACAGGGGAGTTTTTCATTTATTTATTAAGCTGTTTTTTAATTGTTTTAGGTTTTTTATGATTTTGTATGTTTTTAATGTCTTTGTTTTAAATGTTTTTTTTAAAAAAGTTTTTGGAAGTCTGCTTGGGTCTCACTCTGGAAGAAAAGGTGACATACACACCCAACAAACAAACAAACATGCTAGAGTGAAAGTGCACAGAAAGTTATTCCTGCATACAGAACAAGCATCTGTTCCTCAAAGAACTGAATCTCTTAAGACTGACTGAAACCAATGCAGTTGCATTTTCCACACTAGACTGTTATAGCACTATTATTCCACTTTCCATTATTCCTATCTGCACTAGGCTGCATGTCTGAGACTTATTTTTGCACTAGACTGTTCTAGTGCTATTATTCCACTTCCAACCTCTGATGGAATCCTGGGGTTTGCAGTTTTGGGAGGGGCTGGCTGGCCCCTCCTGAAACTGCAAACCCCAGGTCCATCAGAGGTTGAAAGTGGAATAATAGCACTAGAACAGTCTAGTGTGGAAATGGCCAGTGATTTTTAGGCCTGTGTTTACTAAAGCTGTGCTGGCCAGCTTCCAAGGACCTGGGAGCAGCACTGATACCTCCACTGGAACTTCAGTGGGCTGCCCCGACCACACTCTCTGACCTCCTTCTCATTTCCTGGCAGGCTGGAAGCTTCCTACAGCCCAAAATCCCTCCTAGGGGAATGCACTAGCGCATTGCATTCCATATTTGCCTCCCTCCTGAACTGATGAAGCCCATAAAGGCCTTTGTTCAAAACTAGAAATAACCAAATGGTCACTTCTAGTTTGGAAAAAGGGCCTACAAGGACCTAAAAGAGTCTGGGGCAATGATTAACACAACGACAGCAACAAAAGCTACCCTATCAGGCCCCTTGGGGGTCATAATTAGCTATTTTCATTCAAAAAAAAGGTGAGGGGGGCAATTCTTGTGGGGGGACTTGCAGGCTGCAGTGGGGACCCAAGTGGCTACCCAAGTGGCTACCCAAGTGGCTACCCAAGTGGCTACCCAAGTGGCTACCCAAGTGGCTACCCAAGTGGCTACCCAAGTGGCTACCCAAGTGGCTACCTGAGGTGTGCAAGCCACACTTTACCTACTCCCGTATTAAAGGGATGGCTCTGGAGGTAGGGAGGAGAGGAAAGGGACAATAACACTGTGGTATTGCTGTTATTGCCCCATTCAAGTTAGGCATATTCAAAATGGTGGAAACAGTAATTTATTCTGTTATATTTATTCTCTTTATTCATTCCATAATATTTATTATCAGACTTCATTCTTTCCTTATAGTTTAAAAAACATTTTATAAGCCTTTCCTAATATTGTCATATTCTTCAGAGCTACTTCCATTTTAGGAACCTATTATGAAATACTGTGTTGCCACTGGTCTAATGAACATGATCACCACCATTTTGTAGTGGAATTCCAAGATTTTAGGCAGGTGTTTTTCCAGCTGTCCTCTGAGATACCACGACTGAAAGGGGGACTTTGCATGCAAAGCTTGTGCTCTAGTTACAGAATCTAGAACAGAAGTAGGAGGAAACGTGGCTCTCAGGGGCCCTTTCATGCCATGTCCTCAACTATCCTGACTTGGCAGGACAGTCCCAATTAAACTCTGTTGTGCCACTTTTTGAGCTGTTTTTTCTCTCCTGCTCTCACTCCCCCCCCTTTATACTCATCTGACTTTGATTGTTGCAACCTGAGTTCAAAATGAAAAACTTATTTGTACTCAATTAATTTCAGCAGTGGGGAGAGGATAGGAGGAGACATAATTTTGCCCTTCCCTGTAGGCTGAGGCAAAAACAATCTGCTGCAGCCTCTGCTAGCTTGTGTGCTCTTCCTCATTAAAAACTTTTGCCATCCTGACCTCATTTTAATGTTGTTTGGCCACATGTGTCCCTGTTTTCATCTGTGAAATGTTGTCACACTACCCAGTTATAGTACCATGATTCCACTTTAACTGCCATGGATCCATCCTATGGAATCCTGAGACTTGTAGTTTGATGAAGCACCAGAGTGTTCTGGCTGATATTTCTAAAAAACCCTCTCTAAACTGCATATTCAAGGAGTCCATAGGATAGATCCATGGCAGTTAAAGTAGAATCATAGTGCTATAACTGTGTACTATGAAAGGGCCCTGGTTGTTGATAAACTACAATTGCCTGCATTCCTCACAACTAGTTATGCTGATATGGCTGCTGGGAGTTGCGATGCAGCAATTAGATTAAAGAGTCAGTTAGATTTTGGGGTGTTGTGATTAGGCTGCGAGCAAAAGTTTTGGACCAATGGATGACTTCAGCAACTTAAACTCCAGAAGCAAAAAAAGATAAAAGTACAATTTTACCTTATCGAGACAGATGAATTGAATTTGAAATCTGAGAATAATTATCCATATTAACCCCAGGATAAGGGTTCGATCCCCATCTACAATGTTCTCAGGGCCAATGAATTTCACATGTACCTGTTGAACACACAAAGGATGTCTTTCAGAGAATACTCTCATTTTAGTTATAGAAATCTCAGAATCTCAGAAGTAAGAAATGAACCACTGTTTGTAGTAAAAACAATATGTTAGCAGAGAAATTCTAGTATGGTTAAACTACAGGATTTCCCTCAACTTTGCCATCATTTTTATATATAGCAATTTAAGCTGAGAAAGCCAGCACTAGGGCCATTTCCGCACTAGACTGTTATAGCACTCTCATTCCGCTTTCAACTTCCTATGGAATCCTGGGGTTTGTACTTTAGGGAGGGGCCAGCTGGTCTGTCCCTAAACTGCAAACCCCAGGATTCCACAGGAAGTTGAAAGCGGAATGAGAGCGCTATAACAGTCTAGTGCGGAAATGGCCTAGATTGAGTGTTGGACTAGGAATCTGGGAGACCAGGGTTCGGATCCCTGCTCAGCCATGGAAACCTACTGAGTGACCTTGGGCAAGTCACATTCTCTCAGCCTCAGAAGAAGGCAAAGGCAAACCCCCTTTGAACAATTTTTGCCAGGAAAACCCCATAACAGGTTTGCTTCAAGGTTGCCATAAATTGAAAATGACTTGAAAGTATATAACAACAAGAAGTTTGGGGTGAATTGCCGCAATTCGAAAGGTACAAAAGTAATTATGTCATGAATGATAGTGGCATTTCTCGCAGTGCTGTTACCATCTTTCACATACCCCATCCTGCAGGATAGCAAAATTGGAATGAAATATCATTTCATATAGAAACTGGACACTTATAGCTAGGAAACATGCAGCAAGCAAGACTCTGGCTATATGCCTGGGCTAGGTCAGCATAGCCTCAGCAAGGCCAGGTCATAACATCAAGAAAAGCTAAACAAGAAAGCCCACAATAAAAACATTTCCAATAATCCTGTCAATGACCTGACATCTGAATACAATAGTCAATGAAACTGTCCAGGTGCAGCAGGCAAGCATTCCTACTGGAACCTTCCTGAAACCAAGACCTTAAGAGGCTGTCAAGACTCCCATCAATATTTTGTTACCCAAAGTAAGACAATTAGTCTGTCCATACCCCTTTTTGTTTACTCTGCCAGACAGCCATTAACACTAGCCCCTTCAGGGTAGGAAAAAGGTTATTTAAACCCTAGCTCTGACTTTGGTATTTTGCTAGCACTTTGGGTATCACTCTACACCCCAGACCCTTGTTCCTCTGTGCTGCCCTCTTTAACCTTCTGCTTTAGGACTAGTAAATAGTACCCCTTCCACCCAAAATCTCTCTCTATCCAACCTCTCTCACCTTTTCCTTCAGTCACCTTGTATGGTTTGTGAGGTTGCTTGATTTCTTATGTGTGTGTCTATTAATTTCCAATAAAATACTCCTTTTAACATTTAACTGGAGTCATCTCTACAGGTAGTATTGGTGTACACAGGTGAAAAGATCCTGCCATTACCCTCCTCTTCCAGGCCTCCTTTGAACTAATAATTCCCCAAATCCCAAGGAGATGTTGGCACGGCTGAAGATCCTCAAGGTCCTCCATATTTTAGGGTAACAGTACTGTTGGGTGTCATCCTCCAGCTCCCGAAATCTTTACAGGAAGGATGAGAATCATGTGGCACTCCAAACTCTGAGTACTTCTTACCATTGGCTATGTTGGCCAAGGCTGCTAGGACTAGCAGAATGATCTTGTGATTCCCATCCCTGCTCTAAAGCAAAGGCAGGAAAAGCATTCAACTGAACTCTTTCTTCCTGACAATGCTATGCCACAATGACATCATGAAGTCAATCTGAGGTTCAGTTCTTCCTTCCTTTAGTTTAGAGCAGGGCTAGAGATACTTGGGTCTACAACTCCTATAGTCTTCTGCCATTGCTCGTGCTGCATAAGGGATTTGTAGGCCAAGATGTCAAGTCCATGGACTGTGATGGTGAAGGAAATTATTATTGCAAGCCACCAGATCTCATAAAACAGATGGTAGCAACCATGTAAAACAGAGTTTCAGAAAGATTTCAGTTCCTTCAGTCTCTTCCACCCCTCTATGTAAAATGTTATTGAAAATTATTTTGGGAGGAGGGCAATGCCCTAGTACTTTCCCTTGTTCAATGCCTTTCTCTTTAAATATATGCCTGCTCAAGGGCTGAGGTCTGCAGGGGAGAAGTCTCCTCTGTGTCCACCAGTGTGGTCAATGTGCTGTGGGAGGACATGGAACAGGGTGTTTTCAGTGATGGCACCCCAACTGTAGAATGCCCTCCCCTTAGACTCCTGACTAGTGCCAACACTGGCTTCACTTAGGCAGCAAGTAAAAACATGACTGTTCATTAAGCTTCAGGGCCTAATTTACTTTAGAGAGCCACTGTGGTGTATTGGTTTGAGCAGTAGACTATGATCCTGGAGACTGGGATTCGATTCCCTGCTCAGCCACGAAAATCCACTGGCTGACCTTGGACACATCACATACTCTCAGCCCCAGAAAAACCCATTATAGGTTCACCTTAGGGTTGCCATAAATCAAAAACAACCTGACGGCACACAACAACAACAAATTTACAAATTGCTTTGTACATGGTTTTAAACCATTCTAACTTGTTGATATGTTTAATAAGTTTTAATCTATTTAAAACTTTATTTTTTAAAAATAGTTTTATTCTGTTCATATTGACTTTACTGGTACACTGCCCTGAGATCTTGTGTTATATGACTGAATATTAATATTTTAATAAAGAAAGTAAATCAATAATGCTAGAATGTATAACCACCCCCACCTCTGCCTTCCTCGAACTTTATATCATCCTACCCCGATCCATCCAAAAATATTCCCCACCTTGGATTTGAGGAAGTGGATGACTTTGCTGTTGTTCTCCAGAAAATGAACCCTCATCTTGCCTTTGTTTGGCTTGGGTAGTTGCTCACCAGACAACAGCTCTAGGAGCTGCAGGAGATGAATGCCATCCTTAAGTTCAGTGTACAGATCTTGAATCCTAAGGTTCACCTGCAAAATTAAACATTCAAAACTGAAGACAAAAAGCCACAGCTATTGACATTAACAGATGTCACACCTTGGACCACTAGCATGTCCTGATCCAAAGCTGATGTTTAGGAGTTTCTCTGAACTGAATTTACAAACAGCCCAGCCTTGTCCCCTCCAAATCTTTGAGAATGCTGTCTGAGGCTTATAGGAGTTGTAATCCAACAGATATGGAGGGCACCAGTTAGGGGGAGGCGAAATTAAAACATAACTTGGCAAGTCAAACCAATAATGGTTTAAAATAGGTTTTAAATTGTTTTGTAATAAAACACCAAAGGAGTGAGGGTTGAATGATAACCTACAACTTTAGGACTTCATAGAGAAATGGTGAAAGCCATTGCATCATAGGGCCTTTCTGCACTACACTGTTATAGCACAATTATTCCATTTTCAACTTCCAATGGAATCCTGGGGTTTGCAGTTTAGGGAGGGGCATTTAGAATGTTCAGCCAGAGAGCATAAGCTACAAACCCCATAATCCCACAGGACGTTGAAAGTGGAATAATAAACCGAATCTTTTGAATCCAAAAAGAAAGTGGAATAAGGAATAATAGCACTATAACAGGGTAGTGCAGAAAGGACCATAGTGTTTGAGGGAAATTCTATTTGCTTTTCAGTGCTCCATCTGTCACATGAAGCTCCACTTACCAAATGTCTGTCTGTCTGTCTGTCTAATATAAAATCACACTAAGGCACAAAGAACGCAGATATATCAGCAGTACTTTTTCTCTCCAGGGTGTATTTTGCAGCTACAGCGAATAAAGCAACCTTGGAAGTGTTAGAAATTATAAATATAATACTATTTATGGTAATATGGTTCAAAATTAACAAGACTGAACAGATTTCTCAAACTGCAGAGGACTTGCAGTGGAGAGGTTGATTCCACTAAGGAACTGTTTAATATTTAAATTTAAACTTATCACATTTGAAGTAATGAGGAATTTGCTATGTTTACCTATTTTAAAGAATCTTTCATCTTGAATGCTGAAATGCATACAGATGAAAAAAGCACTCAAAAATACCAATAGATTTTTTCCTATTAAAATGGAATATGGGCTTGGAGATGGGGAAAAAGAGAAGTCCATATGAACTTAATAGGGCTTCCCATTCCTACAGGTTATGAGGAAAATACTTACAGCATGTTCGTAGAAAACATTGTTGATCCAATTGGTGAATGTTTTCTTCTGCATTGCCATACGTTGCTCTTGCAGTTTTTTGAACTGACCTTCTATGTATTCTTCCTCCATGGTAACCTAAAAAGAAGATACTTCAAACATGACACCTTCATAAGTAACCATGTACCACCTATCCCACTTCTCCTGTGCTATTGAAGAAAAAAAAATCATCAGATACATTCAAGGGAAAAAAACTGTTTTTCAAATCTGATAGCCCACATTCTTTCACTTTCTGTGTAGACATAACAAGTTTTACTTATTCAGTATCTTGTTTATTGCCAATAAAGGGGGGTGAGGATAGTAGCCACAGTGGCTTATCAGTTATGATTAAGCTGACAGCTATCAATTCTGTGGAATCTGGTCTAAAAGATTGAATAAGCTTCAACAAAATAACCAGTGGAACCATGAGAAATAAATAATGCAAAGCTAAAAAGAAATGGTGAATTTTTAACATTTTTGAAATTAAAAGAAGTGAGAAATAATATTGATCTTACTTGTTTTACTGAATGGTATATGTGAAACTGTGTGCTTCATTAAACATTCTGGAGTTGTGATGTTCACAAAATAAAGGGCCCTGAAAGCTCTCTGGGACAGATCCAAGGGATATAGTGAGTGAACTCAAATCATGACAGCAACAAATCCTTTGTAAAAGTTAGCAAACACTTTAAACAATGTGATTTAAAAGTTCTTGTGCAACTTTTGTTTCATTTCTGTTGTGTGTTTCCTGGTCACTTTATACATTACTATTTCTAAGGCTATTATTCCACTTTCAACATGTTGTGGAATTCTGCGGTTTGTAGTTCAGTGAGGCCAAAGAGCTCGCTGGCTAAGAATTCTAAATGCCCCTCCCTAAACTGCAAATCCCAGGATTCCATAGGATGTTGAAAGTGGAATAATAGCAGTATAACAAGGTAGTGCAGAAATGGCCTAAACCTGCCCACATATTGATATTCATCACAATTTTCATGAGTTGACTTCCTCCTTCCAAATCTGGCTACATTTTCAGTGAGCTGGACAGTTTTGTGCTCAAGTTTCTAAGCCATTTACATATCCCCCCTTCTCATAATTTCAAGTATCTCAAAGTCATGGTTATCATTATTATTGGATGTTCTGAAATAATACATTGCCTATTATATCTTGGGGCTGGACTGTCCTATTATCTCAATGTAACTCTACTCAATCTAGACCTTTCTCAAGCTTTGCTTTCTTTCTCATACATATATACATATAGTGAACCCAACAATTCACTAAAACCAGCCATTATTTCCATTTAGCTATCAGTGATTCACAACCCTTTTTTTAATTGAAAGAAGTCAGATTTCTTGCACATCCACTACCATTTATTAGTAGGCTATATCTAGTCCTTTCCAGAGAATCCTGCTTCTCCATGGTAAGAATGTTACTCATGGAAGGGTAGATTTAGTATTAAAAATGTATGACACAGCCAGCACGTAAGCATTTAGACCCTCTTCAGCTTTGTAGGTGTGCCAAGCTGGCAAAAAGAGAATGGGAGGGAGCCAACTTAGTCTCCCATGGCAAGTAGTAGCCAGGAAGGAGCAGGCAAAGGAACTTTACACAACAAAAGTATCCTAGAAAACGTGAACTTACCCAGTCTTGTGAAAATGTCCTTTTAAATGCAAAAGGCAAAATCCAGAGCAATGGAAATACTTTTCATCCAGAGTTATGGGCTTATCCTTATGCTCAAAGTGAACTTTGAATGTCACAGTAACAAGAAAGTACTTACAATCTATGTAATAACTCCACGCCTGACCAGGAAGGAAAAAGTTCATAAGAATATTGGGGTTAAAGGTTCTTAGTAGCATGTCATTTCTACAGCCATCAAAAGGCTGATATAACATACTATAATAGGAAATTGGGTTGCTATGCTGTGAAGTACCATGATAAAGATGAAATACACCTCCCACATCAGGCTGGAGTAGGAGGTTCCAAGCACCATGAGACTCATAGTACAAAGTTGTAAATGACAAGTCATTCAAATGGGAGTTCAGCGATGTTTTAAAAAAAAATCCAAAAGCTAGAATTAGAAAGGCTTAGTTTTGTAAGCTATTTTAAGGTATTTTGGTTTTGGCTATGACTGACTACCAAAGCCTATGCCAACTAAAAAGCTGTTATGAACAGTTAGTTGATAGGAACATTTAGTTAGTTGGTATGAACAATTAGTTGCCACAAGTGTTGGCTACAACTATTTCTTCTTCCTGGAAACTTGCTGCGGACCAGCAGCCAATGGTTTGAATAGCCCCACTGGCCACAGACCACTGCTTTGAATAGTATTTCTCTAAACTGAAATGTAAATCTTAGTCCAATTGAGCATCCAACTGCATCACACTAGCTCTTCAGATTCAAGTTAATGATGACCTAAAGCTCAGAGCCTGCAAAAAGCCACAGATCACCTTCACTAGCTGCCACTGAGAAATTCTACAGGAAGCATAATTTCTCTTTGCCTGAAAAGAGGCAAATCGCTTTCCCCATTACCGCAGTGGCTTGGCAACTTGGACAAATGTGTCTTCTACCTGTACTACAGAAGTAACAGTGATGGCATTGCTCACATGGGAATTGGACATAACATCTAACATAAGAAGATTACTCATGCCTCAAGCTGCTGCATCATTCACATGGAAAATATCTGTGTAACTTGAGCTGTGTATGAATGACTCAGGGTTCCTGATTCACTGTGAGAGGAGAAATATTTCCCATTCAACCAAGAAGCAAATAAGTTTTATGATCTCTTCAGGGTAACATAAATTAGTGCCTTATTTCCTCTGAGTTACCTTAACTTTCAGCTTTGTTCAAATTTGGAGAAATGGCAGCCTCCCAGTTTCCAATAATTGGAGTGATATCATCAGTGATCTTTTGTACCCTATACTATTGTACTCTATACTATCTGTTTATAGATCCATAATAAACTTAATAATTGTGATTCATTCCTCAAGGGAAAATCATTGATGCTCAATGCTCGAGTTGTTCAAAGAATGCAATAAAGTCTTCCCTTCACCAGGCTGAATGAGGACTGAATGCAGTACTTCAGATGAGGCCTGCCTAGCACAGAACATAGTAGGACTATTACTTCTTTCATCTTGGAAACTGTGGCTCTGTTAAAACAAGATAAAATATTATTTGCTTTCTTTACTGCAGCATCACATATTCAACTTATGACCCACAATAATTCCAAGGTCCTGTTCCATGTACTTTCAATATTGTAAGATACTTTCAAGTCAAGTCTGAAGTTTTGAAGCCAGTTTCTGAAGTGGAGAAGAGCATCCTTCTTACTTCCCATTTCTGAAGCTAGAGCCTTTTTCAGAAGTGGATCCTTCTTATTCCCCATTACTGAAGCATCAAAAGCTTTAGAAGGAAAGATCCTTTCCAGTGTTCTGACGGTGAGTCTTGCCTCCTGCTGTTAGGAAAAGTTTTAGAAGGCTCTTCTTGTATGTAGCAGGGACAGGCTGCTGAGCAGACCTCAATCCTGCCTCAAGCCTATTGCCCAACATGTTAGTTGTTCCCCTTTGAGAACTGGCCTAAGCTTTGGGTTTGAGACAGATCACCATTTGACCAATAGGCAACAGGAGTTGAAGTGTTCTTCAAAGTTGTAAGGTTTTTGGATGAATGTGTTATGTTACTGAACCAAGGACAGCAAGTCAGTCAACAAAAATATACAAGTCATGAGTTGAGTTGAGTCAGTGTGTCATTTATTGCCAAGGTGAGTCCAATTTGAGTCATTGAAGCAACATGAATTCAACTTGAGTCTGAGTCAATTGACTCAAGTCTACATCACTGGGCCTAAATTTTGGATTTTAGATTTGTTGACTTTCATTCTGTAAGTTTCAGCCCAATTTTCTAGTTTATCATGGTCCAATGTGTTAGCTACCTCTCCCAGTTTTGCACCATCCACAAACCTGATAAGGATTCTCTCTAACCCATCTAAGACATTTATAAACTGTTAGCCCCAGGACAGAAATCTAAGGGACTTAAGACTTTCCTCCAGTTTGAAGTGCAGCCATTGATGACTGCTTGAACATGGTTTGCCAACCAGTTATGGATCCATCTGACAGTGTTCCCATCTATTCTGCATTTAATCAGTTTGCTAATCACTTCGTTTTCTCAGTTCTTCAGTCTTGTCTTCTAAGTGACACTAGATCTCATCTGATCCTGGAACCTAAAGCAAGGTCAATCCTAGTTAGTACTTGGATGGGAGACCACCACCAAATACCAGGTGTTATAAGCTATATTTCAGAGGAAAGAACTGGCAAAACCAATCTGAATATTTCTTAAGAAAACCCTGACATTTACGGTATCGCCATAAGCTGACAGACGACTTGAAGGTATGTGTACGCATGTGCACACAAACATAATCAAAAACACTAAAGATACTAGGAATAAATGGCTCTTCTTTCCAAGACAGTGTTCTCTACTCTCTCTACAAATCATGAGAAATCTTGGGAGTTTCATGGAAGCTGAACTAGGACTCCTCAGTGATTACATGTGAACAATCCTCCACAGAAGGCAGATCACATCATATTACTGAATCTTCCCACTCTCTAGGGCAGAGATACATTCTCAATCCACGTGGAGCACCAATTAGCCAACAAGTCTAGTATGCACCTATCCACACATCTAGAATCTTTTGCAACAGTGAAATGTCACTTCTATCTATGCATAAGATCCCCATTTCTGAATGTTTCAAATGTTTGGCAACTTTAAATATGGGACAGAAATGAATCCTCTTCACCAACATAGCCAGTTTGTCACAATATACACACTCTGCAGGCATCTGAAGTGCTGTAAAACCTGCAAGACTGGTCAAAAATAATAATAATGGTGGGATGTGTGTGGTTATGAACACCACAGGCAATGATTCAGGCAACATTAATCCTTCTGAAGAGTAACAGGACTGGCATCAATTATGTTCACTTCTTGATTTCTGGCTGAGGAGTAAACACTTTATATTTAATTCTTGACACAGGAACCCTCAAGTAGCAAAGTTAAATCACAATATTGAACAAAGTCAGATCATTTCTGCACTAGACTTGTTATAGTGCTATTATTCCACTTTCAACATCCTATGGAATCCTAGAGTTTGCAGTTTAGGGAGAGGCCTCAAAGGGTTTCCACAGGATGTTGAAAAGTGGAATAATAGCACTATAATAAGTCCAGTGTGGAAATGGCCTCAGTGTTTGCAAAGCACAACTCAGATGTGAGCTTTTAAATTTTTTGAACATTTTCCAAACCCTATTCTAAAATTCGACAAGAATATATAAAAATGTACACTCTTAAAATTCAGTAGGCAATAATGTCAATTTTCTAACTTTAGTACTGGATTTTCTATCAAATCTAAAATATATATATTTTATATATATATTCTTATATATATATATAGGAAATCCACCTGCTGCAGTATTCCCTCTTGGACACCAGGTGGCAGCCCTTTACAGGAATCAATAAATAACACCAACTTTATTCTAATTTTATTGAACATTTTTTTCTAACTCCATTACAAAAAAATGAAAAGCAGATTAAGAAGCACATACAAAAATATATTACAGTTTCTGTAATATTTTATGCATATAATCAAAGTGCAGCAATAATAAATTTAAACCTTTGGGGAAAAATATGTGCACCAAGAGTCTGTTATTTTAAGCCTTAAAGGAAATAAAAATATAAAATACTATCTCTAGCTTATACCTGAAATATTTAACAATGGTACAAAGACTAGTCAATCAATGTGAATTTTTAAAAAAAGCTGATTTCACTTCTAAAGATGTTAACAGTAATTAAATAAAATCAGTGCTTCAAACATTTTGATTAAATAAAGAGGTTTACATTTTTAAATACACCTAGAACTATCAGATGAACCTTCAACAACCTGTTGCCCCCTAAAATGCCTTCAGCTATAATTCCTATCACCCCCACAATCCTGGCTGGCAGGCTGGGAGTGGTAGTTAATACATTTGAGAGTGGGGTGGCACCAGGATTAGGAAGCCTGCATTACAATGGGAAGACCACAATTCTAGTAAGGCATACTTAAGCTAGCATAAACCAAATTTTGGATGAAAAAGACAAAAGACAACATATACTTCATCTGAAATGAGCTTACACAGTTCAGGCACAAGAACAACAAAAGAATCAAGGTGGGAGGTAACATCCAGATTTAGCAACTTGTTCTAGGCCACGCATCTCCCAAAGTACATAAGCATGGGTCATTTTTGTGGCCTGGAACTTTCCAATTCAGCATTAAGTCCTATGCTGTGGTATACCATCCCACACTTCCTCAAATATTGAATGTATGTGAACCTCAAACTTTTATCTTCTTAAAGGCTCCACTGGTTAGAAAAACTGAAATTCTGTTCATCCAGTGGGGCTTTCTTGTTTCCTTTCTATTGATTTTTGTACAAGTTGGAAAACTGGCCATGCAGCCCAGGAAACCACAGCTACATGAGATTTCATAGAAACTGAAGAAGGCAGAAGTGGGCAATTGCTTTGGGTCCAGTGATCAATTTTCTGCCCTGGGGCTCTCCTGGGATTGCATGGACTGGCAACAAAACAAAATGCCACAGAAATTTCAGAGGTCCACTTGGAAAATTGATTTTTAACATGTTAGTTAATGCAAGTTGCTCTGCATTCAGGTGAATCTCTATTTTCAGAGGCTTTCAGAAAAGGAAGTCCAGGAGACTCTGGTGAGTGCATCAAGAGAACACAAACTACCTTGTGAGGACATACTTTACTCACTGCTGAAGCAAGTGAAGGTGACTTCTAAATGCACCATGCTCTGAGATTCAGGTGGATACAGCAAAGAATGTGAAAGCATCTCTAATGGAATCCCAATGGTCTAAATACATCTTAATGATGCAAGCCCAATTTGAAACCACACTTTGGATGCAGCACCTCTATTGTGTGCCTGCTTCTAATGCATCTCCTATAAAGGATTCGTGCAAAGGAGTAACTCAAACAAGATGCCAGATGCATGTGGGGGAAGTTGCAAATCAGTCCTGTAATCTTGTCTGAATCCCTCAGCTGTTGAAATAACAAGACCACAGCAGGCTGATTTCATCCTTTGTGAATCTTTGCTTAAAGACATTGCTCTGCTGTTTTTAAAGCTGTTACCAAATCCAAACATTGCAGTTGGTGAACAAAGGTGTTTTTATACAAAGGAATCTTGTAGTACTTGGAGATTAAGTGTGTTTTTGATTAACAACAAAAAGGAGAAACCAAAACAAGTTTTAGTTATAAAACTTCAGAAACTCCTGCAGAATAATATGAGAAAGAAGAGGAGAGGAATTTCATAGAAAGATTTGAAGAAAATTGGAAAAGAAAAAGTTTGTTGGAGAAATATAGCCCATTGCTCTAGGTAAAGGGAAGAAAGATGATCTCAATGCAGTGGCCATGTACATGGCTCTCCAAGAGAGTCAGAATCAACTAAAAATGGCTGAAACTAATTTTCTTGGCTATGAGAAAAATGACATACTCTGTTCACATGACAGAATTTACCATCACACTGTACATTTCATGTCTTATGATCTTCTGTTTCCATTTGGCAGTGGGAAGCAAGTTTCCAGCCCTCATGGGTTCAGAAGATAGTTCTGAAACAAATGATAAATGCTGGCAGAAAACTGGAATAGAGAGATTGAAATAAACATCTTCCAACAATCTGGCTTTTCAATTGTCATTCTTTCTAGCTATTGTTTGGGCTGTCATACTCTCCTCAATCCCCTACATTCTTTCCATGTGTTATTTCCATCCTTGATGCAATGATGGCAAAGGTTTTCACAGATTCTCTGAAAAACCTGAATCCCAAAGAGCAAAAAATCATACTGCTAACCTGAGTTAAAAATGCAACCAAAAAGAGCACACACAAGCCTAGTAACACAATCAGGGCTTGGGTTGCTCATCAGTTGATATCTCTGGCACTAAAAGATAGAAAGGTAGTCTCAGTTTCTCAATTGCCATATGATAATGAACTGGTTCCAAGATATAATAAAAAAAAACCACCCTGGAAAGAGGGCATAGATCACTGGCTGAGCACATGCTTTTTCCATGGGTAAGTCTCCACATTACAGCATTTGAGGTGCAGGGTTCCAAAAGACCCTGTCCTGTGTGGAAAAGATTCTATGCTCCAGCAGTACTGGTTGATCTCTCTTTTTCATATGACATCCTTAGCCTTGAGACTGCCCACAGGCTGAAAGGAATGACAGATCTGAATTGCTGAAAGGAATGCACAGAATGCGAGAAGATGCAAGAAAGCTTGCTACGTGCATTTTAGGACTAAAGCCTTCACTCTCAGTTGTACAAAACATTATCCAATAGTTTCAGTCAACACACTTTTAATTGACAAAAGGTAGCCCTATAAAATATGTAGGTGTGTCTTGTAAAGTCATACTTTGGGATTAAACAGATGTTTTTGCAAATGATCATTGCAAAGAAAAAGAAACTTCAGTATTTTCATGTACAACATTTTTTTAAAAACCCACAATAATCTCTCCCCACAAAAAAACCGAAGACTTCACAGTATTACAAGTTAAAACTAATTAATGGAATTCATTTCCACATTATTTGGCAATGATCACTATCCTAGATGGCTTTACAAGACAACAGGACAGAAGATACTTTAACAGCTATGAAAGATGATGTTGTATGGAACTGCCATGATGAGAAACAGCATACCTTCAACTATCAGATGATGTCACAATAATATTGTATTCATGCCCTGCCTGTAAGATTTGTGAAGACATTTACGTTGGCAACATAAGTTTGGATTAAACTTGAACCATGGTTTGATCCAACAGGGCAATTCTGGTCAACCATAGCTATAAAAAGGCAATGAGGGTAACCTCTACAGTAACTATAGAACTCTGATAAGATTTTAAAGTTTAAATTTAAAATGTGTGTGTGTATATATATAATTCATTACACCAATTCATTGGTTTTCTTAACTGAATCCCATATTCATACAAAAGCTCTTTCCACATACACCAGAGGTAGGAATTCTGTAGCCCTCCAGATGTTAATTACTATTGGCTATGCTAACTGAGGCTGCTGGGTGTTTCAGCCCCATAGTGTTTGGTGGGCAACATAATCCTGGAGGGTCACTACTGACTTCTGCATCTCAATTTGCAGAAGACATTTAGTATAAGGCATGCTTTTAATTTTTGATTCAAAGACTAAAGCAGCATCAGTGTACCCTTAAAAGCACTAAATGAACCACTCAAGAAGATGGGTTTAAAAGTGTTAAATTTCAATTTAAAGATAATTTAGCATTTTACTATACAAGTATTAATCTTCAAAGAAGTTAAAATTATTCCATCCCAACCAGCCTATTTTATTTCAGTGTTTTGATTGTAACTACGGGCAAGTGTGATGTTTCTTTTTGACAACAAAATTAAACAAAAACCTGCAGGTCACAGAAAAGGCACTTTTAACATGCACATTTTAAAAGGAGGGGCTTCCAGGCCACTCCCTTGCCACATTGCTGGTTGCACTAGTCTGAATATGATGTAGCCTCAAGCTCAGGGCCGTATCAAGCTTCAGAAGGCTTTTACTTGTAAGAAGTATAACAGCAACCATGCCCTACATCAAAGATTATACATGACACATTGCATGCACCTGATACACAATGAAAAGGATGCATTAATTATCCTTTCTGCAATGCATGTACTTTCAGAGACACAGGCTCTGGTTCCTCATGGCTTTCATGTTTTTTCCCCCACAATTTTTTTCAATTGTGATTTTTATATTAATGCCCCAAGCAGCCCTAAACATGTTTGTCTATAGCCTTACTTTCAGAGTATATTTAAAAATCCATTGTAGGTGGCTTTCAGGGGTAACAGAATGCTGCCTTTCTGAATGTTAATGTTTCCACAATGCACTACTCATTCTGCTCCACGCAAAGGTTTTCTATGTGAAGGAGGTACCAAATGGAGGGGCAAACTACTGGGCAGCTCATAGCCCTCCAATTTTATTTTGATGAGATGTTTCGCCAATGCAAATTCCTCTTCATCCAACATTCCATCATTGTCACAGTCAGCAAGCTTCCAAATTTTCCCCAGGACACTGTTTGGCAGCTTGGAGGTCAACATTTCCTTCTTTGCATTGGCCCCAGAGATTCTGCCATTGATCGGTGAAAGAGTGTAAAAGATCTCATCGTATGCAGGTTTGTCTTTGGCAATCACCCATTCCTCCTCATCTGCTCCCTCCTTTGCACCTTCCCCATAGCCATGGTCAAACGGCCCTGCTGTGGTGCCTTCAAATGCACCACCTTGCACCTTCTGATTTGGCATGCTACGCTCTTCTTGGGTCACCAGAGTCATCAAGAAGGCAACTTTATTGGCCAGCATGTTATCCACAGCCTCAATCAGCTTTGGCTTCAGGGAATGAAATTTGGTGAAGTCATAGTTCTCAAGCAGCTCCTGTGAAATGACAGAAACAAAGTAAGCAAAACACTTATCAGCAGCACCTTGATTAAATTCTTGGGTTTTTGGCAAGGCTGAAACAGATGACAAAATTAAATGATTCAAGCCTTAGAAAGAAATAGTTTAAGAAAAAGTGTACATGTTTGATTGCATCAAGAAAAATTATTCACAAAAAGTGCTCCATGAAATATTTCATGCAAAAGTTTCAAAAAAGAAGGAAAGGTGCTTGAAGTAAGAGCATTCATAAGCAAGCCCTCAGTACTGATAGACCAACAGCAGTCCTGAGTCTGGCTCAATTTTCATGGCCCAATTTATTTACCAGCTCAAGACAGTATGGACTCTCTCATGGAATGGTTGACAAATTGTAATTTGTTCATAATTAAATCATCACAAATTCACATTTCCACCATCCTCTGGCATAATAGAAATATTATGTGATATTTGGAATCTTCACAGCACACTGTCCAAGATCATAGCAAAATTTCATTTTCAAGATGTAGAGTGAAAGAAGAATTTGTGGAGCCATCCTACCAAAACTAAAACAGCCTGGGGAAAAAAATTAATTAAGGCTAATCTACCATGTAAAGAAGGGTGGGTATAAGAAGCCCTACTTGCTAAATGAGACTGTTAATTCTTTTCGGGTGTGGCAGGGAATGTTTGGTTTTAAGGAAAGGCAATTTAAGTTTGCAGTCCATTTCCCTTTCATAGTATCTGTTCTCCATTTTTACAAGAGAATACAGGGCAGAAGGGAATAGAAACAGAAAAAGAGAAGTGTCTCTGACAAGGCCGTATGAAAAAAAAGATGCTGAGCCACGTAGATTGCCCCCACAAGTTTTCTTCTTCCCAACTCAAAAAGCATCTGAAGAGGCTACAATCTGGACTATGTGTCTCTCTCTCCTTCAAGAGCTGTTTCCTGGAAAATTCCCCCCAAGCTTCTCCCTTGCCACTGACCCTGGCCAAAAGTAATGATATAGGCCGTTCTCTCCAACACTTGAGACATAATAAAAACAACTTAGAGGAGGGATCGTTTTAAAAGTTCCTATCCCTCTCCCCTAAAGGTTACACACCATGACAGGCAGTTTGGCCCTCAGAAGGGGCTATGAAACTTTAAACAGAAGCTACTTTTGAGAAAAGCTGAATGGTAGCAATCTCATTAAAGCGAGCCTTTTACAATCTCCTAAATTTGGAGCCACCCACTGTTTTGAAACAGTAGAAAATCAAATTTAATTTTGTTGCTGCTGCTGCATACCTTCAAGTCATTTCTCACTTATGACAACCGGCAAACTGATCATGGGGTTTTCCTGGCAAGAGTTGTTCAGGGAGGTTTGCTTTTGCCTTCCTCTAAGGCTTAAAGAGCATGAGTTTTAGGTTTCCATCACTGAGCAGGGATTCAAACCCTTTTCTCCAGAGTTGTAGTCCAGTGCTCAGACTGCTACAACACACTGGCTCTGTTATATATACTGTGATTATAGGTAGATACACAGACACAGATAAGTGTGTGTGTGTGTGTGTGTGAATATACATATACATGTAAACACACAATACACATACTATTATATCTACTATGATATATACATACATAACATGATTTGCATTGTGTACTTAAGTCTGATGAAGGGTATGCAGTGAAAAAGCCTGTAATATATTTTAAATGTAAAATGTATCACCCATCCTCATCTGGACTGTGGATGACCACCTCTGCCTCCACCCCCCTCTGCAGAATAATATAGCAGTTCTGTCCTCTGAAAGGATTTCCAACAGTGGTGATGGCAGAAACAATGAACTGCCATGATATCTGCAAAACACTGGAGTCTCAAAAGGATCCTTCCAGTGTTTAGCATATACACATTCTTACCAAAATGCAGTCTAATTGGATAAGAAATTCTGGGGATTTTTTGCAGTGGTAGGAGTCTTATTCTGTAGGAATTCAGCACTTTCTAAGAGTAAAAATCAAATTGTATTTGGAAGCCAGTGTGATAGAGTGCTTTCTCCTCTTTTGTGATGTTACGTAGCAGTTAGAGTATCAGACATATGTAGCAATTAGAGTGGCTAACTAAGACCGGAGAGATATACGTTTAAATCACCACTGAACCCTAAAGTTCACTGGATAAATTCAGGTCACCACCTCACAGGCCAATGCACCTATTCAGCAGATGAGGCCTGTGGTTCAAGCAGAGGGATACCACACTCTGAAATGTGTGGTGAAGTCCTTTCCTTCATTGCTCATGAACCACTCAGGACTGCTGTGTATATATGTGAGGGACAGACTTCTTAGAGGAAAAGTGACATATAAATATATTAAATAAACAGCAGTGCCTGACTTCTGAGTCACTATACCTGCATTTTCTTGACATCTGGGAAATCTCCTGATGAGATCTGGTGCTCTAGTTGCAACTGACGATAAATTTCAGGTAGTTTGTTGATCAATTCCCTTTTCTTGTTTTCTTTTCCAAATACAGCAGGCATCTCCTTCTTCAGGTGGCTAATGATATAAGCATGTACCTGTAAACAAAACAACAGTGTCATTTATGTCTCTCCCAAACTCCATTAAATGCAAGCAAGCAAGCAAGCTCAAGAGATATCTATTTTAAAATATTTGTTAGACTACATGAAAATGAAAAAAGAATATTAAGATCAAGATTTAGATGCTCTTGATACATTTTTGTTTTGTGAGGGCTAAGAGTCCTGCTATAAATCTGAGAAAGAAAGATGAATTTCGCTTACACAAAGTGAAATAAATAAGGGTCATCTTAAAGAAAATCTCTATAAAGGGAACTATATAGTTCCCCCACCCCCAGACAGCAACTTACAGAATCTCTCAGTTATAAGAGGGCAGGGGTGAGAAAATAGTTTGCATGGACTGTAACTAAAATGGCAGCCAAGTATATACATAGCAAAGGATCCTCAACCTCTGTATCTACAGGTCTCAGGGTAAGTGTTGCACTGTAATTACAGGAAGCTCTGAGTGTCTTTACAATGTGCAAGAAGAAAAGTCAAGCAATTCCTGCCTACGAAAAATCAAAATACTAATTGTGCATTACGTTTAGCAGTGATTGTAAAACTACTGAAATATAAAGTTTGTAAAAGTTATATTGATTGAATTTTCAATTTTGCCATAAGAAAAATTGCAAGCCTGTTCTCTTGTGCTTGTCAATGGTATAGCCATGTTAGTTTGGATCAGTACGCAAAAGGATCTTGTAGCACCTCTGAAAGTGGGAAAAAGAAGACTTGAGTCTACTTCATCATATGTAGCTCAGACGGCAGCTGATGAAGTAGTCTTGCATCTATTAAAGCTTATGCTAGCAAATTCTTTTTCTCAATTAATCAGAGAGAAAACAAACAGGGAATGGGAGGCAAGGACCCACACAGGATGCCAGTCAAGGCACCTGAGTAAGAATGGAAAAAAAGAAGGATAGTAGTTTGTCATTATAATTCAAGCAGTTCAAGTTATTCTATATAAATGGTCAAACTGATCTAACAGATCGTGGGAAAACTTTGTGCAGGTGATCCATTCACAGGGAGCCATGCATGCAAATGAGTACTAGATGTGCTCTGTGCACAATGTACAATGTAACAGAACAAGGTATCACTACACTAGGTACAGCACACAGACAGGAAATTCTGAGCACAGTAGCTTTAGGACATGAGTAAAAAAACAGATAAAGACGCTAAAGACTGAAAGAATTCCTAAAGTAAACAGGAGAGAGTGCTGACATAGACTAATTAATTCTATGGTTGCAGTAAATCAGTACAGGTTCGACAGTGGCCATCTACTTTTGCAAGGGTTCAGGGCGCAGAACCCTCACAAAAGTGGGAAAACTGCAAATAACCCCCCACAGGCCCCCTCCCATTTCCTTGCCTTTTGTGCACTGGGGCCAGAGGCAAGGGAATGGGAAAGGGGAGCTCTGGAGGGCAGAAGGAAGATACCTGTGAGCCTTCCCCTCCCTTCCCCTTGCCTATTGTGTCAGCACAAGTTCTCACTGCTAGGGCCAGAGACAAGGGAATGGAAAGAGGCAGCTTGGGAGGGGAGAAAGAAGGCTCTTGTGAAAGACTTCTCCGCCCATTCCTTTTGCCTATTGCCTTGGCGTGAGTTTTCAGCACTAGGGCCAGAAGCAAGGGAATGGGAGGGAGAGCTCTGGAGGGGAGAAGGCTCCCATTGTTACTCCAGTTATGATATGTCTGGTGAGAGCACTAGATATCCTTTTGATATCAAATAATTCGGCCTTTGCTTGACCTTCCTCTGCCACCTTACCCCACATGTTTGCAGAGGTCCACCGGACAAGCATGAATTGGGCGCGGGCGTTAATGGTTGTACATTCCAAAACGTCATTCAGGCAGGCAACTTAAGCCTCTCTGATGCTTTAGGGAAAAACCTCCCTGCAAACCGGCTTTGTTCGGCACGTACCTACACAAAGCCACAAGGCCAAGAGCGCTCGGCTCTTGGCATTCCTTTATGTCGGGCCATCAGCGTACTGGCCATACTACTGTCATCCAGCGTTAAGCTCATCATGCAAAACCTGACCTTTTCCAACTCCTTTGTCCCGCTCTAAAATCCTTTTGTTCTCACCGAGCATAGCATAGCCTGTAGGCATGATCCACCCTTTAAAAAGTCCCCACTTTCAGGACTACCTCGTACTACTTTGGACTTTCATCCTGCCTTGCTGCTGGTAGTTTGAAGGAACTCCCCTCAGCGAACCCTGTTGAGCTTTCTCTCCTGGAACCCCGTCTTTCTCTCCAGGACTACGAGACCAGGTGTTGTATTACCCGCTCCCTTGAAACTCTCCATCTCTATTTCTAAGTTAGCTAGTATTTGTCGTGTCTTTCGTGTTGCTTGTTCTTAATAAAATATTATTTGTTGCTTTTAAAACCTTGTCTAGCTGCTCTCTGACCTGACGCTGTATACATAGGGTTAAAGATCCTAGCTAGAGTTACCCTGCCTCTCGTTAGCTTAAGAGAGTGCTCAAGCTTAATTTCCCCATCTTGTGTTTTTATTTGGTTATTTGGGTGCCCCTCCCAGGACCCCCAACACACAGGGTAACACCATGAGCCTTCTCCCTACGTCCGTTGCCATTTCCTTGCCTTTTGTCTGAGAGCTTGCCTTCCTTCTCCCTTGCAAAACACAAGGGAATGGGAGGAAGAGAATGGTGGGGGGAGGAGAGGCATGTATGTGCCTCATGAATAGTCAAATTTGTGAAGATCAAACCTGTGAATGTGGATGGAGGACTGCAGGTCTGTACACAGCAACCACAGGGCCCTATTGGCTTTGGGAGTTTTAGATTCATCCTAGGAAAAGAGTTAGTCACCTCTTTCATGAGGTTATTCATTTCCATTGACACTGATAATTATTGCTGTTCAATTGTAATTTACACAGGAAAAATGTGCAAATAACTGTGTTAGCATCACTAATCTGAATTAATGTGTAGTTTGACTCTGTTCAGATGACTAATTCTGTACATGATAAATACATTATTAATTTTAAGAGGAAAAATGGGAAGTAAATCAGAGAGGGGGACAACAGCAGCAGAAGAGGGAACTCAGGGGATAAAAAATCTACATGATATGAAAAGAGGTACTATAATGTGAAGCTAGAAAATTTCAAGAGAAGCAAGGAAGAATGTAATTATACTGCATTCTCCAGTTATATGACTTATAGAGATAAAGCCCATTTGGACACCTTTAAAATGACCACAATAGTTAGAAGTAACTATCTGCATATTGACAGAATCTGATTAGTTCAATAACATGAAATACGAGCAACAAAATAAACAATGTTAGTTAGTGGCTATGTCACTCAGACTAAATCCCAATTAAATAGGGATGGGAATGAAGAAAGGAAACATATTTTAGTTCTGTATTTCAGGCAGCTTCTTCACTAACTGGATGCCAGCTTGGCCCACTGAACAAAAATATTTACTTCAAACACCTCCTTAATAAGTGTTTATATATCAAATAAAACCAAAGAACACACACATTTTGTGAGAATATTTAGGTTAGAGAAGTTTGTAGTTTTCATGCCAAACTTCTCAGACTGAAGCAGTAAATACATTGCCCCCTTCCCCCCAAAAAACACTCTGAAAGCCAGCTGTATCAGAGTATTGCTAAGAGCTTCCCATCCTTTGAATCTTTGGCAGTTACACTTTAAATCACTGGAGACACTGATAGCGGGAGAGACCTGGAATCAGGCCTGGCTGGAGGATCTGGTGTGGAGGTTACATAACACAGATTTGTTGCCAAAAACCAAAATGTCATTACTGACAAGGATAAAAATGGGAATCCTACAAAATGTCATGTATTTAAACTATTTTCTTCAAAACAGAAGTACAAATATGCCACATTACAGTGCACCCTCCTTATATGAGAGGGTTCCATTCCAGGAACAAAACAAAAAATACAAATACCAACATCTGTGCTGGTGTGGGCATGTGCTCGGCACATTTACTTATGATAATGGGACACAAGACTTCACATGACCTCTCATTCACGTCTATGGAGAAAAAATGAGAGAGAAAAGCACACTGTATTTAGGTACCCTAAATCTAATTTTGCTCCCGTTGAACACATAATAGACTTTGACTAACTTGACACTTTCAAGATGCATTGGACTGCAACTCCTCCACTAGCCGTATTGGTTAGAGAATTATGGGAAATGTTGCCCACACCCATCTGGAGGATATCAGGTTGGGTATGTTCTTTCTGTTGGCCTTGGCAACATGCCGCGTGGCCCCTGCTTTACTCAGAATTCATCAATTGTTCTATAAAAAGGCTCCCTCTCATAATACCCTTAGCATATTTACAAAAAAGCAATATCCACCAAGAACTAATAAGACACTAGAGCTTGGATTAGCATGAGAGCTCTGTTCTCTCCCCAAACTACAAACACCAGGATTCCAGAAGATGCAACCATGGCAGTTAACGTGGAATCATAGTGCTATCACTGTGTAGTGTGAAAGGGCAGTAGTTAATGACTAATCCTTTAAGGTGTGCTTGTTTTGTTAGACTAATTATAACTTAAGTTGAGAATTCCTTGCAAAACCAGCTTTTGATAAGTTTGTGCAATGTGGTATCAAGAAAACATGCCTTCCAAAAAATCACATTTCAAAATCAAAAACTACTTTGGCAGAAGAAAATCTATAATCAAATCAATCTGCTGCTCTTTTTACACCAAAATTTAGTGGATACTGATTAACAACCAAAGAAAGGATGACACACTTTTATGAAAGGCATGTGGAATAAAAAGTGCTGGAATACCTCCCTCAGTACTCCCTTCCCACCCCTCCATCCTTCAACTGATTACATTGCTTCAGATGTCTCACATACTTTTGACAGATAAGAATGTATCCAGTGTTCAAAGCATTCAAGTCTGCCCTGTCACATGGGGCTGAGGCAATGTTAGAAGGCCTGATAAGACTCCGGAGTTGATAAGGAGCTAGCAACTCACTTGTTTTATTATTCTGACATGAAAAGTATTTCAAGAGCAGCTTAGGAGGGGAAGGCAGCAGCAAACTAAGGAACTACGTGATGTTTTTCTTTCTTCTTTAAACACAGTATTACATAAACAAGAGTCAGTGTAGAATGGTTGTTTGAGAATTGGACTATGACTATGAGGACCTGAGTTTGAATGCCCTCTCAGTCATATGAATCCCCTGTGTGACCTTGGGCAAGTTATAGTCTCTCAGCCTCAAAAGAAGGCAAAGGCAAATTTTGAACAAATTTTGCCAAGAAAACCATGTGATAGGGTCGCCATAAGTCAGAAGCAGCTTGAAGGCAGACAACAGCATTACACAAGTATTATTTTCCCCCAACACATCTCTGAAGTTATTTAGAACTATAAATTAAATCTGTGCTAAAGCTACAGTCTGCACAATTAACTGCTTGCTCTTCTTTTAGGAATAAGTTGTTGTCACTTCCTTCTCTGACTGAATTCCAATACTTTTGTCTTAGACCCTAAGCCAACTTAAGGAAAGAAACTGTCCTGTTCTCCCTGACTTGCAGCACACTCCCTTCCCAGCCACCAAAGCTCACTTCATGGGGAAGTCCCCTGGCATAAAATGTTGTGCCACCTGAGCTGGGTACCATAGCTGCCTCCTCATAGATTGGCTTTTTAAAAAAACATGGTTCGCCATTGCATTATCAGAGCAGTGTGGTCAACTCCAGGCTTTTTGGGACCATCAAGCCCCTCAGTTTTGAAATGTGAGGATGGGGTTATTCTTCAGAATGAGACCTTGTAGATGAAGTTGCCATGAAAGGCTCCTGTGCTGCCACTCACAAGGCTGTGGCAAATACGAAAGTAACATTTAGAATATAGAGTATCCAGCATCATGATCAACTAGTGATAGAATAGGTGCTGTCTGGGGCTTCCTCACCCGCAAGGCTTCCTGATGAGGGACCCTAAATGCTGAAGCAGTGAACGGGCAAGAAATCAACAGCAGGTTCCCTAGCAGAGGGCGAAGTGCATGGTGGATGCAGAGTAAAAAAATAAGGTGGAAGTATCTTCTGTGAACAGGCTCATTAGACAGCAGATCGTAAATTCAGCCTCTTAATTTTATCTGAGTGCAAGCAAAAAAGAGAGGATGCCTCCATTTCCACTTCACCTAAAGCAACTGGGGCTCTGCAGTCTTATTTAAAAAGAACATTTTGAAGGTGAACTGGTGGAGGTATGAGTATTCAGCATTATTTTAAAAAATAAACTCTAGAAGGAACTAGATAAATTCAAAGGCATGTTACTATGTTTTCTTTCTTCCAGTTGTCCAATATGCTGGTCTGTTAAACAATGATCACATTCCTTTATACTGCCAATTCAACTGACACAGGTAATCCATTGCTACATAGTAGGTGAAGAAGGGAACACATGTTACCTTTGCAAGCCGTGATCTCTTTATAAGATCATTCAGTTTCCTCACAGTTGCCTTCTGTGGAAGGTTCTGGATGTCCTGGAACAGATCCTGTGCCTCTGCCTCAAACAATCTTCGGTTCTCTGTGTTTTGCAGGGGCTGGGCCCAAAAAGAACCAATGTAGACCCGTAATACTTCTGGAGTGTTAATCACTTTTCCCAAAGACCACATGAGCGCACCATAGACTCTCATTAATTGCTGGGTGTCCACTTGGTCAGCCTTATTCAACACCACTCGGATTTTGTCATCTTGGCCCCGGAATGCTTTGATTGCTTCTGAGAATTCATCAGAAATATCAAGTTTATGGGCATCAAATAAGAGGATGATGCGATCAACTCGTTCACCAAACCATCGTAGGACCTCACAGAAATCATAGCCTGAAAAATAATGAGAATTATCAAATATGGCCATACTTAGAATTCTTCCTAACTTCAAAATTTTTTGGAAGCCACTGTAATTCTCAAACATCAGTCTTTCATAATGCATGCAATGCTTTGGAGCATAGCATGCTCAGATTCTGCAGTGGGGGCACAGTGAAATACCTTATGTGTATCCTGCAGAAAACTTGCATGGGGTATTATTCAGAGAAACTGCCTCTAGTTTTGCACTGGCTATAATGCTTTTTTTTTTAAAAAAATTGTGAAATGTAGAAAAATATAGACTGACAATTAACTCAGACAATGCTTTGAACATTTATGCCTAAATCCACCTGTCAGGTCCAAATAAAGGTAGGTCTGTTGACTCAATGGATCTTATATTAAGTGTTGACTTAACAAATTCCCATTCATTCAGTGTGTTTAATCTAACTGCCATTTAACGATTCAATTTAGGTCATACTGTCACATGAATGTGTCTTTTATGACAAATCAAACCATTGGTCCATCTAATTTAGTACTGTCTTCTCTGACTACCAGTAGCTATCTCCATAGTCACAGGTAGATGTTATTTCTAGTGCTGCTGCCTAAAATCCTTTTAATTGGAGATGTCATGAAATTAGGTCTCATGGCCCCCAGCAAATTCTTAGCATGATACATCCCACACTGCAATCATCTTTGCTGCTGTTAGGAATAACCTGGACTCAATCAGATTTGCCTACGTGTTGACATCAGCAAGGGTAATCAGTGCTAATTCAGAATGGGGGCAACATTTCCTGAAAAGGTGAATACTATGAAGTCCTGTCAAGTGCTCACCAAAAAATTTTGAGGGCTAGGATGAGTCTGACATTACCATAAATGCTCCCTCCTTTGATTCCACCCTATTCACCACCCTATTATCAAAATAGCTGTAACTAATGGAGGATTATCTTTCCATTAAAGTAGTAGGCAATGTTTAAAGATCTTAATTAATAAAATTATTAACAGACTATATATAATCCTAAAAAAAAGGGTGGAAATCATGTGGCGCTCTGGTCATTCCTACTGTCTCCCCCACATCCCAAATCTTTCTTTCATTTTTTTCCCAGCTGAATGATGAAAACTGCCACCTCTGGAAGCCTTCAGGAGCAGTACCGGTAATTCTCCTTTAAAATGAGATTCCTTTAAATTAAATTCTCCTTTAAAATAATAGTCACTGTCCCATTATTTTAACCCAAACCAGGAGGGTTTTTACAAGACTTTTCAAACATGGGCCCCTGGAGTCTTGTAGCTTGCCCATCCCTGCCTTAAAACAGCACAAGTCAGTCAGTATTATTATCCTACAGACTGCTAATGTGGGGATGGCAGATAGTGGCTGAAAAACAAAGAGAATTCACCAATGGTCACCTAGCAGAGGGAAAATTTTTCAGGATTTGGCTTATTGTGATTTTTCTGCCTCCAGCTTCTTCTGTAATATCTTTAAAATAATGTGCTCTAGCTATAAGAGAGGGTTATTATTTTTTTATCTTACCAAAAACAATGCCAACTCACAGTTACAGGACAGCATGAAACATTGATTTAATCAACCAAACCCAGACAGAGGCATCAAGGAAAGTTGTTACCAAGCCATGTCATGAGGATTATAAACTGTCATGAAGATTAAGCTGGGAGTTAAGTCATACTGAATAAAGTAGGGCTTACTGCTTACTTCCAAGTAGATATGCATAGGATTAAATTGTTCATCTCCCCTTGTTCCATGTCAGCCCAGATCACTACTGTCTGCATTTTATTTTATTCTTTGAGTCTGAGTCATTTTAGTAAAGGGCTTTGGCAATGTTGTAGCTGTCTGCTTTATTGATTTAATTGCTTCTTTTAAATTTTCTTTTATCCTTCTGCTTTTAGTTTATTTATTGTAAGGAGCTGGTGGAAAAGAAAGGGGAACAAACATTTTATTATCAATAAGCAAACAAACGCACCTCTACTGATTCGCTGTTTCTCCCCTGAAAGAATTCCTGGGCTATCTATGATGCTGATGCTCTTCAAAACCTGATTAGGTAGCTGAGAACACATGAATCTAGAAAGAAAAAGGAAAGTGTTCCATCACTAGAACATATTTCTTTCAGAGCTCATTAGAAAAACCTTATCCTGTTTCTTAACAACAAATGACAGGCTACTGCTTCCCCGTGCTCCCAATAGATGCAAGATGATAATATTGTTATACCAATTTCTATACATGAAAAAGCTTTTTAGAGTCACACAGTAGGAGGCTTTGGGGCCCTGTGAATTATCCCAGTCACACCAAACAGCGTGGTAAGAATACAACTGTCCTAGAGGCTTATCTGCAAAAGTTATGTTAGGTCAATTAGAGACAGAGTAAAAATCTGAATAGGACTTTGGCAACTGGGAATGTGGAAAGAGTTCAGGGATTTCACATGTAACTTATCTGTTATATAACAGTGGTTCTTACCCCTGTGACCCTCTTTACATCTACATGAGGAAGTTGTGCCACCCTGCTCTACACTGCACCCCCGCCATGTCCTATCCTATGCCTCGTATCACAGGCCCCTTGTTTTGCACATGCCTTCCATCTTAATACTGAATTCTCATGTTCTCCACCTCTGCTCTTCCCTTCCGTCTCTCACCTGAGAAACTGTCTCATGGTTGCTAAGGGGCATGTATCCGCTGCACCAATGACAGAATGTTTGGAGAAGCTGAGCGGGAAAAGCATTAAAAAAGGGAAGCTGATTTTTGCTATGTCTGAGTTTGGAGGAAGGCGTAACGGGGAAGACGCTTTGTGTCACACAGTCACAAGAGTCACACAGACTAACTTTTCTTAAACCCCCTTTGAGCAACTATTACATATCCTTTTTAGGGTCCTATTCCACAATTTGAGAAACATTCTTATATAATAAGTATTTATGGATTTTACTTTCTACAACTATCCCTGAATGTTTACCTTTAAGAACTGAAAGAGGATACTGTTCATGACCTATGGATCAACTCAGCCACTTGCCCAGTACAGTGAACATCTTGTGGTCTGAGCACCAGATCCAGGGTAAATAGGCAAGATGAGTGACAGGAGCCAAAGGGTGGGAATTGTGGGGCCAAACATGAAAGGGCTTCCTTCACACTCAGTATGGAGGACAACATTTGGAGAACCTCAGTGTGCATGCATTAGTGTTGTGCTGGCTTTCTCATGCTTATAATACAACGCAATCTAGGGCTACCATGTATGTTTCTGCTTCTGCACACAAGTTATGATGTGTGTTTGTATGAATGTCATTTCTCTTATATAATTTGACAGAAAGAAAAAGAGTGTCATTTTATTATGGACATTTTCTTTTCTGGAATTACAAAGTAACAACACAATATTGACTGGTTCCTATCTTAAAGATTTTATTGCTACACCTTCCTCATCTCCTATTGCAGCTACAGAGCATAAATACAGATAATTTATACAGATTTATCTTCACAGATCCATATGAATTATCTGAATTTATGCTCCATAGCTACAATAGGAGCTGCAATAGGCCATGATGTAAGGATACTGTTTATCTATAACATCTGTATCTTGATTTTCACCGAGTCAGAATCATGATTTCATACACCCTTCCTCACTCTGGTGTCCTGCAACTCTCATGGACTACTTTTTTTTTTTTATAAAAATATAAACAAATCTTTATTTAACACACTGTCAAGGTAAAAGGCACACTCTCTCAGATGGATCTTTCACTCTCTCTCATCTTCTTGACTTCCGCAATGTGCTCTACATAGGGCTACCCATGTGCTTAGTCTGGAAACTTCAATTAGTTCAGAATATGCCAGCCAGGTTGGTCACTGGTAGACCTAAAACTGACCACATAACACCAATTCTGAAGTCTCTACATTGGCTGCCTATTAGTTTCTGGGCACAGTACAAGGTGTTGGTTATTACCTTTAAAGTCCTTTATGGCTTGGGGCCAGCCTACCTATGGGATCGCCTTCTCCCATATAATCCGCCCCACACACTAAGGTCCTCTGGGAAGAATTTACTGCAGACAGTCAGAACTAGGTTGGCTGCGGTTACCCAGAGGACCTTCTCTTCTATCGCTCCCGATTTATGGAATGGCCTGCTGGAGGAGACCCGGCATATTACCAGTCTTGACAGCTTTAAAAGAGCAGTCAAGACTGATCTCTTCCGACAGGCCTTCCCAGACTAGCATTTCCAGCGCCTCCCATCTATTGCCTTGCTGCTTTGCTAATAGTAATTGATGGATTGTTAATTGCTGTTTATTTTAAGGGGTTGGTTTAGGAGGGTTGGTGGGTGGGGAGGATTGGGTATGTTTTTAATGTATTTTAATGTATAATGTATTTCATGTTGTTCGCCGCCTCGATCCATGTGGAGAAGCAGGATACAAATAAATATTATTGTTGTTGTTGTTGTTATCATTATTAATATCTCCAAGTTCCTTCTCTGACTAGAGCCTCAACTTTCAGCTCTCTCTGTTCTTCTCCACTCTAACACTATCTTTTTCAGTTAAATTTCAGTTACTCACTCCCCCATCTAGCCCCTCCCTCAGGCTAGCCTGGGTTCCATTTGCACCAGCCAATCAATTTGAACCCTCTGGGTTACTAAGGTGGCTCCCTTGCTAAGCCTCCCACCAGGGTTCATCACAGACCTCCCCTCTTTACTCTCTCATTGTGTTGCTGAGGCGTCTGAACAGGTCTCATCAAAAGCAATGAGGATTGGCAAACAACCATTATACAATATTAGACTTACCTTAACTATATGTATATGTATCAACATGCCTTGAACCATTTTAACACTAAGTAATCTATATATTATATATTTTAACATTTTTCCCATACCTATCCTCTGACTGTTCAAGCAAGGTATTTATTCCCCACCTCCAGTGTATACATTTCAACAAACTATTTTGGATTACTTTGAGGGCACCCCAGCCTCCTATGTCATCCAAGTATGTTTCCATCATTCCCAGCCAGCATGGAGAGCACTAGGCTGGGAAAGACAGCTTAAATGTCACAATAAAATTGGGGAGAATTAAAGTGGAGAACAAAAATACTATTCAGATCAGTTCATAGTTGAATTGACTTTGACACATGATTTCTTATATAAATAATGCACAACAAAGAATGTTTCTCAACCTGGAACTATCCAGATGTGTTGAACTACAACTCCAATTGCCCCTAGATTACACAACTGATCACTGGCTGAGGATAAAAAGAGGTGTAGCCCATTACACCTGGGGGGGGGCACCAGGCCAAGAAACACTGTATTACAATAAATAGGGAGAGGGATGAAAGGGCAAAGGTTGGCCCCATTTTTGAAAGGAAAAATGAGAACAGAAAGTTAGAAGTTACACAGTGGCTCACAAAGTTCTGTGCCAAATATTATATAAACATGTCTAACCATTCTGGTAAAATTGTGAAGAAAGCAGAGCAAACTAATAAAAATTTACAGAGACACATGTGTGTTATTCTCTTTCTTTTTGTAAATCATTGTATGAATACTGTCCATGTTTTTACATGATTTTTTTCTTTAAAAAAAGATTTAAAAATGACAAGTAACTGGTAAGTTGAAAAAATATTTTTAAGTATATCCTACAGATTGACATTTTCGTCCTTATGCATTTTTGGTTTTTTGTAAAATGCATGCCTTTGGCTTTGTACCGATAGTTAAAGAACTCAAGTATTAGGAGAAGACTAGGCCTTTTATTCCAGCTGAACAATGACACAATGTTTTAAATTTTCCGGTGGTTAAGCAATGTAGAAGCAGTGGCCGGTTTTCCCAGAAAAACAAGAACTGCGGTTATATATGGAGACGGCACTGCATAATACACTCAGGCCATCCATAGGTAAATGACAAGGACAATAAATAAAAGAAACCAAAAAAAGGAAAAGACATTTTACAGTGGTATAAATGGAAGCTTTCTGCAGTTTCTAATCTACACTTGGCATAACCATTTATTTTAAAGGAGCATGGTTACAGGAGACTGGCAGCATCTCAGTAAAGATACCTGGCAGCAAACTCTAGTATCAGAATTACTATTTTACATCCCCTTTCAGGTCTGACAAAAAGTTTGTTATACAGGAGTATTTAACAGCACTCAATGAGGGAAAAAAAGACTAGGCAAATTAGGAAGTAAACTTTGTTTCTAGGGGAAAAAAGCCATTAGACAGTGACTGAGAAGCATCAAGTAACAAAATCAGGAGAGGGATATGACTGCTTCCTCTTTTTCTCTATCTTCTTGTTAAAAGAAAAAAGAAAGAGAAAGAAAAAGAACAAGACTTGGGTTCTAGGCACAAATGTAAGAAAAGTAGTTGTATAGGGCTGGATAAATAAAAAGGAAGAATAGAGAGCCCAAGCAGGTTTCTTTGCTCTTGCCATGGGCAGCAGGAGCGGAACTTCAAGCAATAAGTTTGTTCTCTTGGAAAAGTAAAGGAGGTGGGAAATAGGCTGTCCTGGAATAATCTGAGGTTCATACAGTGTGTCATTATATAGCTTTCTCAGTCTCCTGGTTAGGTGAGAGTAATGCCAAGACACATCATGTAATAACTATCCTGAGGAGCTGAACCATTTTACTCAGCAGACTTGCCAAAAAGCTATGAAAATCTGCAAATAGCTATCAAGTTATCTTTGAATATTGTATGAAGGGAAAATCTTGTAACACTTTAGGAACCCATGGACACAGTATGTCTGTTGATGATTAATGATATATGAACAACAAAGGACAATGTGATGCTATTAAAAATACATGCAATAACCTCGCCATACAGGTTAAACCTTATTTCATTTATTAAAAAGCCTCTGAAACATTTTTAACAGACACATGGCTTTAGAGTGGGTGAGACTGAAATATACTTAAATAATGATTTTTTATTTATTTTTCAGACAAGTGGTCCAGTGAGAAAATTGCCAGAATGATGATCCTAAAACTGAAACAGCTACATACCACACAAAACCTAGGGCATTGCCATGGAAGATAGTCTAACATCTCATTCCATTCTGCACTGCAAAGTTCAACTGCCGTCAAGAGATAAGCAGGTATACTTCCGCATCTTGAAGAGTTTTTTCCCAACCTCATTTATTCCATCATTCAAAGATTTTCAGCTGCTACTGGAAAATTTTGAGTTACCCTCCTTGACAGCTTGGCAATCTTTCCAGGAATCATTACATGGAAAATTTTCTAAACAATGACAATTTGACACTTAAATAGGCATTACAAATACCGCAAAACAACCACATCATCATAGCTTATTGAAGCAATATGGTGTCAATTTAAACTGGAGCCATACCTGTTTCAGTAAAAAGAACTGAGAAACCATCAAAAATCAACTAATCAAATATTATGCCTTGGAATCTGAATGAAATATTATGCCTTGCAACCTATGGATAGCCACAGGGGGTGCATCTGCCCCATTTCCCATCTACCTGTGAAGCCCCACAGACTATACTTCTTGTTTCCAAAAAGAGGCTTAGTGAATAAAAGTGAGTGTGGATGTATGGGCATGTGTGCACATGCTCAATGCCTTGTTTTATCTGGGAACTGTGCATCCTTGATTACATAATTCCCCATTTTTCCAAAAATAAAATTGTGATGGGAAGATCAAGGGGCCACAAAAGAAGCTTCCTGTGAGCCTTATGTGGTCCATGGATTGGACAATGCCCATTTCTGACTGAGAATAAACAATATCCAACTGAAAATTGAAAAACAAAGTTCAATTTTATAGTTAGCAGCCAAGCTATCAGTACAACTTAAAAAAAAAAGTCTGAGGATAATTTTAGTGCCTTCCTTCAACCTAGCTCACTGCAAACAGTACACTGAAGAAATACTGGGTCAGTGAGTTCAATTTGTGTTGACAGCCAGGAAGCAGCTTGAAAACCCAGCTTGCTTATTAATTCAGCCTGATAACTTCTCGCCACTCCACATACTTAAAAGAGATAGTACGCAGCCATACTTTACCTGTTCAAGAATGCATTTCCAAAACGGCTGAGTTTGCGAAATGGCTTCTTGGGATCCACAACAAGAGCATTTCCTGGAGTACTCCCTTCAGTGTCTCCATACATGACAGCAATGAAAGAATCTGTAGTTGGTTCTGGACCAATCCTCATTCCTGGAAAGTCCTGCTCCAACAGATACCTAATTATGGAAGAGGAAATAAGAATACAAAGCTGAAACAAACCACACTAAGAAGCAAAACACTTAGATTTGTTTAAGAGAAGCTGATATACAGCCAACCGTACTTTATGAGTATGGGTCTTCAAAAGGGCAGTACCACCATAGAGCCATCCACTCTGCCTCTGTTTGTTTACCTGGAACTGCAAAGCTTTGTAATAAAAATGTTTTTTTAATATTTGAAGGTATACAGAAGTAGAGAAGGAATAAACTATGCAACTAGTCAGGAAAGAGTTGGACGATAAATAGAAGTGACGTAATTGCCAGCTACTTTTTTTTAAAAAAAGAACTTTATTGGTACCAAAATGAAGTTTTTTCATTAACCAATTCAATACCCACGTGAATGTTTGAAAAACATAAGCTAACAATAAGCAAATTATTTTTAACTACTAATATGCAACAATTATTTGTTTAAAAATGTCATGAAATATTCTAACTTCTAATGACATTGAGTAAGTTTCTATAAATCTGTACAATTCACTGAATACTTCTTTTCTTTGGCTTTTATCCTATAATATCAAGGTCAGCTTAGAATTCCAAGTTTTAAAAATCAAAAATATATGGAATCTAGAAAAGCATTTTTTTAAAAAAATCAGTTTTTAAAAGCAGTTGTGATGAACAGGATACAGGCCAGTTTCTCTTCCTCCTCAACTTGAACTAATTTTTCATCTGTGATATCAAATTAATCACCAAAATCTTATGCTCTTTGTTCATCTGGACACGGAGTTTTTTTCCCCAATCTTAAATTGGGATACAGAGTGGCAGGCTATTTAAGAAAAGAAATGTTTTTGCTAGGCAGTTAGATTTTGCTTCTGAAAACTGCAGAGCTAATGGCCAAGCAACTCTTACTCTTGACCTGTTCACAAATGATACCACAATGAAATGTTTGAAAAGTAAGTTACCACTTGCACTTGGGGACTCTTGACACCATGGAATAACAAGTGGTCCAGTGAAAATATCTGACCAGACAGTTGCCAGAATGGTAACTCTAATAAAATGACTTTGTTAAATCTTACCCTATACTGAATTATCTATTTGCTTTAGTACTATCAATAATTTCTGGTGACTGACAGCTACCATAAAAATAAGAGTAATTCAGTTCTAACTGGCATGTTAAACATCATTATTTCCAGTAATCTCTCAAATCAACCTGTACAGAAAGTGGGACAACAATTTCCTCTATACAGATATCCCCAAACAATTAGCTAGCAACATTTTATTAGGTTACACTAAGATAAAACAAAGAGTGAATAGAAACCATGATGGATGCATCATTTTTGCATGGTTGTCTGCTCCTAGAAAAAGAAAACGTCCCTCCCATTCCTTCATAATAATGGAGCTTTCCAAAAGTTGCTGTATTGCAACTTGCAGCATTATTCATCGTTGGCTATGCTGGCTATTGCTGCTGGGAGGGAGCTGCAGGCTAACAGATTATGAGAATTGCATGATTTGCACCTGTGTTTTATACAGATGTTCTGTTTTTGAAACATATTATTCTCCATATCCCACTTTCAGCACATTTAATCACTCATGTCACTCATATCACAACTAACTTAACATACTAACTTCATTAATAGACAATTCAGTAAGATGGCCACTCACTGCTCTACAGAAATAAATAAGCCAGGTTTAATGTTGGAAATTAATAGGAAAGAGAATAAATATCCAACTGCAATTATTGTAATGATATCACAGAAATCTGACATGTTACCATAAAGAAATTTAATAGAGCAGGGGAAGATACAGCAACTGGCAGCTGTAATGATCAAAGGGCTTGATCTCTATGAGGATAAGACAAAGAAGATTTTTTTTTTTGTTTAATTAAGAAAAAATTTATTATGGGTAGACACAGTACGAATATACTAATTTAGAAATTATTTGAACAGATGTGCTACAGAGCTACATTTATTTCTTTTCTTGTGAATACAAAACTAATTTATAATTAAATTATATTATAGTATTTTTAATCACCACAGTGTGCCAATCATTGGTTTCAAATACTTTTAAAAGACATTAGAAAAATCAAGACCTCAATAAGAACTTTACTTACCAGACACAGATCACAACAAAACCCTTACTCACTAGGCCGTTTAATTATCAGATTTAATTACCGGAAACTTAATTACTTCTGACTGTCACATGTTGTAAACAAACACAGTATGGTGATAATGCCACCTGTACACACCCAAAGTTTAGAGACAGAATACTGACTAAGATGGCCTGTTCAGGAGGACATTTTTTATGTTTGATTCCATCTGTTGACTTGAATAAATTTGGTACTATATAACGTGGTACAAAATAGCAGGCTTGAAGAATGCAATTCCAAAGCATCTGTTTGTTTCCCCAAACATCCACTTCTCTTCTTCCTCTTTGCAGTTTTTCTCACTTTCTATCTCCCAGAAAGTGCCCACTTTTGTGCTGCAAATCAGTATATTTGGCTGCAATTTTAAACACATTTACTAAGGAGTAAGCTCATTTAACCAAACAGGATCTACTTCTAGATAAACATGCTTATGATTGTGTTAGGTAATATTAATCTGTATAACACAGTCTAAGGCAGAGTCAGCAGATAGACATTTTAAACTCTCCTGTATCAGCTTCTAAGCTGCTCGATCTTAGGAAGTACTGGCAAATTAAAGTATAGTGTAGTGGTCTGAGTGTTGGACTAGGACACTGGGAGACGAGGGTTCAAATCTCTGTTGGAAACCTATTGTGAGACCTTGGGTAAATCACACTCTCTCAACTTCAGAGGAGGGCAAGAGCAAACCCCCTCTGAACAAATTCTGAATTCTGCCAAGAAAATTCTGTGATAGGTTCACCTTAGGGTTGCCATAAATCAGAAATGACTTGAAGGTACACAACAGCAACAACAATTTTCTCTATATTATCACAGGAAAACTAAGGATTTATGAGACCAATGGCTATGACAGGAGCAAGAATTTGAAGGAAATGGGTGCTGAATAGGAACAATATTTTAAGATAGTCTGCAAAATGCAGTTTAGTTCATGCAACACAAATCTTGGTGCCATTAAACGAATGATTCGAATCATCTGGGCTGTCTCCTTTTCTACTTAGTGAATGGAGTCAATTCTTCACAAGTTCCTAAAAACAATACATGTAACTAAGTTTTATCTACTCAATTCTGAATGGTGATCTAAAGTAGTCATTTTCCAGTTGTATTCCAAGGAATCCTGGTTTAACTGGAAACTCCTTACTGGGGAGAAAAAGAAAAAAAAGAAAACCTGTTGTGCTGGACCAGCTTTTCAGTGCTGGCAGAACCAGAGTGTATTCCAGAATGAATTCTTCATTCACATGGGGCAACTGTGCAGTCCAATTAAGCCCAGCCAGTGTTCTACTTGTATCACATCTGTAACAGATACACTGATGAGATCACAGAATACAGGGAAACAATTCAAAGGGCACTCTTTTCTGTCCTGTCAGTGGGACCAATATGTCACTGGAAGGATGTGGGGTAGGGCCTTTTTTGATGCTGCACTCCCATTGTGGAATTCCTTCCTCTCAGAGATTAATAATGGCGTCATCCTGCTGACTGGAAAAAACATGGCCGTTTACTAACTTTTGGAACCTGACTGATTTTGCCCAAATTAATTGTGGTTTAAAACTGTTTTAACAACTGTTTTGTTGCAAATACTAAACAGTTTAACATGTTTTTAGTGTTTAAACGTTATTCTAACTGTTTTAAAGTGTTCAAATTGATTTAATTGCACACCATCCAGAGATGCTTGCATATTGTTGTTATCTGCTTTCAAGTCATTTCCAACCGATGGTAACCCTAAGGCTATTCTACAATGGGGTTTTCTTGGCAAAATTTGTTCAGAGGAGGCTTTGCCTTTGCTTTCCTCAAAGGCTAAGAGAATGTGACTTGCCCAAGGTCACCCAGTGAGCTTCTGTGGCCAAACAGGGATTCAAACTCTGTTTTCCAGAGTCCTAGTCCAATGCTCAAACCACTACACCAAGCTGGCTCTCTGTTCACATAAGATGGGATAAGAGAAGAAATCATAAGCTGGTAACAGTTAAGAGGAGGAGTGTCAGATGAACAAGATCCTGAAGAGAAATCCTGACGAAGGATAAAAAGAAGAGAACCCATAAATATACGTAAATTATAAGGAGTTTAGACTACAATTAAACAAATAATTAAATTTAATGCACAGAGGTGGGGTAGCAGACATGCAAAGATACATAAAAATCACCAATCTGAAACACACTTGCATCAGCAACATGGAAAAACTTCCCTAGCTTGAACTAAGGGGCTTCCAGGATGGAAGAAGATCACTCCAAGCAATTGTTCAGTTGATACAGAACAAACAAGGAAGATGGTCTTCCTCTTTCATGAGCACTCCACCCAATTACAAGAGTGAAAACTTTCTTCTTTTTTCGTACAAGCATAACAAGCAAAAGGATGTCTGCTGAGGAGTGAGAATCCTGTCTGAAACAAAACTCATGACAGTTGGAATTGCTAAGAAGGAAGTCCCATCCTTACAAAGCCAGGAGTTTTAAAATAATAATAATAATAATAATAATAATAATAATAATAATAATAATAATAATAATAAAAATTTATTTTTATCCCGCCTCTCCCAGTGGATCAAGGCGGCATTACAGGAATATATAAATACATCAGAACATTAAAATATATCCCATCCTCCCCACCCAATCTCTGCAATCTCAGCAGAATACTGTAAATATGGGCAGTTGTGGTGCCTGCATTTGGCATCTGCTGTTCTGTCTCAAAATTAAGAAGGCTGGTTCATAATATTTCCCCATATTACAAATACACTGCTGCACTGGACAGTACATGCAAGAACCTGGCAAGCACTTACATCACTATACGTACTGGCAAAAGTATGTACAACCATCAGAGAAAGCGACTGGCTCACTCTGTACAGTGTCTGGTTCATATAGTAACTTTTCTCCTCACATTCAGGTACCCATGATGTGCACATGTTCAAACCTACCCAGAAAGACTATTATACATCATCTTGTTAGGGACTTAGGGCCTTGTCACCTTTATTTATTATCTTAAATATATTGGGAAAAGATGGGGTGGGCTATCTACCTGTTAACATACTATGTTACATACAGTAGCCATAGTGGCCACTTGCAAAGAGACAGCAGTCGCCACAGTGGAAAAAATTCACCACCTTTACTAAAACAGCTGGAAGGGCAAACTCCCAGAATTACCTAAAAGGTGCCTGTACATTCATCTAACTCTGCAGCCTTTTTTTTACTTTTTTCATAGCTGTTTATTTTCCTCTGTAGATCTGTGTCTGTAGCAACTTTATGGGTTCACATTCATAATGTGCAAAGACTCTGGACTAAGCAATCACTGAGTTGCCAGAAGTCCTTCTTGAGTGACATAGCTGAGTTGGGTGGTTGTTTTTCAACTCAGGGTAAAACCAGTTATCCAGATCTATTATCTGGCTTATGACTCATTTTTAAAACTAAAAAAGCCTTCATTGCCCTATTGCACAATCTACATTAGGAGAAAGGTGGAGGAATGCAACTCTCTTAACTCTCTTGGATCTCTGACCACCTGTAGATAACATTGGACATGGTATTATTCTGGGCCATTTGTTCAGGCTGTGACCTGGGCCACTAAACTTTAGGGTACCTGCCCTGTAGTAGACCAATTCCATAAGATGATACTAGAAGACATTTGCTTAGGTCCATCACATTTATGCTATGCAAATGCAAAGCAAGAGTGGGAAGGTTGTGGCCCTCCAGAAGCTTCAAGTCTCATCAGATCTCACCACAGGTTATGCTACAATATCTAGAAAGCCACAAACTATCCACCCCACCCAGTTCTGGAGAGTTCTATGTCATGTTCCATACTGTTTAACATGAAGTATCTGGAAGAGGTTGTCTAGGATTTGGAGCAAGATGTCACACGTAAGGTAATGACATCCTATTTCCTTCCTCAAATAAAGGGAATATCATACATTTCTGAACAGAGGTCTATAACCGATAATTATTTAAATGAGGAAAATAAACAAAAGCTTCATTCACGTAACACTGAGATTGAAAGACTGATGAGGACACGGACCAAGAAATGAGGGTTATTCCCCCTTCTTGTCAGGATTGTTCTCCCCACAAAAGAGGGCTAAGCAATTGCCCAGGGTTGAGAGGCCTGTTAACAGATTCTCGGAAATCCATCAGACGCTGCACCACCCATTGCGTTTGCTGTCACCACTACAGCTGACATCAAATTTCAGCATGAACTGGAGCAAGCCTACACAGTACAAAAGTCTCACAGGAAAGAAGAAAGAGGAGAAAGCAGCAGGAATGAGATTTTGGTGGTTGCACTGTTTTTTCATGCTTTTACAGACCAGGGAGTGGGAGCAAATTTTGTTGACAAACCACCACCATTTTGGCAGCGTCCTGGCAGGACTGACAGAGCAAATACAAAGAACTACAAAAGCAGCATGAGGGAGTTATACACAACTCATGGCCTATTATGTTGTTCATACCTGTCATCAAAGATCAGTTCTGCAGGTTCTTACTTCTATTAAATTTAACAAATTTGTGAATGAAAGAATTATGCATAACACAAACCAGCTTTAGCCGGTCCGTCAGCTATGACTCTTTCTGGAGCAACATGACTCAGTCACAGCTCATACAACATCCAGATTAATCAGCTCAATGCAATTTATGCAGTGCTGCAATTAAAGATTCTTCAGAAACTTGAACTGGTATAAATAGCACTGTATAGACTGTTTACTGGTACTTTTACACAGAAATGCATCTCCCCAGTACAGCTTCACTGGCTTGCAGTCCATTTATGATATTTAAAGGGCTGCTTACTCCCACATAAGCTACCCAATTATTAAGCTAATTTTTAGAGGCTGACCCAAGGAAGAGAGGTCGGTAGCAACCAGAGATAGTGGAGTGTTTTTGTTGTTGTTGTTTTTAAGTGTTGTAGCTCAGCCATGGAATTCTCTATCTTTTTCAATTCACCTAGTGTCAAACATAATGGCCCTCAGGTAACAGATTAAGGAAATTTTGTTTCCCTGGGGCTTCTAATTGGCTCAAAAGGAGTTTCTGTTCACTGGACAATGCTGGTTTTGTTTTTAAGGTCAACTGGTTGTTTAACACCACATTAACCCATAAATGTTCAAAGGCAGTACAGTGAATGCATTCTTCTTCATTCTCTAACTTCTGCCTTTGACTGAAATTTATTAGTGCAGCTCACCACACAGGTGTAAGGAGGAAAAATGTCCCACTCTGGACAGTTGTCCACCCCTCTGTTACACCATACTAGCTGGTGTAGAAATAAATCCCTTATTTAAACAAAATTATATATTCTGTGGGAGTTTCAAATCTTTCTAAAGTTATTATAAAATAATAACTAGTTATTAAACTTTGAAGCTAAAGTCCAAATGAATTTGGATGTTCATGATGAAAATACCTAGATAAATAATGGCCTAGCAATTTAGCAGAGAACTATAGTGGAATAATCAGCTTTTAAGTCTGAAGTGTGGAATTACTAGAGCTGTGACGCCATATGAATGTACAAAATTTAGTGAAAAGTCTCATGTTACTTAATTTCACCCATACACACTCCTCCACCACCTAGGGCATTCCTCATAGTGTCCTTCAAAACAGAAACTAAGCTTGTGACTCAGTTAACATCAGTTTCAAGGTCACTGTAACTACACTCAAATCCTTGCGCTGTCTGGCACAAGTCTATTCTGAGGAGACAGAACTGTTCTGAAATGTTTACAAAGGAAAAGCCACAGAATACTTTTGCATCTTGAAAACAAATGTATTTATTAAGGCAAAGTGACTAATGTTCACTTTGTGTCTTAGTAATATTTTTTTTAGTCTTTAGTTGGGGACAAAACTCTGGAGTGTAGGATGGGTAAAAATAACAAATATCTGTTGAGTCTGTATTTAGGGAAACCCAACTCCTTCCTCCTACCCTGCTTGGTATGAGCTGGCAGTGTTTCAGAAGTTTCAGTTCATGTACCATTTCACTCCTGACTCCCACTTTAGATTGCTCGGCCAACTGAATTCTCTCCAACCATCCCAAGATATAAAATCACAGAATCGGAAGGAGTCTCATTGGCCATCTAGTCCAACCCACTGTCCATGCAGGATCTCCAGTTAAAGCATCACCAGCAGTTAGCTGTCCACCTGTTTTTGAAGATGTCCAAAGAAGAAGACCCCATCACCTCTCTAGGCAATTGGTTCCATTGCCAAACTGCTCTTACATTTACTGTCAAGAAATTCTTTCCAATGTTCAGTCAAAAATATACCCTGCTCTAACTGCAACTATTAGACCTGATCCTGCCCTCTAAGGCAGCAGAGAACAGGCCTGCTTGCTTCTTTCTGTGATGGTCCTCGAGGTATTTAAAGACTGCAATCCTGCCATCTCTCATTCTTCTCTTCACCCATCTGAACATGCCCAGCTCCTTCAATCTCTCCTCCTATGTTTTATTAGGAAGCGTATAAGTGTTATATTTTAGGTGTATATACTTGTTGGTATATTTACTGTATAAGATGTATATTGATCTGAGAAAGGAGCACAGTAGCCCCTCGACTTTTGCAAGGGTTTCAGATGGAGACCCCTTGTGAAAGTAAAAAGGGAAAACACAGAAAAACTCCCTCCCCCACCCGGGTGAGTGCTTCTCCTTCCCTTCCTCCTGGGGCTCCCTCACTCCATTCTCCTGCCTGTTGCCCAAGTGCCCGTCCTTTTTCTGCCTGCACAGGCAACAGGCAAGTGAATGGAAGGGAAAACACTTCGTTCCCACTCCGTTCGCCAGCCCATTGTCCAAGTGCCCTGCATTCTTTCTGCCCATGTGGGTGATAGGTAAGTGAAAGGAAGGAAAAACACTTACCTCTGTTTTGTTTGCCTGCCCATTGCCCATGCACCTCACTTTCTTTCTGCCCACATGGGTGACAGGCAAGTGAATGGAAGGGAAAACACTTCTCCCCGCTCTGTTCGCTTGTCCATTCCCCACATGCCCTGCCTTCTGTCCACGTGGGCAACAGGCAGGGGAATGGAAGGGGAAAGGCTTTCATGTACAAGACCTCTTCCATTTGTTTGCCTTTTGCTGAGGCACAGAGAAGGAAGGCCAGGGAATGGAAGGGGGAGAATGGGGGGGGAGGCAAGTGGACACCTCATGAACAATCAAATTTGTGAAGTTAAAACCCATGAATATGGAAGGAAAACCATACACTAAATTCAGGATAACTGGACAATGGGTTACAATGTCAGTATGATAAAATGCTAAAAGAGGCATATTTAATCATTTGGGGTATTTATGAGAGACACTGGAGGGTGAACATGCACAATTAATATTTATCACACAAAAGACAGCAATGAACAGGAGTAGCATAAATTCTCCATGCAAGTATATAGAAAAAAGTCAGAGCCTGTGTGGTATGGGAAACATGGGGCCCTACAGTTCCCAGCATCACTCAACAAAGGATACTGGATACAGTTCCAACAACTTCTGGAGGTGCACAATTGTCCATCCCAGGTGTAAACTATCAGGAGTTGTGGAAGATTTGCCACACAAGCATCTGTGGGTCTGAGTGCTATTTTGGCTCCCGAATTTTTACATTTCATCAGCGAGGTGATACAAAAAAAATCAGTAGCCCCTCTGTATACAAGCTGAATTAAGGCAGACAAACAACAAACAGAAATATTGAAAATGATAACAAATAGCAGATGATACGGAAAACTGCTCAAGTGGACTGAATGTGTGCCTGGCACTGCAATGAGAAATTGTTGTTGTTGCTTTGTGCCTTCAAATCATTTCTGACTTAAGCTGACCCTAAGGCAAATTTATCATGGGGTTTTCTTGGCAGCATCTGATCTTAGGGGGTTTGCCCTTTTCTTCTTCTGAAGTTGAGAGTGTGTAACTTGCCCAGGGTCACCCAATGGGTTTTCACTCTGTAAAACGGGATCATTAAGGATTTAATTTACAGATTATTTGGAAAGATGTACAATGCTACAATTACAAAGAACTAAAAAGTATTGATGGGTTGTCCTATGGCATTCTCCTATGCAAGAATTTTGTGGTAGTTACCTACATAAATCTGTGTCACTAAAAACTGGATGAACAGAGACTTACCTAGCCCCATCCACATTAAGACTGCATGAGCATACAAAAGAGATTTTCTGACCAGTATACCCTCCTTACAAAAAATGCTGCCCCTCGGGGTAAATTACGAAATGCGATTCATGACACCCCTATCACCACCCCCAATCTCAAAATGCTAGCATCTATGTTAATCAGTCTCTCTCTTTTCTCTTTGCATATACAGATATAAAGCTATATATTATTCATATGTATTTTGTAACACTAACAGACTTTGCTTAACATTCAAGATCAAGCCATTCCAAAATACTTTGCATTACAACAGAGATAACTGTTTCCTAATATACTGTTCGGAAAATCCTCTCCCATGAAGATTTCAGTTAAAATAAAAAAGAACAGGGAAATCTTCAGCTGATGTCAGCTGATGACATCATCCCTGCTAATTGAGATGTAAATAGATTTTACTTTGATATACCATAGAGCTGAAATGTGAAGTATCTGCTGAAAGGGTACTCCATTGTCCATTTATATAACTGAAGGAACAATTCTATAAATGGTGTGCGCAGCTACTTGTTTGCTAAAGAGTCATCCACAAAACGACAGATGTTAGAACACTACACTCAGTTCTAATTCAGAACCATGATAAATATTGTTTCCTATCCTGAACGCATCTCCAAACATCATAAATTTATGCGGAGGAGAGATACTTATGCCAGTGGCAGAGCAAGAGAACTGGAGAGGAAGGGAAGTTTGCAAAAGAAAAAAAAAATACTTCTTTCATAAAGATGCTGACACATACATTAGATATGGGAAGAGGACAGGCTGCTTATGCTAGAGTGAAAGCTGAGAAAAGAACTGAAGCTTCTAAACATACACAGGGGCATACTGCTTTCAGCTTCTTTAAGGTACAGACAAGGAGCATTCTAGGTAAGTCATAAGGCAACATTTCAGAGGAAAATCCTCCCATGTGCACTACCCAGCAGCTCCCCTCCCAACCAAAAATCAGTCAGCCACTTCACACTGTGCATCTCTTCAAGGGGGACAGATCTGCTACAGTACAAAGCAAGGAGTTATATATAATTATTTAGCAATATATGTGTGTGTGTGTGTGTGTATCTCCATATATGGATGTGTATGTCATGCTTTTTGCAGCACGGTTGCGTACATATCCATGATGCATACACACTGAAAAGCTGCATGAAATTAAACATGTATATCCACTGGTGGGAAAAGAAACCGGCTGATTACGGTGATGAAAGAAGAGGGACAAATTTGTATATCCCTACTGTGAATCAAAAAATCTTTGTGCTTCAACTCTGGCTCCATCACAAGATCACTCCTTGAAATTAAACAAGCCTCCATAGCCTGTGAGCAAATGTTTACCCTCACGGTAATAATCTGTGTGCAAAGAACAATAAAGGCTGGCCTCAGAAAGGCACAGATCAACCATCATACTTAACTATGTGATTATAATGGTAGATGCCATTGTCTGACTTCTTTCCAGCTTATTTAGGTAGGGTATAAGCAATTAAACACATGTATTCGTGTGTGTGTGTGTGTAGATTCATAAAATATTAGTTTCTACATATAGTGGTGGGTATATCCCATCCAATAGCCTACCCTCATGTCTTTGTACTGGCTACTCCTAGAAGTCAACATGTCTGAATTAGTGTTTGAATTAGTTCTGGAAGCATTATTCATTCTTCAAGGCTTTGGGATGTGACAGGCTCCTAGTCAATAAATAAACCTGGTATGTGTTATTTATCATGAAGCCATGCGGTAGTTTTCCAGGAGATAATCAGGTTTAGAACAGCTCAGCGGTGATGAATCACAAGCAAGTGTAAGGTAAGGAAGGCACAAGAAGGGCACATCTCAAAGGCAGGGCAATGAGCACAAGGGAAACTGAAAAGACTTCTGTAAAGACATTTCCGCACTAGACTGTTATAGCGCTATTATTCCACTTTCAACCTCCGATGGAATCCTGGGGTTTGCAGTTTCGGGAGGGGCCGGATGGCCCCTCCCGAAACTGCAAACCCCAGGATTCCATCGGAGGTTGAAAGTGGAATAATAGCGCTATAACAGTCTAGTGCGGAAATAAAGCCTCTGACATGCGGCGGTTTAACAGTCGAAGGCCTGCCGGGCCGGCGTTGGTACACCTGCTAAATGCACACCCAGGACATGGCCGGAGAGCGGGCGGGAACCTGAGGAGAGCCGTCTACTTAGGGTTAGGCGGGCAGCAGGGGCAGATGGGGCTGAAGGTGCCCGACAGGGGCTGCGGGAGAGGCGCCTGAGACTACGCGCCATTGGCCACGACGGGAGGAAGGAGGCGTTGGCGAGCGCGCCTTACCTGATGAAGGTGGTCTTGCCCGTGCTGTACTGGCCCACGAGGAGCACCATGGGCTTGTTGTCGAAGTCCGCGTCCTCCAGGGCGGGCGAGTGGAACTCATGGAAGCGGTAGTGTTCCTCCAGCGGCAGCAGCTTCTTGGCGTAGAGCTCTTTCAGGCCGCCGACCACCGTCTCCACCACGTCCTCGCCCTCCCCGGGCCTGTGGCGCCCGCCCTGCTTGCCCAGCCAGCTGAACATCCCGACCGTCGCCGCTTTCGTGATGGAGGCAGGCCCTCCCCGACCCCCCTCTCTCGAGACCCCGGCCGCGCTGCCACCAGGCTGAAAGGCCAAGCCGGCAGACGAAGGGCCCCACCCTTCCTGCCTGCCTTCCTGCTTGCTCTCCGCCTGCCTCCTCTGGCGGCGGGGACGGCCCGGGGCGGAGGCTGGAACCGCTGCGGTGCGAGGTGGTTCCCCCCCCCAGTCCCTGAGGAGAGCGGCCCTGTGAGGGAAGCCCCGGGCAGAGCGTCTTCCTCCTGAGAGTGGGCCCGACGGCCGCCTCAGCACTGCTAAAAAAGAAGCGGCGACCAAGCGAACGGAAGCTGAGTGTAATTCAAACAAAATATACGTTTTTAATTTATTTATTTATTTGTATCCCGCCTCTCCATAGGGATCGAGGCGGGGAACAACTGACAAATAGCATGTATTTCGAAACATTTCTATACATTAATTAATTATTAATTAATTAATTAATTATAATTGAATACAAGTGAGCATTATTAAATTATTACTAAGCAGGGGAGGTTGGGTCCAGGTGTCACAATTCTTCTGTGTCGATGCTACCCGGAGAGGCAGAGGCCATTTCCGCACTAGACTGTTATAGCGCTATTATTCCACTTTCAACACCTTATGAAATCCTGGGGTTTGCAGTTTGGGGAGAGGGTGGCGGGAAATGGCCAGAAAGAAGGGTGTGACTAGTCTTTGCAGGAGATAATACTTCTGACAGCTCGGGCAGGTGGTCTTGCGGGATGTGGAAATACTGTGATTAAAACGGGGGAGGGGGGCATCCGAACGCCATAAAGAAAACTGAATATCCCAGTAAGCCTCCAGATGTCATAGAATATTGCGGGGAGGGTGTGGCTGAATTAAACCCTGAAGAATTTATGCCTTAGGAAACATGGCTCTTCAGATCTTGTTGGAAGTTCCCTTCCAATCATCCTTTATTGTTGGCCTTGCTTTAAAAAAAAAACTTGGGGTCTCTCTCACACTGCAGCAGTGGTACTGAAAGTGGTGGTCCCTGGATTGGTGCTGGTTCCCCAGCCATTAGCTACCAGTAAGCAGAAGGTTTAAAGGAAAGAAAAATCTGTAATCAATAGGGCACAAATATGGTACCAGTCTCTGAAACACTGGGAAAACTTAATTGCCAGTCCTCCACATTAGATAGCCTGAGAAACACTGCAATACACAATTATAACACTAAATTGCATTTTAACTCCCACCACAACATCCTACTTCATTCTGAGGTTTGCAGTTTGGTGAAGCCCTAGAGCTCTCTGGCTGAGATTTATAAATAGGCTTCCCTAAATTGTAAATCCCATGACTCCGTAGGGTGGAACTCTGGCAGTTAAAGTGAAATCATGGTACTACAATTGTGTAGTATGAAAGGACCCCAGTGTGTGGTAGTACCATTACCAGTTCTTTGTCCAGTGACAACCTTTTGGTGTTGAACATGTTTGCATTAACCTAGTGCATGACAGGCATACGGCTTAATCCTGCCAGAGCATGTGCTCTGCTACAGCACATCCTTCACAAGCATTCAAGGTCATTTCCATAGGACAATGATTTGGTAGAGGAGGATGTTGTGAGGCATATGGGCACTAATGATACTTATACTACAGGGTTGTCATAAAAATTATGGAGAAAAAAGCACCTGAAGTGTACTGCAAGCTTGAAAATGCTATACAGATGTTATTTATGATCAGAACCTGGGTTTAATTCTGCATATTAACTCCCTGAGTATATCTAATAGGTGTTAGATACACTCAGGGAGCTAATATGCAGAATTATGGCAGCTGGACTATGAGATATTTTGTTTTGATACTGCATTTAGAAATGTGGATATTAAATAAGTCTTGAATTTTATGATAGCTGTGTACTAAATTGGTATGGTACAGCAGACACTAAACACACTAAAATAGGTGTGTGTATGTGCTTTCAAGTTGCCATTGACTTATGGTGACCCAATGAAATTCAAAGGGTTTTCTTAGCCAAGGAACAGTCAGAGGTACATTGTCATTGCTTTCCTTTGGAATCTAGCCTAGAGCAGGTGACATTCCTTGATGGTCCCCTATTGAAGTACAATAGATCCTCCTTAACTGCATGACTGGTATTCAAGGTTTCACTTACCTGTGATCTACTCAAGGGCCATGGCTGCCAGGGTCTTTGCTTTGCGCAGCTGCCCAAGAGGTGCAGGGCAAGGCATAGGCCATTTCCGCATATGAGTGTTATAGCTTGCAACGTGCTATGGAATCCTGGGGTTTGCAGTTTCGGAACCGGCCCCTCCCGAAACTGCAAACCCCAGGATCCCATAGCACGTTGCAAGGGGAATCATAGCGCTATAACACTCGAGTGCGGAACTGGCCATAGTTGGGCTTCTCCCTCTGCTGAGAGAGATATACAGAGCCCAGCTCTGCAAAACCATACATCTCTCTCAGCTGAGGAAGAAGACAGACACTAGTTCCTCAGCTGAGAGAGGAACATAAAGCCCAGTATGGCTCCCCTGCAACTCTTTTGGCTGAGGAAAGAGAGACATTCCTTCTTTGGTTAAGAGACACATGTGAAACCTGGCACTGCTCCACCTGTGCTTCTCTCAGTCAAGGAAGAAAACTCCAGGATTCCAGAGGATGTTGAAAATGAAATAATAGCACTGTAACCATCTAGTGCAGAAATGGCCAGAAAGAAGGGTGCAACTAGTCTTTGCAGGAGATAATAGTTCTAGCAGCTTGGGGAGATGGTCCTGCGGTATATAGAAATACTGTGTTTAAAACTGAGACAGGGGCATCCGAACGCCATAAAGAGAGAGGCATATGAAACCCAGCACATTATCTGCATTTTTTGCCATCTGTGTTAAGTCTGGGGATGTATCACTTGTGGGTATTGGGGACCTACTGTAGTAACCAAGCCTGACCCTACTTAGCTTCCAAGATCATATGGGATCTGATCAGAATATGTAGGCAAAGCATTTGGGATATTTATGTTTACCTCCCCCAAAAGTGAGTCATTAATTGGAAAATCCAAACACCATCTCACAAGGAAGTAGTTCTATTGGAAAGAAATTGCATCTTCCCAGAGTGCAAACCACCAAACTGTATTGCTTGGAAATAGTGTTGTTACAGTGAAAGTTAAGAACTGTTATGATATGAATGGTGGGGAAAAGAAAAAAAAAGAATGGTGGGGAACGCTGCTTGTGACATTACTAGTGATGAGCCATATATCCTTTCTCACAGTCCTATTATAATAAAATTCCTTATAGTTCTTTTATACTTTCATTACGAACAGTTGATATCCAGTTGATCCATGCAGTGGTTTACCACTCCCCCCAAAACTTATATGTTTATATGAACCAACCAGGGATGGCCAAAGACTTTTTGTTACCTGAGGCAGAATAACAAATAATCGCTCCATCAACCTAGATCAAGGTACATACAAAGTTCCCCTTCCTTGTAGGAGGGTGTCTGGATCTGAATGCAGACACCACCATGTCCCCCTTTCTCAAAATAAAATAACTGTAACTAGACAGGATCAGTTAGATCCAGCAAATGAAAATGTGCACACATGCTTGTGCGCACAATCTGTTCCCACATATGAGCATTCTTCTAGATTAACACCATTATTGAACAAGAACTAGTTTTATTTTTCTTTTGAAAATCATTTACATCATTTATATTATACTTAACCAAAACAATTTTATGCAAAGCTGTTGTACATGCATAATTTATACAGAAACTATGAAACAAAACATAAACAGATCAAATCTATTGCAAAAGTACATATATTTTGGAGTGAAGTCTCATAACTTTGTGCATGGAATATATTGAATGTTAACAGCTGCTCCACAAGATATATAATATTTTATTCAAAAGTGCAGTTGTTACTCTAAATTGTTCAAGAGCACTTCTAAATAATTTCAGAGTGGGAAATTTTGCATTCATTTCTTGATCACTCTGGTTCAGCTGCTGATACATAAAGTATATTCTTTAAAATAGCCCCTATGGCTGATTTGTTTTCTAAAAACCAATCCATGTTTTCCTCTAGTAAAGACTGGGCGGTGTCTTTTATCATCTTTCCTTTTGGAATAGGATGCCTCTGTTATCTTGTAGTGCTTCTGAACAACATGTAAAATCTTTGATGAACATTTTCTCAAACTTTATCTCTGTGGGTTATAAAATGGCTATCTCTTCTTAGGCTGCCTTTTCCTTTCCACAGCTACACGCAAAGCCTCAATTAGCGTATCTTTGTTGTTCAGAATGTTGTATTCAGTTAGTTTAACTAGCTTTTCAAAATCTTCTTCCGGGTATCGCAAAGTATATACATTATAAGGACCAAGAGTACTGGTGAGATCAATGTCACCATCTTTCATCTCCTCAGGATTACGTTTTATACCTATAATTTTAAGAAAGAAAAAAAGTTGGTGTTATTAGACAGATACAGCTCTGTTATCCTCCTGGAGCAAAAACAATCAAGAGTTTTCAACTATCAAAGCCCAACAAATTTATTGTAGCATAAATTTCTGTTGGTTAGAATCTACTTCATCAGATTTGTGAAGCATTATCAGATAAATTATGTGTTATTCAAGAGATTTTCTCAATAAATAATAATGGTGGGTACTTGCACACCAAAGCTTCATTTAGTACTGAGCAAAGATAATTTCTCAGATAATTACCACTTTTCTTACTGTGAAATGGGCATTTACTGGACTTTTGACGGCACAACTGTATAATACAGAGATTGTTCATTTGTCTTCTTAATTTCTTGCCCAAGAAGAAATTGGGGATCAGCTTGCCTGGTGTAAAAGGGTGCTGCAACAGAAAACTGAGGGTCCAAAAGACTGGCTTTGTATTTTGAAATTCAGGTAACGCTTCTCCTTTGTATTTAGATAGGTATGGGCAACTTGTGGCCATCCAGACATTGTTGGATATCATCTCCTGTCAACCCATCCGGCATCCAACAACATCCAGAAGGCCACACATTGCACACATCTGAGTTAGATTCCCAGGCAAGTTATTATTATTTTTTAAGCCAGAACATCTTGAGATGAGGAAAATCAGATACTGTGACAAATAGGCATGTTCCACCATTTGGAGGAGCACCTCTTAAAAAAAATGCATGTTGCCCAATCTAAATCTCTATAAGGTATCTTCATATGCAAATCACCCCGTCCCATATGTCTCAACTAGAGTTCCTTCTTTGTTTTCCTTTGAAGCAACTTTCCCACCCCATCAAAGAACCAAGTCGGTCACAATGAAGTGAAATAAAAAGCAAACCCGTGCAGACTTACCAGGTGCTTTGTACTCTCTGAACGTGTCACAAACCAAGGGAAAAAGCAGCACTAAAGGAGTCTCTGGACCTTCTTGTTCTCCCAGGAGATAGCACTCCTTTACATGCTTTTCTGTTTCATCTCTTGGAACGTTTTTGGGGAATGGGATTCCTTGTTGTGAGAAATAATCTGAGGCTTTTGACAGAGGCTATATTTGTCGGTGTGGGGTAAGCATCAAAACAAGATGTTAGAAGTGGGCCCTTCCATAAAGAGAATGAAAGTAGAATCACGCTTGCCCCTACTTTTCAGTCTATATTTTTTAGACTCTGTTTTTCCTCATTCTACTCATAGCTTCAACAATTGTGATTCCTAGTAATATATTCTGTAAACACTGCAGGGTTTGTATTTTGTCCATGACCAGATGCAAAGTTTAAACAAATCTCTCAATGTCTGAAGGCCTTTGAAATCTCATCTCAGATGGATATAGACATTCTGTAGGCATCACAGGATGAACCAATTCTGTTATTAATCATATTTTTTTAGGAGAAAGTTGCCCCTAGCATTAAACAAATTGTAGATGTAATGTTTGGAGACCTCCTGGGAAAACTCCTCACCCGGTGTCAGAATATTGATTTTATCTAGCCTTTACTTGATTTCTGGAAAATTAATTTCTGTTCTGAATAAATGACGGAGAGTAACTGGGGAAGTTTAAGAAGCAGAGGGTTTCAGAAGCTCTTTGCTGAGCATTTGAGTATCCATGGGGCTTAATCCATAATTCCTTATCCCAATGGTACCAGCAGTTAAAGCAAACAAGTTTTTGTTTGTAGAAGAATGGACTGCCAAGAAAGTTTTTCACTATACAGGAGACCTTGGCTTGTCTAATACTGTTTTTGTAGACAGGATGTGTTAGCACCATAGAATGATTTTTTTGTCTCCATTTAGAAATGACCTCTCTCCTCCTCTCTCTCTCTCTCTCCACAAACAGGTATGGGGAGGGAGGGGGGGGGGAGAGAGAGAGAATATATAGCAAGGACACAATGTGAACAAAATGTCTAGTAAAACTCTTCTTGGTAGATCCATCCAAATGTACAGTAAGACAATACAGATCTAAGTGGGACTGTTTATAGAAGCTGTCGTGAAATGTGAATAAAGAAAGTTGAATATTCTTTTTTCTTACTCCCATCACTTTAAAAAACTCTTATCTCACTTTCATCAGACAGGAAAAACAGTGTCAGCAAAGGCAGACAGTATTTGTCATTTTTCTCCTCTCATAGCCCTGAAATTGCTGATGGCAGAGGAGGAAGCAGCTGCAAGAATAAGATTTCAACGGAAGAGATGGCAGTGGGTTCTGACAAACAACTTCCTCTTTGTATCAGCGAAACAGACATTAGTAACAGGCAGAAGCACATTAGTAAGACACAGTTATTGCTGTATATGTATATATAAATAAAAAAACCCCTGTGAGTTTTCTCACCAGTAACTGTGATCCTGAGCTGTAATTTAAATGTATAATTAAATCCACTTTTCTCTCTGGCCTCATGAGAGGTGGATAGCTGGTATCAAGGGAAAATGCAGTATCTACCAGATACAAGTAGTCTTCAGATCCCGTCAACTCGTTTGGAAAATTGTCAAGATAACAGTCTAAAAAGAAATGAATTTATTCTCAAAAGGAGGCAAAGCTTTTTCTTTGTGGAAAAAGAGAGAGAGAGAGAATGCAGCAGAATGTCGACACAGTTCACCTTTCCCTCTATGCGTGTAACATTCCAAAAGATTGTCTATCTTCTTTTCTCAGCCTCCTGAGTAGGAGTAGGGGAGCCAGCTCATTCTTTCTTCTAGTACATTTCCTTCTAGAAGAACAGCCATGAGGGGGAAGGTCAACTGAAGATGATGGAGAGAGGAACTGCACCACTTGACCAATCATGAAGAAGAGGAAATGTTCATCAGTGTTTAAAGCAAAGCTAGAATACTTGTCCTCCAGGTATTTTGATTACAATTGCCCTCAGCCCCATTCAGCATAGTATATGCTAAGGAACTGTGAGAGGTACAGTACAAAATATTGGCAGGGCTAAGCATTCTTCACTTTAGCCTTAAAACAGGGGTGGCCAAAGTACAGCTCATGGGCTATATGCAGTCACCAGGGTCAATTTTTTAAAATTATTCTTTGCCCTCCAAATGCCCACAAACTGCATCTAGAGTGTATGTAGCATTTTTGCCATGTTTCCCTCCAGACTGTTTTAGACCCAAGAAAGGCTTTTCTAAAAACCAGAAAGTAAACAGGAAATGACCCCCTCAGCTAGGATTACAAGTTCAGGATAGTCCTAGGCTCAGGGGTTTCTGGGCCAAAAGCTGAGATTGAAAGACAGTTCCTGGTGATGTCATTAAGCATAATGCATTAACTATCAACCCCAGTTGCTCACAGCTTGTCACTCAAACATACATGCGCATTCTGTATGTGTGTACATACAGAACACATCTGTTTGAAATTAAGAAGTTCTCAGATCAAAGTGAAATGAGGGGATTATTCCTTCTCATCTAGGGAGATGGGATACGGAACAATTAATCTAGTCCACTTGTTTCTAGTCATAAGGTGGATTCACAGCAGAGCAGAGGGTGAGCCCTGGCACCACTACTTAGCTTCCTCCAAGAGAGGAGGAAGCTAAGTAAATATGTAGACTTCCAGGGAGTCTTTGCAAGTTGTACAACAAATCAAGCTGTTGCTCTCTTAAATGAGCTGGAGATTTGCACACAGCCCTTTCCTGGAGCTGAGCCCACCAAAACTGGAAAATTTGCACACTTGAAAACTTCACATGCAGGACCAAACCCTGAGATTTGGCAACCTACTAGCAAGGAATCCTCTAAAATGGTGAAAATGCCCCACACTCCCTTGAGACAATTTAGGGGCAAACTATTTTCAGGGGACATGTGGCAGGGATGCAGCTTGACAAGATCTTCTGAGGAGCTAATGCAGCCCCTCTCTTCCAATAGTTGCCCAGCCCTGCCCTAAAACAAGCATGTGGAAACTTCTCATATGACAAACCAGCTTTTTTGCCAGGCTGTCACTCTCCCTAACCCAGCACTGAGCTACAGGAAAGGTGTTTCTTCTCCATTTAGTTGCTCAGTTGTGATAAATGTTTCCCCTCATCCAATACTGAGATAGGTCTCTTCTCTCAGCACTTGAGTGGGGCAGAGAGCTTGTGTCTATTCAACACAGGTCAGCAATAAGACGATTTACCTGCTTAGTACTGAGGAAGAGACTTGGATGGAAACCACCCTGTGAAAGATCCAGGAGAAATCCCTTAGCGTGGCAAAGGGACAAGAGAAGCCCACACCCATGGGGATCCTCCATTTCAATTCTAGACTGGAAACGTTAGCATGGAAAATCTTCTTTATCTCCATCACTTAGAAGGATGGAGCCTTACTGCCTGCTGCAACCTTGGCCACTTTGGGCTGGAACCAAATTTCTCCACCTCTGTGCTAAAGACTTCCTGCCTTGCCAAGACATCAGGTATTGACCATACAAACTATTCAAAGGGCATGTTTATTAAAAATGAAGTTTTCATTATACCTTTCCACTTAGAAAATTCACTCTCTAGGTATCTATCATTCATTGGGCAGCCTCTCAAAAAATTGGGGACAACTGAAACAGCAGGTCGCCACATTATAATATCTTGAAAAATACTGGCAAGGCTTTCTGGAGGACTCTCTGTACGAGTAGGTAGAATATATGCCTCGGTGGACTCATCTGTGAGGAAAAAATGAAATACATAAGGTTGTCCCATTAGTTCTTCACAGTAACAATTAGTTGGATGATTCTTTAAACACTTACAGCATCTTTTTCTCATTCCATCAATGCTTTCTATAAGTTTATTAGTGTTTCTATTCTGGTTAAAATCTCAAATTACATGCCTGAGGTTAGTCTGCACAATTACCTTCCTTATATGAAGGAAGCTAGAATGAAATTTCACATCATGGTTACTTTAAGTTACAGCTGCCACTGTCAACAGCATGCCATTTTTATGTGTCCTGCTCAGCAGCCTTCCATGACTTTACCTTAGAAATGTGTTGGGACTATAGCTGCCATAATTCCACTATAATTCCACTATAAACATAGAGGGCTGTGGGAGTTTGAGTATCATAATCCAAAACACCAGGTATGGGAAAGTTGATACAGAGGGTTTCTACTAGTTCATTGTGTACCACTTGCCTCATAAGAAGAGATACCAACTATAATAGGGAGTAAAAGTGTCATTGCTGTGTAGGTATAGCATTTCTGGTGTCACTTTTATTGGGGGTGGGTAGCAAAGTTCCCTGTCTGAAAGGAAACGTCAAAAGTACTGATTTGAAAGGTACTCTTTCACAAAAGTGCTGCTACTGCTACAGGATGCTGTCATGTAGAAACACCTTCATTTGGTTGTATTCTAGCCTGAACTCTTTTACAGTGTAATTCTATATGTATCTATTCAGTGGTAAGTTTTACTGAGTTCAATAAAGCCTTTCCACACTATACTGTTATAGTGCTATTATTCCACTTTCAACATCCTGTGGAATTCTGGGGTTTGCAGTTTACTGAGGCCAAAGAGCTCTCTGGGTGAGAATTCTAAATGCCCCTCCCTAAACTGCAGGATTCCACAGGGTGTTGAAAGTGGAATGATAGCACTATAACAGTATAGTGTGGAAAGGTCCTTACTTCCACAGGGTTTCAGCTTTAATCTGTGTAAAGCCAGAGTCTCTGTATGCCATGCGTGTAGTGATTGTGAGTACTAGGGTACTGATTAGGTAGAAAAAAATAAGTATCTGAACTCCTTTCTCTCTTTTTTAAATTATTTTTTAATTAATTTTACTTATTATTCTCTACTTCATACAATCAACGTCACGTATAACACAATGTCACTTATATCCATTAATTTTTAAACTCTTCTAATATGTTCTTAAATTAATAATTCTTCTGAGTCCCTTCTCTCAAGATTACAATTTCAGATCTTGTTTTGTTGTGTTTCTGGACAATGAAATTAAAATAAATTCAGATCTTACAGTGGGAGGCACCATTCAACAAGTTTTGGGGATCAGAACTGGCTGTGTAAAATAAAATAGCCAACTGACCTTTTAATAAATTAGGTTCTTAGGGATACTCATAATATTTTATTTTAAATACCTATATTTGCTGGCATATAAGATGCACTGGTGTATAAGCCGCACCACATATATACGTCAGCAAATACTATTTGCTGGTGTATAAGACCCACTAGCGTATAAGATGCACTCCATTTTCAAAGGTATTTTTTGAGAAAAAAAGTGAATCTTATATGCCAGCAAATAGGGTATTATTACATATTACATTGATATGATACAAACATGTTTTGGAAACACGTGCACTGAAAAAGCCAGAGCTAACTGCAGCCCTCAGCTGAATGTACAGTTAGTAGAAACCTGTATTTGCTGCCAGGTAATTTGTTTTAAAAGAATTTGTTTTTATTTGTTGCTTTAAATAATTATAGGCCACTTTTCAGAAAAAAGCACCCTGAAAGGCATGAAGGTCAAATAACAGCAGCAGCAGCAGCAACAACAGAACACAAAATAACATCAATAAAATTACATTTATACCCTGTACTACGTAACTATCAGCTGCGTTTCAGATGGTGGTATGACACACAGCACAGCGTTTCCCACAGATTTCAAAGGAACTAAGGTAATTTCAAGTGCAAATCAGGACAGAAACCACTCTGAAATGAGTTTATTGTGAATAATAAATTATTGCATACTTGGAATAATGTGCCTTATTAGCTTGTCACATAAGGTAGAGCCTTCTCATTGATGGCACTTTGATTATGGAACTCCCATTAAAGATCTGGATGTCCCCTAGACTCTTGTTTTTCAGGCACTAGTTAAAAAAAACAAATCTATTTGTACATGCTTCTGGGGGAAATGCAAGTGATTAATTAGCTTTTGACTGCTGCTGGTTTTTTTTTTTAATTTTAAATGGAATTTTAGAAAATATTTGTAATGTATAGTTTTAGCTATTTGTAATTTAGATATGTAATTCTATGGTTTTTAGATTTGTGATCTTAGGTAATTTGTGGTTTTAATAGTGAGCTATTATGCAACCTTGTTAGCCCTTTTGAGCTCTTTATAAGGAAAGAAGGAAAGCAGAGTGCAAATCAAATGCATGAATTTTTTTTGTAGTGTACTCAGATTATTAATATGATTGGACAAGTGCCATAAAGAAACTATAAAATGCTCACTTTATTGGGGAATATGGAAGAATACAGTTCTTCTTCGTGGTCTCTGTGCCTCACACATTAGGAGCTTTTGCGCCTGCGTGGTAGCGTTCGGAAACTTCTAGAGCTCGTTCACTTGGCGGGAACCCCTCCCCCACGCCGGTACTGCACATGCTCCTCCCGCCGAGCAACGGTCTCTCCTCAGTTCTTTTTCGTCCGCCATCGCGTACGGAAGGTTCTTTAGCTTGTTCCTCGCTATTCCTTCTGCTTGGCTTTTTTCCTCACGGTTTTCGACTATTTCGGACTGTTTCTTGACCTCTCTCTCGGACTTCCCTTCGGATTTGGTAAAATTCGGACTCCTCCGCGTTTCTTCTAACTTTGTCGGTCGTCTTATGTCCGCGTTGTTTAAGAAGTGCGTCTCGTGTGGGCATAAGGTCGCTCTTTCCGACGGCCATAAGGAGTGCCTCTTCTGCTTGGGCAAGACCCACAACACCCAGACTTGCCCAAGCTGCCGAGAGTTTACCGCCCAAACTCTCCGTAACAGGTCTTCAAGGCTCAAATCCTTCTGTTGGGAGCAGTCTTTGAAGGCAATTGAGCAGACTTCCCAACCCAAGATGGCCGACAAGAAGATGACCGCACCATTGACGGTATTGGCGGCTGCCGTTCCGTCTACTTCGTCGGCATCGGGCTCGGTGCTGGCGTCGAGAACGCCCATCGCAGCGTTACCGAGGATCCCGAAGCTGTCAGCAGCTGCCAACTCAGCGAAAGGGTCCTCGACGACGAGGAAGGCTGAGGCTTCGGTCAAGGACACTCAGAAGAAACGCCCTGCTCCGGACGGAGACAAGGGAAAGGAGAAGGAGAAGGACAAGAAGAAGAAGAGGAAGGAGAAGAAGCGCTCCCCGGCTGGGCCTCCCACTCCTCCTCCAACTCTTGAGCCTTCAAAAGGGCGAGGCGAGCCGGTCGATCTCTCGGATGACAAGATCGAAGATGCTCCCCAAGAGCACCCGAACTCGCCGTGGAAGACCCTCCAACCCTGGTGGAGGAACAACACCACCGCCCTTCGAGCCGCCGCAGGTCGGCTGACCTGCAGCAGAGACCATCCCGGCAAGTCTCTGCTTCCCTGGAACGGCGCTCGATACGGCTGATTTCGGTCACGCTCTTTGGAGCTGCCGCAAAGATCGCCGCCTCCTCGGGAGACACAAGAGGAACAACCTCGCTCTTCTGCCTCCAGATACACCTCGGCATCCTACGTGGCCAGGTACGCCAGGGAATCTGAGTGGAGAGAGCGCCCGGCGTCCTACCGGTCACACTCTCCGTCATACCGGGATCGGTACCACCGTGAACCGAGGCGCTGGGAGACCTTCTGGAGGTCCTGGTCACCTCAGCGCGAACGCCGTCGGTCTCGCTCCCGCTCACCAGAAAGAGAGGACCGTCGGTATCGTAGGCACCGAAGCCGTTCGCCGGCTGACCACCGCCGCTCCGAACGCTCCTTCAGCCGCTCTCCCTCGCCTCGATACCAAAGAGCGAGAGAGCCTTCGCCTCGATACCGTGCTGTATCGCCGCCTCCCAGGGTTACTTCTACAGCAACTCGCCCTGTGGAGTCTGTGGTGACTAAGCAGGCCACGGCCACAACGGCCTGCCAGACAACACCCGTCACCACCAAGAAGGTGAAGTTGGTGGTCGCTGCACCCAAACGGGACGTCCCCACTGTCTCCGTTTCTGCTGCGGACAAGCCGGAAAAGGCACAGTCTACGACCACTGCGAAAGAGCCAGAGCGGGAGCAGCGAGAAGACTCACCCACCTCCAGGTCCTATGACTCCAGCGCCGAGTCGGACGTCTCGGAGGCTGCTTCACAGGAGTCCCCTCCTTTGGGATTCGGAGAACCGGTTCCCAATTCAGCTCCGGAGGACGTCCAACAGTTCTCCGCGATGCTGCTTCGGATGGCCACCACCCTTGGCCTCAAGATCGCAGACGCGGAACCGTAGGATGACGACTCGGTCTTCTCGATGGTCGAAGGAAGGCAACCTGCCACCGCCCCGTTGCCCCTTCTTCCTCGCATTGCGAAGGTCGTCAAGTCCGTGTGGGATAAGCCGGCTTCGGCGCAGCCGATACTGCAGAGGCTCGAACACCTGTACAGGGTACAGAAGGATAACGCCGCTTATCTCTTCAACCACCCTGTGCCAAACTCTGTGGTCGTCGAGTCAGCTCAGACGAAGGGGAGCGGCAGACAACATACTACCCCACCGGACAAAGAAGGCCACAAACTGGACGCCTATGCCAGGAGGTTCTACTCCGCCGCCTCCCTCCACATACGGCTGTCCAACACGCAGGCTTGCCTCGCGGCTTACCTGCGCAAGGTCCTTGATCGTCTCTTGCCGGCCATAGAAGCGGTGCTGGAGGACATCCGCCAGGCTACTGCCATGATTTTTAACAAGGCGGTAGTGATCTCACGCCAGAAGATCGTCTCCTCTCGACACGCGGTGGAGATAGCATCGCGGGTAATGGCAGGTTCTGTCGGCTTGCGTCACCACGCCTGGCTGAGACCGGCGGACATCCAGGAGGACACTCACAGGAGAATCGAGGACCTTCCATTTGACAGCGAGGGCCTGTTCAACGCGTCCACGGACGAATCGTTGGACAACCTGGTCAAGCCGAGGTTGACGGCGAAAAAGATCGGCCTTCATCCATCCTCGCAGGCCCGCAGGCCTTCTACTTTCCGCCAGTCATGGCGACGCTCCTCCACCTCGTCCTTCCAGAGGTCTGCTCAGTCCGCTCCCTTGAGGCCTTCTTCGGGGTCGTCCATTAGACATTCTTTCAGACGACGCCCCACTTCGTCAAAGAAGTCCTCCTCCGAGACGAAGTCCAGGTTTTGACCTCTTCAGCGGGCCGCCTCAACGGCAACAGCCTCTCTTCAGCCTTCCCTCAGCTCTCGGAGACCGACCGACCTTAGCTCGACACCTGTTGGAGTGGCAACATGTCACTACGGACTCTTGGGTCCTTTCCATCATCCGTCTTGGCTACGCCATCGAGTTTCAAGATATTCCTCCTCGAGGCGTCTACTATTCCACTCTGTCCAGCTCGGTCCCCCTGGAAGAGATCCAGTCCCTGCTCAACAAAGGAGCAATCGAACAGCTCCCGTCGAAAGCCAGCTCCACCGGCTTCTTCTCCCGGTACTTCACGGACCGAAGTCCGACGGTTCCCTTCGACTGATCCTCGACCTCAGGGGGGTCAACAACTACATCCGCCCCAAGAGGTTCAAGATGGTCACGCTACCGTCGATCTTGCCTTTTCTCCATCGAGGGGACTGGTTCGCCTCCATCGATCTCCGAGACGCCTACTTCCACATCGCCATTCGCCCGCAACACAGACGGTACCTCCGCTTCGCAGTCGACGACATCTGCTACCAGTACAAGGTGCTGCCGTTCGGACTCTCGACTGCCCCAAGGGTCTTTACCAAATGCATGGCCCCGGTGGTATCGTTCCTGCGGACGAAGGGTGCCTCCATCTACCCTTACCTGGACGACTGGCTGTTGGTGGCGTCCTGCAAACAAAGACTTTACCACGACGTCCACATGACCTTGACACTCCTTACCCGTCTCGGGCTACAGGTCAACCCAAAGAAGTCTCACCTTGAGCCGGCGAGGACGTTAGACTTCATCGGTGCCACTCTGGACTCCATGTCCGCAAGGGCGTACCTGCCAGAGGCGCGAGCACAGACCCTAATTCAAGCCGCCGTTCATGCATACGCGGCTTCCACTTTGTCAGCAATTACTGGGCTACATGGCCTTGACAACCGCGGTCATGTATCTCTCGAGGCTGAGGGCAAGACCTCTTCGAACACTGGTTTGTCCGCATTTTCGATCCCCTGCGAGACGAACAGAGCATTTGATTGCAGCTGCCAGAGGCAGTCCGCTCATCTCTCCGATGGTGGCACTCGCGAGACAACCTGCTGTCTGGGATGCCTTTCCGACAGCCAACACCAAGGGTGACGGTAACGACCAATGCCTCCCTCTACGGATGGGGTGCCCACTGCGGCCATCTCAAAGTCCACGACAGATGGAGCGGCGACGAGACGGCTCTCCACATCAACGCCCTCGAGCTTCTGGCCATCTCGAAAGCACTACGGGCGTTCCGCCACGTCGTCGTCGGCCACATAGTCCTGATGCTCACAGACAACACCACTGCAGTCTGTTACGTCAACAGACAAGGAGGGACTCATTCAACAACCCTGCTGATCATCACCCTCGATCTGTGGGACTGGTGCGTTCGCCTACAAACACATCCCGTAGCTGTTCACCTGGCCGGGCAGGAGAACACCACAGCAGACGCCCTCAGCAGGGACACCTCATCCCATCACGAATGGTCTCTCTCCGGAGAAGCGTTCAGACTGATTCAGGACCACTGGGGCGAACCGTCGATCGACCTCTTCGCGACCAGGGAAAACGCGAAGTGCAGCCGATTCTGTTCGAGAGCAGGCCACGATCGGGCCTCCATAGGGGACGCCTTCCAGTTTTCGTGGACCGGGGAACTCCTGTATGCGTTCCCGCCGTTCCCGCTGCTCGGCCGGACGATATCGAAATCCTCACTGACCGAGCCAACTCTATCCTGGTAGCCCCGTATTGGCCGAGGCAGCACTGGTTCACACCCCTGCTACGAGCCGCGCGAGGCGACCTCCTTCAGCTACCACCGACACCGGGCCTGCTCTCCCACTCCAGCAGCCGCGTCCTCCATCTGGACCTGCTACGCCTGGCCCTCCATGCCTGGAGGATATCGCACTAGACGATCCCGTGCTCGGTAACGTCCTCGTCGCGGCCAGGAAGAAATGCACCTGTCGCAACTACGAATACAAGTGGCGACGTTTCCTGACCTTCGCTGAAGAGAGGCGTGAGCCGGTATCGCCTGCCAGGCTCCCCACCGTCCTTCACTTCCTCCTTCACCTCCGACAGCAGGGCCTGGCGTTCCCGTCCCTGCGGGTGTACCTCTCCGCGATCGTGGCATACCAACCGCCACGATCCTTGGCGTCAGCCTTCTTCAGGGACGATACTGTTAAGCGGTTCCTGAAGGGATTACAACATCTCTACCCACCGGTATCACCGCCGCTACCGCCATGGTCCCTGTCGCTGGTGCTATCGCAGCTTACGAAGCCGCCCTTCGAACCTATGGCGACATCGGATGACAGGCTGCTTACTTTGAAAACTGCTTTTCTCGTGTCTGTTACCTCAGCGAGACGAGCGGGCGAGATTACTGCCCTTCGAGTGGATGAGCCCTTCCTGGTCTTCCACAGGGACAAGGTGGTCCTCAGACCTGACATTTCATTCCTGCCAAAGGTGGTGTCCAGCTTCCATCTCAACCAGGACATCATCCTGCCTGCCTTCTTTCCGGACCCGACGACACCGTTGGAACGGTCCCTTCACTCCCTTGATGTGCGTCGGGCCCTCGCTTTTTACAAAGACAGGACTGCTCCCTTCTGACAGACACCACATCTCTTCGTTTGCTACGGACGGCGTTGGAAGGGCCACAAGGTGTCCACCCAGCGCTTCTCCAAGTGGGTGGTACAGACTATTCAGCTGGCGTATGAGCTCGCAAGGAAGCCTCCGCCAGCCCTTCTTCGAGCCCACTCCACCAGAGCTGTGGCAACTTCTGCGGCCCTCCTGCGAGGGGTCGACCTGCATGAACTCTGCCGTGTGGCGACCTGGTCCCAACCATCGACCTTCGTTCGCCACTACAGGCTCGACTGCCGGTCGCGCAGAGATGCTTGGTTTGGACGTGAGGTGCTGGCTTCCGTACTCTAGGACCTGACCCGCCATCCAACCGGTAAGCTACACAGTCTCCTAATGTGTAAGGCACAGAGACCATGAAGAAGAAGAACAGGTTGCTTACCTGTAACTGTGGTTCTTCGAGTGGTCATCTGTGCCCTCACACATACCCGCCCTTCCTTCCCCTCTTCTCAGGTCCCTGTAGGTTCTACGGCGGACGACAGAACTGAGGAGAGACCGTTGCTCGGCGGGAGGAGCATGCGCAGTACCGGCGTGGGGGAGGGGTTCCCGCCAAGCGAATGAGCTCTAGAAGTTTCCGAACGCTACCGCGCAGGTGCGAAAGCTCCTAATGTGTGAGGGCACAGACGACCACTCGAAGAACCACAGTTACAGGTAAGCAACCTGTTCATATCCTCCATCTACATTATAATAAGCAAAGCAAACTAATTATGCTGGCTTATGTCTAGCCTTAATCATGTATCGACTCAATCTTCAGATCTTAAATGGTGCCATAGAGAATGACTGCCCAGCCAGATATACCTATCTTTCTGGCACTAGAATGAGTGTTATCGATTATATAATCATCTCTAAGGAGCTGCTAGGGCAGGTTGGGAAGTTAGAAGTCATCCCAAGATTTGAAAGTGATCATTTTCCTGTTTCATTGCAGTTACTTGATATTATACAACAGTCTTATGTGGAGGACTTTTATAATTATAATATAATTTCTGAAGGGACAACTTATTGCCATGCCAAGTGGAGTACACAATTAAACCAGACGATTGCAGAGCAGCTCGCATCTCAAAACTTTCAGAATCTTCGACTTGCAATGATCAATGCAGAGCTGCCAGAGGCTCTATTTGAAAGTTATAATTTAATTACCAGGGAATTGCATCAGTTTCTAGCAAGAAGAATCGAACCACAAGTTAAATCTTTAAAGTCTCACTCCAAATCATGGTATGACTTGGACTGTATTAAAGCCAAAAATAACCTTTCTGTCAAATACCAGGCATATATAACAGACTCTTCACCTTCCACTGCCCTAGTGCTCCTTCAGGATAAGAAGAAATACAAGCAACTATTGGCTTACAAAAAGAAGAATGCCATGAAGGAAAACTGGAGGTGTCTTATTCAAGCCACCCAAAATAAGGATTCTTCCCACTTCTAGCATATAATTTCAGTAAGACAAAATAATCCCTCAGGTAGGGTGGACTGCCTTATAGCCCCTAATATTTGGGAAGTATATTTTCAGAATTTATATGCAGATAGTTCTAATAGAAATGGAAACTCACATCTGCCAATAGACTCTCTGCCATCCTGGTCCTCGGTAACTGTCTCAGAAATTAAAAGCTTAGTATCACAGTTAAGACCAGGGAAAGCCCCAGGAGAGGACCTGATTCCCCCAGATCTCATCAAAAACAATTTGGACTTCTGGGCTCCTCTCCTGGCCTCTCTCTTTACTTGCATTGATCGATATGGTTGTACACCGCAGGATTGGGGGCTGGCAATTATAATCCCTATTTTTAAGAAGGGATCTAAAAATGATCCAGCCAATTACAGGCTTATCAGTTTACTAAATACCATCAGTAAATTATATGCAAAGCATCTACAGAGGAAACTCTTGGATTGGTTGGAGCAAGAAAATATTTTAGCAGAGAAGCAGGCTGGATTCAGGGAAGGAAGATCAACTATTGATCAATGTTTTGTTCTTCAACACGTAATTGAGAAATACTCTTCAAACAATGTAACCTCCCTGTATGTTGCCTTTATTGACTTTAAAGCTGCCTTTGACTCCATCTCTCGACCAATTCTGTGGGAAAAGCTGGAGGCATCCTCAATTGATAGGTGATTACTTTTTTTAATCCATATGCTTCATGAAGGGACTTCCTTGAAAGTAATCATAGAATCATAGAATCATAGAAATGTAGAGTTGGAAGAGACCACACGGGCCATCCAGTCCAACTCCCTGTCATGCAGGAACACCCTCAAAGCACTCCCGACAGATGGTCATCAAGCCTCTGCTTAAAAACCTCCAAGGTAGGAGACTCCACTACTCTCCGAGGCAGCAGATTCCACTGCCGGACAGCCCTGACTGTCAGGAAGTTCTTCCTGAGGTTCAGGTGGAATCTCCTTTCCTGCAGCTTGAATCCATTGCTCCTTGTCCTGGTTTCTGGAGCAGCAGAAAACAAGCCCCCTCCTTCCTCTACGTGGCATCCCTTCAAATATTTAAACATGGCTATCATGTCCCCTCTTAACCTCCTTTTCTGCAGACTAAACATACCCAGCTCTCTCAGTCTATCCTCATAGGGCATGTTTTCCAGGCCTCTCACCATTTTGGTCACCCTCCTCTGGACTTGCTCCAGCTTGTCAATATCCTTCTTGAATTGGGGTGCCCAGAACTGGACACAGTATTCAAGATGGGGTCTAACCAAAGCAGAGTAGAGTGGTACCAGTACCTCCCTCGATCTAGACACCATACTCCTGTTGATGCAGCCGAGAATTGCATTGGCTTTCTTGGCTGCCGCATCACACTGCTGACTCATGTTCAGCTTGTGGTCTATGAAGACTCCTAGATCCCTTTCACATGTACTGCTATCCAGCCACGTGTCCCCCATCCTATATTTCTGTATTCCATTATTTCTGCCTAAGTGTAGGACCTTACACTTCTCTCTGTTGAATTTCATTTTGTTAGCCTGGGCCCAGCTCTCCAATCTATCCAGGTCATTTTGAATTTTGATCTTGTCCTCTGGTGTATTAGCAACCCCTCCCAATTTGGTGTCATCTGCAAATTTGATGAGCATGCCCTCTATTCCTACATCCAAGTCGTTGATAAAAATATTGAACAGCACTGGGCCCAGGACAGAACCCTGTGACACCCCACTAGTCGCTTCTCTCCAGGATGAAAAGCAGCCATTTGTGATCACCCTTTGGGTTCGGTCAGTCAACCAATTACAAATCCAACTAACAGTAGCCCTGTCCAGCCCACATTTTACTAACTTCGTTGCAAGAATGTCATGGGGAACTTTGTCAAAGGCCTTACTGAAATCGAGATATGCTACATCCACAGCATTCCCTTCATCTATCAAGCTAGTAACTCTATCATAAAAAGAGATCAGATTAGTCTGGCATGACTTATTTTTGAGAAATCCATGTTGACTTCTCGTGATTATTGCGTTGTTTTCTAAATGATTAGAAACTGAACGCTTAATGATCTGCTCCAGGATCTTTCCGGGTACCGATGTCAGGCTGACTGGGCGATAATTATTTGGGTCCTCTTTTTTTCCCTTCTTGAAGATGGGGATAACATTTGCTCTCTTCCAATCTGCTGGAACTTCTCCTGTCCTCCAAGATTTCTCAAAAATTATAGCAAGCGGTTCCGAAATGACCTCTGCCAGCTCTTTTAGTATCCTAGGATGCAATTCATCTGGCCCTGGAGACTTGAATTCATCCAATGCGGCCAGGTATTCCTGTACCACCTCTCTACTTATTAAGTGCCTCATTTCCTCTGCTTCCTCCCCTGCTCCCCAACCGCCAGGTTGAGTGCTTGTATCCTTCTGGGAAAATACGGAGGCAAAGAAGGTGTTAAGTAGCTCTGCCTTTTCTCTCCCCCCTGTGAGTAATTCGCCATCTTCTCTGCGTAGCGACCCTACTGTCTCCTTCTTTTTCCTTTTGCTGCGGACATATTTAAAAAAACCCTTTTTATTGTTTTTAATGTCTCTGGCCAGCCTAAGTTCGTTCTGTGCTTTAGCCTTTCTGACCTCCTCCCTACATCTCCTGGCTACTTGCTTAAATTCTTCTTTGGTGGTTTCCCCCTTCTTCCATTTCCTATACGTGTTTCTCTTAACTCTTAGCTCAGCTGAGAGTTCTTTAGTCAACCATTCTGGTTTCTTCAGATGCCTTCCATTTTTCCTCCTTATTGGCACAGTTTTAGACTGTGCCGTCAGTATCTCCTTTTTAAGGAACTCCCATGCCTCCTGAACTCCTTTCCCTTTCACTATTCCTGACCACGGAATTCCAGCCAGCAGCTCCCTAAGTTTACAGAAGTCCGCTTTTTTAAAATCTAAGACGAGTGTCTGGCTACCCTTATCTTCTCCTTCCCACTGAATGCTAAATTCCAACAGGGCATGGTCACTCCCCCCTAAAGATCCAACCACTTCTACCTCATTCACAAGGTCATCCCTGTTGGTCAAGACCAGATCTAGAATATTTGATCCTCTTGTGGCCTCTTCCATCTTCTGGACCATGAAGTTGTCTGCAAGACAAGCAAGAAACTTGCTGGACCTTGCTGTCTTGGCAGAGTTTGACTGCCAGCATATATCTGGGTAATTGAAATCTCCTATTATTACTGTATCTCTCCTCTTTGAATGTTCAGTCATTTGGTTGAGGAAGGCGTCATCCAAGTCCTCAGCCTGGGTTGGAGGTCTGTAGTAAACCCCCACCAGAATATCCCTATTGTTTCTCGCTGCCTTAATTCTTACCCAAATGCTCTCTACCTGGCTTTCTGGGTTTAAGCCCAGGATCTCTTCACAGGTGAAAACATCCTTGACATACAAGGCTACTCCTCCTCCTTTCTTGTTTGGTCTATTTTTACAAAATAGGCTATACCCCTCTATTCCTATATTCCAATCATGAGACTCATCCCACCAGGTCTCAGTGATGCCTATCAAATCGTATTTATTTTCTTGTACTAGGAGTACAAGCTCATCCTGCTTGTTTCCCATACTCCTTGCATTAGTGTAGAGACACTTAAGTCCCCAGGCCCTTCCTGCAAGTCCTGTACTATTGTTTCTACTCCTCCCGCCATTGGCCGCTTGTACTACTTGTCCAGTATCATTTGGGCCTTTTCCCCCTGTGTTCTCTGAGTCCTTGCCCTGAATAATATTGTCTCCCTCCCCAGTGGATCTTAGTTTAAAGACCTCTTAATCTTCCTTGCAAGACTGTTTGCAAAAACATTCCTGCCCAGTTTTGTGAGGTGCAGCCCATCCCTTGCCAGAAGCCCATGTTCAGTAAGATGCTCTCATTGGAGTCATCTAACCAGTGCAATTAAAACAGAGAAGAGAGTAAACCAAGGTTGTATCTTGGCTCCATTGCTATTTAATTTTTATATTAATTCATTGGTGGGACGGCTTCAAAATGCCTGTTTTCATTCCCCTCAGCTAGCAGGAAGATCCATCGCCGTGCTTCTATATGCAGACGACGCGGCTATACTCTTGAGGACTCCCATTGGACTAAAAAGAGCTCTTAAAACCTTGACTCTTTTTTTTTAATGAAGATCATTTATCTCTAAATTATCAAAAAACCAAAATAATGGCATTTGGGGGAAAAACAAGGAGCCTTCATTGGACTATAAATGATCACCAAATAGGTTTTCTGCTTCAAATACCTAGGAGTAATTTTTCAGTCCTTGGGTAGCAGGAAACCTTATGGTGATTATATTGGTAACAATGCCCAAAGGAGCTCAGTTGCTATCCAAAAGTTTTTGAAGTATAAAGGTGGTCAATATGTTCCAGCAGCCCTGAAAGTATTTGAGGCAAAACCAATCGCTCAGCTTTTGTATGGCGCTCAATTAGGGCCATTTCCTAACTTTGCATCTTTGGAACGTGTACAATCTAAGTTCTTAAGATCAGTTTTTCATGTCCCTAAATGTGTATCCAATGCCATTTTAAGGTTAGAGGCAGGCCTTCAGAGCATAGAGGCCAGAGTATGGGTTTGCATATTTAATCATTGGCTTAGATTAAATTTTATACCAATAGGGCTTGCACCCTTGGTTTTGGAAGACCAATTTCACTCTAAATGGAAACAAGTGGTTGCTACCAAATTGTCAATGCTGGGTCTGTCCCCTGATAGCTTATTTAGGATGGGCTATGACCAGGCAATATCAACGTATCCTTGATATTGAACGCCAAACAGATTTGACCTGTTCTCCATCCTTTATTGCTAGTGAGCAGGACAAGTATCAGATGTTGCCACGAGCTATTTTAAAATTTTTAGAACTGCCGAAACATTGTTTGGCTTTTACTCTAGCGCGTTGCCGTAGTCTTCCATCCGCCGTCCTTGAGGGACGATGTAAAAAAATTCCCTATTTGGAAAGATACTGTCCGTGTGACTCCGGTCAGATTGAAACGGTTGAACACATGCTTTTTCAGTGTATGTTCTATAGAGATTTAAGAGCTGATATCATCTCCCCAATTCTTCAGGAACACCCAGGTGGTTCTGAATCATTTTATGCCTTCCTATTGTTATCAGACACGAACTCTGATATAACATATAAGGTTGCTAAATTCTGTGCTGCAGCTATGAGAGTAAGACAAAAGATGTTGGCTAGTGAGTAGATACATATTGTTTATCTTGTAATCCTTGTGAGACTGTTATCCCTCAGCAGTACTGCATTCTTTACCAAGTTTATTACACTGTTTTTATGTATTTATTCAAGTTTTATGTTTATTTGTAACAGTACTTAGGTTTTTGGCCCTTGGTACTGTTTGATGTAATCTTTTTACTGGTCTATGACTGTAATAAACAATATCTATCTAATAAGCAAAACAGTAGAAAAATTTACATCAACTTGCCAATGTCAGTTACTCTGTCTTGTGTCCACGTCTCCCAAAAATCCTCTGAACTAACTGTCAAAAACCAGACATCCATAAGATTCAATGAAAATACACTACTCCAGATTCCTGTGATGGGGGAGAAAAGAAACAGGAGTCATTCATGAAGCCTTAAGCATTCTTGATGAAGTGAAATATTTTTTTAAAAAATTCTTATTTTGGGTTCACTGTTAGTACCAACTGTTCATGTTGAGCTCTCAGGAAACTTTTGGAGAATATCTCCTTCCCATCCTCCAGAGAATATTCAACAAAATGCTTCCATATATTTGCTACCAGTCAATGAGATGAAGAATCTCAGCAAATTGCAACAACATAACAGTGTTTCATTCGATCTGTACACTTGGTATAGACACATACTACCTCATAGAGCTAGAAAAGACCACAAGGGCCACGCTATGCAGGAATAAACCCTCTGTTAGTAAATCAAGATAGATTTATAATAGTAAAATAATTGTAATGAAGGCTGTGCAATAGATTTAGCAAAATCAGTTAAGATTGGTCCAGCTCAATTCTAGAGCAGAATGGGTGGTCCAAAATTACTTGGACCATTCTAGACATTTGGATGTCAAAGTTAAGTGGGGAAAAGTCAGTCAGAATTATTTCTACATGCCCATAAAAGAAAAAAAATAAGGTTATGTGATGAAGAAGGGGGAAAGAGGAAGTTATCTTTTTATATGGATAGTTCTAACATGTGTTCTGGGGCAGAATATCACCATGACTCAACAATCACAGTGTTTATAGGAAAGGATAGTGCCTGGTCACTGTAGTTATGTATCTCCTGCACCTCTTGGCTGATTTGCTAGATTTAGCCGTTAGTAGTCGATTGATGAGACAGCTGTGGTGAAGGCTAGGGTGCTTCCTGATAGTCATATAAACTCATTCTTGTTGAGTCTTTATCTTTTCATTCTCCAGTCTTTTGTCCTGTGCATTAGGCCTGGTTTACCTGTTTGAATTTCTTCTTACCTTGTTAATTTCAGTTATAATTGATTTATTGTGTGCATCTGTGTGCATTTGGTCTTATTCCCTTCTCCTCTCTGGTTCACTCAAGATATTGCTAGGTTTCTGATTTCATTCTCATTGTTACTTTACCATTTTTAAAAATTATCTCTCTTGGTCTTCTCTCTCTCTCTCTCATTCTGTTTCTGGAATTTTTCATTCATCTAGTCTTTCAACAAGCCTATTCAATTTATTTACAAAGCACTTACATTTATTACTTTTACTGTTACTATGTTTAATTCATATTGTGAAGTAAGGCAAACATCATTTTATGACCCCCATTTCATTCATATTGGTTTAGTAAGCAAAAATATGATTTCTATTATTAATAATTTATAATTTTAATGATTATTATTACTATTACATATAATCATTGGTTTGACTTAAATATATTATAAGGCCCCCTGTAGCAGTAATACAAATACATATGGTGCCTCTAGAGACAGAAGGAAGGAAGCAAGCTTGCTTTTATGATCAGAACGTCTTGTGAGGCTCGCAGTGGTATCAGCAGGAGTCTATTTGAACCTAAAGAGGCAGGGATGTTGCAGCACCTTTGAGACTGAGAGAAAGAAATTGGTAGCATAAGTGATGCATCTGATGAAGCAGACAAAAACTTATGCCATCAATTTCTTTTTCTCAGTCCCAAAGGTGCTACAAGATCCTTTTGCATACTGATCCACACTAACGTAGCTATGTCTTTGAATTCTAAAGAGGCAGGCAAGAAGATGGAAGGCTGGCCGTCTGAATCACCACAGAAAAGGCAGAGCATCGTCTAGAATGACTTTGAGGTGGAAACAGATGCCAGTACTTTACAGTAGGCAGAAAAGGAGTGGGGGGTAAATTGGCGGGGGCTTATAGCAACAGCAAGCTGCTATGATAGTTTAAAAGGCAACAGCAAGCAGTTTCACTCAGGACAGAGGTAGAAATGCCAGGCAGCAGAGGCAAGACCCACACGGCAGGAAGAAAAAATCTTGAATTCTCTTGCTGCATTTCTCAGTATCCCTGCCTAGCTGGCAACCATAGAGAAGGTGAGGTATAGGAAGTATGGGGTCATGAGACCGAAAATTCTATTGCCAGGCCAAATCATCAAATGCTTTGATGAGGTAGTAGCACTGGATGACCAGATGGTCTTTGCTGTGCAGCATTTCAGCTCTAAACCTTCAGATGCTCTTTGGGGATTTGGCATGTTGCCTTCCAAACTAGCCTCAAAATGTGCCTCGGGTAGACTTATGCACCTGCATGCTGCTCTGTCCTGCTCTTCTTAACTTGCCTGCCCCCCACAGCCAACCACTACTGCTGCCTGCCCGCTGCCCATCCAGCACCCACCTAACTGCTTTTCAGTAAACTAGCTCAACTCAACATTGTACTTGGTCTACACTGCACTGTTTGGTGCTGCAGTAATTCAACCTGAATATTTCAGATGTTCTTTAGGGTGCAGCAGAGTACCACTGAGTAAGGAAACCATGTTAAGTCTAGTAAGGATGCTTCTGACTTTGCTGCCTACAGTTCTACTTCTTAGCCCACCTGGCTACTCCTTCTAGTATCTGCATACCTAGTGCCCTTTATGCTGGCTTTCAGTGCAATAATTTAGCCCACCCTGGCTCTTGTTCCTTAAATGTTCTTCATTCAACTCTTTAAAACTTGGAAATACCCTAAGGTTACCAGGAAGGTGTTCCCAATACTAGGACAAAGGCAGCATAAATTGGCAAGACGGAGCTCTCTGCAAGATGTTGTTGTTGAGTGTCTTCAAGTTGTTTCAGACTTATGGTGACCCCACAGAAAACCTATTACGTGGTCTTCGCAGGCTGAAAGTATGTAATGTGGCCACGGTCACCCAGTGGGTTTCCTTGGCAGAGCAAGGAATCAAACCCTGACCTCCAGGGTTGTAGTTCACTGCTCAAACCACTGCAATTTAAATCTGTACTTTTGTATTTGTGAGGGTAAGCAAAGTTTAAATCTTTCATGAACAAAACCTCTAAAGCAATCTGTTTAAAATTTGGCTGAGTTAATTCCATCTTTCAGGTGTATATTTACAAATTTCAGGCATATGTGTGGAAAAAGAATAACAACAAAAAATTACCTGTTTTGTTTTTCCAACAGTAGTGGAAGGACTGGTGATCTTGATTTCTGACTCTTAGTTCAGATTTGGGGTCTGGTTTGGATCAGATCAGCTAACGTAGTGTAGTGGCTTAGTGTTGGACTATGACCCTGGAGATCAGGGTTTGATTCCCCTCTAAGCCATGGAAACCCACTATGTGACCTTGTCCATGTCACACACTTTCAGCCTCAGAAAACTCTGTGATAGATCACTTTAGGGTCGCCATAGCTTCAAAGCAACTTCAAGGCAGACAACAATATATAACTATTATCTGCCAGGGCTGTATGCATCCATGTTTCAAAAAATCCAAATAACCTTGTAAATATAAAGTATTAAAGATTTGAAACTGAAACTATTTGTAACATAGTTCTGGTCTTTAGGGCAAGTTACTGTAATGGAAATTTTCAGTCGCAAGACTAGTGGCCTATTAGCAATGAGTCATGGTCATAAATATTTAATTAAAAACTAAACTACCTTCCAAGTAGCAGATCCGTGATTCAGGTGTTTTCTTCATCAAATGGCCCATGAAGAATTCACTGCCAAAATATTCAGAACGAATGTAGGCTCCATATTTTTGGAATCCTATTTCATATGGCGTAAACTCTAACCATTCTTTAAGAAAAGAAAAGAAAAGCCATAAGAGAGTAACATTGCAGCAGTTTTTGTAGAAGATTCTGTATTCTTTATTGTAACAACAAGCACAAGTAAAACATCCAGTACAACAAGGAATATTGTTGGGAGGGTTGAAGAGAACTCAGCTGAGCAGTATGAAGTAGATAGGAGTCAGGACTAAAATGGTACATGAATTGACACTTCTGAAACACTGCCAACTCATACCAAGCAGGGTAGAAAGTAGGAGTTGGATTCTCCTGAATGCAGGCTCAGCAAATATTTGTTATTTTTACTCATCCTGCATTTCACTTCCATGAGAAATCATCAATTCAGGGTGTGAGGAAATTAACTACATCAGTTCCAGACCTGATAGAACTGATCCTGGATTTTCTTAAGGGACTGGAGAATCTTTGGGTCCACTAGATCAAAATCCACTTCTATCTCACTCCTGTAACATCCATTCTTTGAGTTTACCACTACAGAAAGACTGCCAGTGGTAGATCTTCACTTAGCAGGCCTTCTCAAGGTTTACCACTATATTTGTCTAGAAAAGTGATAGCCCTCTTCAAAAGGGCAGGGGAAGAATTTGCCTCTAAAGTCTGTTTCACCAGAAAAACTGGGGGGAAATGGATTGTGGAATATTTTCTTTTAGGAAATATAATGACTAAGATAAAGTGTCTGCATATTGTCCTAAAATCATTTCTGAAACCTATGTATGAGAAAGATATTTATGTAAGATTATATACAATATCAGATCATTCCAATTCCTGGTTTTAGTTTCCCTTTCTCAGTTCTTATGGGAATGAATGAGTTATGTCTCCATGGCACCATGGGAAACAAAATGATTTTCTCTGCTTTACTAATGTTGGTGTTTTTCTTCTCTCTCTCTCTCTGCCCCCCTCTCTCTCATTTGGCTTGCTCCTCAATGTATAAAACCAAAGAGGTGCCTCATAATTCACTGGTTCCCTACAGTTCAAGATCTTGTTTGTATTATTTGTAACAAAGAATTTTTTCAAAGTAAGCTGAATTTGTACCTATTCTGAATAAACTGTACTTTGAATATGTCAAATGTGATAATTTTATGCCAAACCATGTTATATGCAATATAATTTAAGTTCCTAAAGTACCCAACTGATTTTCAATCTTTAAAGGCTATTCATATGCCTTTTCTATTTTTTTTTCCTGAAAATTTCCATTTGTTCCCAAAAACATCCAACAGAATAATATCCCTTTCCATGGCTTCAAAATGTCTGAAAATTTTACATCTCTAGTTGTGCCTGCAGGCAAATGGAACTGTTCCTCTCTGGTAAATTTATTCTAGCACCAGATTTACAGGACAGGATTCCACTGTTTTTGTAAATATGCTTTCAAACGCATGTCTTCTATGAATTGATAACAGAAAGCCTAGTCAAACATAATTTTTTATGGAGAGCTTTTTCTGAATTCTATGAAGATCTCAATTATACCCTTGGAATGCCTAAATCTAGAACATTATCATTACCTCTAAATCCGTGATTACTTCGTTTCTCTTTCACATTGAGACATAGGTATATTGGCAGAGGGTTCTGGCCATGTGCCAATGCTTGCTGTTGATCTGTGAGTTTATGATGATTTTCCTGTAGGTGAAAGTTGGAAGGAAACAGTAAAATCTGTTGACAGATGATGGAATACAATGCTATATAATTTGGAATTTATTTTTTTAAACAGTCTCTCTCTGAAGTATGATCTAGCTCTGTTGGTTTTACTAATCTTCTGAGTACAGTCATCCTTTCACATTTTTGGGTTTGACCTTCACAAATCTGATTATTTGTGGATTATTTCTTGCCACCTCTGCTTCCCTTGAGCATTCACTCACTCATGTGGGCAGGTCAGGAGACAGTAAGAAAGGAGGACACAGTTGCATAGGGACGGGGGTTGATGGAGGTGGTGCGCCCCTGGCAGCAACTTTTTGGGGCTGCTCTGGCTCCTTGCACTGTAGCCCTGCCCCCTCAATGTTGTAGCCATACCTCCACACACCGTAGCCCCACTCCATGCACCATAGCCCTGCCCCGCACTCCATAGCCACATCCCCCACTGTAGCCCTGGCCCACCGCCCCTCCGCCCAACCCCTTCCATGCACTCCAAGCTCCGCCACTGGGAGGTCATGTGCATGCATTCCCCCATTAACTCACTTACTTGGGTAGATGGGCCAGGGGAAGGGGATGGGACAGAGAAGTGGAAGGAGGGGGTGCATGTTTGCATTCCCTTGCTCACTTACTCACTTGGGCAAGGGGAAAGGGGATGGGATGGAGAAGCAAGAGGAGGCATCAGGTGTATGTGCATTCCCTTGCTCACTCACTTAGATGGATGGGTGGGTGGGCAGAGAGGAAGGGGTTGGGACAGGGGAGTGAAAGGAGAAAGAGGGCTTTGTTCCCTTGTGTATTCATTCACGTGGGCAGAGGAGGTGGGAGCAGAAGGAGAAAGGGGCACACATGCATTCCCTCACTTATTCAGGCAAGATGGATGAAGATATTTGCAGTTTTCTCGCTTTTTCAGGGGTCTTGGTCCTTTAACCCTAGTGAAAGTGGGGGGCCGACTATACTGCTAATTATTCCTCACTGTTTATTAATACAGGGCAGCATATTCTTGTCCTGGCAAGTACTTCAGTTCTGTGGCATACATTACTGTTTGCAGCCAAGAATAATCCTGAACCAGTGTTCATTGTACAAGTGAACTAAGGATGCTCCACTGGAACCAAGAGGTTTTGAGACCCATAATCCGTCTCTGCTGTGCCTTTAATCAGAATTAACAATTAGCTGGAAAAGCAGAAATTTGAAAGAAAACAGTCCAGTACCCCATCACATAGCATGGATTCAATGATGAGTCCCCAGAGGTCTGTAAAAGAGATGCTATGTCCTTCTTGGTGTCGCTGCCACAGCTCTTTCAGATAGTATTTCAGGCGCTCTGGTGCAAAACTGGCAAGGAACTTATTTTTTCTCACTTGTTTGTGGACATCACTGAGAGTATCTTCTAAATTCTTACATGACCAGTTAGGATCATCATACAAATGTGACATTGTCCTAGAAAGAAACACAGCAAAGATAAACTGAGGCCATTTCTGCACGACGACACTTTTCCGCATCGTCTTGCTGCAGTCTCAGATCCAGAAGGGAGCACATCAGCAACGCTCCCCTCTGCACCCGCTCGGTCCATGTGGAAAAGAAGGCAATGGCACCATATCTTCCTTCCGCAGCGCAGCTGGGCTTTTTCCATTGCACTATGGAAGGAAGTGTCACCAATGTGCTACCACAGCTTCTGCATGGCCAGAAGTGATGGGAGCACCGTGCGATCGCAGACGCAAAACAGATTTTTTCCATTTTGCGAAAACTGCACAAGTGCGACGCTCCACAACAAGATGGCAGCAAGATAGCGACCACGTCATGCGGAAGCGCGACCTGCCAACCACTGCCATCCTGTGGCAGAAATGAGACAGCGATGTCATGCGGAAAGGGTCTGAGTGTGAGTCACATGAAATACAAGTGCTTTGAAGAATAAGTAAATCTCTTTTTAAAAAACCAGCCTGTCACCCAATGAAACATGGGTCTCAAAATGTACATACATATTCAAAATAACCCAATGCATTTTAGTCACAGTATTCCTTCATTGGGACCTGTACAATAAAAAGTCCATGCTCTATGGATCATCATTTAGGAATTTATTCTCTGACAATGCAATATTGTTTCTGGAACTATTTTGGATTATTTTCAATAAAGATATGCAGGCACTTAAGAATCTTGTTTCTTTCTTGGTATTGTTTTGTCTTGCTTTCCCTTTTTTTCTCTCTTTCCCCTACTGCTCCATAAGACTACCAAGAAGCATTGCATCAGGCATAGCTTATTTGACTGAATTGTGAGCAAAACATAGATTACATCCAGAGTGGATATCTGAATTTTTTGAAAAAAAATAGCAAATGGGAAAGGGTGTTCTGAGGGCACCAGGTGGTCTCCTGTGGGATTGGTGGGCCTCATGTTTCCCAGTGTTGGATCACGTGATTCTCTTGTTCACATTTCCTTACCATGTTGTTCCAGACAATCCAGTCAGATAGGAAGCACAGTCCAAAACATCTAGTCTCTGGAACATCAAGAGATGGACATACAATGCTGTAAGAGCTCTGATTCCACCACCTGTTGTCATGATTGCCACCACTGGTACCTGTTTAACATACAAAAAAGCAAATCATTGAACAGGATAGCTTACTAAGTGGCTTTAGAATTATATGCAAAAATAGAAACTGCATTAAGGTAAAACTGCAAGTAATGTTGACTATCTGAAGAACAACAGTCATAACAGTTCAGATACAAAATGTATTTGTACTTTTTTCTTGCCATGATAATTTCTACAAAATATGGCATGACTTCATTTTAAATTAGAAGCATATTCAACAACATTGAAGACTTCTCAGACTATGACAAAAAGATTAAATACAAACTTTAATATGAAGAATCATAAAGAAAATCTTTAAGCCATTAAAGAAGAGGCAGGCACAGCTCCATCTTGCAGGGGCCCGGAAACAGATAGAAGGTCGTCCATCCATCTAAACTGCCACTGCCATGGCCTTGAAGAGGAGAAGAAGAGGCAGGCCTAGCTCCATCATGGTGGGACCCAGAAGTAGATAAAAAAAACCCTTTCCTCCATTCCAACTGCCTCTGCCCTGGCTGCAGGAGGAGAGAAGAGTTCGTATCTCCTGGACTTAATCTCTGCTCACTGCCTCCTCTTTTCCCTTTTTGTTAGTTGGAAATTAATAAAACCTGTTACACTTTTATTTAATTAATTCATTTGATTTATCTTTAATTTTGTTAATAAATTAATCATTTTGTTCTTTTTTAAAAAAGGCATGGGACAAGAAGATCCCTCTGTCTCCATGAAATTCTAGCCTCCTAACCTCATCATCCTGCAGATCTTCCTCAATCTGGAGAACCCGCTTAAAAGCTGCTGCCACCACCTTCTTCCGTTTCTTCAGAAATTCCTGTTCTTCTGGACAGAGATCAAACCCCAAGCGTATGTCAGGAGGTGATGGGCTGTAACACAGATGAATGTATATCATGTATCAGAACTTGCACATTGATATGGTGCACATTGATGCAAGGGTCAAGATCCTGCATCAGAGGCTATGATTTGTAAATTTATGATGATGTAGCTACATCTGTGGCATGGTATATATCCTTCTAGGAATTTGTGACAATGTGTTTCAGGGCATCCTGGGCAATGGGGCACTATGTGAAACATTCTGATATGCAATGGCGGTCACATTTAAAACAGGATTCCCAGCACAATGATGCCCATTGCCCAATGGGACCCACTGTGCAATGGGACTGTTGTGTTAATCTGTTACCAGCATAAAAAGATATAAAGGAATCCTGTAGCACCTTTGAGACTAGCTGAGAAAAAGAAATTTCTAGCATAAGCTTTCATGAACTCCAGCCAACTTCCATCAACTGCATAAAGGAGTTCATGACAGATGTGAAGCAATTAGTGTCAGAGCTGAAGAGAAATTGTAAACATTTTCACCATGATCGTAGATTACTTTTTGGCATATATTACACTTTTTAAAAATGTTACATCAAAATTATATTATTTCCATTCCAAAATTTGGTTCCTAGAATTCCATTTGGCTTTGTGCATCTTGTGTTCTAGAAACACATATTCAGTGCATTTGTGCAAAGGGGCAAGAGATATTAACAAAAGAAACAATGCTTACCAATCCTTTACTTTGAAGTGTAAATTAAATTCTTTCTCCTGAAAGTTAAGGGGGGAAAAAAATTACTAAATACCACCAGTTCTGTCATATTACTACTTCCTAAACTTCCCCTGAGAAAGAAAAGATTCTACCCCCTCTTTGCCTTGTGTTACATGCTGTTGCGAATGTCAAAATTTGACATTGGCTATCTAGGCATCCTGTTAAATATTGATCTCCAATATTTGGAATTTACATCAACACATGCATGATTTTCACTGAAAATGGCACTTCCATATCAAACTCTTCCTCTCTCCCCATTACACATTTTTATTGTGTGCATTTCTCCATACCTATTCCATAATACGTAGGTGAATCAACATTGTTAAGCATGGCTAAATGTTATTGGCACCAGGAAAAGAAGGTGTATGTGCCGACTAGGTCCTCCTGCCTCTAGAACTATTACATGTAATTAAATTGCCTCATCACATTGAGGTCTTCTCAGCAAGTGCTTTCAGGAGTCTCAGCAGCTGTAAGAGATAATTTCCTCACCCCCTTACCTATTAGGGGGCAGGGTGAGATGCAGATCCTCCATTGGCTGGACATGGACTCTCTATAGGTTACATTTGGCCAATAGACCAGGGAGTCTCCATGGCTTAAGTTATCAGATGTACATACTATTAAAACAGTCACTGAGTTGTGATGATAACATTGCTATCATCATGGGAACTTTCAACCTGAAACTGCATCTGTGCTGCATACTTACAAATGTCAATTATATTTCTTCTCAACACCAAAACAAGTGTTGACATGCCAATAACTAATTGAGTTTTATTTCACTTATATCTGTCCTGGAAGTTTTACTGAACATCAAGTTTTTGGAAGCCACCTTGCATCCTCTTGGGAGAAAAGCAGGACATAAATATAATTATAAATAAATTTCACAAATAAATGTGGGGTGGCTTCCCAGCTCCAGGGGTTCCTGTTTGAGGTGGATTATCCAGATCCATTTCAGTCTGATTTCAAGCCTGGTTATGGGATAAAGACAGCTTTGGTCACCTTGGTGTACAACCTACACCAGAAATTGGATACAGGGAGCGTGTCCCTGTTGGTTCTGCTGGACATCTCAGTGGCTTTCAATACTATGAAACATAGTATCCTTCTGGGTCACCTTGGTGGATTGGGGCCTAGAGGTACTGTTCTACACTGGCTCCATTCTTTCCTGTAGGGGTGCTTTCAGAGGATGCTGCTGGGAGGATTCCTGTCTATCTCCTTGGCCTGTGGAGTCCCTCAGTGTTCTGTTTTGTCCCCTGTCCTATTTAACATATACTTGAAACCACTGGAAGAGGTTGTCTGGAGGTTTGGGTCAGATGTCACCAGTATGCTGATGATACCCAGCTGTATTACTCCTTTCCACCTAATTCAAAGGTAGCTGTTTCTGTGCTAAACTGCTACCGGGCAGGTATAATGGACTGGATGAGGGCAAACAAATTGAGTTTGATCTAGAAAAGATAAGATGTGCTCCTGGTCGGTAAAAAGGCAGGTTAGGGAATAGGGATTCAGCCTATGTTAGACGAGGTTACACTACCCCTGAAAATACAGGTTCACAGTTTGGAGATACTCTTGAATTCAGCCCTGAGACTGGAGGCCCAGCTTTCAGTGATGACCAAGAGTGCATTTGCATAGTCCAAACTAGAGATGTGAAGGCCCTGAAAAAAAATGGAAAAATTCAGGGGAAAAAAGTTTTTTTTTCTATATTTTTTTTCCTGAAGCCTTTTTTATTTTTTTCTGAAAATAAATTATGGAATTAAGAAAATAAATTATGGAATGTTTTATTTTAGCATGATGAATAAAATATTTAAAACAAGGAGTTCATATATTCTCCAAATCATTTCTAAAAACTATGTACAGCATCAGATTATTCTAATTTCTGTGCATGGAGGGCAAGCAAGTCCTAGGTTACAAACTTAACTCTCCAATGCAAGAGCAAGGTGCATTTCTTCCTTTATGGGCACTTAGTCCCTCCCTCCTCCCTTTCACACACTTCCCCCCTCAACTCTTTTTATGGGAATTGCTGCTTTATGTCTATTTGATACTGTGGAGAGGAAATATAAATAATTTTCTTTGTTACTAATGTTGATGATTTCTTCTGGTTTTTAAATTTTTTTAATATTTTATTTTATTTTTGCCTGTTCCACATAAACTAGCAAAACCAAAGAGGTTCTGTACAGTTCAAGAGATTGTTGCTTCATTTGTTACAAATAATTTAAAAAAATAAATAAAAGTAAATTTCCTTTGTAATAATTGTTTGAATGCACTGTATTTTTAATATACCAATTGTGATAATTTTATGTCAAATCAAATTGCACTTAGTCATATTTTTTGTTCCTAAAGTAACAGAGTGACTTTCAATCTGTAAAAAGTGCTAATGTTGCATTTTTTCATTTTTTCCAAAAAATTCCATTTTTTTCTCAAAAAACAAATAAACAAAAAACCAGAAAAAAACCTGTCCCCCCCCACAGCTTCAAAATTTCTGGAAATTTTACATCTCTAGTCAAAACCAGTGTGCCCACTGGATAAGGCCCTTTCCCCTCATGAAAGAAAAAATGTCCTGAGACGTCCTGAACCGGAGCTTACCTCAGTCTGTTGCCGCGTGGAGCAGCTCGTTTTCGCTGCTCCACACTCGTCGGTATCCTGTGGGGCCCAAAATGGCGGCTTACGACTGGCGGAGGCTCTCCACCAACCGGAGAAGCTCGCCAGCCGGAAAGCCCACCCCCGGCAGAGCTGCAGGCACACCCTTGCGCTTGCCTGAAAATCCACACCGGGCGCTGCAACAGGGCTGCACACGGCTGCATGATCGTGCTTTTTAAAAACCACTTGAAAAGTGGTTTTCAAAAAGCACATGGCGCTGCCACTTCCGAGCACCCTAGCATGGATTACACAAAAGTAATCCGCCCCAATCCATTTTACGGTGTAGACGACCTCCGTCAGAGGTTGCGCTACACCGTTTTAATACCCCCGTGTGGAAAGGGCCTTGATCTGGCCACGGTAACACATGCCTTGGTTACATTCTGTTTGGATTACTGTAATGTGCTCTAAGTAGTGTGTGTGTGCTTGTGTGGATGTGCCTTTAAGTCATCTGTTAACTAACAGCAACCTCATGAATTTCATAGGGTTTTCTCAGGCACTCAGTTTTGCCAGTTTCTTCCTCTGAAATATAGGCTATAGCACCTGGTACTCACGGCTCAGCCCAGCTTAGCTTCCAAGATCAGACAGTTCTTCTTCGTGGTCTCTGTGCCTTCATACACTAGGAGCTTTAGCGCCTGCGCGGTAGCGTTCGGAAACTTCTAGAGCTTGTTCGTTTGGCGGGAACCCCTCCCCCACGCCGGTACTGCGCATGCTCCTCCCGCCGAGCAACGGTCTCTCCTCAGTTCTTTCTCGTCCTCCGTCGCGTACGGAAGGTTCTTTGGTTTGTTCCTCTCACTTTTGTGCTTGGCTTGCTGTTTTCACGGTTTTACGGACTTTTGGACTGTCTCTGACCTCTCTTTCGGACTCCCCCTTCGGCTTTTGGTCTTTTCGGATTTCGCAGTTTGGCGTTCTTCGTCTTATGTCCGCGCTCTTCAAGAAGTGCGTATCCTGCGGGCGCAAAGTTGCCCTCAACGACGGCCACAAGGAGTGTCTTTTCTGTTTGGGTGAGTCCCACAACATTCGGACTTGCCCAATTTGCCGGGATTTTACTCCCCAAACTCTCCGCAACCGGTCCACGAGACTTAAGTCTTATTGTTGGGAACAGTCTCTGCGGGCGATAGACGAGACCTCCACTTCCAAGATGGCCGACAAGAAGACGACCACGCCATCGACGGTATCGGCGGCTGCCGTTCCGTCCACCTCGTCGGTATCGGGCTCGGTACCGGCGAAGACGCCGATCTCGGCGTTACCGAGGATCCCGAAGCTGTCGGCGGCTGCCAAGTCAGCGAAAGGATCCTCGACGGCGAGGAAGGCTGAGGCTCCCCTGACGGAGACGCCTGCTAAAAAGTGCCCTGCTCCGGACGGAGGCAAGGGCAAGGAGAAGGAGAAGAAGAAGGAGAAGAAGCGCTCCCCGGCTGGGGACGTTCAACCTCCTACTCCTCCTCCTACTCAGCAGCCTTCCAAAGGGCGAGGCGAGTCCGTCGATCTCTCGGACGATGAGATCGAGGACGTTCCCCAACAGCGCCCGGACTCGCCTGTGGCAGACCCTCCAACCCTGGTGGAGGAGCGCCACCACCCTTCCAGCCGTCGCAGGTCGACCGACCTGCAGCAGAGAGAGACCTCTGCTTCTCCGGAGCGGCGTTCGACCTCATTCAGGTCCCGGTCCCGCTCTTTGGAGCGTCCGGTGGCCTCGCCGCCTCCTAGGGAGACTAGAGAGGAACAACCTCGCTCGTCTGCCTCCAGATACACCTCGGCGTCCTACGTGGCCAGGTACGCGAGGGAATCTGAATGGAGAGAGCGCCCGGCCTCTTATCGGTCACATTCACCATCGTACCGGGATCGGTACCATCGTGACCCGAGTCGCTGGGAGACCTTCCGGAGGTCCCGGTCACCTCGTCGACAGCGCGAATCGCGCTCGCCTAGAGGGGACGAGGCTCGGTACCATCGCCACCGAAGCCGATCTCCGTCGGACCGCCGCTCCTTCAGCCGCTCTCCCTCTCCTCGATATCATAGGGCGAGGGAGCCTTCACCTCGATATCGGGCGATATCGCCACCTCCTAGGGTCACTGCAACGGCGACGCGCCCTACGGAGTCGGTGGTGACTGAGCGGGCTAAGACAACCTCAGCCTGCCAGACTGCCCCTGTCACCACTAAGAAGGTGAAGTCCGTGGTCAGCCAGCCCAAGCGTGACGCTGCCACTACCACCGTCCCGGCTGCGGAGAAGCCTAGGAAGGCAACACCTGTGGCGACTGCGAAGGAGCCGGAAAGCGAGCGGCGAGAGGACTCACCGGGCTCGGAGTCGTACGACTCGAGTGCGGAGTCAGAGGTGTCTGAGGCGGCCTCCCAGGAGTCTCCTCCGCTGGGATTCGGGGATCCGATCCCAGATTCTGCTCCAGAGGACGTCCACCAGTTCTCTGCGATGCTGCTCCGCATGGCCACTACCCTCGGCCTTAAGATCGCCGATGCGGAGCCGGAGGACGATGATCCAGCCTTCTCCGTCTTCGAGGAGAAGCAACCTGCCACGGCCCCGTTGCCTCTCCTGCCCCGGATATCCAGACTGGTGAAGGCCGCCTGGGATAGGCCGGCCTCGGCGCAGCCGATACCGCAGCGGTTGGAACACCTCTACAGGGTGCAGAAGGATAACACCGGTTATCTCTTCAACCACCCTGCACCGAACTCTGTGGTGGTCGAGTCGGCACAGACGAAAGGCTCCGGCAGGCAGCACACCACCCCTCCGGATAAAGAGGGCAGGAAGTTGGACGCCTATGCAAGACGGTTCTATTCCGCCGCCTCCTTGCAGATCAGGCTGTCCAACACTCAGGCTTGCCTCGCGGCATACCTGAAAAAGGTGCTCGATCGCCTTCAACCGGCGATGGAGGCGGTACCGGAGGACATCCGCCAAGCCTCCTCGGTGATATTCAACGAGGCCATCTCCATCGCTCGGCAGCAGATGGCCTCCTCCAGGCACGCAGTGGAGATTGCCTCCCGGGTCATGGCGGGATCCATCGGCCTGCGCCGCCATGCTTGGCTGCGGCCGGCCGACATCCAGGAGGACACCAGAAGGAGAATTGAAGATCTCCCCTTCGACGGTGAGGGCCTATTCAATTCGTCCACCGACGAAGCGTTGGACAATCTCGTGAAGGCGAGGTTAACCGCCAAGAAAATCGGGCTACAGCCGGCCACGCAAGCCCGCAGGACCTCCGCCTTCCGCCCATCCTGGCGACGATCTTCCACTTCGTCGTTCCAGCGTTCGGCCCAGTCTGGACAGTCGAGACCGTCCTCCGGCTCGTCGGCCAGACGCACGGTAGACGACGCCCGGCTTCGTCCAAGAAGTCCTCCTCCGAGACAAAGTCTCGGTTTTGACGTGCCTGGCAGGACCTACCAATACCCACTCTTCAGCCTACCATCTGCACTCGGAGACCGACCGACTCTAGCTCGACACCTCGCGGAGTGGCAGCATGTCACTACGGACTCTTGGGTGCTTTCCATCGTCCGTCTTGGCTACGCCATCGAGTTTCACGATATTCCGCCTCGAGGCGCTTACTACTCCACCCCGTCGAGTCCGGCCCTCCTGGAAGAGATCCAGTCCCTCCTCCAAAAAGGGGCGATCGAGCGGCTCCCGCAAGAAGCCAAGACCACCGGCTTCTTCTCCAGGTACTTCACGGTACCGAAAGCCGACGGCACCCTCCGGCCGATCCTAGACCTCAGAGGGGTGAACTCTACATCCGCCCCAAGAGGTTCAAGATGGTCACGATACCGTTGATCCTGCCCTTCCTACATCGAGGGGACTGGTTCGCCTCCATCGATCTCCGAGACGCATACTTCCACATCGCCATTCGCCCACAGCACAGACGGTACCTCCGCTTCGCAGTCGACGATATCTGCTACCAGTACAAGGTGCTGCCGTTCGGACTCTCGACTGCCCCAAGGGTCTTCACCAAGTGCATGGCCCCGGTGGTATCCTTCCTGCGGACGAAGGGCGCTTCCATCTTCCCTTACCTCGACGATTGGCTGTTGGTGGCGTCCTGCAAACAGAGACTTTACCACGACGTCCACATGACGTTGTCACTCCTAACCCGCCTTGGTCTACGGGTGAACCCGAAGAAGTCCCACCTCGAGCCGGCGAGGATCTTGGACTTCATCGGGGCGACGCTCGACTCGACCTCCGCCAGGGCGTACCTACCAGAGTCTCGAGCACAAACCCTGATCCGGGCCGCCGCTCACGCTCGTACGGCCCCGACGTTATCTGCGAGAAGCGTCCAGCAGCTCTTGGGCTACATGGCTGCGACGACCGCTGTGACATATCTCGCCAGGCTGAGAGCAAGACCTCTTCAACACTGGTTCGTCCGCATATTCGATCCCCTGCGAGACGAACAGACACTCCGACTGCAGCTGCCGGAAGACATCCGCTCATCCCTCCGATGGTGGCAGTCGCGACGCAATCTGATCTCAGGGATGCCTTTCCAACAGCCGACACCGAAGGTGACGGTAACGACCGACGCCTCCCTGTATGGATGGGGTGCCCACTGCGGCGATCTCAGAGTCCGCGACAGATGGACCGACGACGAGACCGCTCTCCATATCAACGCGCTGGAGCTGCTCGCCGTCTGGAAAGCCCTACGGGCGTTCCGCCACACCGTGGCGGGGCGCACGGTCCTGATTCTGACGGACAACACCACCGCCGTCTGCTACATCAACAGACAAGGTGGGACTCATTCCACGACCCTGCTCCACATCGCGCTCGACCTGTGGGAATGGTGCATTCGCCTGCACACGCATCCCGTGGCGGTTCACCTGGCCGGGCAGGAGAACACCACGGCAGACGCCCTCAGCAGGGACACCTCATCCCATCACGAATGGTCCCTCTCCGAAGAGACACTCAGACTGATTCGAGACCGCTGGGGCGAACCATCCATCGACCTCTTCGCGACCAGGGAAAACGCGAAGTGTCGCCGATTCTGCTCCAGAGCGGGCCACGATCGCGCCTCCATCGGGGACGCTTTCCAGTTTCCGTGGACCGGGAACTCCTCTACGCGTTCCCGCCGTTCCCGCTGCTCGGCCGGACGATATCGAAGATCCTCGCCGACCGAGCCGACGCGATCCTGGTAGCCCCATACTGGCCGAGGCAACATTGGTTCGCACCACTGCTACAAGCTGCACGAAACGACCTGCTCCGGTTGCCACCGACACCGGACCTGCTCTCCCACTCCGGCGGCCGAGTCCTCCATCCGGACCTGCCACGCCTGGCCCTCCATGCCTGGAGGATATCGCACTAGACGATCCGTGCTCGGTACCGTCCTCGTTGCGGCCAGGAAGGAATCCACCCGTCGCAACTATCAATATAAATGGCGACGCTTCCTGACCTTCGCTAACGAGAGGAGTGAGCCGGTATCGCCTGCGGGGCTTTCTACCGTCCTGCACTTCCTCCTGCACCTCCGGCAACAGGGTCTGGCATTTCCATCCCTGAAGGTGTATCTCTCCGCGATCGTGGCATACCAACCGCCACGATCTGCTGCCTCGGCCTTCTTCAGGAACGATACCGTTAAGCGGTTCCTGAAAGGACTTCATCATCTCTACCCGCCGGTATCGCCGCCGCTACCGCCGTGGTCCCTCTCGCTGGTGCTCTCGCAGCTGACGAAGCCGCCCTTCGAGCCGATGGCGACCTCGGATGACAGGCTCCTGACCATGAAGACTGCCTTCCTGGTAGCGGTGACCTCGGCGAGGCGAGCGGGTGAGATCACAGCTCTTCGATCCGATGAGCCCTTCACGGTCTTCCACAGAGACAAGGTGGTCCTGCGACCTGACATCTCGTTCCTGCCTAAGGTGGTGTCCAGTTTCCATCTCAACCAGGACATCATCCTGCCTGCCTTCTTCCCGAACCCGACGACACCGTTGGAGCGGTCCCTCCACTCCCTGGACGTGTGTCGGGCCGTGGCCTTCTACAAGGACAGGACTGCTTCCTTCCGACAGACGCCGCATCTCTTCGTTTGCTATGGGCGGCGTCGGAAGGGCCTCAAAGTGTCCACCCAGCGCTTCTCCAAGTGGGTGGTACGGACTATTCAACTGGCGTATGAGCTCGCGAGGAAGCCTCCGCCAGTCCTGCTTCGAGCCCACTCCACCAGAGCTGTGGCTACTTCTGCGGCCCTCCTACGAGGAGTTGACCTGCATGAACTCTGCCGTGTGGCGACCTGGTCCCAACCATCGACCTTCGTGCGCCACTACAGGCTCGACTGCCGGTCGCGCAGAGATGCCCGGTTTGGACGTGAGGTGCTGGCTTCCGTGCTGTAGGACCTGACCCGCCGTCCGACCGGTAAGCTACACAGTCTCCTAGTGTATGAAGGCACAGAGACCACGAAGAAGAAGAACAGGTTGCTTACCTGTAACTGTGGTTCTTCGAGTGGTCATCTGTGCCATCATACACACCCGCCCTTCCTCCCCTCTTTCTCAGGTCCCTGTAGGTTCTACAGCGGACGACAGAACTGAGGAGAGACCGTTGCTCGGCGGGAGGAGCATGCGCAGTACCGGCGTGGGGGAGGGGTTCCCGCCAAGCGAACAAGCTCTAGAAGTTTCCGAACGCTACCGCGCAGGCGCTAAAGCTCCTAGTGTATGATGGCACAGATGACCACTCGAAGAACCACAGTTACAGGTAAGCAACCTGTTCATCTGGTACCTTTAGGATATTGAGGCAGTATGTATATGGGTCTACCTTTGAAAAATGCCCAGAAACTTCAGTTGCCCAAAGAGCTGTTAACTGGGACTGGCTACAGGCAGCACACTGTTTCTGAACACAATTCAAAGTGCTGGTGATGACCATATATAGCTTGGGTCCAGGCTATTTGAAGGACATTATATCCCTTTATGAGCCCATTAGAAGTCTAAGATTGTTTGGAGGGGCCCTTCTCTCTGGCCCTTTTTGCACGCTAGTCTTGTAGCAAAATGGCCTTGGGAGCGTTGCACGATTGCGAGGACCATTCTACATGCTGTCCTCGCAATCGCGCGATGCTCTCGAGGCCATTAGGGGGTGATGGCGCATTATATCATTTTCGGCTCGTTGCTGAAAATGATGCGCTATCGCGCGTTCCTCCTATGCCCCACATGCACTTATCTTGTGTGCGGAGGCTCCAGACGTGTGGCCATCACGCTTCCTCCCCCAGCGCAGCCTGGGAAAGTACCCGGCTGTGCTGCAGAAGGAAGGGGCAGAGCGCTGATACTTCCTTCTGGCCAGCATTGAGCTGGTGTGGAGGGGAAGCGGAAGGGACATGAGTACCTCCTGATGAGGCTTTTTGTGCAATCCCCGCACAATGCCAGCAGCACCAGGTAAGGTGCGGAAAGGGCCTCTGTCCCATCACCTTACCAGGCTTCTTAGATGAGAACAAGGAAGAGGGCCTTCCCGGTGGCTGCTCTCAGACTCTCAAACTTCTTCCTTAAGAAGGCCAGAATGGCTGCGTCCTTGCTCTCCTTCGGCCAGCAAGTTAAGACATTTTTATGCTGTCAGGCTTTTAAAAACTGACTGAGATGGGTTTTTAATGCTGTTTTGAAGGTTAGCATATTGTCTTTTAATGAATTTTGATTTTCTTAATGTTTAATGTTTTTAACTTGATCAATTGTTTAATTGGTTTTTAAAAAATGCTTATATTTATACTTTTATTAAGGCCTGTATGAAGCTTTAATGAATTAAATATATAGTTTGTTTTATTAATTAATAATAATAATAATAATAATAATAATAATAATAGTAGTAGTAGTAATAATAATAGTAATAATAATAATAGCAGCAGCTGATATAAAATAATAATGATGATGATTTTTTTCAAGTATTTACCTCTTTGATTGCTTCCTGATCAAAAGGGAGTGAATTTACAGGCAGGGTCCATTGCCTGTTCCTGTTTAAGCCTGTTCCACATGACACACAGGCACACTGAAAATAAAGAGTATTTTCTTTAAAAGGCAAAATTACTTGCAATGCCTTTCCCAATTTAAAAAAGAAACCCAAAACATTACTCTGTGTAATTAACCAGGCTACTACCATGCTCAGCTATGACATACAAAGGAGGGAAGTGATCTCTTCTTTGGAAGTAGAACATCCACTTCTGCTTGCTTATACTTGGCATAGTGGAAGAGGGAAGGCTGAGTGAAATGCAAGCTGGAGGCACAGCCTATTGAAATGCTTTGGGTTTCTTCAAAGGATCCTTTCAATGAACACTTGATATCTTGTTCTGAAAGAAAAAGCACACAGTTAAAAAATAAGTGCCCCCCACAGAAGAAGAAACCATAACTTTTGCAAATAAAACTAGCATCCATGTCATGAAATCTCTACTAACAGACTGAGATGTAAATTGTTTTTCTTAACTGTTTTGAACACTATGGGAAAAGGAGGTACAGAAATGTATGAATAAATACAATCCCATATATATTTACATTATAGAAGTACGTTCACTGGGTGCAGTGGAGATCACTCTCAAGGCTGTATACAAAGTTTTTCAAGATATATCCCGGTCATAGGTATGAAAGCTGAACTTATTTCCAGCTAAGGATACTCAGCTTTCCTTTGAAATCTTTTCAACTAGCATAATTGGTCATAGATAATCTCAGCGTATGATAGGCCTTGTGCTAATTTGTAGAAATGTGCATTCCAAGAACTGAAAACATCATAACTATCCATGGTTTGATCTCAATTTTACAAAGCATTTATAAAATACATATCACACAGCAGTGATGTAGACTCAAGTCAGTAAACTCGGACTCAAGTTGGGCTTAAGTTGCTTCAGTGACTCAACTTGGGCCCTTTTCGCATGTTTTTTTTTAGCGCGAGCGCCCCTTGAGCATCGTGCAAATGGGAGCGCCGCTCCGTACGACGCACTCCCACTTGCACAAAGCTCACGAGGCTAAAGCGGGGCGCATGCGCATTTTTTGATTTTTGGCTTTAAGCTGAAAATGCCCCGCGCTTGTGCAATGTCCGCGGCGCCCTCGCTCACTTACCTGCGTGCGGTGCGTCAGTGAGCCGGGTGGGTCGTGCTTCCTTCCCCCAGTGCAGTCTACAGCTCCCAGACTGCACTGCGGAAGGAAGGGGCGGGGTGCTAGCGCGACGGTCGTGCTAAGCAGGAAGCCAATGCAGGAGGAAGAAGGGCTGTCGTGAGCTGCTGACGCGAGCGGCTGCTCGTGCGAGCACCGCTCCCCACTGCCACGACAAGGTACAGTGCGAAAAGGGCCTTGGACTTGACTCAGCCATAAATGATGCACTGACTTGACTCAAGACTTGTATCTTTTTAATGACTGACTTGATGCCCTTAGTTCAGTAACATAACACATTTACCCAGAAACCTTACGACTTAGAACAACACCTCCATCTCTTTTTGCCTACTAGTCACATGACAATTTCTCTCAAGCCCAAAGTGTGGGTGCATTTCTCAGAGGGGAACAGCAAACAGGTTAGGCAATGGGCTTAAAGCAGGCTTGAGGTCTGTTCAGCAGCCTGCCCCTGCTGCATATTGGAGGAGCCTTCTAAAATGTTTCCTAAGAGCAAAAGACAAGACTCGCCCCCAGAGTGCAGGGTGCATTTCTCAGAGGGGAACAGCAAATGTGTTAGGCAATGGGCTTGAGGAAGAAGGATCCTTCCTTTTAAAGCTTTTGAATCTTCAGTAATGGGGAGTAAGATAGGATCCTATTCCCCACTTCCAAAGCTGCAGATGGCAAAATTGCAAATGTGGAGAGCCCAGTCTGCTTAAATTGTTAAAACTGAATTATTTCACTCTATCCATTAATTCTGAAATTTTGGTAGGGGTATAAAGTTGGCTTCCAGGGTTGAGACTTGACTTGAAAGTATCTTCAAGACTTGAGACTTCACTTGAGACTTGGAGTAAAATACTTAAATACATCACTGTCATATAGTTTGATCAAAGGAGCTCATACTATCTCAAAGGAGCTCATACTATCAATGGTTGTTATTACATTTATTTATCTGACACTTGTTCATGATTATGTTCTAGTTGGCTCACAGAAACAGTAAACAAAGCAGGAATATACAGACCCCGTGGGAGGGCTCCATGGACCCCCAGGAGTCTCTGGACTCCAGGTTAAGAACTACTGGCATATTGATAATTTGCAGTTAGGAAAGGAGAATGCCAGGCAACATTCATATGATTCCACAAAATTCATATGATTCCACAAAAATACTCCCCAAACATTCTTGAGAGAATTTTTAAGGAAGTATGTGAAGTCTGTCTCACCTTAGAAGCAAACTAAAAACAACCTTTCTTACTTTGTCTATCAGTTTTCCAATTTGTATCCTTAGATATCCACATACTTCTGATAAATACTTCTGATGAAGATTTACATGAACCAACCATAAAAGGTGATGGTAAGATTTACAAACAACCTAAGTAACCTAAGTAACATGCTGTTAATGCTGTTGCAAATGGTGGCATAAACGCGCTCTGTGTAAGTATACTGCACATTCCATAGCTCATCTGTTGCACCACCATGACACAGTTTTCTGCAGTGAGCATAGGGGATATATTTGGGATGAGAGATGCTTATCCCTTTCTGGGACATATCCCATGCTTCTAATTTTACAGTACAGCACCAGCACCAAAATAAATGTAAAGTGTGTGCCTGGATGTGACCTTAAATGCTTTCACACTGGGCTCCAGCCTGACATACCACCTAAGATAATATAAACATAGTACTTCTACAGTTTTCAGTAACTTAGTTTAGTGAAATCTTTTTATAAACCAAACTTTATTTTTATCTCTTCCTCACTCCGTCTCCCTGCCTCTCTCTGTCCTTCTCTCTTTCCTGCCTTTCTCAGATACCCAAATAGTCCATCATTATCATATAACAATTCTTAGAATAAATGTAAAAGGGAAAAATCATATCCAGGGATTGACATTCACTCAAGAGCTTGATGAAGGTCAACTTCTTCCAATCCTTTCTGTTAGAGTTTTTGACAACCTCAGTAGACCTTTCAGAGTATTTCATAATATTCTGAAGAAAATAAAAGTTGTCATCTCACCCACATCCCACATCAAAAAATGCCTGGAATATGCATTCCAGCAATTATACCTAAGCTAGGTTGGACCTAATACATAACAACAAATCTTGAAGCCTCCATCATCCGATCAAAAGGTGACCACTACTATGAATAAACATTCAATGAACTAATAACCTCACGTTTAGAATGCTTTTTCTTCTTCTTCCTTTTCTTCTGAGTGCTCCAAACTTCCAAGCAGCAAAATTCACGAAGCTGCAACACAATCCACAAATAGTGACCAACAAGCCCACATTTTAGGTTCGCATTTTTTTCCCCAGAGGAGACTTTACAAGCAGCTAATTTTATATGCTGGGCCAAATGTAATACATTCCTCTGTCCTGATGTGCTGCTTTTAGATAACTTGGGCCCTTTCCACAGCTTACCTTTTTTCAGCACTGGGGTGCAGGGATCGCGCGAGCAGCTTCCATCAAGAGGCTCTCGCGTCGCTGCTGCTTCAGCTGCGCACGAGCTGCCTGCTCCTGAGCAGGTAGCTCGAGAGCCCCGCCTCTTCCTTCTGCAGAGCAGTCTGGGATTTTCCCAGGCTGTGCTGGGGCAGGGACCGCGACCAACGTGGCTCCGGAGGCTCTGTACACATGGCAAGTGCACGCGGGGCCCTTGAGCAATGTGCAGTCGTGCACCATTTTCGGCTTCTAGCCGAAAATGAAAAAGTGTGCGAGTGGCACCTGCCGGCCCCTGGGGCATCATGCGACTGTAAGTGTGTCGTGCAGATCACTCCTCACAATCGCACGACGCTCCAGTCACCCTTTCGCATGGCAAATGCTGTGCAAAAAGGGCCTTAGTTATACTACAGATCTCTGGAGAGTCACATCATATCAAGTCAATAAGTGAATTCTGTACAGGACTAATACTTAGTAGGGTTGTGTTGTCACTTTGACATCTGCACGTTAAACTGTTTTGACGTCCTTCTGTCCTCCGTGGTTCCACAGAAGTTGAGGTCTCAGTGCAGTTAACATCGACATTAAACCAATGTATTGTAAAAATGGAAAAACTCTGATGTAAACCACCCAAACCATTTCTGCTGCATTTTTTCCTACATGCAGAAGCGTTACATTGATTCACACCACTTGTAACAACAGTTTCTACAACATTTTTTTTAATTGACCAATCAGCGGTGGCGGGGTGGAGCGAGGGAGGGGAATGGGAGTTCCACGAGAATTGACAATGTGGAAGCTACAAATGATTTTCTCCACTTTACTTTGATAGAAACTGGAGGGCATGCAGATAGGAACTGAGATAAGTCAGAGTAAAAAACACCACTCATGACATATGGTGAAACGCTCCTCCACTCTAGTGCGAAAATGGCCTAAGAGCAGTTATGAAATATGCCAACACAACAGCATTTTATATTTAAAAAGCTAGATCCTAGTCCTTTCACACTACACAGTTATTGTTCTGTGATTCCATTTTAACTGTCATGGCAACATACTATAGAATCCTGGGAGTTGCAGTTCCATGAGGGGTATTTAGATTTCTCAACCAGAGAGCTCTAGTGCCTCACCAAATTACAAACACAAAAATTCCACAGGATGGAGTCAACACAGTTAAAGTGGATTCATAGTGCTATAATTGTGCAGTATGAAAGGGCCCATTGCCATGTTGATATTAAAAGGAAAAGATGCAATTTTTAATGAGCTGACATTTCTTCTGGAAATGTAAGTAATAAATGATGTAGGAAAGACTGGTTTGAAATACTGAACTAGTCACTGAGACTCATTTCAGAGAACAGAATGGTGTCCATAATTTGTTAAAAAATATTTCAGAATTTTTCAACATGTACTTAGCTGTGTTCCTGGAAACTTTTTGGGAAACAGCAACAGCCATGAGGCAATATATGAGCTGCTTCCTAGATTCATGCAGCTAATGGGAGTGGGAACTAGAAGCAGCACTGAATTATATACTCTTGTCTCTTATAGAACTGTGTGGTGCTTTACAGTACATCATATCCTAACCTAAGTGTTTTCTCTCACAAACTGCTCAGTGAACAAAAAGACCCAATCTCAGCAACACCATATATGTATAATAATGCCAGTAAATAAGTAAATATGTAAATAAATACAAATTACCATCACAGCTCCATTAGTAATTATTCCTTCAGGTGGCCCTCCTCTAGGAAACAGAGATATATAATGTTACAAGTGGAATGATCTAAAGCAGAACTTTCTAAACTGTATATTGTGACATGTTAAGTGTGTTGGCTGCAGTTTGTAGGTGTGTCATGCAAACGTAATGGGTGGAGGGGCTGCCTCTTCTGCTGCTGTGGTGGGCCCAGGTGAAGGGCCAGCCTTTGCCACTGCCCTAGGCTGAGGAAGACCCTGATGAGGGTTGTTGCAGGCCAGGCTCAGGTGGAGAGGCTGCCTTCACCTGCTTACTGAGTTACTGTGTCACAAAATGATGCATGTCTAAAAAGTGTGTCACCAACATGAACAGTTTGGAAAGCTCTGATCTAAAGAGAAGTTTAAAAGGTACAGTTTTTTAACATGAGGTATGGCACCATCTGTTTACAGTTTACTTTGCTTTACTTTGCTTGAGTTTTTAATCTTTGTTATTACCTCTTGTCATACTGGTTTAACTTCCAGCCCCCCAAGACTGACTTCTACCCTTGAATAGGAGCAGGAAATTCCCCAGCGTTCATTAATTCTCACACTGCCACCACCCACTGAATTCTGAATTAACTGAACAGTACAGTGGGATCCTGCTCAGTGTATTGTCAATCTCTATGCTTAAGGACATTTCCCTTCCATCACTTCCCCCTTCTGAGTGAGAGAAGTCCTATCTAAGCATGTGCCAAATAATGGCATGGGAATGGAGAGGAAACAGAGGTTCTACAAGTTCTACAAGTATTTATTTTAAGGCATGCAAGTAAACAAGGCAATAATACTCATGAGAGGCTCTCCCCTCAGGTACACTTAAGTAACAAGTAGTTATAAAAAACAGGTACATTCTTAAGATCAGCCAACGTCCAAAATAACAAAACGCCCTAACGCCACTAACTATCTAATATTCTAACTACTCACATTGGGGTTCACAGGCTTAGATGGTCTAAGAGAAGAGTGAGGCCAGGAGGCGAGGCCTAGGGCCTGCAGCCTACTACTGGCACAGATTTCATCTCCAGGATGCTTCTTTGTTGTCTCTCTCCCACATGGTCTCTCAAGGATTTTTATAACTTCTCCATTGAAGCATCTCAAAGATGCTCACCTTTTCCCCCTTGATTGGGCAATTCTCTTCCTGTGACCTGTGAGGCTGACCCACAATAAAAGTGTAACCTAACCCAACACCCCATTAACCCCTGGTTTACCTGAAGAGGGAAATATCCCCCTTCAGCTAAGTCTAGATAATGGGAAGCCCCATTATCACACCTCTTATTTTAATCTCTGTTATTACCTCTTATTATATCAAGGAGCCCTTATAGATAATTAGTTGTCATCTTTCATATTGGTTTTGAATTTGAGTTTTATTGCTTTGCTTTGAGTGCCATTTCCAGGTGAAAAGGACAGGTGGGACACTAAATTGATTGATTGACTGACTGATTGATTGATGTTCATTGACTCTTAGAAATGTTGTCTTTTAAGCTGAGGCTCTAAATCTTGCCTACAGGGCAGCAAGGGTTTGATTCCTGCAACACACTAACAAAATGCTTCTGAAAGACACACATGAAAAGCTGAAGTGTATTTTATAGTTGCGGACTTTACAGGGCCAAGTCAAGTGCCAATGGAGGCTGGAAAAAGAAGGTGATGTGTTTAGGCTGTTCAGCACTAGATTTGTACAACAAGCATAACAAGCTATTATATTCATATAAAACAGCAAAAATACCAAGGCTAATCTGGTTAGCGCTTTCCTAACAAGAGTCTCTTTCAAATCTGCCTCATCATCACAATTACCTCATTATTAAAACTACTATGTTTTACTGCTTCTGACTGTAGCATGATTTCACCATTTTATATCTTCTTACGAAATCCATAGGAGGAAGAAGTTCTAATTCCCAGAGTAGTGTGACCATTCTCTAATTTTCCTGTTGGTTGCATAGCTGTTTAATCATTTTAGTAGAAACCAGACACTCATTTCAACATACAATTGCTCATATGTCTTTTGAGGAAAAAAGAGAATATACACTGGGAAAGGTGGGATAAAAATAAATATTGTTGTTGTTGTTGTTAGAAAAAGAAAGTACCATTATCTACTGGAGGAAATGTTGATCTTTGCTAGGTAAAATTACCAGCAAAATCAATTGAAAGGGAAAGGCAAACATATGCAAAACTAATAATGGTCACAGAGTTCCTCTTAGCAACAGGTGGATAATCTTGTGTTACTAAGGACAGCAAGTGAATGAAATGGGAGCTCACTGTTATTTTGATTTTTATTTCATCTATGAAATGATGGAGGGCATGAAGACCCACAGCTCACAAAATATCAAAATAACAGTGAGTTCCCATTTCATTCACCTACTGTCCTTAGTAACACAAGATTATATAATTACAATTAGTTATCCATTTTGGTATTTCATGAGCTGTGGGTCCTCATGCCCTCCATTATTTCATAGATGAAAAGTGAGACATGTGTGACCAAGCAACATCAGAGTATTGGCAAATATGCCAAAAGGTATTAATGAACACAGAAGCTGGCTGAGTACTTTTGTACTTTTAAGTCAGTTTGCACCAACTGAAGTAAGCCAAGGGCAAATAAAAAAAGAAGAGAAAGAAACCTGGACATTTTTTAAAAGCAGTGGAAAAAATGAGATAGCAAAGGATTATCTTCAACTGTCTCTCCCAAATCTGGACAGTTGGAGGGTAGAAGTCCTATTACTCAGCACTTCAACAGGGATTTCTGTGTCTGTGTTACTCACATGGTCTCCAATGTGAATTCAACTTCCAATTCTTCATGTTTCTGAAAAGTAAAATTTAACATAAATCACATACCTTTTGCAAACAGTTATTCTGCATACTTTGCTGCTCCCTATTCGAATCTAAGCACAGAAGAATGCCTCTCTTCTAGCACAAGAAGTTGTATGTCAAAGATTTTAACTCCCAATTCAATTGGTTCCCAAACTTTGGTCCACCAAGTGTTTTGGAATTCAGTTCCCTGGTAGCTGGCCAAGCCAGTTGGGGTTTTTGGCAACTGAAGTCCAAAACAGCTAGATGACCAAAGTTTGGGAACCATTGTCTCAGTCTTTTTTGTATAAATTAAAACTGAAAGTTGAAATTCTTGGCAAAAATATTTTTGCACAAACTTTTCTTGATATAAATCACTTCTCTGAAGCGATGAATTTGGTGTGGTGGTGGGGACAATCTGTTCTATAGAATTTCATAAAAGTGCAAAGTAGCTCCCTCTACATGCAATTTATATCCTTGGAGCCCCCCACCCTGTGGACTTTTCACTATGGATGTAAAAATCTGTCACTTTATCAGTTCAATTTTCCTTAGCATTTTGCACAATCCTACCAGCATTCTTATACTGTCCCACATCTGTACTGGATTGTGAGATCTTTTCAAATCCTGTATATTTTGGTACACATTTTTCATAATGGATGCATTTTTGTATGCATTTTTACCATAGACTAAAGCATGTTTTTGTGTATTTTTTAAACTTTATAGTCATGTACTTTTTTCAAGTGCTTGCATGCTTTTCTATGCCTTTTCCTCAAAAAAAAAAAAAAAAAAAGTACAGATTTTCAAGTTAAGATACACTTCATCACACTACCAATCCCAGGAGAAATAAACAAACAAAAAAGAATATTTTCATAGGGAAATGCAAGCACAGTGATCCCCCACAACCTTTGTTTCTTTCTCACTTAAGTCATTGTAGTCATGGAACTCATCTGGAGAATAATGGCTGAAGAGAGAAACCACTGGGTAGCAAATGGTTGGGGAAGATGTGGAAGAACTCTGGACTCTTCATCAACATGCCAATTTATTTTTAAAAGTTGGCCCTGCTCCTTTTCTTATGTGACAGGACAGTTCTGTTCTGGAAAAATAGCTGGGATTTCTACTTTCACATCAGGATTGATCCTTGTGGAAGATGGAAGATGGTGAAAGATGAGAGGAAACATAAATCCCACTTCCAGAGTACTTTAAATCCCATGTTTGGGAATTCAAATACACAGTAATGTCAGGTTTGTTGCTTTTACTGAAAAAACAGTTCTACACAATATCTTTATGATCTATTTCTCTTTCAGCACTTAGTTCCTAGCCTCTCAACAGCCTTTGACATTTCTTTTTTGTTTAGCAAATGTCAGTTGCTGTAGGGGAAGAGCACATCTAGGCTGGGACCACAGTGGAGGGGTGAAAACAGGACACTTAAACCTGTGCTATTGCTTTGGTCCCCAGAGGAGATCAGGGGAGCCATGCAATTACTGCTTCCAGCTAGAAAAAGCCCTCCCATTGGCAACAGTAGAGTTTTTCTCTTGGTATAAATAATAGGATGTTGTCAACGTGATTTAACTAACCACTGGGGCAAATATCATCACGAATGTTTGGATGAAAATTACATCACTTGGTATAGATACCAGCTGGTGTAACCTAAATAGGTATAACATTTACCCCATTGCACCCTTCCAATCTGGAACCACCTTCCCACTTTGCTGAGTGTTATTTGCTAGACAAAATTAATTGATTCATACTGATAATTACTTTTAATTTGGTTTGAAAATAACTACTTTATGTCCTTTAAACAATAACAATTACATTACATTTCCTTCATAAATGATAGGGAGCATTCACTGCTTGAAACAGATTATAAAACTAATCAGACAGAAAGGTGTTGTGCTGTGTTGTAATATATACACTGCTAGCCCCTGAACTGTGTTTGGAAAACAGAGCTGTTCTGAAGGCTCAAGTTCATCACCTCAGCCAAGAGAATGGTATACAATAATGACAAAATGTGTATGAAGATCTATCCAAGCACTTCATTATTATGTGATTCTTCTGTAGGAGGGTAGGATCAGAGATGAACCATGCATAGGTAGCCCAGTCCAATTAACCACTCATTCATTAATTCCCTTTATATGCTGTCTTTCTCTCAATGTGGGACTCTACAGCTGCTCACAAAGCTAAAACAAGATCAACTAAAAGCCTGACAATGAAAATTAAAACACAATTAAAAATAATCACACTAGAAGCCTTTTTTTTTTAAAAAAAGGAAGTATTAGAACATTTAAAAACAAAAGCAAAAATAGAACCCCACACTCCACAAAAAGGCTCCTTGTGAGTAATTACTCATTAAAGGCCTATTGGAAGAAAAAGGTGTTCATGTGCTGGCAAAAGGAGAGCAGAAAGAGGATTAGCATAGCTTCCTGTGGAAGGGAGTTCTACAGGGTAGAAGCAACCTTTGAGAAGGCTGCATAAAAGAAAAACTGCATGCTCACCTGGGAATTCAATTCAAATTTCATAAACATTGATTCTCCAAGAGGTACTTTAGCTATGTCAAATAAAATGACACGGTAGTTGTCATCTCTCAAGACATCTTCATCACATACAGTCAGTTCCAAGACATTCTGGAAGCAGTAATAAAGAAAACTATAAATGAATTGTGGAGGTGCAGTACTACAGAGAAAGAAGATAGCATATTTAGACCACAAAGGGAAAATACTTTGTCAGTCAAAGCTATCACATTATGTCACATTATGCCTATAGGAAAAGGCTATAAATCAGTGCAACTTGCATGAACATTGTGAGCTGAATCCTTGATATGTCTAGTTAAAAGAACTTCAGATAGCAGAGTGAAGAAAGAGCTCCGGTGAAACCCCTAAATAGAGGTGTTGCAGCCTAACAGACGAGGTAATATAGACTAGATGGGGGGCAATTCTTGCCCTTTGACCCCTCCCTCAGGCTGCACCAGCACTTCTAGACACCACAGAAGTCATCTTTTGCCATCTGTGGTCAACATTTTGAACCAGTTTTGTTTGGAATACAGAAATTTCACAATTTTGGAGGGTTGGGAGTTTGTCTGGGTAGCAAAGCTAAAATGCCATGTCTGTGGATAGTTTTCTTCACTTTTCGGTTGTTTTCAGCCTAAAATTAATTTTAAAAAAACCCTCCAAAATTGGAAGGGAGCTCCTGTGGCTTTGACAGGCCAGAAGGAGGTTGAGAGGGGCACACTTTTGCACCCATGTATCTCATGAGCCAAAGGTCTGGATTATAACCTGCGTTGTGGTTGATAGGCCAGCAGGACTGTTTAAACTGGGAAAATAGGAAGACTTCTGTAGCTTTGTTTGGACATATACAGGAGGCTGTATGTTGCAATGGGAATGAAATTGTTAGCCAATTTCTTTTTGATACAAACCAATTAGTAGGGGATGTTCTGAACAATCCAAATAGAGGACCACACTAGCTGCATCCAGCAAAGCATGTTGTTCTTTGGATCTACGTATGAGAAAATTGCAATTTAAGAAAAGCATAAAGAAAGCCAGATTTTGGATGCTATATGTACCTCAGGGTGCTATCTAGAATCCACCATGAATAGGGAGCTGGAGTCGTTTGTAAAAATTTTAAGCTTTGGCTCCACCTGTGTTGAACCTGTATATTTATTAATAAGCAAAAATATTACAAAACACCAAGAAATCTCCAATAATCTTTCAAAGAAAAAGGCCCTTTCCACATCTTACCGTTTTCTGGCGCTGGGGTGTGGGGATCGCGCAAGCAGCCTCTGGCAAGAGGCTCTTGTGTCCAGGGTCCTTCAGCTCTGTACAAGCTGCCTACTTGTGCGATAGCCCCGCCTCTTCCTTCTGCAATGCAGCCTGGGAGTTTCCCAGGCTGCGCTGGGGCAGGAAGCATGACCAGCATGGCTCCAGAGGGTCCGCATTCTAGGTAAGTGTGCGCGGGGCCCGGGAGCAATGCGCAATTGCGCACCATTTTCGGCTTCTAGTCAAAAATGAAAAGGTGCGCGATCAACACCTGCTGGCCCCTGGAGCATCGCGCGATTGTGAGTGCATTGTGCAGATCGCTCCTCACAATCTCACAACACTCCAGGCCCTCTTTCACATGGAAAATGCTGTGTGAAAAGGGCCAAAGCCTCCAATGTAGTAACTTCCTTTCAAACCTGGATAGGCAGTTGCACCTCTGAACACTGGAGAAGTGGGTTGAACATAATAGCATATGAAATAGTGAGCACACAACATTAAAGGTGTGCTGAATCCCACTTGTTACAGACAGTCACTCCAATGTTTGCCTAGGAAGAGGATTTGCAGTGAACCCAGCTAAGAATAAGACTAGATAAGAAGCAGACATTAATGTAGAACAAGTAAAGATAAGAAGATTGTTTTATAGCAGTCTTTATCCCACCTTAACTTGACTCTGAATTCTGAAGAAGAATATTTCATTCCACACTGGATCTTTGCAATTCGAAACTGTTTTTGTCTGAACTTTTTCAAAAGAGGCAGTAGGTAGCCACAAGCTCACATAACAGTCTGTTTCACTTACTGTGGTGAAAAATAGAGAAGAATTAACAATTTGTTTATGGTGAATGAGACTGGACATTTGATTTAATCCTGTGGAGGTAGCAAATACAACATTTTCCGTATATCATCATTTCTTGATATCTTAAGCATTGCAAGATGGCAGTGCTCTCCCCTAATAAAGAATTCCACTGTATGCAGCAACACCCTGTATTGACAAACTCTTTTGAGAAAGGCTGCCCACAAGACCCATTTAATATCTCTAGGGTCAGTGAAGAAGAGCAGTTAATAGACTCTTATAAATGTTTACCCCTGACTGAAAAAAAAGCGATCATAACAAGATTGGGCATCTTAAGAGAAAGGCTATCTGTGATGAGTAGGGAAGAATTGGACTTAGCTTCAGCTCCTATGGAACAGAATGATTTGATAATGTTTGAATCCCCTCCCAGTAATAGAAATACCATCTCTAGTCAAGCACGTCAAACAACAGCGAATTGGTTAGAGATGAGGAAATTGGAGTCTCATGAATCAGATGAAAGGAAGACTAAAAATAAAGATACTGTATTTGCAGATATACATCAAGTACATTGTAACCCTTACTTACAAATAAATGGGTCAGCGGTAACTTCAGAGGAAACCAATGAAATCCAGGTTTTGACACAACAATGACAATCAATATATTCAACGTCTGGACTTTCCTGTTTGTCCTGTAATTTAGCAGGCTGGAGGAACAAACTAGAGGACTGTGACTTTCTAGATTATATCAAGCAATTTCAGGTCCTGCTGTTCCAAGAAACCTGGCTAAAGCATGATATTTGGCTTCCTGGATATGTGGCCTACTCAAATACTGCACATTCTTCTTCTAAAGGTGGTAGACCGAGTGGTGGCCTGGCTATATTGATATCCATTTCTCTTTCAGCTTCAATTATTCCTCTTAAAGGATTAGCTCCATGCGCCATGGCCACTTTTATTAAAAATGTACACCACTCTTATATTTTTGTTAACATCTATGTTCCCCCCGCACCTCACCATATTATTATCCAAATTATTGGTATAAGTTAGAAGAATATCTATGCGAGTTAGAGTATGAATTCCCGTTAGTTCCATTGGTAATTGTCGGCAACTTTAATGCACGCATAGGTTCATCTAACCAAGATATTGCTAGGGCTTTAGGAGGCCCAACTGAGTTGTGGGAAGGTTTGGAAATTCGAAAGTCTAAAGATAAGAAGATCAATGATTTTGGCCGCATTTTTTTTACTTTACTGACAAAACTAAATCTAGCTTTAATAAATGGTTCCCATCTTGATAATTCTAAGGGAGAGTTTACTTTTATAAATAACTCTAGAGCGAGTACAGTTGACTATGTGTTAATTTCACATGAGCATCGATCCTTGTTCCTTTCTTTTACAGTTGATCCAGTTGCTGGTAGTGATCACCAGCCACTTAGATTTTCCTTGCAGTGGTTTAACAGTACTGTTACAAATACTGCTCACCACCTTAATTCTGAACAAGCCCAATTAACCTCTGATAAAAGGATCAAATGGAATCCCCTGTTGCAATCAGATTTGCAACAGAGACTCTACTCTGAGGAATTTCTGAAATTAAGGAAAGATCTGATTCAAGCATCCAGTGTTGAATCTGCAAATGAGCTGTATACACAATTAATAAACTCTCTCAGACCCCTTTTTATAAAAAAGGTATCCCACTCAAAAATTGTCAAACCAAAAGCAATAATGCTTGGTTTGACAAAGACTGCAGGAATCTAAAAAGGCAAATGGGAAAAGCCATCAAATTATATCGATCCACTAACTCCACTGAAATTCCCTCACATTTCTATGATCTTTGTAAAAAATATAAAAGATTAATTAGTGAGAAAAAAAGGATATGTTACAGGGAACAGTGGAAGGAACTAAGCCTAGCACTCCTGCAAAAGAATCCATTGAAATTCTGGGATACAATTGCAAAGCTTGAAAAAAGGTCATCTCCAATTTTAGAAGGAACTATTTCTAAAAACAACTGGGAAAGCTATTTTGGAAAGCTATTTAACGATCCAGACCGTCTTAAGATTATTCCCCTGGACTATACTGGACCTAGATGGGAACATAGCTGGGAAAATATTTCTATAGATAGGGCTAATTCATTAATACTAAGACTAAAGAAAGGTAAAGCACCTGGTGAAGATGGCCTTCCATCAGACTTTTATATTGCATTTTCAGACTGGTGGGTTCCAATTTTTGCTTCATTATTTTCTTTAATTAATAATGTAGGAGTTACACCACCTAATTGGTCATCTGCTATTGTAGTTCCAATCTACAAAAAGGGTCCTAGAAATGATCCAGGAAATTATAGGTCCATTAGTCTCTTGGATGTTTCTGGGAAAATTTATGCCAGGTCTCTTCTAGATACGTTGGAGGATTGGGTGGAAGAGCATGCATTGTTGGCCCCAGAACAGGCTGGCTTCCATTCAGGCAGGGCAACTTTGGATAATTGTTTTATGTTGAAATATGTCATTGATAAATATCTGGCAGGAACTGTAAAGCATATTTTTGTAGCATTCATTGATTTGAAGGCTGCTTTCCACTCTATTTCACGGGAACATCTTTGGGTTAAATTACAAACTATGAGTATTGCTAAGAATCTTCTAAAATGTATAATATCCCTTTATTCAAATACATCCTTGAAAGTCAGAGTTGATGGTACACACCTATCAGACTCGATACCTGTCTCTAAAGGAGTAAGACAAGGGTGTCTGCTTGCTCCCCTTCTCTTCAACTTATTTATAAACGATGTAGTTGAGTTCTTAAAAGGTGACCAATTTTTCCCAGTTAAAATTGGAAATCGGAAATATTCGATCCTATTGTATGCAGATTATGCTATCCTGATTTCCTATACTCAAGTAGGCCTGCGTAGATTGTTGAATCAGTTTAGTTTATACTGTAAGAATGAACAATTTTCCATCAATTACCAAAAAACAAAAGTGATGGTATTCGGTAAATCCAAAAAAATTTATAACTGGCTACTTGACGGGAATAAATTGGAACAAATCCCCTCCTTTAAATATCTTGGTGTGGTCTTTCACTGGACTGGTAATTGGTCTTCACAGGTTCAATCAAGTACCCTGTTAGCTGAAAGAACATTAAATGGATTATTAAGATTCTATCGCACAAAAGGGGGCAATATGATTCAACCCACTTTAGAACTCTATAGGCTCAGAGTCCTGCCTAAACTGCTGTTTGGAGCACCACTGTGGGTTCTGGCCAATTTAGATATATTAGAGAGAGCACAAAATAAATTTCTGCGCAGACTTGTGGCAGTTCCCATTTCCACAAAATTAGTATTGCTCCGTGCAGAATTAGGTATAATGCCAATTAAAACAGAGGCTCTTAGATTAGCCCTCCTTTTCTGGTTAAAAATTATTTTTAAGCGGGTATCTGAGCTCCTTTTGATGTCCTTCGAAGAGCCTGGTCCAAATTCATGGATGGATAAAATGCAATTGGTTGTCATGAATTTGGGGTTCTCTGTTCCTTTTTTCCTGACTCAAGGGTATGATAAAGCAAAATTACTTATACTCCAAAGACTCAAGGATATAGCAATGCAATCCCAGATGACTGAGATTAAGTCCTGCCAATCTAAAACATTTTTTGTTTCTTACATTCCGCTGAACTCACCCCTTCCTCATTATCTGGTTGATCTTCTAGCTTTTAAAATGAAGTTAGCCTTTCTGCATGCTAGATTGAATGTTTTCCCCCTGGCAATTCGGATGGGCAGGTACATTAATGTTCCTATGAAGGACAGAGTATGTGCTTGCAACTCTGTTTCAATAGAAGATTTAATTCATGTTCTACTTGAGTGCCCTATTTATAATGATCTTAGGAGCAAGTATGTTTTTCCTTTATTGAAGTCTTTTAAGGGAAGTTCTTCCTTTGCGAAAGTTTGTTTTCTGCTATCTGATACTGTGAAATATGTTTCTTTCAGAACATCTAAATTTCTTGTTAGGGCCTTACAATTACGTGCTATAAAGATCAAGGAGGGATATGGAAAGTGATTCATTTATTGTTGATTATGTATTACATGTAAATTGGCTGGATTATCCTTTCTCATTTTATCTTATTTTATTCTTTCATTTTTGTGCAATGGCTGGCTGCTAAAGTGCAATAAACTTGAACTTGCTTGCAAGATGGCAGCATAATCTTTGGGAAAGATTATACACATGTTTGGCTATTTCAAATGGATTTTTTTTTAAAAAAAAAATCAGAACCTGGACTTCATGGGAGCAGAACATTTAATAGTTGGATAGGGGAAAGAACTCAAGCAAATTTACTTTTCTTTTGGGAAGGGCAAAATTGAAACCGGATTACACTGGAAATTACTCTGGGTTAAACAAAGAATCATCAATTTCTATTACTTTTTGTTCTGCATTTGCCTGAATTCTATTGGTCAGTCCCAACTAGAGAAAGTCTGCTGAATAAACTGGAATTTGATGAGTCAAAATGTAAGTAAATTCCATTGGTCTATTCTATTCTAGTTCAGAGCTCTTTAGCATTGACATAAGGGAAGCAGAAGCCAAAGAAATAAGAAAAGGTATATCTTTCTGATTCAAGAGCAGCTAGTTCTGCTTTCTGTGGAAAAGTGAAACACAAGCTTGGGCAAGTACTGTATAACAAAGTATATTCAATAAGCATTTTTCCATTTCTTTGAAATCTTTTTCTAAAAAAGACTCCAGGACTGTAAAAGATAAAGCACACAAGTTATGAAGCGTAAAGGCAATATGTAATATAAATCAGGACTTCCACCCAAGAAAAAGTTATATGGAAACCAATTGATCTAAGGCAGATATTTGAAAAGTAGTCATTCACTGCTGTCAATCCCAGATGCCTTGGAGCAGAGAAATGTCTTAATGGCACTGAAAAAATTATAATGTTGAGCTGTTAAAGCATTTCAGCCAGTAAGGACCACAACTGGAAAGGCCCTTTCCTTTGATATTATCTTCTGAACTTTTTTCAGAGGAGGTATAGAGGTGCTATTGAGTTGTTTGTCATTTCTGAGAAGCACCCTCCATATTTTTTTTTTGCACCTTACTCCCTAACTTAAAAAAATAAGAATGTGTCCTTTAAGTGGTGTAAATACATCAGGTCAAAATTCTCAGTTTACTTATTCACATCAAGAAGTTACCTTTCAAAGAAAAGTCCCCCAGCCGTTCTTTTATTAATTAGCCCAAATGGGCTCATATGAGAAAGCAAGCCTCATGTAATGGCAGGATTGGTAGTAAAACCATGCCTTCTTATGTAACCTACCCAAATAACATCCATGCTTCCTGGAAGGGCTAAGGGCTCCAGGTAAAACCCCTCCAGGTAAAACCAGGCTGGTTTCTCTTAATCCTTCTGCTCCCCCCAGAATTCATACTAGGAGTACTCAACCTAGATATAACTGGGCCTGTAATAGATAGGACTTTAATAAAAATTTAGACTAATTTAGAGAATTAAATGCAGTTCTAGGGGAAAAAATTAGGGAAAATTTGAGACTCTCCCCTCAGTACTCAGAGTTATTTTGGACCCTTTCCCTGACATGGAATCACTGTCACAATTTTCCATTTCTGTATTATGATGGAATATTGCTGAGTGGCAGAATAAGATGGCAGATCAGTGATTTGGGAAATTCCTTACATCATTTGACATTATCTGTCTTCAAGAAATCTGAATATAGGATGTTTCAATCTTCTTGCTGTAAGAGTTTAGTACTTTCTTGCTCCCTGCAACCATTTGTTTTCCAGAAAGGAAGAGCCAGGTGTGTGTGTGTGTGTGTGTGGCCATGTCAGTTTCAGTGAAACTAGATTTTGTAACTGAAGTGATTCATCAGTCTAAAAGCAATAGTGTTCTGTTTGTCTTAATAAGAGATCATGGGGGCCAGAGACTGATGTTTCAATTTGATTTAGTGATATGGGCAAGTTTCATGATGGGAAAGGAATTCTTGAGCTGTGTAAAGATTCATTCATTGCTTCAGATCAGACCCAGAAGTAGCAGAAACGAGTCTGGCTTGCTGAGGTAACTCCTCACTGACAACAGGGTTTCTCTTCCTGCTCACTAAGAGTGAGTTCATATTCACCAGGAAATATCACTATGTCATGGCATCCCACATCCTCCAATAATATTTCTGCATGTTGGAGAATTCATGTCATGCCATAAGATAGCAATCGAATACTAAGACTGTAGAGTAACACACGTAAGATCATGTGAATAAATTAAAAAAACACAGAATCATAGTAATAACACAAGAGTTACAGGGAAAGTCATCAGATCTTTCCTTTCAATTGCCAGCATTAATTCTGAGAAAAGGGGAAGTTAAAATGAAATCAGTTGGGCTAAGAGGAAAAAAACGCCTTGTGTTCTCTATTCTTGGTTTCCTCAGAACCATAGTACCATGACTGAAGAAGCTAAAGATACAAATCCAGCAACTTGTGAACTGCTTTTTAAAACCAGTGCCACTAAAAACTGAAAAGAAAAGCTATAAAAGTCAAATTGTTAAAGTTGTGAATGTGACAAGGGAGGAAAATTCCTGGTACTTGATCCCTTTGTCCTAAGTCCGATCTGTACAATTTGGGAATAAGAACTGGATTTCTTATTCCTTGCTGCAGTTCAACAATTGTACCAGAAACCCAACAAAAAACTGCATGGGAGCTGCTAAAATCATGTGAGCAAGGGATGAAACAATATGGAAAGGTTTACTGTCTTTATATCCTCTGATGTGTGGTATGTCCACCCTTATTAACAACATCCAACTACAAGTCTCAGGGAACAGAAGAGGTTTCACAACAATGCCTTCAGTTTTATAAGGCTAACTAATGCTTTTTTAAATGCATTTATTACAGTGAACATTTATAGATAGCAGTAAATCTAACACCTAATTCTGAGACAGTATTTGATCAATATCCTTCCTCTTGACAGGGATAAAAAAAAGTATCCCTTATGCTTCTAATTAGTATCGACAGATGTCTTAACTTCCATAACTGAAAAGATAACAGTAACACAGGAAGGCTACATGTTCACTTCAACTCATGAAACAGTGTTATTTTGGTTAATCTCAAGTGCTTAGAAGCTATGTACTTCAATGTATCAACATCACAAATGCATTTCAATATAAATCATTCAAATATGTATTGTTCCTGTCATGGGAACAACAAACAAAACCTCAAAAACAGAAAGCAGTGTAGAGCCACTCTTTTCAAAGTGCTGGTCTGTGGAGCAGGATCTATAGATACAATCTATAGCAATATAGTAGGGACCACCAATCTGATATTTAAATAACATCTGAAAATGTATAACAAAATTATTTTCGTAAGGAAAGAAAATGAAAAATTTTAAATACTGGACTAAAAAGATGCACTTTTAAGTGTTGGCATCTAATATCTTCTCTGGTTACATAAAATGCAGGTGAATATTCACCAATATTTAATGAAACAGAACACTAATAATTTCTGCTCTTAAAAACTCCCTAAAACAAATGTCTACATTTACGACCATCTAGTTAAACGCAAAATAAATTTACATTTACTTCAAAAACATAAGAATCATCTTCTCTCCACACTTAGAATCATAGAATCATACGCCCTTTTTGCACAGCGTTTTGGAAGCGAGAGGGCCCCTTGAACATCATGTAAATGTGAGGAGCAGTCTGCATGATGCATTCAAGAGCCTGATGCGAAGTAGGTATGGATTTTTTCATTTTTGGTTTTAAGCCAAAAATGCTCTGAGCTCACGCATCGCTCAGGGGTCTGGGGCACACTCACCTGCTATGCGAAACCTCCTGAGCCACGCCAGTTGTGGTTCCTGCCCCAGCGCAGTCTACAACTCCCAGGCTGCACTGCAGAAGGAAGGGGTGGGGCGCGGGCAGGGCACTCGTGCAAGCAGGAAGGAGCTGCGGAGCTGAAGCAGGAGGCTTGCAAGAGCATTCCTTCCAAGCCTTCTCACGCGAAAACCCCAACCCAGCAGTGTTAAAAGATAAGGTGTGGAAAGGGCCATAGAGTTGGAAAAGACCACAGGGGCCATCAAGTCCAACCCCCTGCCATGCAGGAACATACATTAAAGCATTCCCAACAGATGGCCATCCAGCCTCTGCTTAAAAACCTCCAGAGAAGGAGACTCCACCACACTCCGAGGCAGCATATTCCACTGCCGGACAGCTATGACTGTCAGGAAATTCTTCCTGAGGTTCAGGTGGAATCTCCTTTCCTGCAGCTTGAATCCATTCTTCCTTGTCCTAGGCCCTTTCCACACCTTACCTTTTTCTGATGCTGGGGTGTGGGAATCATGCGAGCAGCCTCTGGCAAGAGGCTCTCCCATCTCCGCTACTTCAGCTCCTCATGAGCTGCCTGCTCGTGCGAGAGCCCTGTCTCTTCCTTCTGAAGTGCAGCCTTGGAGTTTCCCAGGCTGCCCTGGGGCAGGAAGCACAACTGGGCAGCTCCGGAGGTTCTGCATGCCAGGTAAGTGTGCGTGGGGCCCGGGAGTTATGCATGATTGTGCACCATTTTCGGCTTCTAGCTGAAAATGAAAAGGTGCATGATCGGCGCCTGCTGGCCCCTGGAGCGTTGCATGATTGTGAGTGCGTTGTGTAGATCGTTCCTCACAATCGTGTGACACTCCAGGTGCCCTTTCGCATGGAAAATACTGTGCAAAAAGGGCCCTAGTCTCTGGAGCAGCAGAAAACAAGCCTGCTTCCTTCTCAACCTGACATGTCATGCATTGCTTCTTGAAGAAGAGAACTAGATGATCTAGCACGCCCTCTACAAATTGCCCTCTTTCTCTCTGGTAGACATTAGTCATAACTTAGTAGCTTTAATAATAATATAAATGGTTGTTTAAATTCCGGGTTTCATGGCGGACCAAGAGGGTCTGTAGAAGCTACGATGGCTTCTACAGAACCGCTCAGTGAGGTGTAACTGGCAGAAATAAAGTGATCATTGCTGGTCTAATTCTCCCCCGGTAAAGGGAGATTGGAGGGTCCCGTAGGGGGCTTAGAAGAGCTCATCAACGGAAAGATACAGAAGATTTACATCGCTGTATCGGAGTTACGAAAACGAGTGGAGCCGGAGGGATTCCACAACCCCACTGAGCAGCCGCTTTTAGCAACAAAGGGACGCCAAAACCTTTTTTAAAGAAGATAAGTAAGTACGCTGAAAGCTACAATAAACCATCCCCTTGAGGGAATGTAAGATTGGATCTCTACATTAAAAGACTGTGTCTAAATTTAAGAGAAGTACTTTAAATGTAGTGTGACAGAGGACTATAATAGATCTATTGACTGGAAACTTGACTGGTATATAAAGTAATTGAAGTGAAATAAGCTCGGGATAACTTCAAGAGACTAATAATCAATGTGCTGTGAGGAAGCAGAAGGACAAGAAGAAAACTGTTTTGGTTTAAACTGCTGTTAAAAATAAGATTCTAAAGACAAAAAGAGGTTTTGAATTGTAAAGTGGGGGGAAAAAAGTTGAGATTCTGGATGGGACTATGGCAGGAGCGTAGAGAAGCGGAGGTGTGTGGAGAAGCTTACAGCAAACTGATATTGTGGACAATCAGAAGGAGAGCAAAGAAGCAGTATTATAAAATCACTAAAACAGAGGCAGATGACAAGGAAGGGAGCGGAGAAGCTGTATGTAAGGATCCACGTTAAAAAGGAAGGAGAGTGGAAAAGCTGCAAAACAAAACAGAGACTGAAGACAAACAAGAGGGAGAGCGGACACGAAAACTGAGACTGGAAGTGATCATATCCCGGGGTTTGCAGTTACTGGTCTTTCTTGAAACAGTAAACCTCAGTAAAGAAAACTGGGAAGTGTCAGCAGCTCTAAAGTACTCTTTGTTTGTTTCTCTTTGTCTCTGTCGCTTAATAAGTAAGAAGAACATTTGGGTAAAGCTTACGAGAAAAGAAGAAGACGGAGAAGACGCAAGGCACAGAGGAAGTGGAAGGGACGGAGAGACAGAGAGACGAAGAGGGAGAGACGGAGCACAAATAAGTCAACGAAAATAACTTGATGTAGCAAACTATAAGATATTGTGAAATATACAGTGTATACAACATATATAATATATACATAAATGCATAGATACACATAGATTATAAGATTTGGGTTCAAGGAGTGGTGGAAAGAAGGATTAATGTTGTATTAAGTGAGTTGAGAGAAGTGAGACTACAGAAGGAGGAGGGGGAGGGGGAGAATTCTTGGAGGAAGAAGGGAAAAAAGGGGGGGTTGAAGCACAGAATCAGCTGTGGATGGTTTGAAGGTTGAAGCTGACTAGGAGATAACTTTGAAACAAAGTAAACAATAGATTTTATAGGGAAACATTCCCTTTTTTTTTTTTTTTTGAAAAATAGACTGACAAAGAAGAGACTTAGAAAAACTGTACAATAGCTCCCCCTGGTGAAGTTTTTTTATTTATACTTGTAAGGAATTCTGATTTATATATTCATTTATATATACTTGTTTATAAATATATTGATTGATTGATTTATTCACCACTGAGCTATCTATATATATCATTGATAATTGACTATAACTGACTACTGGATTATTAATTATTGATAAGTAAGCAAGAACATTAAGTATTGTTATTTTGAATTTAGATATGTATTAGTAGAATTTGAAATATATAATATATATTGGCATAGACTGTTAATTTAGAAACCAAGGAGAATTAATCCATTAATGTCTGAATTAATGAAATAACTTGATTGGGAAATGGTATTTTGATTACATAGACTCACTGATTTTTGAAGGGAGTGTAATATAAACTCAATATTATATTAACTGATAAATCTTCAACTGAAGAAAGTTATAAGGTGGCAACACGGAAGAGGACAACTACTCTTTCCCAAACACAATTAGTTGTGGAGAGGAGACCTTCTTTAGAGCAACCCCAGCAGATTGCTGGGATTGGAGAGCAAATTTTGGAAGAACTTAAGAGCTTCAAAAAAGAAATAAGACAAGAATTGAAAGATACTAGAGCAGAAATAAAAATGGATATTAAAAAAGAAATGGAAGGAATAAATAAACGAATGAAGAAAATGAATAAGGAGGTGAAGACATTGCAGGCGGAAGTTAAACTAATGGATGGCCAAATAAAACAAGGGGAAAGTGAGAGAATGGAGATAAATGAAGAAATCAGAACACAAGAAAAGGCCATTGAGTGGCAAGAGATGAGGTATCGCAACGGATGTCTTAAACTGGAAGAAAAGATGGGGAAAATATCTATGACAGACTTATACCTGAGTTGGCAGCATTTATGGATGTCCCAGAAGAGACTATGGACTTAGAAATTGATAAAATATTTCGTATAAGCTCAAAAATGGCAAGAGATAGAAATTGGCCGAGGGACATCTTAATCTGCTTCACAAGAACAAGGATGAAGGAAAATTTTTTACAAAGAAATTATGAAGAAAAACTAATTATAGAAGGGACAGAATTGAAAATATTTAAAGACATACCATTCCAAACACTGAAAAAAAGACAAGAATTCAAAAATCTGACAACATTATTACAAAAACATAACATCAGATATAAATGGGAGAGATCTGGAGGATTATCTTTTACATTAAACTATAAAAGATACAAATATTCCACCCCAGATCAGATGAATGAGGCGATGCGAAGAGTTAAAGAGGCAATGGAATGTAAATTTGATAAAGAATCGACCGAGACAATTAGAAAAACAGAAGAAGAAGCCGAAACTGGTGTGGAGGGACAGGAACAAGAGGAAGAAGGGGAGACAGAACAACAGAGTTTGGAGATTCAGGATAAAGTAACAGAACCAGAGGACTGAACAACATGATATTGAGATGTATTTCGTGGAATGTAAAAGGACTTAACTCAAATTATAAGCTGAGACAGGTCTTCCATTATGTAGAAAAAGCAAGAGCCGACATTATTTGTATACAAGAAACAAAAATTAAGGAAAGCGATATCAAATATTTAAGAAACCCTAAACTAGGGAAATCCTATATTTCGGCCTTTGAAAAGAAAAAAAGAGGAGTGGCAATATATGTCAGAGCTAATTACCCCTCTGAAGAAATTTTTCGGGATAAAGAAGGACATTATTTGGGGGTGCAAATCCAGATCCTTGGGAGAGTGATATTACTGGTCGGAATCTACTCCCCGTTAGAAAACAAAGGTAAATTTTATGAAAAAGTTAACGAAGAAATACAGAAATATATCACAGAAAATAACCAGGCGAGTATTTTGTTGATGGGAGACATGAATGGGGTATTAGACCCAGCAAGGACCGAACAAATTCAAAAGCAAAAAAGAAGAAGGGCAAATTGCCCAAGTCTTTTTTCAGACTGATGGAAGACCTTTCTTTATTAGATATATGGAGATCTAAACATGAAAGAGGAGGATTTACATACTACTTAGACCGCCATCATACAATGTCTAGAATTGATATGTTTGTGATTTCCAAGACATTACACTCAATGGTGAAAGCTACAGAAATACTCACGAAGATTACCTCAGATTATAACCCACTACAGATTGAATTAGTCTTCAAGAAGAAATTTAAGTACTTAAATCGGAGAATTAATGATTTCCTGCTGAAGAATAAGGAATACTTGAAGAAAGCAAAAACAAAATTAAGACATTATTTCGCAGAGAATGATAAAGAGGGGATAGAGGCAAAAACAGTCTGGGACGCTGGAAAGGCGGTCATGAGAGGCCTATTCATAAAATGGAACAAGGAATGGAGGAAGAATAGAGACGAGAAGAGAAAGAATTTGGAAATAGAGTTAAAAAGAATAGAAGAGGAATTAAGAGAAGACTCTGGAAATGAAAAGAAAAGAAGAGCATTTAAAAAAGTACAATTGGAAATACAAACTGCAAATCTAGATGAGATGGAAAAGAACTTGAGAATGATTAAACAAAGACAATTTGAAAATGCTAACAAGCCGGGGAAATGGATGGCACATAGATTAAGGAAAAGAAGAGAGAGGAATCTGATTATAAAAGTAAAGAAAGATAATGAGGCTTACACGGAGCAGAAGATTATATTGAAAACCTTTAGAAAATTTTATAAAGATCTCTATCAAGATAAAACCAAAATCAGTATGAAAAGGAAGATCCACGAATACTTGGGAAAACAAGACTTGATAAAGCTAACGGAAGAAGAAAAAAAAAACTTAAATGCTAATATAACGTGTATGGAAGTCATTGAAGCAATAAAGAAAATAAAAGTAGGAAAAGCTCCAGGCCCAGATGGGTTTTCTGGATTATATTACAAGGAATTACAAGAAGAATTGAGTGAACCTATACGTAAGATGTTCAATGAGATTTTGAATAAAGGTAAACCTGACTCTTGGAATGAAGCAAATATAACCTTAATACTGAAGGAAGGGAAAGACCCAGTGGAGCCAAGTAGTTACAGACCAATATCATTGTTAAACATAGATTGAAAATTTTTTGCAAGCATTGTTGCGGAGAGACTGAAAAGAATACTACAGAAAGTAATACATGAAGATCAGTGTGGATTTTTGCCGAAGACATATATAAAAGACAATATTAAAACGGTCACAAACATCTTGGAATATTACGAAAGACATAACGAAAAGAAATGTATGATAGTATTTGTGGATGCTGAGAAAGCATTTGATAATCTGAATCATGAGTTCATGTTTGAAGTATTGGAGAGTATGAATTGTGGAAATAAGTTCATCACGTGGATAAGACATATATACTCAAATGCTAAGGCTCAATTGTTGATAAATGGAGAGAAGACAGATCCGATTGAGATTAACAAGGGAACTCGTCAGGGTTGTCCACTCTCACCCCTATTATTTATTTTGGTCCTTGAAGTTCTTTTAAGAAAAATCAGAAAAGAAGATTCAATAAAGGGAACTAAAATAAAAAGGGATGAGTACAAATTGAGAGCCTATGCAGACGACCTTGTTATTTTTATGGAAGAACCAGAAACAAGTTTGATAACAATGATGGAGGTCTGTAATGAATTTGGTGAGATGGCTGGATTTAAAATAAATAAAGAGAAAACGAAGATTTTAACTAAAAATATACAAAAGAAAGAGATAGAAAGGTTGGAGCAGATAACAGGTTTTAAGGAAGACAAGAAGATAAATTATTTAGGAATCACAATCTCTAAACAAAATAACAGTCTTTTTGAAAATAATTACACGGCAAAGTAGAGAGAAATAAAGAAAGATTTGCAGAATTGGTCAAAACTTAATCTCTCACTTTTAGGCAGAATTGCTGCTGTAAAAATGATGGTGCTCCCAAAGATGAATTACTTATTTCAAAATTTACCGATTATAGTAAATATGAGATGCTTTCAAGAATGGAAGAAAGATTTAACCTATTTTGTTTGGGCAGGAAAGAAACCAAGAGTTAGGTGGAAAACTTTGACAGACAAAAAGGAAAGAGGTGGATGCAACTTACCCGACTTGAAATTATACTTTATGGCCAATGGTATGACGTGGCTGAAAGATTGGATAGATTTAAAGAATGACAGAATCTTGAATCTTGAAGGCGTTGATCTACGATTTGGATGGCACAGATACCTTTGGTATCAAAAGGCAAAGACAGATAAAGAATTTCTAAACCACTACATAAGGAGACCCTTGTTTGAGATTTGGAAGATCTGGAAAAGAAGATTATATACAAAAATACCATTATGGGTGTCACCGCAAGAGGCGTTTTTAATTAGAGGGATTGATACCCGGGAGACAAATGGCTTAAATATAAAAATCTACTTATTCACGATTTGAAAGAAGGTCAAAGAATCAAAACGAGGGAAGAACTACTAAAAGATGGCTGGAATATTCAATGGTTCCCATATATACAATTAAAAGAAAGAGCAAAGATGGACTTAAAAATAGAGGGAATTGAACTGACTGCACAAGTATGTGAATGGGAAAAAATGATATGGGAGAAAAAAGAACATTTGACATCCTTGTTCTATAAATACATATTAGAGCGAGAATTAGAAACAGAGAGAATCAAAGAATCAATGATAGTATGGGCCCAAAATATAGGGCATGAATTACAGTTGGAACAATGGGAGCGTAGTTGGATTATGACACAAAAGTTCACCTTAGCACAGGACTTAAAAGAAAATCATCTGCAAATGTTACACAGATGGTACTTAGATCCTGTGAAGTTAAGCAAGATGTACAAAATAAAAGAAAACAGATGCTGGAAATGTACACAAGAACAAGGAACTTTCTACCATATGTGGTGGCGATGTACGAAGGTTATGAAATATTGGGAAATGATACATAAGATAATGACAGATATTCTTCATATAGAGATTCCACGAACTCCTGAAATTTTTTTACTGAATATGACACATCAAATAGATAAGAAGTATAAAAAATATGAAAAAATTATTTTATATATGACAACGGCTGCGAAGATTGTATATGCAAAATACTGGAAAAGATCAGAGACCTCTTCAGCAGAAGAATGGTTAGAGAAATTGCAAGAATATGTAATTTTAGATGATCTTACATGCAGACTGAAGGATGAAAAAAGCAGTAAAAAAATGGAAGATATGAGAACAATTAAGTTATATATTGAAGAGAACTGGGTAAAGTTATGCCAACAGTAAAGTAACAAGTAAGAAATAAGCTAAAATATAACAGTTTGGCAATGAAATTTCTTAAGGAAGAGATATGACAATGAAGAGACAAGTCTACAAAAATAAAAGTAATCAGAATAAGAGATCTGGAGAAAAAGCAGAAATAAAAGCAGTTCAAATGAGGGGAAGGAGGAAGGAAAAGAATAATACAGAAAGATAACAATATAGGATGGGAGAAAAAAAAGATAGACAAGGGAATATAATAAAAGTTGAGGTGATATAAATATTTGGCTAGATATGAATCAATGTACAAAGATTCTCTCCTTTGTTTTATTCATATTTTGGAAAATGATGATCATGTTGTTGTTGATTAATCTGAGTGTTTGATATCACTTTTTTTAAAATAAAAATAATTAAAAAATAAATAAATTACAGTATTCCCATAAGGGCTCATAAATATAGACAACCATATGCAAACACTCAGGCCTCTTATTCACATCAGAGCGGTTCTATGTTGCAAAAAAATATCCATGATGAAAGGCAAATAGGGCAAAAAGGAGAGAATGTTGAGAGGATGTGTGGCAAAGGTGTGTGGCCAGGAAGGTGTGTGGCAAAGATCCTGCTTTTAACCATTCGTCCATTTTCTCATTACTACAATAAGCCCATTTAATCATTATCCAGCTGCAGAGTGAAGCTTTAGGGATCACAGCATAAACAAATGTTTTATGTTCTGCAGCCCAACCATATGTGTGTTTATATGGATGTAAACCACAGTTTACTGCCAAATCTTATTTTTCTCTCAAAAATAAATAATATAAAATAACATAAAAAAGAAGGGACAGGAAGCCTGGTGTTTTGAAGTACAATTCTATAACATAAGTATTTCCATAACACTTGTCCACTGGCCGTGCTTGCTGTAGCTATATAGAACTGTAGTGCAAAACAGAGTGCACCAGGGTGCCTATCCCTCAACTAAGGCCCTTTTCACATGCCAGTCCTGTTGGAAAATGGCCTCAGGAGTGTCATGCGATTGCGAGGACCATTCCACATGATGTCCTCATAATTGTGTGATGCTCCTGAGGCCATTAGGCAGTGATTGCACATTATATCATTTTGGGCTCATTGCCAAAAATGATGTGCAATCGCGCATCCCTTCCATGTCCCACTTGCATTTACCTTGTGTGCAGAGGCTCCGGATGTGTGGTCATCATGCTTCCTCCCCCAGTGCAGCCTGGGAAAGTACCTGGCTGCACTGCGGAAGGAAGAGGCGGAGTGCTCACGCTTTCTTCTGCCCAGCATGGAGCTGGTGCGGAGGGTGACTGGAGGGGACACGAGTGCTTCTCACAAGCGGCTTCTTATGTGATCCCCTCATGATGACACCTGAACGAGGTAAGGTGCAATAAGGGCCTAACTAGAGCAGATTGTTCCTTCCAGTTCTGTGTCAGCCAAAAGACAAATAAGGACTCAATTATCTCCACTTACTTTTCACACCCACTTGCCTCCTACAGAGATCGGTCTGCTTCTTCGAAATAAGGATGCTGCTGCTGCAATGGCCTCATCTGCTTTTTATCAGATCAGGTGGATGTGTTATACTTTCTATTCTACCTGCACACTATTAAGATCTGGCAGCTGCTTTGGTCTGGCCACTTTGTATCCAAGGATGCCATGGAAGGAATGACTTCTTTGATGCCAATTTGATATGAGGGGTCTCTGGCCTTTTTAGATTTACCCATTTCCCAGGGCATTATTAGGCAAAAATAAGATCAGGTTGGCGTTTAACAAAATCCACTGACAGTTTGAAATGAAAACAACAGAGAGCATATGGTGTGTGATTTCATAGACTAGAGTCCACTTTATCAGAGACATAGCAGACCGGCCAGTTGGCTAGCCAGGTGGTTGGCGTGCATGCGTGCATGCGCGCGCGCACACACACACGGCTCTTAGGTCATTTCCTCACTAGAGTATCATAGTGCTATTCTTCCCCTTTCAACATCCTATAGAATCCTGGGGTTTGCAGTTTCAGGAGAGGCGCTGCAAGTCCCAGGATTCCATAGGATGTTGAAAGTGGAATAATAGCGCTATAACAATCTAGTGTGGAAATGGTCTTTGTTGGTGTTGCCAGGTGAATGATGGGACAGGGTTCATGTACCTTTAATGATTGTATAGAAGAGGAAATTTCAAGAGCTATTACCTGTTGCAAGACAAGTAACACCAGCTGATATTTTCTCTTCTACACAACTATTAAAGGTACAGGAGCCTTGCCCCTTATTTTACCTGGCAACCCTACTGTGTGTGTGCGCGCGCAAGTCCTTACACTGAAACATGGCTGTTTTTCCTCTTCCTCCACTTCCCTCTTCTAAATGCTATGCTTCTATTGCTATGCCTCTTCTCATTTAGAAGCAGCTCTTTGGCCCTTTTTGCACCTTACCTGGTGTCGCTGGCATCGCGAGAGAATCATGCAAGAAGCCTCTTCTGAGAGGCACTTGCGTCCCCTCTGCTTCCACTCCACACCAGCTCCGTGCTGACTGGAAGGAAGCATGAGCGCTCTGCCCCTTCCTTCCGCAGTGCAGCTGGGTACTTTCCCAGACTGTGCTGGGGGAGGAAGCGCGATGGCTGTGTGTCTGGAGCCTCCACACACAGGGTAAGTGTGTGGGGGGTCCAGGAGGGATGCGCAATTGTTCATCATTTTCAGCAATGAGCCAAAAATTATATAATCATGATCATCACCTACTGGCCTCGGGAGCATCTTGCGATTGCAAGGACATAATGTAAAACGGTCCTCACAATTGTGCAAAGCTCCTGAGGCCATTTTGCAACAGGCCTGGCATGTGAAAAAGGGATTTGTCTTAACACATCCTGTTCCGGTGATCCCTGTATTAGAGGCTGTGTTCCTCTTGCTAAATCTTGCCAGAAGCATTCCACTGCTCCTCCCCATTATGATTTCAAAAAGTATCTGAGTTCATTCTGTATGTCTTCATATTGTGTTGCTGTGCTGTGTCAGCTCTATGCTTCCCTTCCATTTACTTTTCTGATCAAAACCCAGACTTCCTTCCAGCATTTCTATCCTGCTTTATGGCCATTTCAGAGGCACTCTCAACAGCAATCCTCTGTTCTCAGTTTCCAACTTTGGCTTGCTGCTTCCATCTACAATCTTCATTCTTGCTTTGCAGCTACGAAATGCCACTGAAGAAAGCCAAAATACTCAGCTAGTTTTACTCACTTTAAGGTCATGCTGACTTCCTTCTCTTTTGCCAGGCAACATTATTCCTCCTCTTGATCCACAGCCGTTCCAACAATTGCCTGGAGCCTGTTCTCTCTCTTTCTTGCTCTGCTAAGTCCTGCCTTTCTGCCTTTTTTAAAAAAATTCTCACCTAAGAACTAATTAACGTCTTAAGCTAAAAACTGATGCTATCCTCCCAAGTAATCCCATGTGTCATCTGTCCTCCACACCCTTTGGTTTTCTTCCAGTACTGCTAAATGAGAGAACTCATACTTCCCTTATCCTACTCATCCCTACCTCCTGATTAGCATTGCCCTATGGGGCTTTTTGGAAAGTAATTTGGTGCATTACCCATCATGTAATTCCCTGTACCACAAAGTAAGTTCTTAGTGGTGCCATTGTTCTTTGTGTGACCCATTACCACCTAGCTCTGCCCTTAGTGCTTTTCTCTTTTAGAGATGGAAAGAATATATGAAGATATTTTAAGAATGACTGAGAAACAAGTTTCTTGAGTACCAGGAAATCCTAACCAGTAAAAAACCTGGACTGATAAGAAACATTGCAGTTAAAGACCTAATTCTGCACAAAGGTCACACATCGTATTTTTGTAAAGAGAGCATTTTCTGCAGAGGAAGCAGCATTTTCTGTGCAAAAACATGCCTGCACAGAAATATCCTTTTCAGTCCAGAAAACTGTGTCTTCCGCACAAACATGCACCAAAACTGGGGTGGGGGGAGGTTTTTGCACCAAATAAGTCCCAAACTACAAATATTTATTTGAAAACTGAAGTTTTTGAACACTTTCTTGCAGTGGGAAAATTGCTTCTGACAGCACTTCTTGCATCCACAGACAACAAAATTAATGAAAAATTAAAATCTTACTTTCTTCTTCTAGCTCCTGCCCTATTTTGTTTACACTCATCACCATCTCCTTAATGCTGAAAGGAAACTGCCCCTCCTTCACTCATCCTTAGTTTCATGATACCAGATGCTCCCTTTACTCTTTGTCTTAAAGTTCCCATTATTGTTTTATCTTTTCCAACCCATCTGGAATCCCTCTAATCTTATTTATTCATTGAATTTCTCTAATGGAATGGCTCTTGCCAGACACTATCTCTTCACTGTTATTTCTAAAGGACTCTTAGGCCCTTTCCACACCAGGCAACTAGAACGAGGCAGTGCGTCCTCTCATGGAGATTGTCTGCACCTTGGAGTGGACTAGGAGCGGACTACTAACCGGAGATCTGCACCTCAGTCTGCTCCAAAACAACCCCAAGTGGTCTTCCAGCGTGTTTTCTAAAGACTGCAAAAAACAGGTCTTTATTTTCCTGGAACGCACCATTGCGTTCCTGCTCTCTTGTGCAGATTTGCAGGCTCACACCAATGCGAGCCTGCGATCTGCGGAGGGCAGGCTTTAGGCGTGGTGAGCTTCAGTGGTTGGTCGGGACCCATGACCAACCAGAAGCCGCCATTTTGGAAGCCGGAGCACTGCGGATCTACAGACCTCACACTTCTCCAATTTGCCGTGGACCAAGGAGGAGCCCTGCAGAAGGGCTTCAGGGACAATCCACGTTGCTTCAGACACCAGAAGAAGTGGTAGGTAACAGCACAGAGCATTTCCCTCACCTCATGTGGAAAGGGCCTTAGACTTCCTAATTTGTATCCTTTTCGCACGGTACCCGTTCGCGCGGCTGGGGGGGGGCGTCTCGCATGAAAAGCCTCAGCAGGAACGCTTCCACTTCCCTGCTTCTTGAGTTCTGCAGCACTTCCTGGTTGTGCGAGCGCCGTGTGAATGCCCCGCCCCTTTGTACTGCAGTGCAACCTGGGAATTGTAGGCTAGTGCTGAGGCAGGAAGCACGACTGGGCTGGCTCCTGAGGTTCCGCAGGGCAGGTAAGTGTGTGCGGGTCCCGGGAGTATTGTGTGACCATGCACCATTTTCAGCTTTAAGCTGAAAATAAAAAAATGTGTGCGCGGTCTGCTTTAAGCTCTTGAGCATCGCATAAATAGGAGTGTGTCGTATAGACCACTATACCCATTTGCATGACGCTCAAGGGGCCCTTTCGCTTTAGAAATGGCGTACGAAAAGGGCCTTGGTGTCATCTGCAAATTTGAGATTTATCTTATTATAATTATGTTGTTGTTGTGGTTATTATTGTTGTTATTATTATTACTTTATTCTACCAGCCAACTAGTTTACAAAGAAAGTGGGACCAGAACAGAACCCATAGGCACTTCGCGTGTCACTTCTCTGAAGGATGAAGAACCATGAGTGAGTGTTCTCTTTGATCCATGAGCCAATTACAAATCCACTTAACAGTAGTATTGTCTAGTCCAAATTTCACCAGTTTATTTGTAAGTGCTCATTTTATTTCACAAAGGGCTCCTCCAAGTGGGACAAATATGTTGGCAGGCTGTGGTGCTTGTTGCTTTAGTTCTCAGGGTTTTTGTTTTGTTTTTAAAATCCACATGCCTTTTGTTACAGACTATTTACTGCCAGTTCCTGGAACCAGCTGCAACATATTATTCCCTCTCTCAAATGGGTTTCTTTTTCGGTCTGAAATGTATTTGAAGAGAAAAATTTTCTTCTCTTTTCCTTTTTCTTTTTCTTAGAGTTATAGTGCATTGTGCCACAGTGAAATGGTACTTTTACAGTATAACACAATAACCCTTAAGGGAAAAAATGTTTAAAAAGAAGAAGGAGAAAATTTGTTCTTCAAATCACTAGACCACCTCAGAATACCAGGACTTGGACCTGGTTTGGGGGGGGGATTCTTTTTGAAAGAGACCTGGTGCAGATGCAACAAATCACCACAGACTGCCCCAAAAAGAATGGAATGAATGCACATGAATGAAACAACAATGAGCAAAATCCCAGCAAAGCGCACGGAGCTATATTGTAAGAACTCAGACTTCTTCAGACCAATCTGGAAAAATCCAAACTTAATCTCAGGAAGACAGGGTAGTAACAAATAATCGGTATTATTATCCCCAATTTGGAGAGTGGGATCAGAGACTGAGAGACTGAGTGAGATTGCATGTAACAGAGAACCATAATCAAAGTTTACATAAGGAGGAGGAACATTCTCATGTGAAGTTACTGAGTATACCTATCCCTCTCCATCTCCTTTATTTCTAGGAAGAAGAATAAACTACCATGTAGTTTTACCTTAGCATTTCACTGGTGGTTTAGAGTTCATTTTCAACAAGAGTTTCTGTTTGGTACATAATACCAAACTGAGTATCCACTAAATCAGACTTGAACCTTACTTCATTCTTTTTGCCAATCACATGACAGATAGACATGCATCTAATGTTCTGCACAAACTCATTTCTCTTCAGTGATGCAACCTTAAATTATTGTTTACTGTTACATTCAAATATGGCCAGTGGCTAATAAGGCCACCAAGCTGAGTTCATAGGAAGGGTAAGGGTCTATTAAACTTATATTTTATTTCACTTGTTTTATGTTTTAGTTTTGATTGGTATTTTTAAAAATCTTACCATAGCAGCCTGTCTTGCACTTAAATAATTATTTTGTTCTTTTGGTTAACAATAGTTATTTTTCTAGAAAGCATGCAGTGTACATAATGATCTGTAGAAAGTCATGTAACAGTTCAAAACATTAACTGTGTCCGTAAAATGGAAGTAAAATTCCCTTGTTTAACATTATTGCTGAGGCACAGTGAATACTTCCTAACAAGGAATCATAACAAAGTATGAAAATACTCACAACAATCTTGTTGGTGGAGATTGCACACACGTATGATTCTTACAGTTAGCAAATGGCATGGTGATTCTGTGCTCTGCAAAACAAGGCAAAACACACCAACTTTTCAAGTACTGAATGTGCTTTGAGTACAATGTGGAGAATAATCACAGATAAAGCATTTCTCTTTCCTTCCCCTGTACAACATCAGATTATCAATGGTTCAACTGGTACAATTACTCCAGGCTGCTCACAGGTTAGGCCTCAGTGCTAAAGTAAAAAGGTATAGCTTGATTCTTCTTTTATTCAGTCCCTCCTTGAATTTTCAGTTGTTTCTGTTATGAATAGTATTTTTTTTTTGCATTACTAAATTAGAGAAAAATTCATAGAATCATGTGATTTTTCTTGTCAAAGTTGCAAAGCTAAAGGTAAGTTAACATGACAGAGATTTTTGTACTATCTGATGTAGTGTTTAATTTCTATGTCACTTCCTCTGGGATAACTCACATATCCACCTAAAGGGGTCCCTATCTTAGGAAGTGCTTCAGGGCCCCAGTTACTTTAATTCGGCCTTGTTCTTGTATATCACACAAGGTTTTGTTTACTTTTGTAATCCTAAAACAAAAAGCATGTACAGGAGGATGGTACTTTCCCATTGTAGAAAAATTTCTGAGAGAGTGAGCTATCTTCCTGAATCAGACAAGAGAAAAAAACAGTCTAAAGGAGAAGCTTCACCTTTTGGAGAACAGCAAATACCATGACCAGTTATAGGTAAACAGCAGTAGAGTGGAATGTTCTTCTCTTCTAAAATAGGATGTTTGATTTAAAAAAACAAACACCTTAATTGACACCCCCCCCAATTTTTGGTTCTGGTCATGCTTCTAGAAGGAAATTCCATTCTGCACATGTCTGAAAGTAAAGTTTCTTCATGCCTTGTGTTTTACAGAGCTAAGCCCTAGCACTGGGAGTGACTGTTCTACATCTGGAATGCACAACAGCATATAGCAGTTGCACCACTCTTGTGTGTGATGTTGTGCTGGCGCATGCCATTAGTGTAATGTTTGTCTTCATTCTGTCCGTTTTCTCATTTAATTGAGTACAGTCCTCCCATGTTTGTGGGTTTGACTCTGGTGGCTTTTATTATTTGAGATACCCACTTGCCTCCCCCTCCCATTCTTCCACTCCCATTCTCTGGCCTTTGCTGGGAGGTGGAAAAGTTCATGGGCCCACAACACTTTGCCCCTAAACTCTTGCCCATTGCCGTGTGGGCATGCCAGCAATGCCCGGGCAGAAGAGTGCAGGGAGAAGATCTTCCCTGCACTCTCCCACCTGCTGCTGGACACACAAGTGGCAGGCAAGAGAGTGAAGGGGAGGGAAGATCTTCCCCTGCACTCTCCTGCCTGCTATTATGGTGCAATCACGTGGGCAGCGGGCGAGAGAGTGAAGATCTTGTTCTCCATGCTCTCCTGCCCATCGCTGCAGGTGCAATCACGTGGGCGATGGGTGAGAGATTGAAGGTGGGGGAGATTTTGTTTTCCATGCTCTCCTGCCCACTGCTGCCAGTGTGCTCACATTGGCAGCAGGTGAGACAATGTGGGGAAGGGAAGATCTTCTTTTCCTGCACTCCCAGGCATAGGGGAAAAGATGTTCACACACACACCGCACTTGTGTGCATGCACCGGCAGCAGTGGGCAGGAGATTGTAGGGAAGGGGGAGTGCTCACTGGGGGGAGTTATTCACATTTTTTGACTTTCTCGGGCCTTCTGTGTCCCTAACCCCCTCAAATTTGGAGAACCTACTGTAAAAGGAAATACGTTTTAAAATGCTTTCTTTGCGGCATGCAAGCGGACTAGATTCCTTCAAAATCTCTTCCAACACTGTAATTCTATGCTCAGGCTATTGATTGACTGTTGATATTTTTAACATGGAATAGTAACTTCCATTGCATAAATTCCATGACAGTGAACAGACAGAGCTGGGACTTAGTTGGATCCATCCTGCTACTGTTACACATCCCATTCTTAAGTTAAGTTGGCTTTTTTGCTAAAACATTTGGGCCCTATTGATTTTATCAAGGCTGCATATATCTTATGGTTATACTGTTGCATTCAAAGATAAGGAGACCACAGAGTTGGAAAAAGAGTAAATTTATTTAACGTGCGGGCTCTGGCTGGGTCATCCCAAAAAGCCAAAAGCCCCGAAATTGGTTGACACAGTTATTTTATAGACACAGCATGTAAGTTTCATTTCTCTCAGTCCACCAAAGTCCGCCCCCTTTGAATCTTGCCACACAGCACATTTGCAGTTCCTCCCTCAGTCGGCCATGTTTTCATCCCAGAAAGTAACACTCTGGTCATCTTAACCCTTATTCTCAATAACAGAGTTATAGCTGACGCAGCTAGCAATTGCACCATGACATTTCACCCACTTCCAGATGATTCCTCATATTCACTGCTATAATTATGAGCATATCAAGGCAAGCTAGACCAAGCCTCTCCAGTTGCTGCTTCATTGATTTGGTACACTTTCAGCAGAATCTTTTCCAAACATTCTATAGACTTAGCCATATCTTATAATTATATATGGGGTCTCTACTTCAATACTATGTAGAATTGTTTTAACTAGTTTTAAATTGTCTGGTTTCTACTTGATAAACTATTTAATATATATTTAATTTTTTAAAATTATCATTATTTATTGTTTTAAATTTAATTGCAAGCTGCCCTGAGATCTTGGGATATAGGGTGGGATATAAATATTTTGATTTAAAAAGATTGATGTGGTTGTTGTATGCCTTCAAGTCATTTCTGCCTTATGCTGACCTAAGGTGAACCTATCACAGAGTTTACTTGGCAAGAATTGGTCGGGAGTTTTCTTTGCCTTCCTCTGAAGCTGAGTGTCTTGTCCAATGTCACCCAGTAGGTTTCCACGGCCAAGCAAGGATTCATACCCTCTTCTTCAGAGTCCTAGTCCAATGCTCAAATCAGTACCCCATTAATTAATAAAATAAATTAGTCGATGCTGAAACTGACCAGTGCATAAGTTACCATGATGTCTGCATGTTGTGAAAATATGTCATGGCAATTATCCTGCTGCTGTAATCCTGTTGAAACAGAGGCAGCACTGGTGTAGGGGCATAATAATTAGGAAATAATTAATAGCTTAATAGCAGGCACATTGAATTAGGAAAAGAGCAATGTGACCAGGGAAAACAAGAAGAATGCTTGTGCTTGCAGCTGGATGCAGATAACAGGAAAATCAGCTTGTAGAACTTAGAATGACAGGAAGCCAAGTAGAGCAATGGTAGATAGTAAAAGAGATAACTAACTGAGTAGGCTCAACAGGTGGCACCAGTGTTAGCAAAAATTAGCACAAATGTTTTTCTTCTTCAGCTGTGGTTAGGCACTTGATTCTTTTCTCTTTTAATTCTTGATTTCACTGTTCTCTACTCCCAGCTGTAACTCCTAGTTGAACATATTCTCCGTTCTCTCTTTTGTTGTTCTCTTTCTTCTTTTCACTTCCTAAAACTCTTTCCTTCTTTCTCATTCCTCAGTCCCCGCTTTCTCTCCCTCTTGTCCTTTTTCTCCCCACACATCGCTATTTCTGGCTAAATGTCTACATCTTCCTCCCACTTTCTCCTTCACCTCCTTATCTCCCTGTTGCATTGCTTGCTCCCTCCTTCCCTAGACCTTCATAATCCTTTTTCTTCACATCACTCAGTTCCCCTGGCTACATCTTCTTCCTCCTTTGTCATCCCTCTCTTTCTTCTTAGTGCCTCCCCTCCAGAAAACTTTGAGACTACGATTGTGATATGTCAGCATTTTAAAGCTGCTAGGTCCCATTAAGTTCAGGAGAGCTTGAATAGACATGCATGTTTGGGATTGCCCTCTTTTGCTTTCTAGGTGTATCATTAACCATCATCATTGTCATCCCCCAAATTTTGGATAATTATTAGCAGCATTATTATAATTATTATCACAATTATTTTGAGGATGGCAAACCCTTCCACAACCTGACAGTAAGAACAAAAAAGAAAATTGCTAGTTGAGAACACAGGTGAATGGGAGCAAAACATTAAAAGCAGATGTAAAGTTGAAGGATTTCATGGCAAGAATACATAGGTTGTTGTGGGTTTTCGAGGATTTGAGGCTGTGTTCTATTAGCATTTTCTCCTGATGTTTCACCTGCACTGTGGCTGGCATCTTCAGAGGATCTGGTAGCATGGAAGTGAGACAGAGTATATATACTTGTGTAGTCCCCGGGTGGAAATGAGCAATTTGCCTGTGCTACAGTTGGCCGTGTGGTGGCCTATTGTTAAATGGGATATCCCCCAGGGTTGTATTGTTAGTTAGGGGATATGCATAACAGTGCATTAAGTACATTAACAACCCATTGTACTATTCCCTGTAGAGGGACCACCAGAGTCTGGGTGTTATTCATTGGCATATTTTTGAGTCTTGATTTTAGTGTTCTTCAGTACTGGTAGCCAAATCTTGTTTATTTTCTGAGTTTCTTCTTTCCTGTTGAAATTGTCCATGTGTTTATGGATTTCAATGGCCTCTCTGTGTAGTCTGACATAGTAGTCGTCAGAATGGTGCAAAATTTCTGTGCTTTCAAAAAGCATTCTGTGTCCAGGTTGGTTGATAACATGTTCTCCTACTGCTGATTTTTCTGGGTGGATCAGTCTGCAGTGTCTTTCATGTTCTTTGATTCATGTTTGGATGCTGCGTTTTGTAGTTCCTATGTAGACATGCCCACAACTGCAAGGTATGAGATAAACTCTAGCAGAAGTTAGAGGATCCCTCTTGTCCTTTGCTGAGCATTTGTTGAATTTTCTTGGTTGGTCTGTATATTGTTTGGAGATTATGTTTCTTTATCAATTTCCCTATATGATCAGTGACCCCTTTGATGTATGGTAAAAGCACATTCCCTTTTGTTGGCTGCTTATCTTCACTGCTATGTTTTTTTCCAGGTCTAGAGGCTCTTCTTATGTCTGAACCAGAGTAACCATTGGCCTGTAGAGCCCAGTTTAGATGGTTCAGTTCATCTTTTATGAGGTGGAGTTCACTGATTCTTTCTGCGCGGTCTACCAGAGTTTTTATTGTGCTCCTTTTTTTTTCTTTTTTCTTTTGTCCTGGGTGATGGTTGGAGTTTTTGTGTAGATATCTGTCAGTGTGTGTAGGTTTTCTGTAAACTGTGTGGCCCAATTGTTGGTTAGGTTTGCGGATGACCAGGACATCCGGGATTCTGGATGACCAGACATTGTGGACCATTCTGACAACTACTATGTCAGACTACAGAGAGAGGCCACTGAAATCCATAAACACATGGACAATTTCAACGAGAAAGAAGAAACGCAGAAAGTAACAAGATTTGGCTACCAGTACTGAAGAACACTAAAATCAAGACTCAAAAATATGCCAATGAACACTACCCAGACTCTACAGGGAACAATACAATGGGTTGCTAATGTACTTAACACACTGTTATGCATATTCCCTGATTAACAATACAACCCTGGGGGATATCCCATTTAACAATAGACCATCACACGGGTCAACTGTAACACATGCAAATTGCTCCCTGCCACCAGGGACTACACAAGTATATATACTCTGTCTCATTTCCATGCAACCAGATCCTCTGAAGATGCCAGACACAGATGCAGGCAAAACGTCAGGAGAAAATACTAATAGAACACATCTTCAAAGCCTGGAAAACCCACAACAACCTATTAAAAGCAGACTTTGAGCAACTCTCTTTTTGCTTGGAAAATTTCTTTTGTTGTTAAAAGCATTGTTTGCAAAGGTGTTCAGAACAGAGATAGGAATGTTTGGATTTTTTCTCTGTCTCTCTCTTCTATGCAGAGCTTGGAAAACTTAGTTCTCAAACAGAAATATTTTCCACTTTGTAAATGTGCAGAGCTGGCCTACTGTGATGTCACCATGAGGTGTCCTCAGGGCTCTGATTTTGGCCCCCAAATCTCTGGACCTTGAATACTCCTGATCTGGTGACTGTGAATCAGACAAATAAGTTTATCAAGTTTATCAATATCTAAATAAGTTTATCAATAAAGAAGCTGGAATTGGGTTCCAGCCCCAGGAAACCCTGTGACAGGTTTGCTTTAAGGTCACCATAAGTTGGGAAGGACTTGAAGACACACAACAATAACAAGGTGCTTCAGAGCCACATGAAAATGGGAAGAATCAAAGCGAGGTATGGTGTAGTTACTGAAATGTGTTTATGAATCACTTTTCTGCTTCCAGAGCTATATGCAAATATTAACATAATCTTCTATGAAAAGAAATATGGGCCCTTTCCGCACAAGGCGAGTGAATCACTCCATGCCGTTACTCACTGCTTCTTCTTAGCTCGAAGCAATGCAGACTCTTCCTTTAGCCCTTCTGCAGGGTTCCTCCATTTGGGTCCAGGGCAAATCGGAGCAGTGTGAGGTCTGTAGATCCACACTGCTCAGGCTTACAAAATGGTGACTTCCTGTTCTTCGTGGGTCCGGACCAACCACTGATGGTGGCCATGCCCACAGCCCGCCCTCTGCTGATTGCAGGTTCGCATTGGTGCGAGCCTGTGCATCTGCATAAGTAAGGAGGAACACAATGGTGTGCTCCAGAAGATTGAAAGACTGGATTTTTCCGGTCTTCACTTAGCGCGCTGGAGGACCACTTGGGGGCGTCTTGGATCAGACTAAGGTGAGGAACTAAGGTAAATAGTCTGAACCTAGTCCAATCCAAGGTGCGGATGACCTCCGTGACAGGATGCCTTGGCCCATTTCAACTTCCTGGTGTGGAAAGGGCCATGGATGTTGGGAGTTAAAACACAACCATCCTTAATCGTACTTAAAACAAGCAAAATTAATATTAATTAAAATTAATTAAAACCCTTATTAAAAACTGAACAGAATAGAAACATCTTTACAGCCCATCTGAGAATAAGTGAGTTTGGGGCCAACTTGGAGTCTCTAGAAAGGGAATTCCACGGTCAGGTTCCAAACAAAGAAGAACTCCTCACAAGCCTATCTATGTTGATTGTGGACTGCCCCTGAAGTTATTATGACTTTTCTATCAAAGAAATACTTAAACTGAGGCATATCTTCACTGGTTCTAAATATGTGGAGAGAGAAAGAGAGAGAAAAGGATGATAAAATGATCTGTAAATAGAACTTGAGTTAGAACTGCTCCAGAGTATAGCATGTCAAAACTATGAGGAAATTATAAAGTTCTAAAAATTATAGCTATGTGGTTTTTCTTTTGTCTGAAGCATCTTTCTGTTTTCTGCTGCACAGCTTTACTTGATCTTACTGCAGCCCCTCCTTTGCTGTTGACAAACTTTTTGTTTCCTATAAATAGCTAGAACAGAAGTTTCAGGTGATATAGGGGAGTCAATGCCCATGCAGCCTAACCATCATACCCCATTTTCCAATGACATGGTATGTTACTGTTCCTATTTCTTGGAATCACAACCGCTTTCTCCAGCTATACCCTTCTTTAGAAAGAATATTTGCTGCATATGTGTTTTGCCACCACTCACTGGCATTTTGGAAATTTCACTTCTTCTTACCTCTTAGCCTACAGTTCTTCAGTTTTTGAAAAAGAGCTGGAGAGTATTAAAGAAAGGTCATCCTTTCCAAAACATTTTTTTTTACAGTCATGTGTAACATGCTTCACAGACTTCTCATAGAATCATAGAGCTGGAAAAGACCACATGGGCCATCGAGTCCAACCCTGTGCCATGCCAGAATATACAGTCAAAGCATTCCCAGCAATATTTTCTAGCTATCTATGCTCTGCTTTTTGTACTTTCCTGTCCAGGCATCCCCTGTAACTCTCCTAACAGCAGGCCAACTTCCTCACATGCTCACCTGGTCTGGATAAGAAAAGAAGAAAATAGCAGGCATGCCAATAAATGCAACCCTTTCGGGACCTCTAAATCAACCGTTATGTTTAATATTTTTCTTACCTTAGGGAAAGTAGCAGGTGATCCCATTGTAAGGAACTGCTGGGTTCCAGCCACATGCTCATGAGAATATTTTTGACTCCAGTAGCTCCATTCCCAAAATATATTTACACACATTAAAGCAAAAGCTGCTCAGCAGATGTTATAAACATATTGAGTCAGAGCCCCACCTCTCTGGAGATATCAGGAGCGGAAAGAATTCCCACCTACTGATCTTGCACCCTGCACAAGTCTGTTGCAAGGAGAAAGGTAAGTGTGTTGCAAGAGAATATTTTCTTAATCTTTCTCATGGTGACCAAGGAGCAGGAATTTCAGTAATATATATGCCATAGAGTCTCCAGCAGAGGTTGACTGTTTCATACTTATAAGTTTCTTACAAGCGTATTCGCTCAAAGCAATACTTTAGCATTCACGTGTGTCTCATTATCACAAAATGTGCCCCATCATCACAAATACTAATTATAGTTAGAAATTCATGTAAGTGTCAACTTTCACAAGTGTAACATACTGTATAATTTCATACATGACATGCAAATGTTCCACATGACACACTAACATATGCAAATATCAGCATGACATCCTCTTGTTATAACAAAGAAAACAGGAAGATGCTCTGGGAATGGGTTATTGGGAGTGAATGAATAATTCACTTTTCCTATCCATAGCTTTCCTGCTTCACTGTCCTTCCGTGTGTTTTTGTCCTGTGCGCTTCAGACCACATGCTTGTGTTTTCTATGTCTATATGATTGACTCAGCAGCATAACAAGTAACAAAGTGAACTGAGATGATTTGGATCACTTTGACTTAGTTCTGAATTGGATTAGATTGGCTCAGTTTGGTTCTGGAGAGGAGGAATATGTTTCAAACTGTCTCAATAGTCTGACATTAAAACTAAGGAGAAAAAAAAGCCAAATATTGTGCTTCCAACGTGGCTATATAAGGAAAGGGCTAAGATGCTGAGAAGCAGAATGGAAAAAGGCTTTGCACATGGAATGCTCTATTGTGCAATCCAGGGAGGAATCTCGCTACCACTCTCCAATCACAGTGGTTACAGGGAGGGATTATGGAGCTCATTATAATTATGATCTCCTTCAGCACTTCTTTATGTATTTGATAGATTTAGTTCAAAATAACAGTGAAAGAACTGAAGTGAATACAGTTGGTTGTTCATTGTCATTTGAGTCAATCTCATTGAGTCTTTTAAATTTCCCTTAACTCGTTGACTAGTGTTTACCTGTTTATTTTCCCAGCCTCCACCCCAAGTGCCCCCAGATATTTTTGTTAGATGGAAGACAAGAAGTCTGAATCATAACAGAAAAGGAAGAGCATTGTCTGGGACCACTTTGGAGGGGGAGTAGATCCCAGGTATGTTGTATGCAACAAATGAGCAGGGGTAAATTGCCAGGGCATTGCAAGAATGACAGCTTGTTCCAAAACCTTAAGAAGCAATACTGAGTGGTCTTGCTCTGTGTGTCTTCAAGTTGCCTGCCAAATTCTTCTGACTCCATAAATTTAATAGGATTTTCTTAGGCAAGGTATACTCAGAGGTGGTTTTGCCAGTTCCTTCCTTTGAAATACAGTGCACCCTCTGCACACATGAATGCAAGGTCACACAAAGCCTTGTGTCCTATTGTCATCAATGGATGCACCTGGCATATGCTGCACAGGTGTGTGCACATTGTATCCATTGGGATGGAGCGTTCATTCTTTTTGTTTTATATGAAGGTTCCTGGAGCAGAACCCTTGCATGTACTGTATAATATGCTACACCTCGTATTCATTATCAGTGACTCTTTCAAGTGGTAACCGTGGCTGACCCAGCCTAGCTTCCAAGATCAGATAGGATCTGGTTCCTTCAGAGTATTTAGGGCAGAGACATTAAAATTCCAGATACCAGGACAAGCCATGGGGTAGGAAAAGGTGGTGTTGAGTCCTCTAGCAGAAATATGTCTCAGTCTCGCTTCCAGAATAGCAATCAGGAACTATGGGGCCGTAAGAGGAAAGTTTCCAATGCCAGCACATTTCATCAAAATCCTTAAGAGGACCTCTTTAGTTTGAGTACTGATAAAGCATTTTCTTGTCACCGATGACTCATCAGTCAATAGCTTTTGACATATGCTTTTTTTTCTCAAAAAACAACAACCTTTTCAAGTGCCTAGCACAGAAACACAGAGATACCTATCTGGATTTTAGTTGAGTTAACGCCCTTTTTAAGGTCTATCCTGTCTCTAAACTGTATGTTGATGTGCAAATTTGTTTTGGTTTTACAGTGCAAGTCAATGAAGGAGGACTTTTGAAACTTGATTTCGATTTGAAGTCCAGATCAAAGCAAGTCCAGATTAATGCAAATTGGATTGGGACCAGATCCAGATAATTAAATTGGGCTCCAAACTACACAAGGAGCCCCATTCACAACTCTTATGTCCCCCCCCCATAAATGGATTTTCATAAAACAAAAGACCCAGGGATTTAAATTATTTAAAAACTTTTTGATTACAGTTTCCAGAACACCATAGCCAATGTGTCCATTGTCATGCTGTCTGGAAGATTTTGGGTTTACTAGTCTGTAAATATAGCAATAAAAAGAGCTCCCAAGACCAACTATGGCATGTTTTTTCTGAAAGCATGTTGGTACATTCACCTTTTTGACCTTGTACACTATTACAGATTATTGCGGAGGTGTAAATATTCCTTCCCAATAGACATTCTTCCCAAATGAATCATGATGAAGTGTTATCAGAAGTCAACTCAACCCTGAGTACTTCAGTAGAGTCCAAAGTCTTGTTGCCAAAGACTCCTCCATTCAGCACAGCAATAGATAAGTAAAATATAAAGGAAAGCTAGAAATTTGGATTTACTCACTCAAAGCCCCATAAGGTTTTTTAAAAAAACCTTATGAACTATTCTAAGAGCCCAAGTGATATTGGTAATTGGAAAATCCTACACATGGGGGAAGGTGTTAGTGATACATTCTATTTTAGAACAATGCAGCCAAAATTCCAATATAAAAAAAAATTGAGGAAAAAGATGGGGAGAAAAAGTGAAACAGTGATCACATGCACAAAAATCCAAATAAAAAGCAAGTCAGGTTCACATAATTAGTTCCTATTACCTGCATGAGTAGAAGCTTGGGTTTCAAAGCATATACAAAGTGCATGATTCTCTAAGAGAACATTTTTCAACCATGCGGTTAGAACCAGCATGGTGTAATGATTTGAGTGTTGGACTACGACCCTGGAGTCCAGGGTTTTGTTCCCCACTCCACCAGGGAAACTCATTGGGTGACCTCAGTGCATCAAACACTCTCAGCCCCAGAAAACCCTGTGATAGTTTCACTTTAGGGTGACCTAAGTCAGAAGTCAGAAATGACTTGAAGGCACCCAATAGCAGCAGTTAAACTTTGCCCATTTATTTAAGCAAAAATGAAACCACTGCCCCATATTAATTCTGCAACTCCCAAAAAAGTTTACATTGCATGCCAAATTTCTAACATTGTAGTAACTTAAAACTTCAGTTGAGTGTTTAGAAATAGAATAGAAATTAGAGTAGGCAAAGAAAAGGATAAGGCAATGTTACCAAGAGAATACAAATACAGCAAATAGAAAAGTTCTAAGTGTAAATGATTTTCATTGTTTCACTCTTTGCAATGATAGAAATTTGAATATTGAAGGAAAAGTTGATGAGATGGCAGATTCCTATGGAGAGCAGTGCCCTCATGGCCTCTGTTGGTACCACTCTGCCCCTGCCCCCCCTCTGCATGACTTGTTCAGGATTTGCAACAAGTTAGGTAACAGATTCCTTTTTTAAAAAAATAATAACTTTCCATGCACTTCCTAAAGAAAGATAAAATCAATAAATCAATAAAATAATGGAACATCAAAACAGAGACATGTGCAGTGGAGAAAACATTAGAGCTCAATTTAAGTCTCAGGCCAATAGCCTTCTTGAACAAATATGTCTTTAATAAAATGATTTAAGGCCAAGAGAAAGAATAAAATGAATATCTGGAGGCAGGAGGTTCTAAACTTGGGCACGACCAGGGGGAAGTTCTTTCTGAGCCCTCCATGACTTCCAGGTAACGAATGCATTCCCTGCTTAACCTAAGCAGTGGTGGGCAGGCTTGTATGGGAGGAGATGATTTTTGAAGTGTTCTAGACACAAGCCTCTCAGAATTTAAAAGACACACTCCACATAATGAGTTATACATTGAGAAGAAACAAATTGGAAGCCAGAGCAGCTGTTTTTACAATGGTGTCATGCTTTCCCAGTGCTGAGCACTCATTGGGATGCTGTTGCATGCTAAACCAATTTAATCTTCTTTGAAAATAGCCCATCCAAAGTGATTTCCAGTAATCCAGTCTTTACTATTTGTGAGGTGATCAGCACTGATAGATGACAATACTCATTTCTTGGACTTGAGGTAAGATCCAATAGAAATCCAATTCCTGCTGTTATCCTGTATCAAGAGATCCATGTGGTAAGTCAGCCAAATGGGAAATTAGATGCTTTTTCTCGGCAGAAACACATTCATTTGAAGACACTGTAAGTATAGCTTGCCTATCTAGAACACGAGTAATAAGATTTCTTTCTGCTGATATAAGAATTGTGAGCACTTTCTTGATTAAATCATGCAATTCCAAGTAAATTTTCCAGAGTCTATCAGATACGCTTGGATTCAAGAGAAATCCAAATCTACAAGTTTAATGTGCTTATATGAAGTGATATAAGACAGAAGCAATGGAGTTATTCAACACATATAAAGCCGCTCCTGACCTATGAGTCTAAGAGCTGTAACACAAAAGAATGGATACCACTATAGCAAAGTACCATATGTTTAAAAAAAAGTCTGTCTTCCTTCTCTGACCCAATGGACTAGGGTTCCTCTAGTGGTGTATTCAGGATATAATACAGTGCAAAATACATAATCTATTTTCTGTTGTAAAAGAAATGGGAAAACGCAGGAAGCATGCTACTACACAACAGAGTTGACCAAGAAGGACTGCCTCTTCTCCACCCACTATTAAATTCTGCAGTCTTGGTGGGACAAATGAACAATATGTCCTCATTTGGAAAGAATGCAGGTTTCACTGCAGCTGTCACATCTAAAACATCTTCCCAGCCTCACATGGTTCCTGGGTTTCAGGATTAATTGAAGAAAAATCTCTCACAGTCCATCTTTTCCTTCCACCTTTCTTTGGGTTGGAAAAATCATGAATTGGATATATTCATATGGGGTTCTTTCCTGCTCCTGATACATCGATTTGTCCTCCTCCATTGAATAAACTAGGTGACAACTTCCATCTGAAAGTATGCTGCTTCTTTCTAAACTTGTCTAGTACAAGCTACTTAGAATGCAAATTGCACTGGTGTTTTTTTTAATGCTGTTTGTCTGATTTCTACGCTATCACTTACCTTGATAAAGCTTCTTAATTGAAGCCTGGTGTTTAATTGGAATCTGGAGCTTCTTAATTGGATTGTGATGTTTATGTGTCAGATTGCTCTTTCACCAAACTGGAATAAGGGTAGAACAGGTCAAACCTGCTCAGTGACGGCTGACACCCTGTTACTTTGGTGCAGGCCTACCCGGTGATAGCACTAGATATCTCTTTTGATATCAAAACCATTCGGCCTTCCTCTGCCACCCTGCTCCACGTGTTTGCGAGGCCTCCGGACAAGCACATACACAGGTGTGGCTGGTAATTGTTGGACATTCCATTCTCCACCTAGGCAGGCAGAACAGAGCCACTCTGTTGCCTCAGGGACCCCCCCTGCAAACACCCTTTTGCTTAAGCACGACACTAACAAAGGCGCCAGGCCCCGAGCCGATAGTCTTACAGACCCAAGCTAAGCACCTTGCTTTTGCATACTGGCTACACTATTGTTAAATCTGCGCTAAGCCGATCATGTTAAACTTGACCTTTTCCAAAGCTTTGTCCTGCTCCAAACTCACATTGTTCTCACCGAGTAAGGCATGGCCTGCAGGCACAATTCACCCTATAAAAAGCCCCTGATTCCGAGACCAACTCGGATCACTTGCCACTCGGACAGCTTGGATCGCTCCCGATTTCAATCCAGCCTTGCTGCTGCTGTGTCTGGTGAGCTGTCCCCTTAGCAAGCCGTGCTGAGCTTTCTTCCCTACCATCTTCAAGCTTCTTCAGAACTACGAGAAAAGGTGTCGTATCACCCATTTCCCCCCAAAATCCGTATTTCTAATTCTTCCGTTAGCTGTGTGATTGTGGTGTCTTTACTGTTTTTCCGTCTTTTTAATAAAAATATCATTTTTGCTGTTTTAAAACTGTCTGACTACTTAACTGACCTGACCTGACCCTGTAGGCACTGGGTTATAAGATCCCTGTTAAGTTTTATTTATTTATTTATTTGTATCACGCCTCTCCATATGGATCGAGGCGGTGAACAACTTACAAATAGCATGTATTTCGAACATTTCTATACATGCCCCCAACAAGCTGGGTACTCATTTTACCGACCTGCGAAAGGATGGAAGGCTGAGTCAACCTTGGAGCTGGGCAGGATCGAACTCACAACCTTGTGGCTTGCAGTACTGGCATTTAACCACTGCACCACCAGGGCTTCCATGCCTCTCACTAGCTTAAGTGAGTGCTCCAGTTAATTCCCCCAACTTGGTATTATTGTGTTTTGGTTATTTGGGCGCCCCTCTCAGGACCCCCCCAGAGAACAGGGTAACAACCCCACTCCCAGACAAAAACCAATTGACTGTGGAGTTCCTCTCATTCATGATAAATGATGAACTGAGTTGTGCTGATAGTAATTTTTTAAAATTTTTATTAATTATGAAGAAAAAACAAAACATAACACCATGTGATTACCATAAAAGTGAAAAAGAAAATGTTGTAATGAAATAGCTTACATTGTTATTTCTTTCCAGATCCTTTATCATCATATATTTATTCCACGTTATATATCATATTGCTTATATATTTTAGTTACATTCTTAAATCTGTCCTTTTCAACTATATTTAACCTATTGCTGTTACTATGTTGTAAGGACACTTGTATTTTATATAAATCTAATTCTTCTATTTCTTTCTTCTTCAGGCATAATTTTTTAAAAAAATTTCTTTAAATTATTTTTATTAAAAAAAAGTGATATCAAACACTCAGATTAATCAACACGATCATTATTTTCCAAAATATGAATAAAACAAAGGAGAGAATCTCTGTACATTGATTCATATCTAGCCAAATATTTATATCACCTCTACTTTTATTATATTCCGTTGTCTATCTTTTTTTTTCTCCCATCCTATATTGTTATCTTTCTGTATTATTCTTTTCCTTCCTCCTTCCCCTCGTTTGAACTGCTTTTATTTCTGCTTTTTCTCCGAGATCTCTTATTCTGATTACTTTTATTTTTGTAGACTTGTCTCTTCATTGTCATATCTCTTCCTTAAGAAATTTCATTGCCAAACTGTTATATTTTAGCTTATTTCTTACTTGTTACTTTACTGTTGGCATAACTTTACCCAGTTCTCTTATAATTTTTAAAATATTGATAGATCTTATGTTTTCTTATGAGTGTCTGTTAATTGTCTGATATCTTCCATTAAGGTCTTTCTGGGTAATTCTCTAGGATTTTTTTATGTCTTGAGCCCTCTTGAATAAAAAGACCACTAAGAACTGATTTTAGTGTATCCCACAAGAGTGCCTCTGAAGTAACAATAGATCTATTTTCAAAGTAGAAATGTCCAATAGCAGTTTTAATATATTTCCTATAGGAGTCTTGGAACAGAAGTGAGGAATTGAATCTCCAAGTTTTTGGAGTATATGTGTTGGTTTCCAGTGTTCAATCCAATGTTATTGGAGCTTGGTCAGAATGCAGGATTGTTTCAATTGTAGAATTTAGAACATCTTCTAGCAGGGATTTTGTAATTAAAAAATGATCTATTCATGAATAGGTTTTATGTGTAGCTGAACAATAGGTATAATCCTTCACAGTTGGGTTAAGATATCTCCGAGGATCAATTAAGCCTGCTTTATTTATTACTTTCAAGATAGGAGTTGTTCCAAGTGAGGTGTTGATCTATCTAAATTATAGTCTAAAACATGATTGGAGTCCCTTTCTATTATATCACCTAAGGCAGCATCGCCTAAAATAGCATCATCTGAACTTTGTAAGTAGGTATTCATAAATTTTGTTTGACCAACATTTGGTGCATAGAAAGTACTGAATGTGTATGTTTTGCCCAACAATTTTCCTGTGAGGATCAGGTATCTACCATCTGGATCTCTTTCGTATTGTCTATTTGAAATGTACAGTCTTTGTTTAAAAGAATAGCAACATCTTTAGCTTTTCCTGACCCCCCAACTACTATCTGGTCTCTAAAAAATTTTGAGGGGAAAATTGGATCTGTTCCTCTTCTATGAGTTTCCAGTAAAAATAAAATATCGGGTCACAGATGTTTAATAAATTTTAATATTTTCCCTCTCTTATGTACTGAACAGAGACCTCTAACATTGAATGATACAGTTCTAATCTTATTCATGGCTAACATTAAAATGCTTAAGTAAGTTTATTCCTCCTTTTGTTGATTCCTTTAGTATTCTATATACACTGCTATAGTGCTGTTATTCCACTTTCAACATCCTGTGGAATTCTGGGGTTTGTAGTTTACTGAGGCCAAAGAGCTCTCTGGCTGAGAATTCTAAAAGTCCCTCCCTACACTGCAAACTCCAGGATTCCATAGGATGTTGAAAGTGGAATAATAGCACTATAACAGTGTAGTGTGGAAATGGCCTTAGACTTACTATGTAATTGCTGTAAAAAGATCAAACCTTGTGTCAGAAATCCTCAGGAAGGATATTCTATTGGAAGCTGAAGATCTCTTTCCTGATTGCACATTACCTGCTGAGGCCTTGTAAAGATATAGCTGGAGTCGGGATTTTTTGTCCCAATGTGTGCTTTAATGCTTATTCCCCCGCTCTGGAGAGATCCTTCTGGAGTTCTTTATTGTGCATTACTGTTTTATCTGTCTTATTTTTGTTGTTGGCAAACTTGTTTACCTTGTAGCTCACATCTAATTCCAAATAATTTATGGTACAATTAAAAAGTAGTGGTTGCAGTACAGATGCTGAGAGGTTCCCACAATTCACATGCCGCCATAAGAAGAACTACCCATTTAGTAATTTTCTCTACATCCTGAAATTGGATTGCTATGGTCTGTACCCCTTAGAGAACTCCTTTTCTTATCCCAGGGAGGTTGAATTTGTTCAGGAGCCTGTGGTGAGGGAGAACATTTCCAAGGTCCAAGTAAACTACTGGATTCTCTGTCCATGTACTGGGTACACTCTGAAAGTTTTCTAGCATAACATCCAGTCTGAAGAAGAATCTTCAAAAGGCACTAACTATTCTGTTATTTTTTTATTGGTCCTAATAAAAGTGATGTTTATATCTATTTATTCAGATGTGCCAACATAGTGGCAAACATTATATACATAGACAGATCCAATTTAAAGCTTTTTCTGGTGCCTTTCTTTATATATATATGTATATTTTATTGAAGTTTTACACACACACAAAAATACCCACCCCCACTTCCGAGTATCTTTTTTCCAGTTGAGTTTGTGTTTATATCCCATTTATACATTATTTCTATTTAAGAGTTAATCACACTATTACTTTTAACATTGTTACATTCAACTTATACTTATTCTATAACATCCTTAATTTTCTTTACCAACATTTCCAATACTCTTCCTTTGTTTCTTCTTTTCCTCATTCCTTTATCCAATTCAAAACTTCTTGCCATTCTCTTTCAAAGTTCTGGATTGGTTTATTTTTAAGTGAAAAAGTTAACTTTTCTATCTCTACCATATCCAGAACTTTTAATTTCCATTTTTTTATGTCAATATAATTTCCTTCTTTCCAATATTGTGCATATGTCATTCTTGCAGCAGTTATTACATATAACAATGTTTTCTGATAAGATCTTATTTCTCTTTGTTGCCGCAACATGTTCAGCAAATAAAATTCTGGCTTCATTTCAAAGTTTAAACTGTACATTCTTTGAATTTCATCATGTATTTCCTTCCAGAATTTCCTTGCTACCTTACAATTCCACCACATGTGAAAGAAGGACCCCTCTTTTCATCACATTTCCAACATTTTCCATTCCCATTTTTTGTTATTCTTTTCAACCTTACAGGTGTCATGTATCAATTCTTATCAATATTATCTTATCAAAATTTTCTTTTCAAAATTATATGAGGGAACGTACTCAAATTACAATCTATTATAACATTTTATTTTACAATCACCAGTTTCTTTTTTCAGCTCAACATCCACCCATAAAAATTTTATATGAACCTGTATTGTCCTCTAGTCTTCTTCCTATTTCTTTCTTATCCAAACAGTTCAGTTCTCAGTCTTTTCAAATCTCTTTCTCTTCTCGTTGAAGAAAGGAGAGATCCCTTGTACTTTTCCTTCTAATTTCAACACCCCCCAAAGACGCAATCCTTTTTATTTCTTCACCCCTCTTGCTGAGGCTAATCCACTGTCAATACTAAAAATGCTCTTACTTTGCCTCTCTTCCTGAGGCTATTCCATATCAGGTTTAAAATAATTCTCTTCACTTATCTTCTAGAAGCTAATCTAATTTTCAAAACGACATGAAAATTCCATGTTTCTCTCTCTGTCTCTGTCCTGTCCTCTTTTACCTTCTATTTTGTCTATCTTTCCAGCAATGTCCTCAACCTTCCCTTTCTCTCCTTTTTTAATGTTAAACAATTAGTTCCATTTTCCATTAATCCTCCATATTATTTAAATCGCCCAAACTTTGTCTGTCATCTATTATCAATATAAAAGTATTTTAAAAGTTTTATTCTGCTTACCAAAGTTCCAGGTCCTGCGCACTTCCGCTCGTCCGGACTTTCATACTTTCGTACTTTCGCTCCCTCACACTTAGGCCCTTTTCACATGTGGGCGGCAAAACGGGGCAAGCCACGCCAAAACGGGGCTTACCTTGTTCCGTCGCCGCGCAGAGCATAGTGTTTCGCTGCTCCACATGCTTGCAGCATCCAGCGGCATCCATGGTACTCAGCAGCACCCAAAATGGCGTATTTTGACTGGCGGAGCCTCTCCACCAATCGGAGAAGCTCACCAGCCGTAAATCCTGCCCCTGCCAGATTTGCAGGGACGCTCTTTCGTGCGTCCGCAAATCTACACGGACGCTGCTACGGGGCTGGATGGGGCTGCATGCCCCGTGCTTTTTGAAAACCACTTGAAAAGTGGTTTTCAAAAAGCACGCGGTGCTGGCACTTCTGCTCGCCCCAGCGTGGATTGGGGTGTGGAACTACACAAAAGTAGCCCGCCCCAATCCACTCTATGGTGTAGACCTCCGTTAGAGGTTGCTCTACACCATTTTTTTTACTTCGTGTGAAAAGGGCCTTACTCTCTTCTTTATTTTTCCAGATTCTGCTCCTTATAGTCTCTTTTCTTACTAATGAATAGACCCACTGATGCCTTGGGACTTACCTAGGTGTAAGTGACTCTTTTCAATATCCTCCCCAAACTCAACCGGATCTCTTCCTCCTGTTCTTTCCTTTACAAAAGGTCACTCGCCAGCGCTTCTTTGTTTCCCTGCTGCAAAGCTGCAGCTTGGCTCCATCCTCTTGTCCCGTTCGCATCGATTCCTCCTCTCCTTCTCTATTGACACCAGGGCGGTCTTGGACTCCATGAGCAGCTCCGCTCCCCCTACCTGCTAAGGGGGTACTTTTTTGAGGGGACTCTATTGTTTCCCCAGTGGCTTTACAGCGGTTGCCCAAACTAAATTCTCAGGCTACCTACCGCGTCGACATCTTGCCGGAAGTCTTTTCGGTGCTTTTCAATGAAAAGTCTTTTTTATTTTTTATTGAATTTTTAAAGATAATGTAGAAAAAGGAAAAAAGAGAAGGGGAAAATTGCATAGGATACAAACATGAGCTAGGCATACATGTTAATATAACTTGATCATATCTTCATTTTCTTGAAGCTGACATCTGTAGCAGACGTATTCCTGTGCAGCTAAAGCAGTAAGATCTTTTGACTAGTGAAATGTTGAATGTTTATCTTGTGAACTCTGGGGCATAAGTCTTTTAGCCATTATAAGAATACAACCATATTGACCATCAGTTAAATTACATCCCAAGATGTAAAGGTCATGTGGATCTACAAAGACTAACATTCTTCTGTTACAAAATGAATATGCTGCAGTATCTCTAACAAGGATGAGTCACCACTGAGCACATCACAGCAACAAGGAAGCAGTATCTGTATTATGTTACGTACGTTACTTGAAAAGTACTTGAAATATAATGTTGTTGTTGTTGAGCTGAACATCTGAAGGGAGAGAAAGGACATTCCTGTTATTAGATGAAAAAAAAAGTATTACATTCTTAATTATTCTCAGTTACCTCAAGGAGAGAATTAAAAAAAATCTGAATACATTTAAAAAATTCTTATAAAGTAAAAAAAAAAATTGCTAGTGAATTTTGTCCAACAGTTTTTCAGCATTAAGTCAAATGATGACAGCAGGGTGGGGGTCTTCTAGTATTTAAAGCAACAAATTTAAATGATCACCTTCCTGTTTACGACAAGTAAAATCTGCCAGGGCTTTGTAAATTAATATAGTTATTACATTTTGAAGCCTATTAGCTAGAATTGTAGCTAATATTTTAACATTGGAGTTTGGTAAATGTCTATAGTATGATCTTTAACTGGTTTAAGAACAGCAGAAATACAACTTCATAAAAAGGCAATTGGAAAGGAATTCGACTTAAAAATCTTCAGATGCAAACAGAAATGTCAGTAAATCAATAGATCTGAATGCTTTTTGTGCCATTCAAGGGTACAAAAGGGGTCAGATTCAGGAAAGATTCAGAGGGGACAAATAATATGCTTTCAAGAAATTGGTAGATATCCATTCTTCCACCTTCAGTTCATGCAATACATATTCTCTCCCAGGCAAATGAGCTGTTAATCCTGGCATCTGCATTCCTTTTTATTGCTTGTGATAACTGATCTTAAAATATCCCAGTTAAAATCATTTTCTGATTTCTGTGTGCTCCTTACCACACCCCCCATTGTTTCTAAGGTGATGCGGGTGTTTATAGTGGAGGTGACTTTTATGTAGGATTCATCTTGTTGGTAAACTCCTTCATCCCTTTTGTCCCCACTGCCAACCTCTGCCTTCTGAAGACTTCTGGTTACTTTGCTGAGTGGATTTAGAATACCCTAAATAATCTAAATTGATCAATGTGGTCAACCCTAAATTGGTCAATGTTGCCAATGTAGATAGCCAGATATCTAATCCAGCAATTCACAAGTCATACTTAGACAGAAGCAACATTAGAAGCCAAAAGAAATCTCAGCAGAAAGCACGCATTCATACCTGTTTTGGATTTCTTCCCTGAATGGGCATCAAATTGTGGCTATGTATGAAGTGCACAGAAATCCACATAAACTCATGCTAAAATATATGACTTCACAAAAAGATCATCTGAGAAAGAGGAGCCTATCTTTATGGAAACTTCAGCCAATTAAAGGGTGTGTACTCTTCCAGGTTAGCAGGGGAATTTAAGGGATGCATTAATTTAAACAGCAACCCAACCTCCTCTTTCCTTCAGCTGGAATAATTTTCCAATAGTGATTCCTGTCTTTGGCTTCACATAGGCATTTTAGAAAACTGCAATATGTAGTTTGAATGTAATAAGAAAAGAGCATGCCAAGGATGTAAAATTTTAATATTTAATCCAGTTATCCTAGCTACAGCCCAGGAAGCCAATAGCTGTATTGCAAACTACCTTCCTTTGTAGTATCACTATTACACACACACACACACACACACAGGGAAATGAGGTAATGATATATGTAAATAAGATAATGGAACTGTCTCACAAATAATTTATTGCTATTCCTAGAAATTATCATGTCATGATAAATTCATTTAGGCCACAAGTAAAGGACCAGGCAATTTAGCTTGTATGGTGAAGTTTTCCATCTAAAATTATGTCATTAACATTATTAAAATCTCCCTTCCCTGTCTAATTGCCATATGCAGTCATAGGTAATGGTAGTCAAATGGATTAAACAGTCATGAAAGATATCAGGAGAATTCAAATTCGGGCCATATAAAGTTATCAGAGCAATTGGCATATTTGAAATTTTCACATATAACCTAAGGAAGTTACCTTCTGTATCTACGGTGATTTGAAAGTGAATAATTCTTGTAAATGACAGCATTTTTTTTTTACTTTTGCAGAATTGCCACTTATATAAACCTCTGTGATCCAATATTAACAAAGTTGATATTTATTTAACATTAAAAGATCAATCTCCTACAAAAGAGCAACATCAGTTTTCAGGGTTTTTTTTCCCAGCTTTACAAGAACCTGCTTCTTTTATGAAGGTTCCTTAAGCCTCTAACATTCCATGTAATAATATTTTCAGACACGTTAAATTATGGGAAAAGGTCTTAGCCAAAGAGGGGGAAAGCCTGTCCCTATGTATGCTTGACATATGCATTAAAAAAAGAAACAGTTGTGTTGAAAAGAAAAGAACACAACAACAAAAACAAAAGAAAAGCAAGAAAGAAGAAAGAAAAGAAAAACGAAAAGGAAATAAGGATACAGTGCAGTGCTTCCAGTTGGGAGGGTGACATATCGATTGCATCTCATATTCATCCCCAAACCTCCAGTCAGATCTGTCAAAAGCAAAAACCATCACTTTACTAAGAGCCATTATAAATTGCATTTCCACAAGCAAGACTTCTTACATGGTTCCTGCATCACAAAATGAAGAGTAGTTGTCCATGTTTTTAACAAACTTTTCATTTGAAACTAAGGCCCTTTCCTCACGAGCCTATTAAAACGGTGCAGAGCGACCTCCAACAGAGGTCTTCTGCACCGTGGAGTGGACTGGAGCGGACTACTTTTCATAGTTCTGCACCTCAGTCCACTCCGGAGCAACCGGAACTGGTCATGCAGCGTGCTTTTTAAAAACCTCTTTTAAGAGGTTTTTAAAAGACGGAGCACGTGACCCCGTGTCGCTCCATCCCTGCGCTCTGGTGCAGATTTGCAGGTGCGCACTAGTGTGCATGTGACTTGTGGATCGCATTTTGCCCCTTCCTGTTCAATAAGGTGCTGTGGAAAATTCTTGGGTTTTTTTTTTGTTTTAGAAAATAAAGGCCATTTAAGATTTCATTTACCTTAACACTAACAATGCCGTTCATTTCTCTATTTTATCTAATAGATATAAGGCCAGATAGCTTAGCTCTATTAAAGGGTTCAGAAAGTACAGCCCCCACACATAGAAGGTCACCTGCAAGTCTGGTCATTTAGTGGAGAAGGCAGAAGTGAGGATACTTGCAAAAAGCAGATAAACTTTTCCAACCTCTGCTTCACACACACACACACACACACACACACACCATCTCCAAAGGTGGGTTAAACACATGAGATGTGACAATGGAAGTTGTACTCTTGAAACTTTTGAGTACTATTTCTAACACCAAATACAACACTTTTCCTCAACTCTGCCTTGCAATACCAGGAGTAGGATAATGGCAGTTGTAATCTTAGAATCATTTTCTAAACCATCTATTTTGAATGAAAAATTTACCACTTTTCCCTCTCAGTTGTTAAGCATCCTCCAAGCAGAGGGCCCATTGACCATGCCAGTGAGGGATTTTCCACTGTCAGAATTTACCCCTTGCAAGTATGGAAACCAGACTGTGCAAGGTCTTTTAAAGAATAAAGCCAGATAATAAATAGCTCTGTAAGTCAATTTGAAAGGAATGAATGGAAGGCTTGTTTTCCAACTCCTTTCTGAACCCACCTTGCATTCACTAAATATTCTCTCAGTCCCTTCCCTTCCCACTCGAGAGACACTGTTACCTCCAGCGTTCAGATTTCGGACTCAGAGAACCTGTCTCAGCCATTGGTCAGACAATTGCTATTCCTTCCTTTTCCTCACTTTCAAAGAAAGAACAGGAGGCTCCAAGGTACTGTGCACGTGCCTTCAAGTCACCTGCCAACTTATGACAACCCCATGAATTTGATATGACTTTCTTAGGCAAGGAATACTTGCAGGTAGTTTTTACCAGTTCCTTCCTCTAAAAATAGGCGATAGTATCTGGTATTTGTTGACAGTTTCCCATCCAAGTACTAACCAGGGCTGACCCTATTTAGCTTTCAAGATCAGACAGGATGTGGTGTTACCAGCCTATACGCCCCTCCTCCATGATATGGTTTGACTGGCAAAACATATATTTAATTTGAAGAAAAATATAAATTATATGCTGCTATGACTGTGAGCAGGCTGCCAAAAAGGAAACTGGCAGCACAACATGTGTTGCAAAACTAGGTGAGGACAAGACAACAGGGAATAGCTAGGTCATAGCCATGGAAATTTCCAGATAATAGACTTGCAGATGTCCCTTAACTCAACTTTAGGCACAGTAGCACTGAAACTGCTTCCATGAAAGGACTGGTTGTCTTCGACCTTCTTCCTTTGTCCCCCCCCAAATTCTCCTTTGTCCTCTCACCTGTCCAGCAATTAAGGAATTATCACGATTCCCATCAGTCTCTTTGTCAACTAATGCTAAGGCCATTCGCTCATTCCTGACTCGATTGTCCACTCCTCGGGTCCCATTGTTTAGAGCCATTTACACCTCCCCCCTCAGGGCAGAAATAGGGTATTTAAACCTCGACTTTGGACTAGCCAACTCTTAGTACTTTTGGCATTCTGACTGTCACTCTGCTGCTGTAGTTCCTGATTTGTACTACCCATGGACCTCTAGTCTAAGGGATGATTGCTTCTTCACTTCTTTCCAGAGTGGTAAATATCACCCATTTTGCCCTAAACTCTCACTATCCAAACCTTTCCTCCCTTTTCGTTCGGTTAGCCTTGTGGGATTGTGAGACTGCTTTGATCATGTGTGTGTGATTGCAGTTCCCTCAACAGAACAAACAAGCTTACTTTTGGATTGCTGGACAGTTTTTCCCTGCATTAGTATCAGTATACATAAGTGTAAAAGATCTCAAAAGGTTACCCTTCTCTCTCATGTCTCCTCTTTGAGCTAATATTTTCTACTGGTTCACGGAGGCACTGGCATCATGGGTGGACCCTTGAGCCATCCATGTTTTGGGGTAACACTGATGACTTTAAGTGCTCTAAGATCAGCAGAGGAATATATTTCATAAACAAGTACAAATAAAAAGATGATGAGAACAAAGCACTGAAGAATTATATAAAATAAATGAAAGGATGGGAGATTAATTCAACAAAGAACCATTTGAAGATGAACTTACAGTTTTAGAATTTCCTCCCTTCCCTTTTTAGAAAGTGAAGTAGAAGGTGCATTCAGGGCTCTTAGGAGAAATAAATCACCATGAACAGACGGCACAGCAATAGAGCTGCTTCAGTCTACAGAGACAGCATTTATTCTAGTTCTAACTAAATTCTGTCAGCAAATATGGAAAACAAAATAATGGCCCACAGGTTGGAAATGCTCAAGAAAGGGGGTAGTATCCACAGGCCATTCCATTAATCTCCCTCTTAAGCAAACTCATGTTCTAAATTCTACACCAAAGACTTTCAGCATATATTGAGTAAGAAATGCCAAATGTCCAAGCTGGGATCAGGAAAGGAAGAAGCACTAGGAATCATTTTGCAAACATACACTGATAATTTAGAGCACCGAAGAATTTCGGAGGAAAATCAGCCTGTGCTTTGACTGGATTGACAAGCTGGAGCAAGTCCAGAGGAGGGTGACCAAAATGGTGGGAGGCCTGGAAGCCGTGCCCTATGAGGATAGACTTAGAGAGCTGGGTATGTTTAGTCTGCAGAAGAGAAGGTTAAGAGGGGACATGATAGCCATGTTTAAATATTTGAAGGGATGCCATGTAGAGGAAGGAGAGGGCTTGTTTTCTGCTGCTCCAGAGACCAGGACAAGGAGCAATGAATTCAAGCTACAGGAAAGGAGATTCCACCTGAACCTCAGGAAGAACTTCCTGACAGTCAGGGCTGTCCGGCTGTGGAATATGCTGCCTTGGAGTGTAGTGGAGTCTCCTTCCTTGGAGGTTTTTAAGCAGAGGCTTGATGGCCATATGTCGGGAGTGCTTTGAGGGTGTTCCTGCATGGCAGAGGGTTGGACTGGATGGCCCCTGTGGTCTCTTCCAACTCTACATTTCTATGATTCTATGATTCTATGAAAAAAGTGATGTCTCTGTGTCCTGATGTATAACCTTTGCTCAGGACAAGAGGCTACTGTCAGGACAGATTATGGAGAAAGAGAATGGTTTGCAAACAGCAAGTGAGTCAGGCAAAGCTTCCTTTTATCACCCTATCTGTTTATCTTGTATGTAAAGCAGGATTAGACTTGGAGGAAGGTGGCATGAAAATTGGAGGAAGAAACACCAACAATTTAAGATATGCAGATGACACGATACTACCACCAAAATGACAAACAACTCAAATAAGTGCTGGAGAGGGCCTGAGGATCTGTGAAATGAGGGGAAGCTACAGCAGGTTATGTCCACAGATCAGCATAACGCTCAGTGCATGGCAAAATTGATGTTACTTTTTTGGATTTTTAAAAAAATATTTTTGAGCTGTGGTTGGTTGAATCTGTGGATGCAGAACCCATGGATACAGTGGGCTGATCGTATAACCGATAGATATATAACTGTCTGGACTAGAAAAAGGAAGGTTACATGTCCAGATTCCCTTGTACAGGGCATCAAGCCTAGAAAACAGATAAACGTCTACTTTACCTGCCATCAATGGAAATAAGGCTGTAAGTGTGGGCTCCCAACTAGCTAGGACTGTAACTTCTCACTTGGAAGATAGGGCCATGAAAAATTTAATGGAGATCATGAAAAATTTATGCAGGCACACAACTGCCAGTGAGGGAAATGGCTATGTGTATGTGCATCTGTGAGGTATCTAGGCCCCACCACAAGCTGTAGGCTTCCTTTCAGCCATAAGGCCTTGGCTGCTTTCCCCACATGAGGCCTCAGGGGCCCCAAACTGAAAATAATAGCAATAGCAATAGCATGTATTTCTATACCGCTTATCAACTGAGTGTTATCTAAGCGGTTTACAATGTGTTTTAGCTAATTGCCCCCAACAAGCTGGGTACTCATTTTACCGACCTACGGAAGGATGGAAGGCTGAGTCAACCTTGGAGCCCGGCAGGATCGAACTCACAACCTTGTGGTTGCAGTACTAGCATTTAACCACTGCGCCACCAGGGTGCAGACTTGGCTTCTGGATGGGGAAAAGCTCCTTTCCACAATCAATAATAAATAGACTGCAGGTCTACTACTGTCCTTGGGCACTTTGGCTTTCCATGTGTTCCAACCCACAGCAAAAAAAACAAAAACAAAAAACAAGCAAGCAAGCACATTTCAGATATTGCAGCAGTCACTGTCTCCAGTGAATCACCAGACGGAAACGGAACTCTGGAGGAGGCAGTGCGAGCTTACACAATTTAGGTGCCACTGGCATGCTATGTATGAAGCCATACAGACTCTGATGTTGGCCCATGAACTCTTTTGGCCCACTGAATAAAACATCCTTGCTGGGACCAGACAACTTAAGTTGTGAGACAGCATTCTTTAAATTGATAATTTGCATCTGTTTGAATTAAGTTGCATTGTAACATACCTTCTTTCATCTTAGATGTACATTTAAAACATTGAAATATTCTGATGCAGTTAGGTTTGTCTTGAATTCAGTAGATAAGTCTTTTTGTAGCTTTGTGATGGTAACTCTTGTAAAGTTACTGATATTAGTTATATCAATTATATTAGATTACAACAGGTGATTTTCTGTGAAAGAGTTTAAATATTGTAAAAATATCCTCCAACTATCTCAGTTTGGCAGGGGCAGTCCTGATTCATCCTTTAATGTCCCACTTTTTCAGCCGCTTTTAAAATGTCCATGTTTCTCTCTCCTCCCAAATTTCCCCCATTGTTCTTAGCTTATTTCAATTGCCGCAAACAGTATTTTGCATGCAATTAATTCAGCAGAGGAGAGGGGAAAGAGAAGGGGGGGGACTTACTCTTGCCTATAGCCTGAGACAAAAGCAAACTTCTTCAGCCTCTTATAGCTTATGTGTTCTTCCTCATTAATAACTTTTTCATTCTGACTATGCTATGTTGCTAGGCCACATGTGTCCTAGTTTTCATCTGTGAAATGATGAACAGTAACTGTTATCAGATGCTTCAGGGGTGCTACAGCAATCTGTAAAGATATTTCTGAAGGAACATACTGCATAGTATTCAGATGTTCCCAAACCCATACTTATTACTTGAGGTATCTCTTCCATTTGTTTTGGGACTGTATACCTCTTCAAAAAAAATTTCAAATATTGAATCACATTTTACTGTTTTTGAAAAACTGGAAGCACCCATGAGTTTCTAAAATACATTTGAAATTCAATTAAGTTATCTAAAGCCAAGTGTAATTATAATTTAGCTGTTGTTGCTATATACACTTAAGTCAATTTCAGTTTATAAAATCTCTGTGAATAAGAGACTTCCAAGATATTCTATTGTTAACAGCCTTATTCAGGACTTGTAGTTGTATCTTCCTTCGTTACATCAATTTATCTATATATGATTAGTTAACAGCAATGGGACAATAATTTAAAGGCAAAAAAATAGTGTTCCTGGTGGCTTTACTTCCCATTACTGCATTGTTGAAAGTAGGTTATTAAAGTAATTAACTGTAGCTGGATTCCTGAAACCAGGTGCTCAATTAGATTTTTTTATAATAGTTTTAGTCCCCTATTAACAATATATATGAATAGATATGCACATATGTCCACACATACATATGTCCATTTATTTATTTTGTATCCCACCTTTCTCCCAATATCAGACCTAATATGACAGATAGGATACAAATCTTTAAGAGTTCAAAAAATTCATGTGTATTCCTTTGAATATGCTGCCAAATAATGTGAACTTTAATGTAATTCCAGCTAACTAATCATAAATTGTATTACTGTCAAACTTGATTCATAGTTCAGATATAGCCTTTAGCCCTACAGTCACTATTGATAAATTTCATTCATCAGAGAGTTGAGCCAAGTCTGGCATTCCTCCTCTCTAATCATCATTTGTAGGGTAAAAGCTTTTAGAACTGTTCTGAGATGAGGAAGAAACAAACCTAGCCAAGTCTAGCTATCACATCAGCAGTGTGCCCTTTTGTGGTGTGACCTTGGCACACAGGAATCTGAGGTTGTGTGAAATGTCACATCCATTATCGTCAATGGACTGGACAGCTGAATGCCTGCACTGCCACAGGCATGCGCACATCTTATCCATTGAAGATTATGGAACATGAACATTCACATTTTTGTTTTACATGGGGGTTCCTGCAACAGAACCCCTGCATATATAGATGGAGAACTGTATAATGATTAAAGTGAGGTAAGTTCCATTCTCCAAGTATCAATCCTACAATAGCTGAAATGGCACACTTACATAGGAGTTATCACTAGATTGGGATAATCCTAAAATATGTGGAAAAACCACAGGTCTTAGAAAAGTACATATCTAGGTACCCATCTCCACTCAGTTCCACATACAGCCAAATGATAACTGAGTCTACTCTGAAACCAGAGTACGCTGACTGACCATAGTACAAAGCCAAAACTACAGGCAGGTTGCAAGAGTCAAGTAAACCCAGTGCCCCTAGGCAACCAGATGCAAATTAGAACATATTTTCGAAGATCTCTTGACTGCGTACCCAACTTTATCAAAGTTCTTGTTCACTGGACTTCTGTAACCATATGAATGAACGAAATTACAGAAATTACGAAGTCTTCATCAGATTGTTAGAATTGTTAAGGATAACATTTTGTAGCCTTTCCTTTTGATGAAAGGCCTTGTTTAAATCCTGATTATGCTATCTTTAGCTGAAAAAAACAAACTAACACCCTTTCTGCAGGATGTCATCATCCCCCATTGGGGACAGGAGAATGATGGGATCTGGATGACACTTATGGACAACATTGTCGCTTTCCCATTTTTCTCCCATCCCCAGGTAGCACAATTGCACCACAAATCATTGATGGGTCATCAATGACCAGCGATTGCACAGCTTTCACACTGCCTCCTGCACTTATCTTAGGTGTGGAGGTCCTGGAAGCACAGTGGCAGCTTTTTACTGCCCCAGCGCAGCCTGGGACACTGCCCAGCTACACTGCAGAAGGAAGAGGCAGTGCCATCATGTTTCCTCCATTCACAGAGGCAGCCAGTGCAGAGGGGAGCACTCTACTGGGATCCCTGTGGGACACCACCAGATCTGGTAACCTAGAGAAAGGGCCTAAGTCAAAGGATTCTGGCCTTTATAGAATGAGAGTCTACTCTGACAACTGTAGAAGTTTGTAAGGTCTATCTACTATCTTTTAGACAAAGCAGTTGAAACAAAGAGACAAGGAAGTTCGCAATTTGTTTTCAACTTCAATCAGTTGCAGCTATTCTGATAATAGAGTGAACCTTTTAGATGGCTTTTTGATCTTAAATTTTGAGGGAAGACCCCTGCTTCTATAAGTACATTTAGATATGACCTGATATAAACCATGAAATTGTAGTTTGGCATTACACTAGATAGAACTTTCTGACTGAGAATTCTAAGTACCCCTCCCTAAACTGCAAATCCCAGGATTCCATTGGAAGGAACCATGGCAGTTAAAGTAGAATCATAGCACTATATTTGCATACCACTGGAATTTTATACTGTTTTACCCACAACTGTTATGAGTTAAATGAGAGGTCTGCCAGTGCCAAACTTGGGTCTAGCACCATCTAAACTCTTGTTTAACTTGGAAAAGCTGAGAGGAGAGCAACCATGGAAACCAGGCTGAATTTGTTTATCCTGCTGCACCAGATCCACTGCCAACCCCTGCTGTGCATGGAAAATTAGAAGGAAGAACAGATGGACTATCTTAGGAAAAGGCAGGACTGGAAGTAGAGTGTATCATAGTACAAATTTTGCTACAAGTTCTTTTGTTGTTCTGAGTTTAGAAGCCACTTGTATTGTCACCTGAATTCTAATGCTAACACTTTGTAAGGTTTGGAATTATTGTTAGATATCCCAGCTCTAAATCATGTCCTGAAAAACATGATGGTTGGGCATTTCTTTGTGGCACCGCTCAGCAGATTTCTTAAAGTCAGGAGACGATATATATTGTTTTGGGATCATTCCCAGGTATGTCACACCCATATTACACCTTTTAAAAATTAATTTAGCCTCAGATAGTATTGTGAAATAAGTAATTGAAAGGGAACAATGAAAAAATACAAGCTTTGCATGAATAACATCCTGAGCTGAAACTCTGGCATCTTCAGGTAAGATTGGAAAAGACAAATACCTGAAATCCCAGAGAGTTACTGCCATTCATTGCTGACCAGGATGGGGGACGTTTGGGCCTCTGGGTGTTTTGGCTTACAACTGTCATTAACCCTACCCAGCATGGCAAATAGTAAGAGAATGCAGATGTTGAAGTTTAAAACAGCTGGAGGAACAAAAGTTTCCACCTCTGGTGTTGACAGTACTGAGCTAGAAGGAGCAATGATTTGATGGGGTTTAACGAAGGTGCTTGGGTTCCTCTTCATTATTTCTTAAATGAACAAACTATATTACTCAGAGATCAAATAAGTACTTTTGTGCCACTTGTCTCATGCTGTGGAAAACTGCATGAGTTTTCCAAAAGCATTATGGGAAGATTAGTATAGAAAGCATAATGTTGTCATTGTTTCTGTGTCCCAGATCCTGTATAACTTTGAAGAACAGCTTTGACAAAGAAATTAACTGATTTTCTCCTTCAGTTTTGGTTTTGATATGGAGGTAAGTAGAAGACGACACTTTATTTTCTGAAGATCAAACACAAGGACCTCTAGAAGGGACACGTTCCTAGGGAGGGCAGCATAAAGTGGAAATCAATTTTCCATAAGTGTGAAAAACTGGAGCATCTGTACTTCCAGCCCTATGAAGTAGGACAAGCTTGTTACCCTGATCTCTGGAGGTCCCGGGAGGGACACCTAAATAACCAAACAACAACACAACTTTGGGGAAAATTAGCTGGAGCACTCACTAAAGCTAGCGAGAGGCAGGGTAACTTAGCAGGATCTTGCAAGCCAGCGTCTATGGGGTCAGGTCAGTTGAGCAGTCAAATGGGTTAAAATAGCAAAAATGATGTTTATTAAGTACAGACAAATATTAAAGACACAGTCACACAGCTAACTAAAGAATCAGAGATCGACTTGAAATAGGGATTTTTGGAGGGAAATGGGTGATATGACACCTGTCTCATAGTCCTGGAGAGGTCTGAAGGTTAAGTTCGTCGGTATGAAGTCTCAGTACGTGGGACTGAGGGGACAGCTCTCCAAACAACGTGGCAGCAAGGTGCTCTGGAAGTTCGGAGCGATCCGAGGAAAGTCTTGGAATCAGGGGTTTTTATAGGGTGAATTGTGACTGCAGGCCATACCTTACTTGGTGAGAACAATGCGGTTTGGGAGTGGGACAAAGCCTTGGAAAGGTCAGAGTTTAGCGTGATTGACTTAAAGCCGAATTAGCAATAGTGTAGCCAGTATGCAAATGCGGAGCGCTTAGTACAGCTTTGTCAGGTTGCCTGCTTGGGGCAGGGTACCTTTGTTAGTATAGAATCATAGAATCATAGAAATGTAGAGTTGGAAGAGACCACAGGGGCCATCCAGTCCAACCCCGTGCCATGCAGGAACACCCTCAAAGCACTCCCGACAGATGGCCATCAAGCCTCTGCTTAAAAACCTCCAAGGAAGGAGACTCCACTACACTCCGAGGCAGCACATTCCACTGCCGGACAGCCCTGACTGTCAGGAAGTTCTTCCTGAGGTTCAGGTGGAACCTCCTTTCCTGCAGCTTGAATCCATTGCTCCTTGTCCTGGTCTCTGGAGCAGCAGAAAACAAGCCCTCTCCTTCCTCTACATGGCATCCCTTCAAATATTTAAACATGGCTATCATGTCCCCTCTTAACCTTCTCTTCTGCAGACTAAACATACCCAGCTCTTTAAGTCTATCCTCATAGGGCATGGCTTCCAAGCCTCTCACCATTTTGGTCGCCCTCCTCTTGACATGCTCCAGCTTGTCAATATCCTTCTTGAATTGGGGTGCCCAGAACTGGACACAGTATTCAAGATGAGGTCTAACCAAAGCAGAGTAGAGTGGTACCAGTACCTCCCCCGATCTAGACACCATACTCCTATTGATGCAGCCGAGAATTGCATTGGCTTTCTTGGCTGCCACATCACACTGCTGACTCATGTTCAGCTTGTGGTCTATGAAGACTCCTAGATCCCTTTCACATGTACTGCTATCCAGCCACGTGTCCCCCATCCTATATTTCTGTATTCCATTTTTTCTACCTAAGTGTAGGACCTTACACTTCTCTCTGTTGAATTTCATTTTGTTAGCCTGGGCCCAGCTCTCCAATCTATCCAGGTCATTTTGAATTTTGATCTTGTCCTCTGGTGTATTAGCAACCCCTCCCAATTTGGTGTCATCTGCAAATTTGATGAGCATGCCCTCTATTCCTACATCCAAGTCGTTGATAAAAATATTGAACAGCACTGGGCCCAGGACAGAACCCTGTGACACCCCACTAGTCGCTTCTCTCCAGGATGAAAAGCAGCCATTTGTGATCACCCTTTGGGTTCGGTCAGTCAACCAATTACAAATCCAACTAACAGTAGCCCTGTCCAGCCCACATTTTACTAACTTCGTTGCAAGAATGTCATGGGGAACTTTGTCAAAGGCCTTACTGAAATCGAGATATGCTACATCCACAGCATTCCCTTCATCTATCAAGCTAGTAACTCTATCATATCACGCATAGGCAATGAGGTGTTTGCCAGAGAGGTCCCTGAAGTGACAAACCGGTGTTATCTGGCCTGCCTGGATGGAGAATGGAATGTCCAGCAATTATCGGCCGTGCCTGTTTATGTGCTCATCCAGAGGACTCGCCAACACGTGGAGCGGGGTGGCAGAGGAAAGCCAAATTATTTGATATCAAAGCGATATAGAGTGTCATCTCCAGGCAGGCCTGGACCGCAGTAACAAGCTGTAAGCAGAGCTTGGAAAGTTATTTTCTAAAAATAAGTAGTTATACCCATAGGCAAAAATCCAGTTACTAGTCAAAGCTAAAGTAGATTCACTGAATCATCCGCTGAAATGTTGAAGTCATCAGTTAAATTTCATTACTTCAATGAGCCTACTCTAGGTGAATTTAAGCAAATGGATTTAGGCGATAGTTCCACGACTCTTCAAAATGTTTAACTGCCTTTATAAAGAAAAATCTTAAACCCTCACTCTTTAGTTTCTAGTTTCTCATATATACTTATTTTCTAGTTACTTTTTAAGCAAAATCAGAATCAGGGAGAGAGAAGCTCAGAAATAATCAAGTTCCTTCTAAAATAAAACAAATAACTTACCAAAGCAACTTTTATGGGAAAGACATCTCTGGTGCTTGTTGTCCAGTGGTGAGGAAAGCTACATCTGGCTCATCTGGCTCCTCAACAGCAGAGCTATTAAAAGAAAATGTAGAGGTATAAGCATGCTGCGTTCTTTTGCATATAATCAAATTATCATAGCCTCATGTTAATCACTGTGTATTCATATTTGGGTGTAGTAGTGCCTTGCCAGACAAAAAGAATGTTTAAATCCATGGAGGAACTGAGTTAGTAAAGTTAGTTAGTGCAGTTAGAGCTGGGAGTGTTACCCTGACTTCTGGGGATCCCTTGGGGGGACACCATGAGATTGGGCAAATTAGAAGAGCACTGGCAATAGCAAAACGAGGGGCAGGGTAACACAGCAGAATCTTTTACACAATTTTTACGGGGTCAAATCGAATGAGAAGCCAGACAAATATACTAAAAAAAAATTTTTTTTTTAATGAAAATATCCTCACACACCAACACACTCACTCACTCATACACACAAGGCCTATTGAGAAGGGAAAGAGGTGAAAATTGATAGGGGATTCAGTGGAGAGGGTGTAAAGCCTATCCTGAAGTCTTCAGTCCGAGAAGTGGCAAGAAGAACGGAGCTCAGCAAAGAGAAGCAGCTGAGGGGATTACTCGACTAACAGAGTGCTGGTCTGCTAGCATGGTGGGGAGTTCTCCAAAGAGACCCTCAAAAACTAGGACTACTTATAGGGCAGAATGTACCTAAAGGGCAGGCTGTCACCTGGGAAGAACAATGGCTAGAATAAAGGAAGAAATGCCTCACAATAGCAATTTGGTAGTTTGCATGATTGGCTTATGCAGATACAGTGCAGGGTTTACTAACGTCAGACTTCCTCAACCTGGAGAAAACCCTATAATCCACTCAAATTGGCTATTTCTTTGTCCATGTGGATGTGTTTAATCTGAGGTCCCCTAGGGGGACGTGACTGGGGATTTTCCTGGCCTGACCTATTTTCAGTCATTCAACTTCCTTGACTACATACATATTTGGGCAACTTTCCTGGCATGGGGGGCATATTTGATATCAAATTTATATTCACCGGGATAGGGTATGCCATTAGGGTAACAAGAGAGGGTGCATATCCATGTCCCTCATCTTCCATCAGTAGTGTTTTGCACAACTTTAGCATGCCTATACTCGGTAGGCACTAGTTGGCATGTGTCCCTGAGAATTTAGGGGCACTATGTATTCAGCCATTTGCATCGGCTCACCAGAACAAATTGTTAAAAGAGAGGTTAAAAGGAGAGCCAGAAGTAGAAAAGGGGAGGAGGAAATACAGACTGGAATTGACAGAGAGGTGAGAAGGCTAGAGGGAAGGGAGGACTGGGTCCTCAGGATCCACTGGGGAAAGCCAGGATGGGAACTGGTTGTTAATTATTATGAATGATACTACTATATGTACTTATCATTTCTTGTTGATTTGGTCTTATCACCTTATTTCTCTCTGAATCAGTTAATATGACTTTATTTGTCTTCCATTTTATTTTGTCTGAAGTTCTCTGTATTCCCTCTGTGTTTGAAGAACACATGTTACAGAACTCCCTACCATGAGGTTTGTGAAAACTATTGTAATATTAAATAAATCTATTTCATATGTTTTTACAAAGAAGATCCCATCATGTATGTGTGTGGGAGAGGTAGAACTGGTTGTGGCTCACCTTCTGCTTGAAAATTCTACTTGCTCTGCTTGTGGGATACACTACTGCAGAACTTTCTGAACTGTGTGTCGCAACCTGTTAATGTGTTGACTGCAGTGTGTAGGTGTGTCACACAAACGGAGGGGCTGCCTCTTCCACTGCTTCTGCTGCTCCCCCAGGCTGAGGAAGACCTCAGTGGCAGACCAGGCCCAGGTAGAGGGGCTGCCTCTCCTACCACTGCTGCCCCAGGCTGAGGAAGACCCCAGCGAGGGCAGTAGTGGCAGTGGGCCAGGCTCGGATGGAGGGGCTGCCTCCACTTACTAATTACTTACTGAATTGCTGTGTTGTGAAATGATGCATATCTAAAAAAGTGTGTCACCAACATGAAAAGTTTTGAAAGCTCTGCCTGTCTCTCACATTCCCCAACCTATCTTACTGATGGAAACAAGAACCAGTTCAGAAAGCCCCAGTAGGATCTTGGAGGATGTGGAAGTGGCTTTTGGGAAAGAGAAAAGAAAATGAGGGCAGTTGCTCTTTAAGAAAAGGGGACTGTAGATAATGTACCCAGCCATCCTGCAGGGAATGATTGTTAGAATGAATGAATGAATGAATGAATGAATGAATGAATGAATGAATACAATAATATCTTGTAACAAACAACAGGACAAATTATTTAAAAAGCAAAACTAACCCTCAGAGGGCTTTAGTAGATGTGGACACCTTCCTGTGGAGTTCTACCAAGTCTGCCACAGAGGCCTGCGCTACCCCCATAGAGAGCTCTGTGGGATGGTCGTGTCATTGTAAATTGGAAAGAATGTGGGACCAACTGACTTTGCTAGATCAAAACCCAGTTAATTTTCTGGAGAGATCCTAAGAGTTTCTTCTCTCATATCAACCAAGAGCTGGCATAAGTGTATTTGCTTCATTGCGTCCCATGGGCAGTGGGATGAACAAAAGCTTCTTTGGGACCAGCGTACCTTGGAGTGCACAGTCGCATCCCTCCACACTCTGGAGTGGGGTCAGTGTAAAATGTGAAGGGCAAAAGGAAGCCTGCATCCCTCCCCATGAGATGTTAAAATGGCTTGAAACTTTGTAATACAATACGCAAGTGTGGAATGATTGATAGATGTAAAATGGTTAGGCTATGGTGAATGGTGAGTTGGGGTTTAGAAGAACAGAGACAGAGATACATAGCTGGGGAGTATAGTGTGACAAATACCAAGAACTGTCCTGAAGGGAGGGTCCTTAAAAAAATTACCAGTCACCCTTATATTTCAAAAGAATAGTCATTAGGAGATAGAATTATGAAAGACATTTTAGTGTCCTTTTGTCATTCTTATTGGGTTGCCACATACCAGAACTGTATATGAAATTGTCCAATGTTTGCTCAGCAGCACTTTACACAACACATACATAAGCAATTCCAGCTTGGTATCATTCATGTTTGACTGAAAGTGTCCTTTGACCCACTACAGAAGAATTTCAGATGCTTATTTAATCTTTGTTAATACGAAAACTCTTTACTGTTCTTTGTTACTCATACTTACTTGGGGGGAATGGGAAATCCAGTCATTATTACTCAGACATTGGGAAAAGGAAAAAGGTAAAGAGACTATATATTCATAGCTGGGCAAATATGTTCCTGTATAATTAGGGTTGCCCTATCCAGTTCCTTTTATCTTCACAGTGCACCACTCCCACCTCCATCTCTCCTTTCCTCTTACCTGCCTCAGTTTGTGTCTTAACAATTCCTTCTTCTCTTACTCTGAACCCACATTTCTCTCCTTCTAGTGCCTCACTTTAACCTTTGCCATGCTTCCTGCTCTTATTTCTTGCACTCTACTTCTTGCTCCTCCCACCCTCCCTTCACAGACAATTGAAAGAAATATTCAAAATATAGGTGTGAAAATAGAAGGAATAGAAGAGGATTTAAATGACTTTGATGCTAAAGTCTTGGAAATGAAGGCTCATGTAATAAGAAACGTATATAAAATGTTGATAGAATTAGATCTGGAGCAAGAAACTATTTAAAAAAAAATGAATAAATAGGCTCAAAATATTGGCCATATAATCCAGTTGGAAGACTGGGAAAAATCTTGAACCAAGAACTTGAAATTTTTCTAGATGTCCTGATCTAAAAGAGAATTACAAAATGATTCTACAAATGGCATCTTACACCAAATAAATTAGCCAATGTATATTAAACTGTTAAAGATGTGTGTTGGAAGTGTGAAGAAAATAAAGGGACATACTTCCATATATGGTGTAAGTATACTAAAGCAAAAAGATTCTGGAGAGACTTTCATAACTTAATTATAAAGATAATGGGAATAGGATTTCAAGTGACCCCCAGAATTATATCTATTAAATATTTTTGAAGGATTAGACATAAAGATTAAAAAAAAGGAAGAATATTCTTATATACGGTAACTGCTGCCAGAACAATATATGCTAAAAAATGGAAGGAGAAAGAAATTCCATCAGAAGAAGAATGGCTAGTTAAATTATATGACATGTACCAAATGGATCAATTGACTATGGGCATTTCTGCCCCACACTGTTATAGTGCTATTATTCCACTTTCAACCTCCTGTGGAATTCTGGGGTTTGTAGTTTTCTGAGGCCAAAGAGCTCTCTGGCTGAGAATTCTAAATGCCCCTCCCCAGACTACAAACCTCAGAATTCCAAAGGTGTTGAAAGTGGAATAATAGCACTATAAAGGTGTAGTGCAGAAATTGCTTATGTTGTTAAATAATCAAAATAAAAAAATCAAGACTGGGATTGTATAATGCAAGTATGAGAAAAGAAATGGGGAAATTTAACAGCTATTGGAATTGAAGATTAAATCTTTGAAGTCAAGGTTAATGTTCAATAGGATTTTATTTTCTGTATCATGTGAGCTATAAAGTATCAGCATATCTATAAATAATATAAGAAGTATAATTGGAAAGTATAGAATAATGTTTAATAACATTATTCCATAGATATGTGATATAAAATGCCAGCCTTTAATGCAGATTATACGTGTTATATGAATAGTAATATAGAGATATGGTGAGAAATTAACTATGTAACAAGTCTTAAATGAAATAGAAGGGTATTTGGTATACAAAAGCACTTAACAGATAGATAATTATGTTATATTGCTATGTTATATTATTATACTGCTATATTTGATGCACAAGTAATATTTATTTTGTAAATCTTTTGTTTTATTATTATTTTATTATTTATAAATAAATAATAAATAAATATTATTTATTTTTAATATTTTAATAAAATAATAATAAAAAACAAAAAACAAAACAAAATTTGCTTGTCATTCACTTACATCTTATTCGGGCAATGCTGTTATAGAATTTGATCCCATATTTGTTTTCTGACAAAATAAACTAATACATCTCTCACACATTTTCTCTGGCCAGTCACGAATCCAAATGATAAACCCTGTCAATTTCAGAAGAATTCTTTCCTGTAAATTTCCAGAAAACCAGCAAGGGCCTCAGAGACTTTCACATGAATATTTTCTCCCTGAGCTTCAGGAATAGCTTTTATTCTCAGATACCTCTCTCTTTCTCTGAACTCTAGTACAGTCACCTCATTTGCTTTCTGTTCTTGATCCAAATTCAACTTTTCAGTGACCTCTTCCACTTTTTGTGTTCTGACTTCAAAAGAGTTCACCTTCTCATTAATCTGTTTCTCTTGTTATATTGAATTAAAGAGTTCTCTTATGTTTTTTAACCCTGCTTGAAGCTGGGGTGCAAGCAGAGTTGTTTGATGTTCTTTCTCATCTGATTCATGCCATTTTGCAGTTCCTCTATATCTTCTCTCATACCTTTAAGTTCATCTAGAATAATCTGTATAGTATCTCCATAGACTCTAGGTTACTCTGCTGAAGTTCTCCTCTGTAAATTGGAAGCTTATGTCTGCCTTGTAATTCTTGTTGATATAATTTACAGCCTATAGAAACTTTGACAGCTTTTTTAGCTGTTTTTCGGTTGATAGCCTTTTTAGCAGTTCAGTTTGAATCCACTTGTATTTATCCCTCTTGACACTAGAGGTCAGAAGAGTCAGCTACTACTATACAGGCAAAACTCTCTATCACACTGGCCAGCGAGGAAAAAGCACTTTGGTCAAAGTTCAAGCAGAGCTCATTACCTGTTGTTTTTCCAACAGGAAATGAGTTTTATCTGCCAGAAGTATAAACGTATTAGTTCTCACAGTATGCTATTGCTGTTAGTCCTCTTGAGCTTTAAAAATTAGCATGTTTTTCAGGAAATTCAGTTATAAGAGATGTAGATTAGGTAAGACCAATTTCTAAAAGCCTGCTGGAGTGAAAGCTTCCAGGGGAAAAAGGGCTGTAAAAACACCTTTAACAAGCCAGGCTTTCTATTTTTTAACCCACTGGCACTGCTTAGGCGAAACAATTCATAGAATTATCGGTACACACAGAAATATTACCTACAAAGTTTAATTGTTTTTCCCACTAGCTGAGAGACTTTCATAAATGTTGAAGCTTATTTCAAGGATATTTAAGAAAGTTGGCTTGCATTGCTCATTTTGAGAAATGGCTGGTGCAGCACAGCAGGGTACAATGGCCTTCACAAAACCCATCTGATTATCTGCACCTCTGGAGTCCAGTCTACAGTCTCCTCAGTACCCAGATTGGGAATCTGGACTAATAGGAAAATCCTGTGAGTCTCCTTTACCTGGGAGACATTCCAGGCAGTTTCAAAAATGCCAAACCAGCTCCTTCTCTTGCTCATCACCTTATCCTTCATCAGCAGATGCTAAAGGACAAAGCCAAATGATTGCACGTGAACCTGGAAGTCCATGAGGGCCTTTTTTCATGTGGTGTGGAGAATGTAGTATTCACCTCACTCTGATTCCATTGATTCCATATTGGCCTTCCTGCAAGAGGGATTTGATAGGGGTCTACAGACAAAAACTTAAATACTAACAGGTTGTGGATCCCTTTTTATCACCACCTGTTCCAAACCTCAGGGTGTCCCCTGTAGGAGTGGTGCCTAGGAAAGTAGTGTTGTGGCGGGGAAAAGATGAAGACCTTCAGGTTCTTCCAAAACAGAAAGCTTTATTTTCCAAATCATTTATTTACTGCGCAGGGCAAGCAGCGGTTATACAATGTCCAAAACTGCCGGCCCCGATTGATTAAAACACCTAGTTCTTATACCTTTGGTCAACAACGTCAGCAATCAATCACATTTCTAGTCTACGTCAGCCATTACATTTGGAGCTTAATACCACCCCCAAAACAAGGGAACAAAGGCCTCAGCCACCAAATAACACGAAGATGAGGCAAAAGAGTATGCTTGACTCCCTTTTACTTCCCAGGCACCTAAGCGAAGCGTCACAAGGCCAATCATACTTTTTAAACTGAGATAAGGCAGGGACATCTGCTGTCCAATTCACTTATTTTTCTACTCATGCAGTGCTTCTCTGAATTTAATTCTTTCATTCCCCCCTTCATGCCAAATTCAATTCCTTGCAATTTGAAGCATGCGCTATTTCCCTATTTCCTTTATAACACAAAGGATACATAGCAGCAAAAGTTACATAGCAGCATTAGGATTCCTCCAGCAGTCAGGTATACAAAACCTGTGAACAGGGCTTTCACCCACTACTACTGCAACAAGTTCACTAACATGCATTACATGGCGCCTCCGGTGATGGTGGTGGGGGGTCTAATTGTGTGTAGAGCGGTCAGCTTCCGGGTGTGACTCGCAGCAGAATTTAGCCCCCAGTTTTCTTTCCTCTCCAGTTGCTGAATCTGACCGTGTCCTCTGACAGCTTCCAGGGGGTGTCAGAGGACAAGGTCCAGCTCAGAATTTTTCTCTCACCAGATGCGGATCTGACTGTGCATTGAGTGAACCCAAAATCCTGGCCGGGCCACAGCAAAGTCTAGTCTGAGTCTTCTTTCCCCCCTTTCCATCTGGAGATCTTCAGTTTCAGAGGATTTTCTCATGATGAACTTACACCCCAAGCAGTAAAAGGCTCTCTTAGTTATGGCATAAAGTCTCAACCCTGTTATCTTTACAGCTATAGGGGCAACCAGCATCACCTAATACTATCCTCTCCACCTATGACCCAGTTGCACCCTAAGGGGAATCTCCATTCCCACATTTCCTCCCTAATTGTACTCAAGAACTTTTCCTAATCCACTAACTCCTCCCTATATGTCTCCTTAATCCAACCCAAAATGGCCTCACGCTTTGGCTTGAAAGGGAACAAACAGCCTTATGGTTCCATGAAGTGTGCCCTTTATCCCATACCTTGTCATGTTGGGGCCCTGGGGAGAGCAAAAACTCTCCTGGCTCTCTTTCTTTCTCTGCTGTGGGCTGCACATGGAATAAAAGCGAAAAGTTCCTATAAAATGGGCTAGGTAGATGGTGGTATCATATCACTTGCCCTGTGTTGGCATCTGGCTGCTGTCTGGGCCATACATGTCGAACTGCTATGTCTTCAGGATTTTATCCCATTTCTTCCACTTCCTATGAGCTCTGAGGGCTGCAGGTGCCATGTAACTCCCAGATGATTCCTAGAACAGTGGTTTTTGTCTTTGGTGATCCTGTGGACAAATGCAGGTCTGTTGCTCTTGAGCATATATGGTGTGTGGGCCTTTTAGGGCTGTTGTTGGTCTCTTAGCTGTCTCACAGCTTGCATCTCTCTTTTCCTTTCTTCTCTCTCCTTTCAGCCAGAGTCCTTTAACTGCAGTTCCACTTCTAGCCTGGAGAGGTGCTCCACCGCCTCTCAGAAGTGTCCCCTTATTTTCTCCCTTCCAACTCAGAGGTGCACCATCACCTCTCCTCCCAGCTGAGGCTGTGCCAGAGAGCCTTTCCAATTTCCACCTTATTGGGAACTGGTGAGGGGGCGCTCCTTTGCAGCTTGGACTGCCTTTCATCTTGGATTCTCTGCCTTTTCCTGTATTCTCCATGCTTTTGCTGCCAACTTTCCTTTTCCAGAATGTCAAAACTCCAAACCCCTGCCCTTCTCTGTCTGTGGGATGAGGGGCAAAACTTTTCCTCTTAACTGCTGGCCACTGACAGTATTCATGGAGTTCTACTTTCATTCCAACGGAGGAATTCTTATCATACATCACCTCTCACCTGGTCCTTGCATCTGTCAGTTGGACCATCTTTTCTGCTTTCCTCTTCCACACACGTCCACATCCTTCTCTGATTCTCTTCAGGCTTTCTTGCCTATATCTCTCCTGCTCCCACTGGGCACATTGGCTCTCAGAGACCCCCATCCTCTTCTGGGGTCTCTTGTCTCCTTCTCCTCTTCTGACCTCTGCTCCATCATTCGTTAATCCTCTTTCTCTCTCCGCTTGACAGCCAGTCATAAATCTTGTTTCATAGAGCCTTACAATCGCAGGCCCTTTAAACCTTCCTTAATTGTTCTGTGGAATCCTGAATACTGAAGCCTTTTCAAAGACTTCCTGAAGAAATTCCTCTGCTGTATCATATGAGAGGTTGCTAACAATAGGAGTCTTTGACTCTCCAACTAACTGTCCAGCAACCCTTTGCTGCCTCCAAAACCTTCAAATTCCTGAAGCCTCCTCCAAACACTCAGATAGCTTTGGGTTTTACAACAGCCCACAGCTCCCAGTATTTCCAGGCGGTCTCCCATCCAAGTACTAACCAGGCCCAACCCTGCTTAGCTTCTAAGATCAGACGAGATCGGGCGTGTTCAGGGTGGTATGGCCGTAGGCAGCTAAGCCACTCTTTTTCAGCTCCCTTTGGCTCCATGCAGCTTTTCCTACTATGTTAGATGGCACCTCCTACTGGCCACCGTTCTACAGCATCCCTTCCCTCTCCTCTCAGGTAGGAAAGGGCAGCTAGGGATTCCGTGGTTTCCTGTAATTCTCCAACCACAACTTTAAACATATTGACTGGCTTTTACTAGCAGAGTCTGACACTGGGAAGAACCACTTCCCACCTGCATATTCAGATCCCACCAGGGATCCGTCAAAGACACTCTCCCCCTTATCCATGCCTGGGGAGTTCTCTCCTGGATGATCCGATTTGCCTGCTGGATAATTTGGCTCCTTTCTTCAGTAGCGATTAAAGTCATTGACAACTGCTGTCGATTCTCTGACTCCTTCGCTCCTGCTGCTTACTGTTAAGCTTAAAGGAGCCCACATCTTCCAGGCTTCATGCCTCTGCTGCTTAGAATTCTCAGGCAGCCCCTCTGGTGGGGTCTGCCGTTACTTCCATCCCCCCCCTTTCATAGCAAGCTGGGGGCGGGGAAGAACTGCTGCAGCCATTTCTTCTCCTAGTCTTACTCTCTTCTCTTCCATGCAAAAGCAGGTAGGTCTTTCATGCAAATACTGATTCTATTGCTCTTCCCCCTCCCTGTCTGCCCCTTCAGGGGAGAGGCAGGTAAGCAGGTGGATGAAGGAAGGGTTGAGGCAGAAGGGCTAGCTGTTTTCCTGTTGGTGTGTTAAATTCCCCTGGGGGGGCCATCTAATATTTTACTTCTCTGTTACTACACTTCCCATGTGCCCCAAGTTCCTATGCTAAATGCTTTTTCAAAAAACTTATTGTCAGATAGAGTTTTGCAGCCCCCCCCCTTTTTTTCTATTTCTCCAGATGCGGCTTTTCTCTGTGCTTGGAGAAAACATTGGGACTCTGTATTGCTTAGAAATGTTGCAAAAAGTACTGGAGGAGAAGTTTCCAAAGTTCCCTTTTTTTTCTTTTCCTTCTATGTGAGCCCAAAGGGGGAGGGATTCTTGATGGCTGCAGAGTTTTAAACATGAAACAGGCAGCTGTCACCTGGCTGCTCTTTTGTTGTTATTATTATTTTTTCTCTACCTCTGATATGTGTTGAAGGTTGCTTCCAGTTATTAAGAAATCAGACCTTGCTTCTGTGACATCCTCACCCAGCCTGCCAGGCTGAAAATGAGTTATTGAAACTACCTTCATAGCTTCCTTTTCCTGTCCCCTATGTACACACTGACAGAATTCTTAAGCATTTGGCTAAAGAAACTTCCATTCTCCAAAAACCAGCAACTATGGAGTTAACATCTGAAGGAGAAGGGAGGGGTTACAGGGAGGGGAAAGGGAGGCAGGCTAAGGAATGCTGCTCTTCTCAACCCCTTTCCTGCTCCAAAACTTGAGCTAAGCAACATTGAGGTAAGAAAAACCCTCCTGTATTCAACTCCTTTTTCAAAAGCTCGCTGCTTCCTCTCTTTTTTCCTGAAAGTCCTTTGACTTGTGAAGTGCCAGCCCATTAAATAAACAGAATTGTTCCTATTGCTTCCTGTTAGGCTGGAATGGAATACTCCCTCTGCCTTTTGCAGAGTGATTTTCTTTCCAGTTGATTGAATCACTGAACTGTGCGTTTGGAGAAAACAATGAAACCCTATTGTTTCCTCACTATTTCTCATTAACACCTAAGGTTTGCTTCATCATTTGCATACTGACTTAATTTCTGCTATTTCCAAGCCCCTGGCCGGATAACTTCCAGCCCCTGCAGGCAGCTTCATGGTTAACTCAGAGCTGGGAGAGGGAGGGGCTATGGGCAATGGCACCCAGCAGAGGGAAAACAAAGCACTTTTCTCCTGTCCTGGAATTTTCCTACAGCACTAATGGCACACAGTGATGGGTAACATTTCCACTGAATCCTTTCTTAAAATTCTTTAGCATACCGTCCAGAGGGTTTGCCGACTCACCCCCTCCCATATCCTCCCGCTTGTTTAGACAAAACACAGAAGGAGGGGAATTTTTGACTCGCAGGTATAGGGGTCCTGTGAGCCCACACATGAGGGGTTTACAACACTCTCTCAGAACCGAGCCCCGCAGCTGGAAGTTCCAACAGTCTGCAAAAAGGGGAACTGCGACGCCCACGCGCTCTCTCTGACTGCCACTCCACACTCACACCACAAACGGCCTCCCACCACCATTTACCAGACTCTTTACCGAAGTCTTCGCGGCTTCACTCACAGTCCCACTAGCTGTGAGTTACTAGGGCGAGACTTAGAGAGGTGATCAATCTCTCTCTTTCCCTTGAAAATGCAAGGGAGTCTACTTCATCAATTAGCTGTGGGAGGCCTTATGCTTTCTGCGTGACCAGAGTTCGTTGACTGAAAAACGCTGCTGCCAGGGAAACCACCCCGCTCAAAGCCAAACCTCTTTGACCAAAAGCAGTCGAGGGCGCCCTGGGTTTCGCCAAGAGGGGGTGGCGGCGACCCCAGCACTCAAGCGTCTGTCAAGGGGGGCTCCAAAGCCCCTTCTCCCTTATTCCCGGCCAATGCACCAAAATGTTGTGGCGGGGAAAAGATGAAGACCTTCAGGTTCTTCCAAAACAGAAAGCTTTATTTTCCAAATCATTTATTTACTGCGCAGGGCAAGCAGCGGTTATACAATGTCCAAAACTGCCGGCCCCGATTGATTAAAACACTTAGTTCTTATACCTTTGGTCAACAACGTCAGCAATCAATCACATTTCTAGTCTACGTCAGCCATTACATTTGGAGCTTAATACCACCCCCAAAACAAGGGAACAAAGGCCTCAGTCACCAAATAACACGAAGATGAGGCAAAAGAGTATGCTTGACTCCCTTTTACTTCCCAGGCACCTAAGCGTAGCGTTACAAGGCCAATCATACTTTTTAAACTGAGATAAGGCAGGGACATCTGCTGTCCACTTATTGTTCTACTCATGCAGTACTTCTCTGAATTTAACTCTTTCATTAGCAAGTGAATTTTGCCCCTTTCGTTCTCATCCCTGCTCAAAGGAGAATTGGTGAATGATGCAATTCCAGCACATTTATGCTCATTTCATCACATCTCCTTTGAGGCTGCCATTTGGGAACAAAGGAAGAGAGGTGTAGGGGGTGAACTGGCAAAATGTGATATCAGATCTGCCATTTGACTGCTGGTGATCCACCCTCACAATTTCAAATTGCTTCTTTTTCTTCTTTTTTCTTTGATGGTGGTTTCTTCATGGACTGGGCTCTTCCAATGGGATGTGCAATATCATTTACCACTTTTGAAAAAAACAGTACTTTTCTGAAATGGGTCCTATGTCTATGCTCAGGACTTCAGGGTATGATCCATTATTGGATGACTTCCTACTTATAGGAGAATATGGGATGGGACAGTGCAAGCACCTGATATGTCAATTTGATTACCTGGCATAAAGGGGGTCCCTCTTGCAAAGAAAAAGAACTGAGAGCTCAATTATTGCCTGGTTTTCCTGTGAGTGGAAATAGGCACCATCCAACAGTGTATTAAATCTTTCCTTGCTAGGCAGTAAGTTGCCTTGAAGAAATGCAGGAACTGACAGGCTACCTTAACTTTGCCTTTAAAGTAGTTGCTCCTGGGAGATCTTTTTTCACCATTTGTGTGAACTTGTGGTGTATCCATACCCCATTATAGGCTTAGGCTTAGTAGACAAGCTAAGGAAGATCTAGTTGGATTTTATGGACTCTTTTAATGGGGTTTCCTTATGGCAGGAAGAGCTTAAGGTCTGGGATGCCCTCCAAGGATCATCAAACTTAGCAGGGTCCATTGAGTTTGGCATCTATTTTAGGGGAAAGTGGTGTGTGCAGCCTTGGCCACAAGAGTGGGTGGTTATAATTGCTGATCTGATATTCTTGGAATTTTTCCCCATTTGAGTTGCAGTGTGGATCTGGACTGATGAGTTGGCTAACTTGTCCATCCATTTCTGATGTGATAATTTGGCAACTGTGCCTGTTATCAGTTTCATCCTGCCCCAACTCCCTCACATAATGAGTTTCAAGACTTTCACTCATAGATGCTTGAGACATAACGTTCTGTTCATCACCCAGTGTGTGGCTGGACTGCACAATATCACAGCCAATGCTCTCTCCTGCCCATGAATCCAGAGATTCAGGCAGTTAGTGCCAGATTCCAGAATGGAGTCAGACCAAATGCCACCAGGGTTTCGGAGCCTTGGAGAGGTGAGGCTTGGAGACCCATCAGCCTGTTGATAGCTCCCAGTAATAGATCATTTATATTATTAGAGATTTGGAGAAGTGATTGGATTTGAGACATGAGGGGTGTGATAGATGATGCCTCTGAGATCGAGGAGCAACTGAGTGTGCTAAGAATGGAGTCAGTGAGTGAGCAAATCAACTTCTAAACATCTCCCACACTGGAAGGTCAAACAGAGATAGCGTTGCCCCGGCCACCTCATGACAGAAAGGGAATCAGCGGTGATTTAGAGGAGTTACAGCTGCCTGTGCCCATCAGCCTTCAATCACGTAGAAGGATGAAACAAACTGCTCAGAGGGAGGCTGCATGGACTAGGTTGAGAAAACAATAACAAGCAGCACCTATTCACAGCAGCTATTTAAGTCTGCCGGTGTGGCTGCTCTTTGCTTGCAGCAAATTACTAGCAAGCCCTCATGACCTTTGTGTCTCATGCTCCCCCTGAAACCCTCCGGATGGATCTCTGCCTCCTGAACCTTAGGACTAGACCTTGACCTGGTTTGGCTTGCATTTTTCCTTGTGTGTGGTGAATTTGGACTCTCCCTGCAAGTATTCCTGATCGACCTCCTCCCCTTGCTGGCTGAGGATTGGGAGGGAGAGAACCCTGACAAGGAGTGAGGGCCATTGGGAAGTGGTGTTCTAATGCATATCAGTCCTACATTCACAGGTTGCAATATGAGAACTGTCACTGTGCTAACTATTCTGTTTTTTAGGTAGTGGAAGAAACTATCATGGGGCCTGGTTCTTATCTACAGCCACAGCATAGTCTACTGGGCAGTGAGACAGATGAAGAATGGACTCACCTTTGTGGTTGAATTGATGGGCTTCTGTAGAATGCTTGGGTAAGAGCGGGCTCAGATAACATGGCCTGTTTCCTTTGTTGTTCTGGCAATGCAGAGCTGCCATGCAGGTGGGGGGTGTTCCTTGTTATCCCTTTGAGTGATAATGATCCAGGTGTTATGAAGGGCAAAGTGCTTATAATTCTAGCCATTGTGGACATGAAGCACATTAAATCTCAGTGGCCTGATACTGAAATTGCTTTGTTAACCATCTTGCTTCACCAGATTGGCAAGGAGGTGGAGACCCACATTGTTTGAACACAGCTCAGAGGCTAAATCACAAACTATGGCATGCATTGGAGAAGGTATGGGTCACTTCCTCAGATATTCTGATATTATTTTCCAAAAACCATGGCTCTACTGAACTGATAGAGTTCCCATTTCTCTAGAGAGGAATCAGATATTTTGGGTAGATCTACAAAAGGAAGAGGGAGGAGGCTGCGTTGGCTAACCAGAGAAGCAAAAGGAACTAAGCAGACACTTGGATCTTTTCCCTGGCAGGTGTTGTGAGGGGGTGGGGAGAGGTGGTTCACCATTGAGTACCTAAAGGCACTAATTTGATGAAGAGGTCAGTCACTGGAATTGCCCCTTTTGGTCATGGCACTCAGGGGAAGGAGACTAACTCCTGGGATTTACCTGAGGTTCAGTCTCACTTTAAGTCATGGATTTGGGAAATGGAGAGCCTCAGGTGGGATTCCCTAAAACTGGGTCAGCCAGGCAGCAATCAAATTATTTGGAGAACTCCTGGGGCTCAGGTGTTTCACCCAATGGTGACTGGGGAGAGGGTCAGAAGGTTGACTTCCTTTCCCAGGAAACCCTACATCACATGCTCCCCTCTGTGCAGTTAAGATAAAAATTATAGATTGTAAATAGTTTAAATAAAGTGGCCCTATTTAACCCAAGAACAGTGTCTGGTCTTGTTATTTGTGGATGGGACAGCAATCCCCTGCTCCACATTTCATGTTCTCGCTGCCAGCTCTCTAAAGTATTCGGAGGGCACAGAGGGTGAATATTGATTTGAGAGATTTCTTCCTTGCAGATCTTGTCCATAATATCTCATCTTTGACCTTGCCTCCTCTGTTCAGACCAAGAGTACTTCTGGTCCAGCTGGAAGAACACAAGAAACCGGAGCTGGTAGCAGTGACACTATCTGATGAGACCATGGATATAATTCATTATTGGTTAATACACGGGAGCCTAGAGCTTAGTGGTAATGTTATTTGTAACATGCTGTTTGGAGGACAGGGGTAACAGGGCACAATAACACACTATTTGCATGTTACAACTGGTAGTGTTGTTACTGTTCTTTGTTGCATAATAATTAACTTTTAGTCATTACTCCTAAAACATTGTTATCTGGAGGGGACATTTGGAGGGGATATGGGCAACATTTAAGAAAAGCCAATATGGTTAATAGTTAAGAGTGTTGTATTGGGACTTGGGAAGTCCAGATTCAAGTCCCTACTGAGCCATGAAGCTCACTGGGTGACCTTAGGCCAGTCACTTTGCCTCAGCTTGACCTACCTTACCAAGTAATTATGAAAGAGAAAGTTGGAATATAAATGTAAAAGAAGAAATCTTACCAGCCATTCCAGCCTTCGTAAATTGTACTTCTTTTGGCTGTCAGTTCCATATTTACCTCCCAATTTGAAGTGAAACCATCAGTGCAATAGAAGCTGGATTTGGCAGTGATGGAAGATAACCACTGCCTCAGAGGCATTTCAATGCTCAGAATACATAAGTCTCATGGCATAGAGCTGGCATGGGGCCCTCATTAAGGAATTCAGGGGTAGGATGGGAACTGAATTGAGCTTGAAGGAAGAGTACCATATGGTGAACATATTTCAGGGCCATCTGTCTGTTTGCTTTTCTGTCTGTTTTTCCCCGTTCCCCCCCCACTTCCTCACTCAGAAACACACCCCCAGCAAGGGTGAAGGTGAAGGCACAGGGGAAGGGAAGGGAGATTGTTTCACTCTGTTTTTTTCATGTGTTTGCATAGTGCCCTCTGTAGGTGATGTTCTCTGTGTAACCAGAGCTAATTAAATCAGGAGAGATCTCAGGGATGAGGCATTTCTTCTTCCTACCCTGGTTTCACAATTAGGCACAGAAGAAGTCTGTACAAAGTATTAAACCAGCAGGAGCACAATCAATTGCAGAGCTATTACTAGTAGCTTTGCATCCACCATTTCCCACCACAGTGCCCAATCAGGGAACAATACTACATCACAATACACCGTACCAAAAAAGCTTGTATGGTTTAGGGCAGTGATGCTCAAAGAGATGGTCTGTGGACTGATACAGGTCTGCAGCAAGTTTCCAGGAAAGAAAGAAACTGTTGTAGTCAACTTGCATATACCATATGTACTCATGTATAAGCTGAGGACAGGTTTTGGGGCCAAAATTGTGGATTTTGATACGACCCATGGATAAATCAAGGGTCATTCCACAGAGAGGGAAAAGCATTAGTGCCATCTCAGGGGCCAGCCATCCCTTGCCACTGCCATTTTCCCTTGTCAAAAAAGAGGGTGATTCCTTTTCTTGATAAAAATTGAGCTCCGATATTAACTGTTATTATATATATATAAAAGGGAACAATACCCTTCTCTGAGTAGAGTGGTGAAAGGTGAGAGCTTAGTCTGTCCCAGGAGAATCAAAAAGAAGCACCCAGCCTTTCAACTCTCTCAGCATTCCTCTGAGGGAAAGCCCCAAGGAGCCGCCTCCACCATTTTACAGTCAAAAAGTCAGAAGCGCTGCTGCAGTGGAGGGACTAGAGGGAATATCTGCTTCTTTTACATTCTCCCAGGATGGACTAAGCTCTCACCTTTCACTACTCTACTCAGAGAAGAGGATGGTTCCTTCTTCTTCTTCTTCTTCTTTTTTTTTGTTGATCAGAATTAAGGTACAGTACTTACATTAACCCATGAATAAGTCAACCCAGGTGATGTGGGTCAATTTTTTGACTAAATTTCTAAACTTATACATGACCATATACAGTATATGAGTCCAGTCCCTGGCTCATTGGAAAAAAACTGTGCTGGTCTTCCAAAGATAGCCTAATGCCATCTACAGAAGCTGATGTTGGCTTCAAAGAAAAATAAGAAGCTAAAGATGTACACTTTAAAGCAGTACTTCTTGTTTTAGAGCAGTGGTTCTCAGCCTTCCTAATGCCGCGACCCCTTAATACAGTTCCTCATGTTGTGGTGACCCCCAACCATGAAATCATTTTCATTATTTATTATTTATTTATTTAGTTATTAGTTAGTTAGTTATTTCCAACATCAAATAGATTGGAAACACTGCTCTAAATCACTGCTCTGGATAGACTTCTAATGCCTAAAAACTGGTAACCCTCCCCCCTTTTTTAAGCACAGAAAGCATCCATCAATGCCAGAATTAAGGCAGTAGTTCTAGTTCTGAATGTTGAGTTTCCACAGTTCAAAAAGCCAGTCACTCCCAAAGGCAATGCTGAAACAGCCCACATTTTACACAAGGCGCGCGGAGGAAAGGACAGAGAGAGAGGAAAGATGGAGGCGGCATAAGCAGACGCGTTTTGTTTCACTCCCTCCCTTCCTTCCTCCCTTAAAGGGAGTGCAGACGCTGAACATACAAAAAGCGAGGAACGCAAGACAGTCAGGGCGAAGAACACAACACGTGTGTGTGGCAAGCGCCAAGGGTCCATGCACAACAAAAGCGAGAGGAGAAAGTCATCCTGGCTATTTCTGCACTAGACTGTTATAGCGCTATGATTCCACTTTTACCATCCTATGGAATCCTGGGGTTTGCAGTTTGAACTGCAATCCCCAGGATTCCATAGGATGGTGAAAGTGGAATCATAGCGCTGTAACACTGGAATGTGGAAATGGCCAAAGTCCACAGGATGGATCAGAGCAGTGCTTTTGGGCCAAAAAACCAAAAAAAACAACCAAGGAGCCTCGAGGGCTCTTGCTACACAAACTGAAGCCCTTGGCTGACGCCCTCTGCTCCTTTCCCGACCGAGTTCTCGGCCTCGGAGGGACCGATCTCCCCCGTCGGATGGCAGATCCGCCGCAGGAAAGTTTCCCCCTTTGCCTGCCGGACCAAAGGCGACAGCCACACCGACAACTCCCACGGAGTGGCGTGCCCAGAATGGATGGGTGACCGGGCGATTGCTGCTGCTGCAGCCCCACCACTTTGGAAAGCAAGCGGAGCCCAGCTGCTCGCTCGCCCCAGCAAGCAACTCTGTTCGCCGGCATAAATGAGTGTGAGGCGAAGAGGGTGAGGGGACGGGGTCTTACCTCCCAGACGTCCTGCTGCAGCGCCATAAACTCTGAATGGGAAGCCCTGTGTGTGTGTGTGTGTGTGTGTGGTGCGGGTGCAAGCGTCCAAGCAGTGCCCGGCTGCTCACTTGCCCCGGCAAGCAACTCTGACTCTGCAAGCCAGCATGAAGGGGAAAGGAACACTGAAGGGGAAGCCCTCCATGTGTGTGTGTGTGTGTGTGTGTGTGGTGCGGGTGTGAGCGTCCAAGCAGCGCCCGGCTGCTCACTCGCCCCGGCAAGCAACTCTGACTCTGCAAGCCGGCATGAAGGGGAAAGGGAACACTGAAGGGGAAGCCCTCCGTGTGTGTGTGTGGTGCAGGCGCGAGTGTCCAAGCAGCGTCTGGCTGCGCCTGGCTGCACGCCTCCTCTCCCCTCCCGCCAGCGCGGGGTCTCCTCTCCTCACCTCCGCCTTAACGCTCCGGCTCCAGCTCTCTCCTCTCAGTGTCCTCACCTCCGCCTTAACATTCAGGCTCCAGCTCTCTCCTCCCGCTCTCCACACCTCCGGCTCCACCTCAGTCTCCTCCAGTGCTTTCCCAACAGGCAGGGAAAGACAGGGAAACACCCAGCACGCCTCCTCTCCCCTCCTCCCAGCGCAGGGGTCTCAGAAGCACTTCTCCCATTGGCTGTGAGGCCACCTTCTTTTAAAAGGGGGGGCAGGATTGAGGAGCGGTGACCCCTGTGAAATGGTCGTTCGACCCCCAAAGGGTCCCGACCCCCAGGTTGAGAACCACTGTTTTAGAGTATCCATATGTAATCTCTTATTTCTCTTTTAAACCAATACCAGCTTAAACAGCAGCATTTTGCCCCAAACTGGAGGTAATTTACTGTAGGTATTTTCTCCTTTTTCCTCAATACACATTTTTGTGTGCTTTTGGAAACTGACACAGGTTGTGGCATTTAACCTCTGCTGACCACTTCATCAATGCTGTTTTGCCTATATTTGGAGATCAGGCTAATGATTCCATATCACTTCAATGCCATTTTCTGGATGGTGCTATGCCCTTTTTCTCTTGACAGAGTTTGTAAAACTTTTTTGATCCTTGGTACATGGAATAATACAGTTGTAGTCTGTTTCAACTGAAAACTGATGTGCCTTACATCCTTTGTCCTTTGCTGTCTTCCTCCTTGCACACATTATGAGGATCATGTAATGGAGTACTTTGAATGCTTAGGAAAAAAGATAACATAAACACAATTTATTCATATTAATATTTATTTCCAAATTTCAGGACTGTAATCATGAGGTAGTTTGGAGGTGAAGTCTTCTAGATTTCCCCTTCCTAATTCTGAAATGCAAACTTATACAAAATGTTTAGGTTACTAAAAGGTAAATGGTTGTTAATGCTACATTGCAAAAAAATTAAACTTTACCTATCTGTGCAATGAACTATCAACAATAATTGTATTTATCCCATCGTATATGTCTGATGGTTTACTAACATTGGTCTTTTGATCCCCAAATCATTTACTACAATCAACAATATAAGAGGCTCTAACCCTGTACTAATTTGCCTAGATGTTGAACTGAATGAACACAGTGGGATTTACTTCTCAGTAAACATGCACAGGGCTGTGCTGCAAAAGTGCATGAAAGATATTTGAATGTTGAGTCCTAAACAACATTGTTCACAGTATCATCAAATTAAAAAAAGAAAAAAGAAGAAGCCCAAAACTGTACCTCTGATATAAGGTCTTGGAGCTATATTACTGGTTTTGTATGGCAATATATCATGTTCCTGAGCTAACCCTTCAACAAAATAGTACTGGTTACAACTTATCTGGGGAATCAGTACAGAGGGTATCTGATATGCAGGTATCTAGCCTTCTGACTTAAGACAAATCACTCACAAAAGTATGCGGTGTGTGTGGGATGATATTTTCTGTTAATGCCCTAATTTAGAATGCTTTATTCATTTGGCATCATCTCTTGGTGGGATCAAATTTATGAGCACTTGGAGACCTTAGGTCCACATTTCACACATCATTCTGTATACAAAGGCACTCAGTAAACTTAGTTATTTCTCAAGTAATTTTTTCCGTTCTACTGCTGCCTGCAAGGCCTGCAGAATCAGATGTTGGTTATTCAAAATATTGTATTCACTCAGGTCCACTAGTTGATCATACTCTTCTTTACTGAATGTCATAGAATATGTAGAGTAGGGAGTACAGTTACTGGAGACGTCAACCTCGCCGTATTTCATTTCTGACTCAGAGCGTTTTACACCTAAGGAAAGATTGTAGTAAGAAAAAGCTTTAAGAATGGAATTTGGGTGGGGGGAAGCGTATATATTCAAAAGGAACACAAACTCTCATGTACAGACTTTTCTTGTGAATGTTTTTTAATGGAGACATTTGTTAAAGCTGGAATTCTCAGCTCTTATGGTTGACCACCATGACTAATGGTACTGTTACTGAAACTGGATGCATCAGTGCCAGGAAATTAGGGCCCTTGATATATTGTATTTAGAGCTGTTGGACCAGTGTGAGCAGACTGAAGGGTTTTTGTCCCAGAACTAGAATGAAGAGACATATTTAAATCTTGAATCAATTTTTCTGGGACTGTAATGTTAGTGTTTCACTGCTACTTTGCAATGAAGCCTCCTGACCACTCTGAAGAGGAGCATGTCTTCATGGCTATAAAGTCAGCCAGTAGTTTTATTCAAACAAAAATATGATGACACAATTGAGATTTTGATTATACTGTATGCCTTGCATCTCTGATCTAAGTAGGAAACCCCACCCTCAGTGTAAAAGTAAAGTCCCATGAAGTTCAGACCCAGCAAAAGGTGAGGAATGTGTTACAAAAACCTGTCAAATTGTTGGAGTCAGTTGTCAAATTTAAACTTCTATCAAAATATACTATTTCTTAGCATTTCTACCTGAAAACAAGTATGAGCCATTCTGAAACAAATCTTTTCTGCTCTGCCAAATTTCAAAATAATTCATTGAGCTGTTTTCTAAGTACGTTGTAGCACACACACATATCCTTCCTTTCAATTTTTAATAGCAAAATGAAGCTCATCTGTTTCACAGTTAACATAGGGGTGAAACTGTGGCTTTATAAATACATAATATTAATAGTGGCAGCATACCAGGGGCTTTATAATAGCGAAAGGTATCATTCACTTGTGGAAAAAACAGTAATATAGGTGCATCCAGATTCTCTGCATCTTCAAATAAATAGCACTCCTTCAGATGTTTGTCATCTTCCTTTATCACAATTTTGGGAAATGGGATTCCTTGTTCTGCATAATACTTGCAAGATTGCTTCAAAGGCTAGAAGGAAAGAACAGAATGGTAAATAGAAGGTAGAGATCATCAGGACAACAGACTTTGAGTGGGACAGGATGTTGCGAGGGGATTTTAAAAAACTGCATCAGAACAGAATCCTTGTTGAAAATCAAGGATGAAAGTGGTAAGAGAAAAGCTACAAAACAGATATCTCACCAATGATTGTGATCCCGCACTGTAATTTAAATGTAGAATTACATCCACCTTTCTCTCTTTTCTCAGTAAGGGAGCAGAGCTAGTATTGATGAAGAATCCAGTATCTTCTAAAGACAAGTATTCTTCTGTTTGGGTCAGCTGATTGGGTGAACAAGAGTCTAGTACAGTATCTGAATGGGAAAATAGACAGTGTTGCAACAGAAACATACTACATCCTAATTCACATAGCCATTTGTGTCTGAGGGCTTGAAACTTTTCCATGTGTTAGTCCAAGGGTTGCTGATTCCACGTTAACACCTGAACAGTTCACACGTCACTAAGCACAATCCCCAAAGTGGGTTTATGATATTGCATGAAATACTGGATCCCATCTGTGACAGAAGCTGATTATGGACAACTAGATTGCTACAACCAAAAATTTGAGATAGATTATATTTTCAAGTGATCTCTGTGTGTTCAGTAGCTGGCAACATTAAGCCTGGAAGAGAATAGATTTGAAGGTGCATTGTTTAAAAGAGCTGGAATTTCTTTTTACCTTCTCCAGGGGTGTAGCTATGGCAGGGGTGCAAAATGAGGGTATCACCCCTCACAAATAAGAATTCTATCCCCTTGACAAAATTTTCCTTCAGTTTCTAGATTTATAGCATTGTAAGGTGAGACACTGAAAGCTGTATTTCTAAACGATATTTCTAAATGCTCAGCTGAAATTTTAAGGTAATGCAGTACTCAAAACTGGGGACTTTAGTAAAATTTAATTTTGGGGGAACAGAATTCTTAGGGGGGCAAAGCCCTCACCTTCCTGCAGCTACCTTTCTGACATTCTCAGTTTCAGATTCAAGGCATGTTTGGCATTTGGCTATATGTCTTGCTGGATTTCATAAGAATTACTTTAGAGATGGTCAAATCATTCCATTTTGCACTTGTCTCACTTTTGCAAACATTCAGCATCCAATTTTATCATGTTTCATTCTCATCCTTCATTAATTTGAATGTTTTCAAAAAAGAAATTCATGAAATTTGTATTTAAATGTATATCTAAATATGTTATTTCTTATCATTTTTCTTTTCACAATATACATTTCTAAATGCATCCTTTCTCTAAATACAAATGTAAGGCTGAGGTCCCGCACCAGCAGCCTAGCTATGATATCACAGCTATGTTCCATCTCCTTCTCCAGCCCCTGAAAACCACCTTCCAAGCCAGTTAGCTGTCTTGAGTGATGGAGTTCTGTTGTACTGGCAAATTAGGTGTTGCAGGATGTCATGAAAGACCTCTTCCAAAAGTGAGTGACAGTGTGCTGAGAAGTTATGACAGGACCTCTATTTTTACTTCTCCCACCATTGCTTGCTGGTTGGAGGGGGCTAGTCATATCATCCTGCAGCACTCTGATGACCAGACCCATGGAAGTCCATTGCTTGGGATGGTGACTGGCTTTTAAGATAGGTTTTAGGGGCATTTATGATACTACTATTGTAAACATGAATAGGAAACAATTACGTGATCAGATATCAAACTTATGACATCATAACTAAGAAGATGCCAGAAAAAGTATTTAGATATTGTTTTAATATTTTGATGTTGTTTCAAGCCACAGACATCAAATCAGGCACAACCACTGCCACCTCATGTGTTCAGATAAAAGAAAAGCCCATAGCAGTGTCTAGTATTTAGATAAATGCACTATAAACCAGATGGTGATATGTCCATCAACTGTACATTTGAATGGAAAGTTGGTTGTTGAATGTAACCTGGCTGTCTTTCATTGCCTATTTCTGTCTCAAAATATCTGTTTGAAAAAACAAACGAAAAATACCTTTCCATCTGCAGAAATTGTCATTCTGCAAGTAGCTATTATCCAACTGAAGACCCTTCAAAAAGTTGTGGTACTGGGCAACAGAAAGGCGATCAGTAAGCACATCTCTGAAAGCACTGGAAAGTGGTCCAGCAGGTGTATATATATGTGTCTTTTGTTCATGTGGTCTAGAAGGTAGTTGAGGCTCTTCATCTACAAAAGAGAAGTAGGAGCAACAAAGTTTTCTGTTGATTGATAACATAGGTCAGCAACTGGAGTGCATGGATGGATTGCATTCCCACCACCACCACAAGACCCTAAGGAACTGTAACTTCAGAAACCCCACTTCCCCATATTTGGAGGGCACTACTTTTTGCCATAACATGTAGCACAGTGCCCCAGAGTCTACAGGAGGAGGTGCTATGGGACATTTTGCTGTGTTTATTGACATTTTCAGCCCCTCTAATGTTTTTTAAGGTCTGCACAGACTCCCCCCCAAACAGGAGGGAACTGGACAGCTACTGGGAGGCTGCAAAACAGCCTTAGAAGCTACATGAAGCCCATGGCCTATACTTCACTCACCTCTAATCTAAAGGATGCTTAGACTGTGCATATCTGAAAATTGCAGTCCTTTGTAAAATTCATCTATTACAAGAATTGCTCAGCCAGCAAAAGGAGAAAATAGTTTGGAACTCCATTTGAAAAATATTATTTTATTATATTTTCATATAAGGATAAATATATGTGAAATGTTTGGACAAATATTTTTTCCAGAAGACTGTATTCCTTTATGGTTGGTAAAGTTCCAAATTATTTTTGCATTGTTCACCTATCAGTTCAAATCATGAATATTAGGAACAAAAACAAGAATAACCAACCGATATCAGTTATTTGGTCTTTTGTCCACTTGTGCCAAAACTCCTCTGAACTGTGAGACGTATTCCAGAAGTACAGTAGATTTAGAGAAAATATGCTACTCCACATGCCTGTAAAGGACAGAAAACTTGTAAGAGTGAACAATACAGTCAGGATTTAGAGATAAGATTCTACATTATTCTATGGAAATATTTTTAATTTGATATTTGTTTCCAATACATTGTCCATATATGCTCTGACCTATCCCAGACCCTGAGATTTCAGTGCCAAGAATTAGGAATGACTCCTTGAGATATCACAGGAGGTGGGCCCTAGTGATATTACAAGGGGCAGCCCGTTAAACACCAACTACATTTGCACAGAATATATCATTCGACTAAAAAACTCCATGACAAGCAAATGGCACAGTCCTATTTCCCTGAGAACCTCTTTCTCTGAGAACCAGAGAAGAGATTCCAAGCCCTGAGATCTGGGGACCCTGAAACATATGTATATTCAAGAAACTTTTTTAGGTCTATAATATTTCCTATTTACATTTACTCCAACTGTACCACTGAGGCTCAGGGCATTTCTGCATTACCCTGTTATAGTGCTATTATTCCATTTTCAACATCCTATGGAATCCTGGGGTTTGTAGTTTAGAGAGGGGGCATTTAGAATTCTCAGCCAGAGAGCTCTTAGGCCTCAGTAAACTACAAACCACCAAATTCAACAGGATGTTGAAAGTGGAATAATTGCACTACAACAGTGTAGTGCGGAAATGGCCCCAGACATGTAGTCTAGAGATATGGGAATTGGAATGCCCCCCCTCTGTGTATGATCACAGATACCCACAAAAAGAAGAGGAAAAACAACTTATCAAGGACTACTGTAGTCGCAGTATGCAACCTCAGCTGTTTTTGGAGATCCAGTGGCACTTCTGGTGCCTTAAACAATAACTAGTTGCTATTGAATTCTGGCAAGAGCATAAGCATCAGTGCTGGCTATTGAATTTCAGTAGCAGAAGCAATCTAATGCTGTCCTCCTCTGAATATGGAAAACAAGCACTACCTGGGAATTCAAATCCACAATTATTTTGTCCTTGCAATTGAGAATGAAGAATTAGTGTCATATTTTTTTTTAGCTCTGCTGAAGGAGAGAATGGATATTCCTCCACAGTAATCTCCTCATATTCAAATGCCCTGATATTTTACAGAAGAATTATTCTATAGAGAAAAAAAGACTTTTTTTTTTTTTGCAACATCCTGCTCCCCTGTTTTCTGCACCAAAGACAGGTTTCCTGAACAGAGAACAGAGTTTTTGGTGCAGGAAACCCATTTTCTGCACAGAAGATAAGGGTTTTGTGTAAAAACCTTAACTGAATAGGAACAGGTCTCCTGGCCTCTGAAGAGATGATACGAGTTCCAATCATTTTCCTAGGTTCTGATTCAAGTTGAAGTTTAGCCTCTCCTACTAGCATACAATATCAATAACTCTTGAACTATAGGATTTACATATGTGGTGTGCTCAGTTTTTTCTTTGTACCTAAGTGTGTCCCCCTCAAAAAGCCTCAGATTGTTGATGGGCTCTGGCTTCTCCTTACATCTTCACCTTCCACAAGGTCAAGCTCTGCACCTTTACTTAGCTTCTCAGCATTTCCTTCCATTTCCCTTCTTGTTAGTCTCAGATGGCCCAAGTTCTGTATCTAGTGAGACCTGGCAATGGGCTGTTTGTCTAACAAAAGAATATTGGATGTACTATTGCCACTCATCTTGTGGTGCTTCCACAAGAGCCAAGAATTAGCTGAGGCAGGTGCATTTCTCTTCCCATCAAGAAGGGAGGAAGACATACTGACATTGGCATTCTATGAATGCTATCAAGCTTATGGATCAGAGCTATATCTACATGTATGCACAATCCCAGGAAACTCACTAGGTGGCTTGGACAAGCCAATGCTTATTAATACCACCACTAGATTTGAAATATCCTCTAGAGATATTTCTACTAAATACTAAACTTTATATATAGGATCCTGAGATGATGTCAGTGAAGGGTCTTGAACACATAACAAATGAAGCTAGACAACAAAATACTAATCCACAGTACTTCTTTAAAGCAGAGGTAGACAACTGTGGCCATTTCCACACTACACTATTATAGTGCTATTATTCCACTTTCGACATTGTGTGGAATCCTGAGGTCTGCAGTTTAGAGAGGGGGGTTTAGAATTCTCAGCCAGAGAGTTCTTTGGCCTCAGTAAACTACAAACACCAGAATTCCACAGGATGTTGAAAGTGGAATAATATCACTATAACAATGTAGTGCAGAAATAGCCAGTGTGAGGAAGGGACAAAGACTATTCCCTGTCTGCAACCCCTCCTGGACATCACTTCCAGTTTTGGTTTTCAACCCAAACCAACCTTCTGGCATTTTTTCTCCATTTATCAGATTTTGTATTGTATTGGGGTGGTGGTGGTGGATTTTTTTGGTGTAGTGGTTTAGGATGAAAACTGGCCATTCTTGAGGATTGAAGGGGCTCGAAACCAGGGGTAGGGGGCTATCTATAGCCTGCATTTTCCCCACCCTGTTTTTAAAGTCTGCAGTTTTTCACAGAGTCAGCTTGGAATGATTAGTGTGGTTTCTACCATAGAAGCAGGACTGCCTTATCCACTAGACACTTTAGGCACAGTGCCAGAGGTCTACACAAATTTTAGGGCCTATGAAACATCCTTGTGGTACATCAAGACAAGACAGGGAATCAAGTACAAGAGTGCCTAGGGTCTACAAAAAAACTTAGTGCTGCCTTGTATAGAAACAGCATTCCTGCATCTCTTCTGTTCACAAAACTGCAATTAATGCTGTAATGACTTTGCATTGTGATCTCCCTTGCACTCTCAAATCCTAGTCAGTGAAGTGGCAATGTGAAAATGCACATATTGATATCATATCACAGGTTTGAATTGACTAGAAATTATCGGTGAGAGAAAACACAAGGGTGCTGTTTTCAGTGGTGGCTATGAGAGTACACACTACTAAAGCTATAAGGGGACGCATAGAAGCCTTTGGGAAGCAGTTAAAATGCTGAAGGAAGAATTAGTAAGACAATTGCCTTCAAAGATGAAGAGTTTATTAATTGTATGAAAGCAATGGCTAAAATACTGAGTTGTAAATTTTTTTATTATTATTATTCATTTGTATCCCGCCTCTCCATATGGATCGAGGCGGCGAACAACTTACAAATAGCATGTATTTCAAAACATTTCTATACATGCCCCCAACAAGCTGGGTACTCATTTTACCGACCTGCGAAAGGATGGAAGGCTGAGTCAACCTTGGAGCCGGGCAGGATCAAACTCACAACCTTGTGGCTTGCAGTACTGGCATTTAACCACTGCGCCACCAGGGCTCCCTAACTTGTATCTAATATATACAAGTCAAAGTTTGTGAGTTTGTGTCAGGCAGGTGAAGACCTCATACAACTGGCTGTGTTCATAGGATCGGCTGCCTGTGAATATTCTATGGAATCCTGGGGTTGGCAGTTTGGGGAGGGGCCTTTAGAATTCTTAGCTGGAGAGCTCTTCGTCCTTAGGCCGGTTGTTGTGGAGACGAGGCCTAGCAGCAAGGAGAAGGCCAGTATATTCCTTCAGGAAACCAACCTCTATATGTTAACAACTCTGAATACACATTGGATTGGGGAATATGGAGAAAAGTTACAGGTGCTGGACAACACCGTTTGGGGAAATAGAGCCACAGGATCTCAAATCTTTCTAACAAGTATTACCTATGAGAAAATAAAATCCTGAACAATGCCACATAAATACACTAGTTATTATTATAAACTACTACATAGCCTAAGTAAATCATGCGTTTCAGTATCAGCCTCTTTTCTCATAGTACCTGTTTCTGTTTTAATAAATATATAAATCCCTATCTTTTTTACACTAAAAAGAAGCATCCTAATCTGAGTCACATCTTGTCTGTACAGACAGAAAGGTTTAAACCTTTCCTGAGCTGCTTTATTTCAATCCACCCAACACCAGGTAGCTGCTTTAAAAAGGTAGGGCAACCATTGGCTTAAATGAACCCCCTCTTTTTTTTTTACTCTCTGCATGAGGGCAAAAGCTGCCCTCATTCCTAGAAAACATCAGTACAATGTGTGGGAATCTGATCAAAAAGATACCACCAGGCTTTGATAAATAAAATCAAGAAGTTATGCTTTTGCCAGTCTGATATTGAGCAGATGATGATGGTGCTGCTTACCTTGCATAAAACAGATCCGAGTCTCTGGAAGCCTCTTTATTAAACGTCCCATAAAGAACTGACTTCCAAAATCTTCAGCCTTCACAAAAGCTCCATATTTTATTATCCCCACTTCATATGGTGTGAACTCCACCCATTCTTCAGAAAGATTCATAAACAAACAAAAGAAACAAATATTTTTCATTGCGCTACATCCATGCAAATGGGATACTGTTTGTGCAACCGAATTCGTCATTCTTTTCTTCCTCATGCATGTTTGCACACCCCAAACCCTCTCTGTAAAGTCTCTTAATCTTCTGGAGCATGCGTATGTCTGTATGTCTGTGTGTGTGTTTGTGTCTGGATTCAAGCTGCAGGAAAGGAGATTCCACCTGAACCTCAGGAAGAACTTCCTGACGGTCAGGGCTGTCCGGCAGTGGAATGTGCTGCCTCGAAGTGTAGTGGAGTCTCCTTCCTTGGAGGTTTTTAAGCAGAGGCTTGATGGCCATCTGTTGGGATTGCTTTGAGGGTGTTCCTGCATGGCAGGGAGTTGGACTGGATGGCCTGTGTGGTCTCTTCCAACTCTAGATTTCTATGATTCTGTGATTCTATAAAGGGATTCATTCCAGAAATGGTGCCTGTTCCACAGTGGTTCTTAAAGTTAAGTACTCTTTAGTCTGACTTATGGTTCATGCTGTTTGAAAAGTTCCTAGTAAACTCTTTATTGCAAGGGTAATTGTACATTAACAAGCGGGACCTTGGAATATTGTGTAAACTAGTACTTTAGACAAATTTTGCTACATTTGTTCAAAGCCAGAAGCAACAGTTCTGATGAAAAATTTTCTGTACAGTGGGCTCTCCTCACCCAAAACCTCTGCATGCATGATTTCCAGCTCACACGAAGCACTGCGTCTCTACACCTAAAATGGTGGTGATGTGTGGACAGACATGCTAAAATGTCTGTGTGCACATCACCACCACTGAATATAATGGAATGTAAGCATTCACAAATTCCACTATTCACCAAGGTTCCCAGCAAAGAAGCCCCACACATACAGAGGACCTACTGTACATTTCAATATTCTGTTATGGCATATTGTCTGTTCATTTTAAAGCCTTGCACATGGAAATCTCTACAATGTTGTAACTAGTGTTTTGACCATGCTGCCAATCCAATGTGTGTTTTCTTAGAACTAAGTCCCACTGTGCCCAACCTGTTATACTCCTTTACAAAAGTGTTCAGTATTGCAGTTTTAGGGTCAAGTTAGATATGATACTATTCATGTTATAGCCCATGCATGATCATTAAAATATCCATGCATCCGTCCTCCCATCCATCTCAGACTTTGAGGGAATCTGAGCTAACCAGGCTAGGTCTATGGAAGGACAGATAGGTTTAGCTGTCCTACTCCCACACCACAGTCCTGATCCAGTTCATCTGCTCTTTGTCATTTACTCCTGCTACCTGTTACCTGTTATGTGCTACCTGCTACCCCCACACAAGAGTTAACAACAACAATAATGTCATTTCTATTATCCCCTTAAACTCAGAGTCTTCTTCTAATCACTCTTTCTGAGCCTAACCTACCTCACAAGTTTGTTTTGAAGGTAAAAAGGTGGCACGGCATAGGTTTTTTGAAGAAGGATATTGGTAAAAAAAGTACTAAATAAATATATGGCAATGATGGCATAGGACAGGTATTGCATCAGACCCTAACTGAAGGATCCAAATTGCAAGCTACAGTGACCTACCGTGCTGGCACAATGCTCAGCTCTTTCCACCTCTAGGCACAACACAATCAGTTGGGTCATCATATCCATATACCGGCTTTTGATTACATGTGTTTACTTAATAAGTATGTCCCTTCCACACAGGTGCCCAACCTGGCTTTTAAAACATGATACACTTATTAACCTATTGCAGATTCACTCTGCCTTGCACATGTGCAAACATCAGCACATGTGGCACAATAAATTGCTTTGTACTACCTTTGAAATCGACAGTGCTGTACTTCTCTTTCACATTGATTGCAGTGTAGATTGGTAAAGGATTTTGAGCCTCATTCACAGCTTGCTGTTCATCTGAGAGTTTATGGTTATCTTTCTGCATTGTAAGGAAAAAAAAACACCTGATCAAGTATGAGTAAAAATCGAAGAAAACAATGTTTCACACATCTGATTGTGGAATCCTGTCTAGAAGAGTGTGTAAAATCTGTTCTAGATTGAGGAAAACAGTAAATAAATCGCTACTGATATAACAAGAAAACATAATTTGATCCACAAGTGTTTTAGCAAGTCAGGTGCTGTCATCTAGTCTATCATCCAGATTGCTCTTTGTAGACTTTTTATTTTTCCATGTCAGTAGATTTTGGGTGGAAAATGACACCCATTTTCTAGAAGGTGCAGTAACATGAAGTCATTTATATATATTTGTATATTCAAAAATGCATTTTTTCTTTCTTCTCTTGTGTTTGCCCCTCTTTCTTCATTTATTTGTTTATTTATATATTTAATTTGTACCCTGCCTTTCTCCCAATATAGGATCCAAGTCTTCATCCCACATTTTCAAAAGTAATACATTATTTTCCAGAGATATCAGTATCTCTCTAAACTTCTAAGGCAAAAAATATTTCCTTCCAGTCATAGATTCCATTAAGAAAAGACAATCTGACATTGCCACAAGGAATCTCTGGTACAGGCTGAGCCGCCCTTATCCAAAATGCTCAGGGCCAGAAGTGTTCTACATTTTGGATTTCTTCAGATTTTGGAATACAGTACCTTTTTAAAATAGCCTCGCATCTCTTTTGTTCACTACTTTGTATGAGATGCAAGGCTGAGAGAGACTAAGGATCTGTGAAATGGCAAGAATCAAAGCACAGTGCTTGGTGTGAATCCACACCTCCTGCTATTTCACAGATCCTCAGTCTCTTTCTTTTTGCCACCAGCCACCTGCTTCTGCCTTCCAGGTGGTGGCTGTTGCTCTCCTGCTTGTTTATCTGTCAGATCCTCAATCTCTCTCTCTCATTTTGCTGCCAGACACCCACTTCTGCCTTTGAGATGGTGACTGCTATGGTTTTTGGATCTAACAGCTGAAAGAGCAGGAGCACTGCAGCCACTGTCTTGAAGACAGGTGTCCAGTGGCAAAAGTGAGGGTCTGATGATCTGAGAGAGGAATGAACAGGAGCACCACAGCCCTCCCTCCTCAAAGATGGAAGTGGGTAGCTGGCAGGTTTTCAGATTTCTGAATAAGAGAGGTTCAACCTGTACCAGCAGATTTCTTTGTGGATTTTTCCAACATTCCTATAAATCATAGAAAAACTCAGGGTTATGTCACTAGAGTGATGTGGCAAAGGTATCTTACTGAAAGCATGCTAAGCTTGTATTCCCAATATCTCAGCTTAAATCTGAAGTAGGCAAAATTTTCACTTCTGTTCATTTTAAAAGGAATTTGTTGATATTGGCCCTTTCCGCATGAGGCGAGGGAATCGCTCCATGTTGTTACCTACCATTTCTTCTGGGGTCCGAAGCAACGCGGAGTGTGCCTGAAGCCCTTCTGCAGGGCTCCTCCTTGGTCCAGGGCGAATCGGAGCAGTGCGAGGTCTGTAGATCCGCACTGCTCTGGCTTCCCAAATGGCGGCTTCCAGCTTCCCAAATGGCAGCTTCCAGTTGGTCGTGGGTCCTGACCAACCGCTGAAGCTCGCCATGCCTAAAGCCCGCTCTCTGCAGATCGCAGGCTCACATTGGTGTGAGCCTGCGAATCTGCACAAGGGAGCAGGAATGCAATGGCGCGTTCCAGGAAAATAAAGACCTGTTTTTTGCGGTCTTTAGAAAATACGCTGGAGGACCACTTGGGGTCGTGTTGGAGTGGACTGAGGTGTGGATCTCCAATAAGTAGTCCGCTCCTAGTCCGCTCCAAGGTGCAGACGACCTCCGCGAGAGGATGCACTGCCCCGTTCTAATTGCCTGGTATGGAAAGGGCCATTGGCAAATTTCATCCAATATGAAAATATCAGTACAACCTAGCTTTCCCACACCTGCAAAGGGTTAGATTTTTAAATGTTTAATTTATATAACACAAGAATGATCAATTTTAAGCATGCTTCAAAGTATGTGGATCCATAAATAATCACTTAAAACAACAAAAGCACTGTACCTGATCATTTAACAAATATTCAATAATCAGCCCCCAAAGATCTATACAGGATGTCTTTTGTCCCTCTTCTTTCCTTTGACGCAGCTCTCTGTTGTAATATTTCAAACGCTCTATGGAAAAGCAATCCAGTTTGCTTTTAGTCACATGTTTTCTAACTTCATTGATTTGTTCGGTCAGATCCTTTTTTGACCAATAAGCATCTTTGTACATATTTCCCATAGTCCTGGGAAAGGAAACACAGGAATATCAGGACAGACTTGCTGGATTAAACCAATAGTCCATTTAGTCCAGCATCCTCTTCTCAGACAAATAACTCTTACCTATGCAAAGAAGGACTTCATTTTGTCTGCCCTAAATAAATTTGTCTGTCTATCTATATATTTAATTGGGCAATCCTAAATTTGAGAGTTATGACAGCTGTTAGGACCTGAACATCTTTTTTTCCTCAAGCCTATATCTTTCAGAATTTTATAAACTACAGTGTGCCCTCCCTTATTGCTACTTCCTCATATATGATGTCCATATGACATGAAGCATTGTGTCCCTATGCTTAAAATGGCAGTGATGGGTGCACATGTGATGCTGCATCTGTGTGCAAATTGCGTCCATTCAAAAGAATGGGGCTCAAGCATTTGTGCCTTTTGTTTTATGCAGGAGTTCCTGGAACTGAACTCCTGCATATATGGTGGTGCACTATATTACCATGCTCCCCAGATGTCAAGGTGCAACCCCAAAGTTGCATGAATTGGGATATCATCTGATCTGCACTTTGACAAATGGAGAGATAAGGATGAAAAAGGACAATTGATCAAGAATATTCATTGAATCCTAGATATGGCTAGAGATTTTGTTTCAGTTTCTTTTTGATCATTTATTAAAATCCTCTAGTTTTTTTTTTTTAACTTGGGATGGAAAAAGCTTGAGAAAAATAAACTGAAATGTGAAGGAAACCAGAGTAGCCAGCTTTGTCTATCCAGGCCCAAAGTTTTGAGCTTTTGGTTCTTAAAAGTCTGGGTTTGTACTGCTATGTATACAACTGTGTTAGCACTGAACTGGGGTTGCCACACCTTTTTTCTTAGAGGGTATACATGACAGACAAAGACAACATGGTCCTATTAAATCTGGCTATAGCAGATGAAGGAGAATTTTCCTGAATCCATGCTGTCAGGTTTACAGTGCCAATTCCCTAGATGTGTAACTGTATATGAACAGGCTCTCACTTCTTAAGTCAGATTAAGTTTGAACTGCATGGGAAAAGGCTCATAAAAAGTATGAGATCACAATCTTGTGGAGAAGAAAAAGTCAGAAAGTAACCATAAAGCTTAAACAGGGGAAAGTTATGCTGAAGAACCTGTTTGCTTTGACAAAAAATGTCAAAGTTCATAGTGATTTCAAACGAGTACAAAGCATTCTGAGCCATGTCCTGAAACATCTTAATGTGTTCTGATAATGATACCAGCTAGGACACCAGTTTAAGATATGAAGAACAAGTGTGACATGTACAGCTTGGAAATAGTAGTTGCTCATTAGTGGTGAGTTGCATACAATTGTCATAGCATTTTATTCCTACATACTTTTTCTAATAATTCCATATAAAGTTGATTTCGTTGCTTGCCTGAGCTTCTGAGAAGAATACATCCAGCACTGCACTGTTAAACAAACTATTGTGTTCAATCTACTATCCATGAACCTTAAAGGGTTAACTTTTTTCCCCCTTACACTTGACTCTGGAGTGGGCTGGCATCTCCATTTTTGATTTTAACAAGCATCACACAGATTGATCAAACCTCATTTCTGTAACTCCCTATATAACCTTGGGTCCACATCCTTACCATGTTGTGCCAGACAAACCAGTTATATAAGTAACACAGTCTAAGAGATTTAACTTCTGAAGTCCTCGTAGGCTTCCATAGAGTGCTGTCAGTGATCTTGTGCTGCCCCCTGTTGTCATGATTGCCACAACTGGGACCTGAAAAATACACACATACAGACAAGAGTATAGAAAGATGAGTACTGGTATGGTAGGGAAAAATGAAGTCCAACTATAAAGTTAGTCCTTCATTGTCTCCTTTTATGTCATAAAGACTTCTTATTACCAGAAAGGAGGATAAGGAAAATGGAAAAAAAAAGTATGCAATATGTGACAAGGGAATATTCCACATGGAGACAATTATGTCCCCTGTGCAGATGGCAGATCTGTGATCTAATGAGGGATCTGATTGTTCTGATTTTGGATGATGGGATTCAGGCAAGGAAATCTGTTAGCTAATCCATTTTGAGGTCAGAATGAGTAAAACATGCCTAGAAGTTGTTACCAGAAAAGAGGTCAGATAGGACTCAAACTGACATCTTGACATATATTCAAATCCCTAGAAATGACGAAGAAGCTGCAGAAGATGTATCTGTCGAACAGGACAATTTAAAGGGGGATGTTAATATGATACCATGTCATTAGTATTCTTATATTGTATTCTGTACAACATTTTGATTTTAGGAGCTTAAAAGAGCAATCTTAACAGGAAGGAGTTCAAAGATAGAGTTCCTCAATATTGAAGCCTACAATCTTTCGAGGGCCAGTATGTCTTTTGCTATCAAGAAAAATGATGGTTTTTTTGCAACCCCTCCAATTTCTGGGTTTTCTCCTCTGTGTGTGTGTATGTCTCTCTGTGTGTATGTGTATGTGTGTGTGTTTTACTACAAATAATTTTCCCTATGCAAACAATAGGAGAGAATTGATTTAGTCCATCTCCAGGACTAGTCAAAATATCCTTCTATGCTTGGATGGTAGGAAGCTGGGATCTTGTTGAATCCATGTCCTCTCCGTCCCTAATCACTGCCACACCACCCAGCATAACTTCCTCTCCCACCCAATATTCTGTCCATAGGTAGGAAGATTTCACAGTGGCTTGGAGAAATTTGAAGAAGATAACTAAGACTAGACTCCACCTCTCTGCCCAACATCAGATTTCTGTCTCTCTTTGGCCTTAGAAAGAAATTTTTGTTTCTTCTTCTGATCCCAGGAAGACTGTCCCTGGGGCCACAAGAGCACTCTTTTGAACATCAGCATCACCTTTCACCACCACCATCATGTAAACAATATTAAAAACAGATTACAATTTGTACATTGTTAATCAACTGTTTTTCATATTGCTCAGCACACCCAACAGAGAATTAGTTCAAGTATTAGTAAGCAATACCTTCCTAAACAAAACAGTTAACCTATTTATTATTTAGGCATCCCACAGCAGTACAGAGCATTCCATTATTAAGTCATTGAGATATCAAATAAATATAGTCTCTAATTGTCATGTTCTATAACCTCTAGAGACCTTTTCGCTGACATTTATTTGCTTGCTTCCATACCATCTTCAAATCCAGATCATTTATCAACACATCCTTTCCACCTTAACATAAATGGTCTTTCCAAATACTACAATTTTATAACAAGAAATCAATATCTGCATTGCATAAATCTTGATGCATGCATCAATTCAGTTTAAATACATTTGCTTATTACAAAATGCTCAGCATAAATACAATAATTTGCAATTTAGGAAAGAAAAACTAAAAATTTAGTAAACAAAAACTACCACTCATTGCTAGAAGGAAAGGTCACTGTCAATAATGCCATTCTGTTACTTTAACACATCATAACCAAATAATCCTAAGAAACAAACAAGTGCAGCCGTAAAACTCATCCCTAATTATTAAAACTGGCCCTTATCTCCTTAATGAACTTTGGTCCATGGAATAATTTTAAAAAGCTGTCATTTATTACTGATTTAACCCATGACAATCTCATTGATTTCTGTGGAAGTTCAGAACACAGCTAAATGATTACTTCAACCATTTACTTAATTACATGCTCAATGATTTACTTCATTCTAAAGCCTCAAAAGCACTATCTCATTATGATAATAACTATTATTAGATGTAACCACTATTGAAGTTGTTGAGATTAGCAGGATTAGAAAAAGCAAGGGATTGCCATATGGGCACTAGAAGTCAAGAAAGAGAAGACAAGAAAAAAGGAATGATGACCCAAGTAGAAATGTTTATTGCAAAATACAATATGCAATATAATAAATTCAATATGCTTTGGTATATAGACTTGTCTTAGGTGCAAAGAGATGTCTGCTCCATCTATTGGCTATATTTGATTAATTAGGGTTTATAATCCCAGGTTTTATAATGAGCCTTGCCTCCCCCTGGGCTCATACTCTCTTCTCTTCCCTCTGTCCTTCTAGCATTGCTATGAGGAAGATTGTAGAAATGTTTGCTTCTGATTCAGTTATGTTTTGAATGGCAAATGATGATTAACTTTAGCTGTGGCTTGTTGAAACAAACCATGGCTGGCATCCTGTTCAGTGTTTTCAGTATACAGTAGTAAGCTGGACTTAGTACATTGTAAGTATTTGAATTCATGTGTGCTCCCAAGTCCATCTTAGAAGCTAGGCAACAGCACCAACATAGAGATTTTGGAAGTGCTGGGGAGCAGGATGGTGAATGAAGAAGTGTCCAGCCCTTTCCCAACAGTGAGGTGCTTTACAAAAAGGAACTGCAGCAGGACCATCAAGAGGTCCCTGCAGCTGCCTGTCTCTGTTCTTTTCTGTGCAGAAAAAAGAGTGATTTTTGAACAGAATATTCCCAAGCTGCTAATAATCTTTGAAAACTATTTTTTTCAATGACTTCCTTGTTTCCTAAAAATTACTTGCTTCTTTCAAGAACGAGATTAGTAAAGAATCAGATCCCTAGCTCAAATTAACTTTCGTTTATTCCTTTATCAGATCTGTGAGTTATTTCCTATTTCCTGAGAAACCTCAAAGAAATATCAACAAATAACAATAGTAAAATACATTATCCAGATGAGGTATAACTGATATAACAAAACAAACAGCTACACAGATGTGAAAAATTTCATTTAAAACTCAAAAGCAAAAAGTGTTTTCCCACAACAGTCGCATTTACAGTTCCCCAGCCAAGGGAAATAAATCTTTACCTATTATGTTCTTCTATGCAATAATGAATCAATTAAAAATGTTCTGGCTACTGAGTGAAATTACAAGAGAATTTCTACAATCTGGTGATTTTTCACACTTTGGGATTTTTATGGTGAAAAATGTGTTTTCATAAATGTTTGGTGGGTGTGCAAAAATCCATTTTTTTGTGTGCAAAGTCCTGAGTTTGCTTGTTTTTTTTAATTCAAGTAATTTTCCCCACTCCCAGTCTAGAATTTATGAAAAGTCTTGAAGTGGCTGGCCATTTTCTCAACCATGTGTCTCAGTGTGGACAAGAATGTTTGAGTATTCAAAAACACATTTCTAATTGACCAAATATAAGAAGAAATAAACAAATAGTACAGGTTGGCCAGGATTAGACCTATGTTCACACTACCACTCTCAATCAATAGCATAACTGACAAATTTTTAAAATTCCAAATAATCTTCAAAGGCAGCCCAGCATCCAATGCATTGCAATAATGCAGCCTGAAGGTTAACAGAGCATGAGCTGTTAGTGGTAGGCCATCTTCACCCAGGTGAAATGCTAGCTGGTTATCACCCATGGACCATGCCTAGGTCTACTGGCTACTGATTTAAAATTAATCCAGATCTTTCAGTTTGATGAAAGGTTTCTTAAGAAATGGACTTAACACTGATTCGTTCAGATAGCTCAGACCACTCTCTTTCATAGCAAAAAACTGATCATCTCCACAAATCCGACTAACCAGCCATTCCATTCTAAATTTTACTTGCCATGACAGACAAAAATTCTGCCCACAAGTCATCACATACATCCTTCCAAGTATCTTTTTCATGTCTCCAAATCATACTAATTGACTCTCACCCAATAAAACTGGACCAGACAATGCTCCAAACAATCTTAACTCTTGAGACTTATGTAGTCAAGAAGTAAGTGGGTACAGGCAATTTTATTCTTAAAATAGCAAGCAAATACACCATAGCAAGCTACTGAGGGTTCAACTACCTCCTCTAACCCAGTACATAATAAGTCTTCCACTCAGAATTCCACAGGGAAGCACTTGAGGCTGCAAAGGAATGTTTGTTTGCCATCTTCATTGTCACAAAGATAGGTCCAGTGACAAACACATTTTTAGAATTCACTTTCACCTGTCAAGATTTTTTTTTCTACCTGCTCTCTAGCAATTTCCCAGCTTGTTTCATTGACCTATTGCCAATTGGATTCTATTAAATTGGAAAGAACACTAGAGAGTAATCACATCAATACCAAGGTCATCCCTGTATTACACAGATCGGCCAGTGTTTCAACAGGAGCACTAATCTTGTCAACTGGAAACCCCTACCCCAGGCTGTTTGAAAAATCCATTAATTTATTAGGCTGAACCATTTTAATGGTACCTCAGTCTCTGAGGAGGTAAAAAGTCACCAAATCTCACCAAGAGGTGATCTCACCATAATAATATCCCTCAGCTTCAGATCTCCTTCCCCATATCCCACTAAGAAAAACTGAGGTTGTATCCAGCCACATATGGTATGCCAATGATATGGTAGAAGAACTCAATGGCTCTCAGTATGGCCATAATACAGTGAACTAGTCAAAACAATTCACCTTGGCATGTACATAGAAAGACCATTCATTGCAAAGGTATACCTGTATTTCAAATAACTAGAAATAAAACAAAAGGTTCCAAACTCTAGTGGAAGCTAGAGTTCCAGAAAAGCATAGTTGTTTATTACATTCAAATACTGCCATTTGTGGTAAATCATACTGTAAGGATATCCAGAACTCTGTATTGCATACCTCATGGTCTTGCAAGTCTTCTTCTAGTCTAAGAACTTTTTTCAAAGCATTGGCAACAATTCTCTTCCTTTTACACAAGAAATCTTGCTCCTGAGAACACAGATCATAACCCAAGCGTACATCGAGGCCAGTCTGACTAGAATACACAAAGGGAAAAAGAATTACAGACATGTCGCAGACCAGCTGCAATGCGTCCCTACACTGGAATGTGGCCCTAGGGTGGAAATGGCCCAAGTCATTTGATTTTGAAAAGGCAGTAAATAAAATGTATACAGTGTTTTTACACAATATTTCTTTGGATTATAAGGACAACTATGTAGAAAGACACCCCTGAGGGCTGATGGACCAAAGTTTTCTATCTCTGAAGTACACCAACAACTCTGTAAATCTGATTCTTGTTAAATTGAATTAAGCTAGTGTTGTTTCAGTAAACTTTATTCATAGCATGCCCATATTACTTGGGGCTATTTCCCTCATACTTTGAGAAAAAAATACTTTGAATACTTTGAATGGAGGCACACACAACTAATTACCCTTGCAGACATTGATTTATTTCTAGATATACATATTTCTAGAAGAGAAAGACAAAAAGTGGAATAGGTAAAATTGTAGCCATTACCATCCGAGAGAGGATGGATCTCTTACCAGTCTTCTGTCCTCACACGTAAAACAAATTTTTTACTCTGAAAATCCAGAATATAAATAAAAGTTCAGCTGTGTTATCAATGTTTTACATTTCTATGAATTCACTATAAAACACTGTATGGAGAAGTCATGATCAAATGGAGGTATACACATGTACACTAATGCATGCTTTTCACCTGGTGGACTGGAATTATGGGCACAGTCCAATTAATCACAAGCTTAAACAAAACATTTAGAGGTGGATATGATCTCTGTTCTTTCTGGCATCTCTATGCTTCCTGACATTTTTGTTTAAGTTTAATGCATAGCTTAGAGAAAATAACAAGGAGGAATGTAGCCTATGTCTACACTGGTCCTCACTCAAGACCACCTTAAGCTCTTCTTCAGCAAAAATCTCAATCAAGATGCAGACCTGTGATCTAGTGTTGTCATTTTAATTCCCCTATTTGTTTTTTATTAAAAAAATCTTTGCCTGAGGAAGAAGCCAATGGTCTATGGAAACCAGATTAATGTATTTTGAGCCTTTTGGCTATAGTGTGTGTTTTGGACATGTTATATGGCAAATATGGTTATGCTTGCTTTTTTTAAAAAAAAAGAAAGAAATATTTCTCATATTGAGAAATGATGCTATGATTTCTCCAGTCTTATAGATAGGATTGTTGATTTCTGAGATGATTTCAGTAGCTTTATTTGGAAATATCCAACTTTGCAAGCCAAAGAATTACTGTGGACACATCACATGGCAATGTAATTTTCTCTCCTACCCTCCACAAAAAGGGTTAATACCCTGGGCCATGGACCTCATTAAAAACAGCGCAAGAAGGTGAAGTCAGGATTGCAAATCACTGATAACTTCCTCTTCAATTAACAGAAGTGAATTCCAGAATACTGTGGTCTCTTTTTCTAAATCTGTCTGTTTTGTTTGCATGTGATTTTCAGTACTTTGTTTTGTTAAAATTTTAAACTGCCAAATTAAAAAAAAATGCTTGCATTATTTATTCTTCTTCAACAGATGTCTTTACTCCCTCAGAACAGACAAAATACAAATTGATTCAATAAACAATTCATCAATTATTGATTCAGACTGCAGAATCTGGATTGCTTTTGTACATGTTTTGTTATTTTTTTCAATTTAGAACACTAGGGATCTACATTTTTGCTTGTTACATTCTTGCACACAAGAATGAAACATTTTCAAGAGTTTTCCCCTCTGTGGGCAAGATTATGTGTTGCATAATTATGCATAATTGGATAATTATATGTTTTTGTTGCTTTTTAGTATTTTTGAAACTTTTTTTTTTTTTGCAAAAAATTATTAGGATTCCCCCCCCCCTTTTGTTCATGACAACCTGTGTGGTATAGTGGTTTGAGTGTTAAAATATAACTCTGGGATAATAGGGTTGAAATCCCCATCTGACCATGGAAATCCAGTGGGTAACAATATACAAATCACACTTTTTCAGTCTTAGAGAAAGGCAATGGCAAACTCGTTCTGAACAAATCTTGTTGAGAACAATACAGGATAAGTTTTTGTTAGAGTTGTCATTTATTGGGAACAGCTTGAAGGCACATAACAACAACAACAACAACTTTTTGGTGCAATATTTTATACAAAATACAGTGCTTTTAATGCAGTATAAAAAAGTCTGGATCCTGTATGGTCTTTGCACATATGTAAGCACTGTAGTTATGGTGCTATGCACTGACTGCTGCCTCAACCCCCCTCAATCCACACTTACCAGGCAGCAGCTACTGTGATTGACAGGGATCTGTTCCCCTCTTGCTCAGAAAACAGCTGGCTGTCATTTGCCCCCTCTATTATGAACAATCCCCATTCCAAAAGGCAGAAATAGGGGTCCTGTTGTAATTCTCCCTCATGCCACAGTCTGTCTGTGCAAGGGGTGAGTGGGAACAGCAGCCAGTCAGTCCCTGCGCAAGAGGGGAATGAACCCCTGTCTGTTGCAGCAGCTACTTTTCAGTAAGTGGAGACTGGAGACTGAAGCAGAGGCTATGTAGGGACTGTGAATACATAACAGTCATGAGTGCGTAACTCCAAGTTACACATTCATGACTGTGATATAAGATTTTGGCCAATGATTTTTGCCATTTCGGCTCCAAAAAGTGCTGTTCCATTTTCCACTCATCTATGGGTGAAAAATATTTCATAATGTTTTTTATGGAGTGTAATAAGCAGACATACTTTCTTGGTAATGGTGAAAAAAATTGCAAATACTCCTTTACAGCGTATGCAGCACGTACAATTTTGTCCATGGTCAACCTAATAACTGACAATGATTATGGTGAATCAGCCTCCACAATCTCTTATTTAACTTTGGAAGAAAGAAAATTTATCTTCCAATAGAAAGGTTCAAGGAACTATTCAGTCTTACCTCTGCTAGGACTACTTTCCTGTTTGTAGGAACTGAATTGATTTCCACTTTTAGGAATCCTTCTTCTCTGTTATAGGAACATGGGCCCTGGAATGTTAGACATATTTTTATCAGAAAGAGTGAAAAACTGCATACATATGCAGCTATTTTTCCTATTTATTGATTCATTACATAAATATTCTCAGAATATATTTTACACCAGTGCTTTCCAGGCTATCTGATACGGGGGACTAGCAATTATTATTTTCCAATCTGCCCAGGGACTGGCACTAAACTTATGCTCATTTATTACAATTGTTTCTTTCTTTCCTGGAACTTTGCTGAGAACCTGCAGCCAATGGTTCAGAGTCCAGCGCTGGTCCAGAGACCATTATTTTCAATAGCACTGGCTTACAAAATCAATTTTTAAAAACCCCAAACATAATATTAGTTAAGAAACAGAAATATTTTTACAGTTAGCATGAGACTGCTGAACCTACAAAGGCATGATCCTTCTTCAGTAGTTTAATGTCCAAGGTTGGATGTTTATACTTGATATAATGGAATGAGGACTGGCATATGGGCCTCGCACAGAAGACAGAGGCAAAATTGAACTCCTGTTTTTCTTCATGAGATCCTTTCACCATAAGTGCTAGTGTTCGTTCTAAAAGAGAAAAGGGAAAGAAAGTTGAGAAAAGATTGGTCATGTCTTCAAGGACAATCTGATATGCAAAGCATTTCATTAAATAAATGTGGAGGGGAGAGTAATGAATTCATGGATTCCTTCATGGAGAAGAAAGGTCAGAATTACTGCTCTTTCACACATAGAAATCTTTCACACACAGGCAAGTCATGGTGGAAGTGGACCTGTTTCTGAGGAGAATCACATTTCCTAGCATCACAAATCTCTTTTAATATAGCCTGTGCACTGTACATACTTTGTTTGCATGTAAAATTGTGACAATTCAGATGCCATTGCCATAATGACAATGTAGATGTCCACCCCTTGGTTCTGAGTTCTGAAGTGCCCGATGTTCCTGGAAGTTTAGTTCATTTAAAACGTTGTTGTTGCTTTGTTGTTGTGGTTGTGGTTGTTGCATGCCTTCAAGTCATTTCCAACTTATGGTGACCCTAAGGCAAACCTATCAGGTTTTCTGCGGCTGAGAGTGTATGATGTGCCCAAGGTCACCTGGTGGGTTTCCATGGCCAAGTGGGGAATTGAGCCCTGATCTCCAAGGGTCTAGTTCAATGCTCAAACCACCACACCATGCTGGCTCTCTACAATTATTGCTGCTATAAAAGTGTGATACATATTATTGTAGTTGAAATTATCATCCTACTTGATTTCTGCTTCTTTTTCCTCTCCACCTCACATTCCAAATGGCAGACTTGGCGAGACTGTAGGAATACAAGGAAGAAAAGTTAAAACTGAAAATAGAATTGAAACTTCACATTATTGCTTTCTCCATCGCCTGACTAACAGAACAGTATAATAACAACCATATTCTTTGGAGATCCAGAGCAATTTCTAGAAAAAATGTGTAGCTGAATGCAATGACCTTCCTTCCTCCTCAGGGTACTTGACTGTTCTTCAGATTTTGAAATCTTCGAATGTTTTACAACATTCGTCAATCAATCAGTCAAGTTTTATAGACATGTTTATACAGTGTTTGAATACATGATTTTTTAAAACTTGCATTTTGAAACAGAGAGGAGGAAAGACTTGGATATAGGTTAGCCATAATTGTATAGATTGTTTCTGTTTCACAGGCCTGATCCATAAAAAGTAGAAAATATATTATGGATGGTGCTTGTTCATGCTTTTTTTTTTTTTAATTACCAGCAATAATGCTATGACCCTAAGGTTTCTGGTGGGCATCAAAGAACACAGGAATTTTAGCTCTCTCTCTCTGAAGATGGAACCAGAGGTTTTCCCAATTAGAGGGAGATATCCAACCTCAAAAGCCTGATCTGTGAAACTACACAAAGATCTGTACCACACCTCATCTGATATTCTTCTGCAGTTAGTGTTCCTGTAAGGAATACTGTAAGGAATCCATCAACCCTTCTGGGGATGTTCAGAAGACACTGTAGAGCTACACCAGGACAGGGAAAAACTACAGTAGCCCTGGAGCGGGTGTAATTAAAACATATCACAGGAAACATATCACAGATAAACTATATCTCTCACTTCTGAGTGAACTGGGTATCCCTTTTCTATTATCACATTGCCACAGTGGCAACCTGTTCTTCAGCTTTATGGTTAGTAATCAAAGATGAAGCTTCCATACATAGTTATTTTTTACTATACTCTACTATTCTAGAGGTTCCTAGAATTGCAGCTTTGCTCATTCTGCAACATTGTTGTCATTGTTAATTGACATCAAGTCAACTTGTACTTCTGACTATCCTACACATGAGAGACCTGCAAGTCACGCTGTTATCAACAGCCCTGTTTACATCTTGCAAACTCAGGCTGTGGCTTCCTTGATTAACTCTATCCATCTGCCACCCTGACCAGTTTCCTTACATTCATACATCTTGTACAGAAAATACTAAGTGATGTACAAAGTCAACAATGCAACATCAATTTATTTCCTTGAGCGAAGGATGGAATATCAATGAGAGTATTCACATGGCAGTAGCTCTTCATCAAGAAAATAAACTGGAGATGGTTTACTTTGTTGTTCTTGTTGCTGTTATTGAGTGGGTATCCCAGCAGATTTACCAAGTAGATTACCAACTGAGAAGACAACATACCAAAAAAAAACAAAACAAAGCTTCACAACAAATTCATACTGAAGACATGATTTCATTTAGCTGTGAAAAATTTATACAAAAAAATTTCAAAGCTAAATGAAATAAATAAATAAGAAAGAAAGAAAGAAAGAAAGAAAGAAAGAAAGAAAGAAAGAAGGAAAGAAGAATAAGTTACCTTTGGAGGTTTTTAAACAGAGGCTCGATGGCCATCTATTGGGAGTGCTTTGATGTGTATTCCTGCACGGCAGGGGGTTGGACTGGATGCCCCCTTTGGTCTCTTCCAACTCTATGATTCTATGACTATACACAGTCTCAATTCACCTACTCACATAACTTGTTACTATATGGAACTGTGACATATTTATTTCTAAAGGATATCAGATAAAAATCCTCCAGGGTATTATCAGGTTCAGGAGATAGCCCAAAAACTTAGCTGTGCGGGTCATACACTTTCTGCATTTCCTTATCAATATATCAAAAGACGATTGGAGATGTTGTGCTTACTTTTATGGAAGCCTTAAGCAATTGAGGCATCCAAAGAAAGAAAATATATTTAATGGCTCAATAGGAAAGTCCTGTCAGTTCCTTTCTGTTTCTCCCACAAAAGAAATATGAGTTGCAGACTTTGATCATATCTTTATATTGCTTATATCTAAAGTACAAGAAGGAAAATGAATAAAAATTACCAAAAGAATTCCATTCGTAATGATTGTTTCACGAGTGTTTAAACTAAAAACAAATTGAATAGAAATATTTTATAAGTCATTAATATAACATGGTGAAACATGACTATTATGTTAAATACATAAAAAGAACCCTGATAGATCAAACCAGAAATCTATCTAGTACAAAATTCTGTCCCCATGATGTTCAGTGAGAAGCCCATAAACAGGACAGAAGAATAACACTCTGACTGTTTTCCTTCTAGGGATGCAATTCTTCACTAAGGCCATTTCCACATGACATCACTATCTCACAACAGCAGCGGGTTGTGTCCAGTTCAGGAGTTGTGCTACTACACGGCATCATTACTATCCAGCTGCTATCCTGTTCCCCAAGCATTGCAAAACCACCTTATACTATTTCCAGAAAAAATCCATTAAGCGCCTCCTTTAGTGCTTCAATTCCATCAGCTGGCTCAGTGTGGTACTTGATAGCGCTTCCTGCCTTCCCAGATCCAGGAGTGGGCAGGGTGTGGGCATGCCCAGCTCGTCCCTCCCTCAGTGACTCCCATAGCATGGTAACTTCAAAATCGATCTCCTCTCCATGTTTATTTTAAAGTTTCCCTCTGAATTAAAACTTTTTATTTTTTAAATACATTTTTAAGCATTATAGCTCAAAAGTGCAATAGCATACTGGCATGTCATGCCATTACAACATTGTTGCACTAGTACAGCTTCCAAAAAAACAAAAACAAAAAAAACACCAATCTGGGGTGGTAGGATGAAGGTGAGGAAAGGAAGTGGCTAAGGAGACTGTAGTGTGGAAGGAACACTGGTGGCAATACTGCTACTCATCCACTTAAGGCGGAAAGATATGGAAGAGAGCATTTCTAACCTGCTGTCATCGCCAGAATGGCCATGCAAGGATTGTGACAGAAGAATGAACTAATGAGGTATGGTGTGGAAATGGCCTAAGTTTCTTTTCAAAGGTAGCAACAAGTAATTTCATCAATTTTCTTCCAGCTGCAAGAAATTATTTAAAAACAACACAGTCTTCTAAGGCTATTTACAGTTTGGGATTTATTCTATGCATGATTGTTTTGCACAGAAAACATGATTTTCTGTGGAAGAAACAGAATTTTCTGCATGGAAATTAATATTTCCCTACAGAAATATTAATTCTCGCACAGAAATTGCTGGGTTTTGTGCAGAAAATGCTGTTTTCTATGCAAATCAACCATGTGCCAATTTTTATGTGGAATAAATCCCCAGGTACAGCATTTCTTTGCAAAAAACCCAGCATTTTCTGCGCAGGAATTAATATTTCTTTATTGAAATACTATTTTCCATGGAGAAAGTGCTGTTTCCTGTACAGAAAATGCTATTTTCCGTAAAAAACAAGAGTGTGTGAATTTTACATGGACTAAGTCCCAAACTACAAAGATTCTCATCAGTGCAAGTTTCTTCTTGTCAACAGTAGAAAAGCATGTTTTTCAACCATTTCTTTGGAATATTTTTGAATATTCTTTCCCTTCCTATTTCCTCTTGCAACTGGTATTTAGCAACATGCTGTCTATAATACTGCACAGATTATATCTATATCTACTAGCCACCTTTGAATTGTTTAATCCAGTTAAGACCATCTCTTGGTATTGCTCCTCATGAAAGCAATCTTAGTTCCATTTGTAGAAATATTAAAACAGTAGCAGTATGGGAAATCTAAAATACATGCTTTCTTATAACAATAAGCCAATCTTTTTGCTGATTTTCTTTGTGTTCCAATAATTCAATTTACTTTATATATTCACATTCTGGGTAGAACCATACTGAGAAATGTTGCTTTAGACATTTTCTAATACTCAATTTTACTCACCTGTTCCTCAGCTCAAACTCTATTTCCAGCTGCTCATGATCCTGAAATAATATAAAAGCAATTGAATTAAAACAAGTGCTTTCTACTCACAGCCCCTGTGTTGCTTTCTTTTACATATGTTGTATGCTGTTCCCTTTGAGAGGACGTCCACCTGGCACTGGTGTCAGCAGGCCATGCTAGCCTTAAGTTTGGAGAAGAAGCTAAGAGAAGGACCTGTAATCTGCAACATTTCTTCAGACTGCAGAGGTCCAGAAGAATCTTGGGCCTATTCAACAAGAGTTGAAGGGTTGATGTTTCTCAGAGTTAGATGTTGACCTGTGTTCTACAACATTTAATAAATGACTGACAAGAGTGAAGACATTTATGCAAAATGCTGCTGTCCATACTCAAAGTCAATACACTCACACAGGAAAATGTACCAGACTTGGCATAGGAAATTTAAAGAAGGGAAACATTGAGTGGGGAAAAATGAAAAGCCATGGGTATTATTTCTAAGTTTAGGAGAATTTTCCTGTTTTGTAAGTATTTCCTTTATGTATGCCAAAATGATCACCCTTTATATTGACCATGTTTCCTTCTCACAGTCTTAAATTATATTAATACCAATTTGTTTTGGATTTCACTATAAACTGATTTGTGCATTATATTCCGGAACTGGCTTCAAGGGCATTTGTGTAGAAGCAGTTGTGGTTTGGGCATGCAGCTGGGGTCTTAGAAGTCAAACTCTGTCAAGAATCTAAGTCCCTACAAATTCTTCACTTGCCTTGCGGATAATTTCATTGTCTAGAAGGTGGAAGAGCCAACAAGGGGATCAGATGTTTTAGATCTGATTCTAACCAACAGTGACGACCTGGTTAATGGGGTGGAAGTGGAGAGATCTTTAGGTAGGAAGTGACCATGTTCTCCTGGAGTTTATTATATACTGGAAAAAGGAAGCCAAGGGTAGTTGGACAGGCATTCTAGATTTTAAGAAAGCTGATTTCAATAAACTTAGGGAAATATTGGGTGTGATCCCATGGTAAAGAATACTAAAAGAGAAGGGCGTTCATGTTGAATTGAAGTTTCTTAAAAGTGAGATATGAAAGGCACAATTTCAAACAATTCCAATAAGAAAGAAAAAGTGGAGGTGTCTAAAGAAACTGGGATGGATATCTAAAGAACTTTTACCTGAGCTAAGATTTAAAAGGGACAAGTACAAGAAGTGAAAAAACAAAACAGAGCAAAAACTGGGAAATCACCAAAGAAGGATTCAGATGAATAGCCAGCTTGTATAGAGAGAAAGTCAGAAAAGCTAGGAGAAAGTGCAGAATGAGCTCAGACTTGCTAGAGAGGTCGAAAACACTAAAAAGGACTCTCTCTCTCTCTCTCTCTCTTTGGTTATATCCATAGCAAAAGGAAGAACAAGGAAATGGTAAGGCTACTATACAGAGAACATGACAAAATGCTAATAGGGGACAGAGAAAAGGCAGAACTACTCAACGCCCTCTTTGCACCCTCTCCCAAAAGGAAAACAATGCTTGATCTGGGGTTAATGTAGAAGATGATGTGGTAGCAGAAATGCAGCACAGAATAGGTGAAGAGGTAGTACAGAAATGCATAGCTACTCTAAATGAATTCACATCCCCAGGGCCAAATGAACTACATTCCAGGGTATTAAAAGAACTAGCACAAGTAATCTTAGAACCACTGGCAATAATCTTTGAGAATTCCTGGAGAACAGGAGAGGTTCCAGAAGACTGGAGGAGAGCAAAATGTTGTTCCCATCTTCAAAAACAGAAAAAAGATCCTAACAATTACTGGCCAGTCAGTCTGACATCAATATCAGGAAATATTCTAGAGCAGATAATTAGACAAGTCTGCATGCATTTAGAAAGGAATACTTTGATCACTAAAAATCAACATGAGTTTCTCAAAAACAAGTCATATCAGACTAATCTTATCTCTCTTTTTAATACAGGTACAAGCTTGGTAGATGAAGGAAATACTGTGGATGTAGATTCCAGTAAGGCCTTTGATGAAGTCTCCCATGATATTCTTTCAAATAAGCTAGTAAAATGTGGGCTAAACAATGTTACCGTTAGGCGTATTTGTAATTGATTGACTGACTGAACCCAAACAGTGCTCACCAATGGCTCCTCTTCATCCTGGAGAGAAATCTCTAGTGGGTGCCATGGAGTTCTCTCCTGGGCCTAGTGCTATTCAACATCTTTATCAATGACTTGGATGATGGAATAGAGGGCATGCTCATCATATTTGCAGATGACACCACATTAGGAGGGATAGCTAATACTCCAGAGGACAGAATCAGAATTTAAAATGATCTTAACAGATTAGAGAACTGGGCAAAAACAAACAAAATGAATTTCAACAGGGAGAAGCATAAGGTACTACACTTAGGCAGAAAAAATGAAATGTATAGGATGGGTGACACCTAGTTTGACCACAGTACATGAGAAAGAGATCTTAGTAGGAGCCTTAATAGACCACAAGCTGAACATGAGTCTACAGTGTGATGTGGCAGCTAAAAAAGACCAGTGAGATTCTAGGCTGCATCAATAGGAGTGTATTGTCTAGGCCAATGGAAATAATAGTACCACTCCATTTTATTTGGCCTGACCTCATCTGGAATATTGCATCCAGTTCTGGACACCAGAGTTCAGGAAGGATGCAGACAAGCTAGAATGTGTTCAAAGGAGGACAACCAAAATAGCAAAAGGCTTGGAAACCATGCCCTATGAGGACCAGTTTAGGAAACTGGTTTAGCTCAGGGAAGGTTAAGCGGTGACACAATAGCCATGTTTAAATGTTTGAAGGGATGTCATATGGAGAATGGAGCAAGTTTGTATATAGGATTGCAGTCTTAACCCACTCATTGGGGAAACAATTCTATAGACCTTAGATTTCCAAGTAAACACTAACACTAGAACACTGAGTAAACACTAATACTAGAACACTATCTAGCAGTTCCTCCTGTTTATACAGACCTTTGGACTGGACTTAAAGCACATAAGAACTTTTTCATTCAATGGGAGGCCAGCTACATCAAATCTCACAGTGAAGAGGAGTTCATCTCGGCAAACATCTTCATCATATACACCCAGTTCCAGCACATTCTGATAGAAGAAGGAGAAAGGTCTATAAGCAGGTTATCTGCATTTCTTCGTATCCTGTAGTCCCCTTTTCTAAATCTGCAGGGAAAGTGTGGACTGCCAAGCTACTGCTATTTTCAGATTATCTATATTAATATTCTAGAAGGAAAGGGTTTTAAAAACTCATGGTAGCATACTGGAATACCTTCTAAAGTATTTATTCATTTATTTATTTACTTTTTATTCTACCTTTTTCTCAGCTCTGGGATTCAAGGTATCTTAGAAAAGTTAAAGCATACGGCTACAAGTACACATCTTCCAAAAGATACTATATAATTAAACTCTCAGTAGAATCAAAAACAAGAGTCTTGTAAATAATGACTAGCTGTTTTCTCTTCTTTCTAGAAGTACATTTGAAAAAAGTGAGATGACCTTCTGTATAGAAATTATGGTCTATTTTTAAAAAAATCAAAAGATTTTCAGATTTATTTTATTTTATTTTATTTTGGTTTGGTCATTTTAAAATTATTTTAGCCTCTCAGATTATTCATCAGTTGGAAGAAGATAGCAGCATTCTGTCCTATTAGTTACAAGGTTTGATCAGTTTCTTACCTTTGCTCTGGGTTGGACCATGAAATGAAAAGTTTCATTCCAGACTGGATCTTTGCAATTTTGAACAGTCTTTGTCTGGAACCGGGTAGAAGAAGCCGTTGGCATCCATAAGGTCAAATAGCAATCCGTATGGCTTACTATTTCAGGAAGAAAAGATGACAAGTAACAAAGTAAAAGCAGATAACAAACATTCTTTGTGACTAGACCTGACAGGAATGGCAGAGGGGTCCCTGTGTACCAGGAGCACAGAAAGGGCATGCGCACTCATGCTCCAGGCAAAGGGACAGATCAGGTGAGCCGTGTCTATCTATGTGTGTTTGCTATTCTCTTCAATCCACATTGTGATAAATAGCATTGGAGGCTGTGGCACAGTGACAATTCTTGTAAGAAGAATTAAAAAATGAAAAGTAGCAGAATGTTCAGTGTATCTAGTTGGATGCTATGCTTTTAAAATAGATTATTTACCAATTTATTTATTAAAATATCTATATCCCACCCTTTATCACGAGACGTCAGTAAATTCAATTTAAATAAGTTTTAAAAAATCTGGAATTTAAAGCAATAAAAATAATATAACAGTCCAAAAATGTTTTTTTTTTCCAAAAAAAATAGCAAGTTAAAACTGTCAGGGTTGGCAGGATTTGGCTCCTCTGAGTATGAGCAGAGTGCTTTCTGTGAAGCAAGGCTTCACCACCGCAGAGAGTCCCAGTGAAGCAGAAAAAATTCTAGAGACTTATTAGTTAGGCTTAGAGTACTGATTTATTGCCGCAGTCTAAGATAAGACTTAGCAAAAATATGTTAGCTTGCTAGCAATTAAACAGAGAGAAAGAACAGAAGATAATGGAGGAAAATCAGGCAGCATCTCCCCTTACAGACAGTATACTGCCAACGGCATGGCAGGTCCAGCTAGAGCAGTTAACTGGCAGCTGGCCAAGGCAAACACAAGCCTTTTTATGCTACCTTGTTACCCTGAAACATGTGGGGTGACCCAATCAGTGCTCTGGCCTGTGGACTTCTCTATTACACAAGACATAGCCATAACAATCCTGCTGGCCTTGCACCTGGCTGTCTGGCCACACCGCCTCTTCTCTTTGCCATCCACTCATAGGAAAGCTTTGCCTGCCCAGCAACAACCTTGACACCCCTCCTTTTCCTGTGTAGTGGATCGGCAGCTTTACACTCCATGCTCAAGCATTCCCAGTTTCTTGAGCATGTCTCAGTGCTTCCCACTGGTGAGTGGTTTTGTGAGCACATCTGCCACATTCTCCACAGATTGACAATATTCTAATCTGATTACACCACTCTCTACTGTTTGTTTCACATTCTGGTATTTGACATCTGCATGCTTGGTTCGCCCTCTGGTCTTATCATTACAGGTCATGTGGATGCATGCCTGGGAATCATCAAATACTGTTACAGGGATTGGTATGTCCACACCGAGATCCCTTACCAGTTGTGTGTACCAGGTCAGTTCACTGCACAGATATGAGAGACTTCCATACTCTGCTTCTACAGTTGAAGTGGCCACAAAACTCTGTTTTTTAGTCTTCCAGTGCACCAGTGTGCCACTGTACATTATTAGGATTCCTCAGGTTGACCTCCTGTCACACATGTCCTCAGAGAAATCGCTGTCACAGTAACAAACCAATTCAGGTTTCCCAGAAGGTGAGACATACAGACAGTGCTCCAGACTGCTTTTTAGGTACATTAACACTCTCTTTACCCCCTGACAATGTTGCTGTGTGGGCTTAGAACTTGCCCTGCCTAGAATGTTAGCAGCCAGGGACAAATCTGGTCTGCTATCCCAAAGCCAAATACAACAGAGATCCCACAGCAGACTGGTACATTTCTTTCTCAGGGAACACTTTTTCATCCACAGACTTTGTAAATCCTTGTACCATGGGGGTTTGCACACCTTTGCAATCAAGCACGTTGAACCTTTGCAGCAGTTGCAATATTTTCTGCTTCTGGCTAAGCGGAAGCCCATTCTCTGTTCTCTGTACTTCAATACCCAGGTACTGTTTGATGGGACCCAGGTCTTCAATTTGGAACTTTTCACTCAGTTCCTTGGCAAACCTTGTTACCTGTTCCTTTGTTGTTGTGACCAGACACAAGTCATCAACAAACGCTAGCAAGATTTCTTGGTCTTTCCCAGACCCTTTGGTGTACACACATGGGTCTGCTACACTCTGCTTGAAATCCAAGCCCTGCAAAGTACCATCCAGGCACTTGTTCCAGCAATGGGCAGATTGTTTGAGCCCATAGATGGCTTTTTTAAACCTGTACACCAGATTTGGTTTACCAGTTTCATACCCAGGTGCCTGCTGCATATAGATGGTCTCTGGCAACTCAGCATTGAGATAGGCTGTTGTGACATCAAAGTGGTGTATCAAAGCATTTATCTGTGCTGCCAGAGCTAACACCAGCCTGATACGTTCACTTCTGGCCATTGGTGCAAAAGTTTGGTCAAATGACTCATTTTTCCTTTGTGAAAAACCTTGAGCCACAAGCCTGACTTTGTGTTTTGCCTCCCCCAAAGCCAGGGGTTTAAGTTTGTACACCCACTGACAGCCTACTTGAGTCACACAATCTGACACCTTACACAATGTAAATACCCCATGTTAGTGCATGGACTCCATCTCCTGGTCCATGGCATCAAACCAGCAGTCAGCCTGTGCCTTTGGCAAACTCAGAACATCATCAAAGGTTTCAGGCTCACAGGAAACTTGGCATACACTCACACTGTTTTGCACCACAAACCTCTGTGGAGGAATGCCTTTTGTTTTCCTCTCAGACTGCCTAGGTATTTGTAACTCTCCCTCATCATGAGATGATCTGCCTCTTTTGCAGCCAGGTTCCTCCTCCCCATCAGATTGCTCTGCACTCTGAGCCACTTCTCCCAGCTCTGTGCTGCACTCTCAGCATTACTTTCATCACTAATTGGAAGGAGTACCTCAGAATTTTCATGCACCCTTTTTCAATTACTGTGCTCTTCAAATTGAGCATTTCGGGATATCACCACCCTTCCATTACAGAGATCAAAGCGATATCATCCTCTGGAGTACCCTACAAATCTCAGCCTACAGGCTTTGGGCTGCCCCTTTCTCCTTTGGGCTTTACGAATGTGCACCCAGGCATAACTCCCAAACACCTTCATATGAGCAACAGAGGGTTTCTTGCCATACAGTTTTTTGAAGGGAGTTATCTTTATGACAGAGTTTCAAAGCCTGTTATAAATGTAATTAGCAGTAAGCATTGCCTCACACCAAGCTTCCTGAGGCATGTCAGCATCTGCCAACAAGGAACTCATTATTGTCTGGATCACTGCCCTATTATGTTCTGACACTCTGTTCTGCAGCGGAGAAAAGGGAGCAGTTAACCTGTGATTTGTGCCCTTTTTCTTTAACCAATGCTGCAAACTCCCAGCCAAATATCGACCTCCCTTGTCAGTCTGGAGAGCCTTGACTTCATACCCAAATTGACGTTCCACATAGGCACATCAATTTTTAAACACTCCACACACCTCGGATTTTTGTTTCAGGAGATAGCAGAACGTTTACCTGCTGTAGTCATCTACCAGGAACATCACATACCGTGCCACATCCTGAGACTTGGGCATGGGACCAATGAGGCCAGACTGTACCAACTGAAAAGGCTGCATAGAGACCCTGGTACTAAACTTAGAAAATGGCTGCACCTTAGATTTGGACTGTTTGCAGACAGCACAGTCCAAAAAGGCATCACAAGGGTTAACTCTGCAGTCTTTACAGCACTCAGGCAGTTTACTTAGAACTTGGAAACTGGCATGCCCCATCCTCCTATGCAACAGATGGATGCAATTATCGTGCTAGGGCTTATTGCTATGTACCATGTGGGTGTTTTGTTTTGGCAAGAATTTGTACAGCCGGTCTTTGAGCCCACACACAGCCCCATTTCTGATTACTTTACCCACATTTGCAGAGAACAGAATGTCATGCCCACTCTGTGCCAACTCAGACACTGACAGCAGGCAAAACTCTAAAGAGGACATATAAAGCACATTGTCAAGGTATTTCCCCAGAGCAGGAACTTCTTCCATGCCTTCCACCCTGCATTTAGACCCATTAGCAAGGGAAACAGAGTCAATGTTTGCTTTGCCCAGCATCTTAAACATACCTCTGCTATTAGTCAGATGTTAAGAACACCTGCTGTCTAGCAGACAGAGAGCCCCTTGGGTTTCACAGCCCTTAACCATGGCTGAAAAATCTGGCGATTCCCTCTGTCCTTGGCTCTCTTGCCCTGAGTCTTTGGCACACTGCCTCTGTTGTCTGGACAGTCCTTCCACAGATGCTTCTTGGATCCACACCAAAAACATCTTTTCACAGCATTCACCCTCTCGGTAGACTCAGACTCAGTTCGGGGAAAGTCAGTGTCCTTGGCATTCTTCCTGCCTCCACTGCTGCTTCTGCTCCTGTTGATAAGCTTTTGTCGGCTCCTCTCAGCATGCCTTTCCTTTCCTTGTACAGGTGGCTGGAAATATACTGCACAGTGAGGTCCTGCTCCAGCATGCCTTTGATGGTAGCCACAAAGACATCCCAACCTGCATCTAGGGAGCTCAGTATGCAGTAGACTCTGTCAGGTTCGGAGATCTCCTCCTCCCTCCTTGTAAGCCAATGAACAGGGAGGTCAAATGTTGGAGATGGTACCACATGCACTCACCAGGCTGTAGCTGTGCCCTGTAGAGCTTCTTTAACAGGGACAGCTTACTCCCAGCCGCAGGGTGGATGTACATGGCCCACAAAGCATCCCAACATGCCTGTGCCATGGTGAAGTGCCTGAGATGGTTTACCTGACTGTCTTCCAAAGCCAGAAAAATGTTACTGATGGCTTTTTCCTCCATCCTAGCATCTGCTACACTGAGGGGAGGCACTGAGGGATCAGCAAAAGCCTTCCACAACCTCTCTCTCCGCAGATACATCTCCATCTTCAAAGCCCAAGTGAGATAGTTCCTCTCATTCAATCTATCCAGGGGCAGACTTGCACTCCCCATGGACGCCATCCCTGCAGCCTCTCTGCCTTCCAGGCCCCTCCTATGCTGGGACTCTCACTTACCAGAGACTGTCCATGAGCAGGCTCTCAGCAGGCAGCTGCAGACTGGAACTGGCACTTCACTTGGTCCACTTGACCCTCTGGTGCATCAGGAGCATGAATCTGGGCCCATAACCTGTCAGGGTTGGCAGGATTTGGCTCCTCTGAGTATGAGCAGAGTGCTATCTGTGAAGCAAGGCTTCACCACCGCAGAGAGTCCCAGTGAAGCAGAAAAAATTCTAGAGACTCATTAGTTAGGCTTAGAGTACTGATTTATTGCCGCAGTCTAAGATAAGACTTAGCAGAAATGTTAGCTTGCCAACAATTAGACAGAGAGAAAAAACAGAAGATAATGGAGGAAAATGGACAGCATCTCCCCTTACAGACAGTATACTGCCAATGGCATGGCAGATCCAGCTAGAACAGCTAATTGGCAGCTGGTCAAGGCAAACACAAGCCTTTTTATGCTACCTTGTCACCCTGAAACATGTGGGGTGACCCAATCAGTGCTCTGGCCTGTGGCCTTCTCTAATAAACAAGACCTTGCTATAACAATCCTGCTGGCCTTGCACCTGATTGTCTGGCCACATCGCCTCTTCTCTCTGCCATCCACTCATAGGAAAACTTTGCCTGCCCGGCAACAACCTTGACAAAAACAGCTTGACAGGTTAAAAACAGCTTAAATAAGTGTAATAAGGGTTTTAAAAAAGATAATTCCATTTTTCCTTTTCAGGAAACTATGGTGGTAAGGTTTCACATAATGCTGTGCTTCATAATCATACCAAAATCCCTAAAATTGATTCAGTACTGAAATACTCAGAATCTCTGGTACACTCTGAGAGGAGCTCATTTCCTCAAATATATCAAGGCCCATTGGTAGTAACATCAAGGACTCGAATGAAGGCGTATCTTGAGCCTGGAGCCTACAGGTGGCAGGGAATTGGTCTTGAAGAACATATACTATTTGGTGCTCATCCTTCCATTCAACCTCTACTTTGTAAAGTTGTCAGTTTGATTCACAGAGCAGTAAGATGTGGTTTGAGTATTGGACTAGGACTTTGGGAAGCCAGGGTTTGAAATTCTGTTAAGCTATGGAAACACATTGGGTGACCTTGGACAAGTCACACTCTTTCAGCCTTAGAGGAAGTCAATGACAAACCACCTTTGAACAAATCTTGCCAAGAAAACCCCATGTGGGTTTAGTGTTGCCATAAAGTCAGTAATGACTGGAAGCAACACATAGCAACAACATGTGAGTCCCCTACCACCTTGCAGCTCGAAGAAATGCAAGCAGTGGATGAAATGGGAAGGGGTGGAATTTATTAGCTTCAGGGTTCCTCCATCTACAGCTTCTATTGTGCAGTCAGCTTGCCTTTTTCATGGAATTTTATAAGGGGTCCAGATGACATAATCTCCCATTTCTAACCCTTCCATGCTTTCATACTCTTTCTTCCATGTTTTATAATGGAAAAAATTAATAAAGGCAAAATAAAAAAAAAAGACACAGAGAAAGAAAAGAGAATAACTCTGCAATGTCTTCCTCAGGTTGCACTGGGGGTTGTTTGCAAGAAGCAATCTCACCAGCAAGCACAGGGGGAGGGAAGTAAGATGAGGGCACTACCCCTGTAAGAACCTTCCCCATGACCTTCTTCTTCAGTCCCCAGATTTCTATCCTTGCAAAGAGTGAGGCATTGAAAATTATTCTTTCCTGGCTGACCTTGGGCAAGTCATAGGCCCTTTTTGCACAGCATTTTCCATGCAAAAGAAGGCCTGGAGTGTTGCGCGATTGTGAGGAGTGACCCGCATGATGCACTCACAATCGTGCGATGCTCCAGGGGCCAGCAGGCACCAATCTCGCACCTTTTCATTTTCAGCTAGAAGCCAAAAATGGTGTACGATTGCGCATTGCTCCTGGACCCCACACACACTTACCTGGTTTGCGGAGCCTCCAGAGCTGCACTGGTCGCGCTTCCTGCCCCAGCGCAGCCTGGGAAACTCCCAGGCTGCACTGCAGAAGGAAGAGGCGGGGCTCTCACGTGAGCAGGTAGCTCATGCAGAGCCAAAGGACTCTGGACACGAGGGCCTCTCGCCGGAGGCTGCTCACGCAATCCCTGCACCCCAGCGCCGAAAGACACTAAGGTGCAGAAAGGGTCATATTCTCTCAGCCTCAGAGTAAGATAAAGGCAAACTTCCTCTGAACAAATCTTGCCAAGAAATCCCTGTGATAAGTTTGCCTTAAGGTTGCCGTTAAGTTAGAAGAGTTGAAAGCACACTACGACAACAGTAGAATTTGCTATGTTCACACTTCTTTGGCAATTTTGCCTGCTCCTTTTCTTTGGATGTCTTAATTGTATTTCTAAGTGGCTTGCTGATGGGAACAGAAGAAAATTGCATTGAGGAGGGCAGAATTTTCTATTTGGGAAGGACAGTGCCCCAGTTTTTCCTCCCCCTGGAGTGACATGTTGTGTCCTTCATGCATTCTCTGACTGCACCTCTCCTTTTCACAGTAAATGCCTGTTTGGGTGAAAAACTCAGCAAACAGTACGAAGTGCAGAGCTAAGACCAATGTTCAAAAAGCAATGTGTTAATATTATAGTTCAAAGGCCACCCAAACACTTACTGTTGTTATGTTTTTTAACAAACAAATAAAAAATAAAAATGAAAAACAAACAACAGTTTACTTCTCCTCTTCTCTGAATGTATTAACATTTTATTACTTTTTAATAAAAAATCTGAATGCTACCAGCTCGCAGTTCAAAATATTCTTCCCTCCTGTTCTTACCTCAGACTCTTTTTGCACCTTACCCTTTCACGGAGCTGGGGTGTGGGGCTCGTGCAAGCAGCCTCCAGCGAGATGCTCCCGTGTCCTGGTCCCATCAGCTCCGCAGCTGCTTTCTGGTCATGTGAGCGCCCTGCCTCTTCCTTTCACAGTGCAGCCTGGGACCTTTCCCAGTCTGCACTGGACAGGAAGTGCGACTGGCCTGGCTCCCGAGGCTCTGCATGCCAGGTAAGTGCACGTGGAGCCCTAGAGCAATGCGTGACCACGCAGCATTTTCGGCATCAAGCCAAAAATGGAAAAATGTGTGCGCGGTCCGTGTCAGGCCCTTGAGCATTGCACAAATGTGAGTGCCTCATGTGGACCGCTCCTCACATTTACGTGACGTTCAAGGGGCCCTTTCACATCAGAAATGCCATGTAAAAAGGGCCTCAGTACCAGAGGCTAAAGAGTTGGAGCCCAAGGCCCAGTGCTTGTACCATGCAATATTCTTCCTTAGCCACTTTTAACTATAAAAACAGCTGAAAGCTACAGTGACACATCAAAGAAGGAAGTTATCCCAGTAAGTTTCATTTCATTCAGTTTATGCCTTGGGTTACTGGAGAAGGGATCACTTTCCATGTATGAGGGTAGAACTTAATCACAGTAGTAATTCCAGCCTTCATAATATTGTAGATGTGGATGAGTATATGGCTTCTTCTGAGCTCAATTTCCTCTTTCACTTGTGAATTTTTTCTGGGCTCCACTCCCCCTTTGACTTTGTTTCTGACAAAAGTAAGCAAAACCATTCCCCTCTCCCATTTAGTAACCTCACTGAACAGCATGAACCCTCCAAAAGCCCAACACTGTAGAAAAGGAATTATAAAGTTACTCACAAGTGTCTCCCCGCCTGAGATTTCTTGCTCTGATCACTCTCACACTCAGGAGATAACAAGGTGACATTTCTTCCTGTAGAAATAATGCATGCAAAAGCAGATGAAAGCAGGGTTCACATTACAATGTGATTCCTAAGTATAATGTTGAAATGTTCAGAAGGGAGAAGCACTGAAAAGTGAAAAGCCATAAAATGGAGTAGAAAGGTGTTTAAAAAACATCAATCAACAGCAAATTTTAGGATGAAATATCATCAACTTTAGTGATCTAGATTTTATTTTCTGAGACAAGAGTTGTACACCAATGCAAAGGAAGGAGGCCTGGGAGATGAATTTCCTGGCAAATGTATGAGAACAGTTTTCTTCTACAAAGTCATAGAGTTGGCCTTGGAGATCTTGGAGATATTCTGCCCTAGAGAAATTCTGACCTATTCAAACCTCTACTAAAATATTTTCAGTGAAGGAGAGCCCATCACCATGTGAAGCAGCAGTATCACATGCTGTTGAAGAGCTCTTCCACTAGGGAGCTTGTCCTAGCAGTTTCTGTGGAATTCTAGTCTATTCATTATAGTCCTTCCCTCTAGGGTAACAAACAAGAACAGACATTTCGTAAATAGACATTTTGTAACATACATTGTGTTAAAAATAATAACAACAACAACAACAACCCTGAAGCTAGGCTGCATTTAGGATACTTTAGGACACATCCAGATTGATGAAAAGATCAGAAAGTCCCAGCTTTCCTATTCTTTCACATTTTATTTTGGAGATCCATACATGCTTTCTTGTTAACTGCCATCAAATTTATAATTTATAATGAGAGACCTCCAACCCACTTTATCATCAAGCACCCTGCTCAGGTCTTGCAGATTCAGAGACATGTCTTCCTTTATTGAGTCTATCCATCTGTAATACAGGCCCTTTTCGCACAGCATTTTCAATGCAAAAGGGCCCCTTGAGTCCACATGATGCACTCACATTTGCTCGACACTCCAGGGCCTGACACAGACCACGCACACATTTTTTCATTTTCAACTTGAAGCTGAAAATGCTGCGTGGTTGTGCATCGCTCTGGGGCCCTGTGCACACTTACCTTGCATGTGGAGCCTCGGGAGCTGGGCCAGTCACGCTTCCTGTCTCAGTGCAGCCTGGGAAGGTCCCAGGCTGCACTGCAAAAAGAAGAGGTGGGACTCTCACAGAAGCAGGAAGCTTGTGTGGAGCCGAAGAAGCAGGGAAGAGAGAGCCTCTCTCCGGAGGTTGCTCGAGTGAGCACCGCACCCCAGCGCCGAAAATGGGTGAGTTGCATAAAGGGCCATAGTCTTCTTCTCCTAGTGCTTTCTACCTAGCCAAGCATTGTTGTCTTTTCCTAGGAGTCACTTCTTCTCATGATATGGCCAAAGTATGACAGTCTCAGTTTAGTCATCTTGGCTTCTAGGGAGAGATCACCCTCGATTTGCTCTAGGACCCATTGTTTCATCTTTTTTTAGCAGTCCAGGGTATCTGTAGAAGTCTTCTCCAGCACTACGTTTCAAATGAGCTGATTTTCTTCCTATCAAGTCTCTTCACTGTTCAACATTCATAGTCATACATAGAAACTGGAAATACCATGCCATTGACAAGCCTAATTCAAACTTTCCACTTCAGGATCTTGTCTAGTTCCTTCATACCTGCCCTTTCAGTCTCCATTCTGATTAATGACTGAGTCAAAATATAGAAAATCCCAAACTATTTCGATGACTTCATCAGCTACTTTATTTATCCCAGAATATTTTCTCTTAGCTCCCAGTGCAATCAGAGGTTTTTTATACCAAGTCCCCATGTCAGTTTATTTCAACCTAGTATAAAACTGGAAAGAACAGGAACAAAATCTATGACTTTTTAATCAGTCTGGATGATTCCTTACTTAATTACGATGAGGGAGGGGGCAACAGCCATAATAACAACAGAACTAAAAGTATGGAAGATAAGGAGGCTGGCCCTAGGTTGAGACAAGAAAATCTGAAAGACTATCTCCTACTACATGACCTTGCCTATTATTTTAAATTGTCAGCAGAGACCCTGTTGTGTTTCCGACCACCTTAAGAAGCTTAGATGGTGAATAGGGGACAAAATGTCCTCCTCAGTAGCAACAGCTCATCAGTGGATCTTCCTCCTAGTGGAAGTAAGGCTGACTCCATCTTGGCTGAGCAGCCAGTGGCCAGCCAAGACTACCCCATGCCTCTTGATTTTAAACACTGGTTATAAAATTGGCTTTTTAAAAAATATTTATATGTTTATTTTATATATATTCTGACTATCTCCTAGAACTGGCACCTAACTCACAGTATCCTTAAAAAACAAGCATAAATAAAAACACAGGCTGAGATTCTGCATCATCAGACATAACTGCAATGATGAAGCTCCGTAATTGTACTCATGTTTGATGATATCCTCCACCCCCTGTTATCACGGTTATGATATGTCTGGTGAGAGCACTAGATATCCTTTTGATATCAAATAATTTGGCCTTTGCTTGACCTTTCTCTGCCACCCTACTCCACGTGTTTGCAGAGGTCCACCGGACAAGCACGTATTGGGTGCGGATGTTAATGGTTGTACATTCCAAAACCTCATTCAGGCAGGCAACTTGAGCCTCTCCGATGCTTTGGGGAAAAACCTTCTTGCAAACCAGCTTTGCTCGGCGTGTATCTTCACAAAGCTGCACGGCCAAGAGCCGAGCCATTCTTTTATGTTGGGCCATCAGCGTACTGGTCATACTACTGTCATCCAGCGCTAAGCTCATCATGCAAAACCTGACCTTTTCCAACTCCTTTGTCCAGCTCCAAATCTCCTTTGTTCTCACCGAGCATAGCATAGCCTGTAGGTAAAATCCACCCTATAAAAGTCCCCACTTTTGGGACTACCTCGGAACACTTTGGACTTCCATCCCGCCTTGCTGCCGGTTTGTCCAGTGAGCTCCCCTCAGCAAACCGCGCTGAGCTTCCATCCCTGCAACCTCATCTTCTCTCCAGGACTACGAGACCAGGTGTTGTATTACCCATTCCCCAAAGCTCTCAATTTCTATTTCTCAGTTAGTTAGTGTATGTCGTGTCTTTCGTGTTGCTTGTCTTCAATAAAATATCGTTTGTTACTTTAAAACCTTGTCTAGCCACTCTCTGACCTGACGCTGTATACATAGGGTTAAAGATCCTAGCTGAAGTTACCCAGCCTCTCACTAGTTTAAGAGAGTGCTCGAGCTTAATTTCCCCATCTTGTACTTTATTTGGTTATTTGGGCGCCCCTCCCAGGACTCCCAACATACAGGGTAACACCCCCTCCAAAAAACCCCCTACCTTTTCAGCATGGTAGTGCTTCAACTGAAGGATTTTCAATGTGCTGTAGATTGGGGCAGTGGAAAATGACATCTGCAGTGCTCTTCCAACAGCAAGACACATCAAGAATAGGCAGCTGGAGAGACCCCTCAGGATCCTGCCACAACTGCTTATCTCAAGGCACCCCACCACTGCAGATGTCATATCCCAGCACCCTGATCTGCAGCACATTGAAAATCCTTTTAATTTAATTGTGTTTTAATATTGTAATTAATAGTGATAGCTTCCTGTTCAATAGTTACATGATCATAAACAGGATTTATGGTCTCGTAACTGCCAAAGAAGAAGCTGCTGTTATTAATTACAATATTAAAACACAATTAAACCATGATTAAGTTAAAAATTAAGTTTAAAACAGCTTTTAAAGCATAGTTTCAAAATAATGTTTATACAGGGCCTAAATACCATAAAGGCACCAGATCCATTCTGATTTTGAAAACTAAACAGGATCAGTTCTGGTTAGTACTTGGATGAGTGACTGCCAACAGCTATCAGGTGCTGTAGGCTACATTTCAGGGAAATGAGCTGGCAAAACCACCTCTGAGTATTCCATGCCTAAGAAAAGCTATGAAGTTCATGGGGCTGCCGTAAGTCAACAGGCAACTTGAAGACACATGCATACACAATGTATCTGTGTATCACTCTGGGGGTGCTGGGGGCTTTTCACACCACACAATTGTAGCATTATGATTGTACTTTAATTGCCGTGACTGCATTCTGTGGAATTCTGGGGTTTCTAGTTTTACAAGGCACTTACAGGTCTCTAGCTTAGAATTCTAAATACTTTTCCCATAAACTACAAATCCCAGGATTCCATAGGGTGCAACTATGGCAATTAAAGTGGAATTGTAGCAGTATAACTATGTAGTGCAGAAAGGCCCTTTGCGGGCAGAACTGTTTCTCCTTTGAATAAATTAATAGTGTAGTGTAAGAGCCAGCATAACTGTAGTCATGTAAAAACCTCTAATAAATAAGACAGAAGTTTTTTCCTTCATGTCTTGCCTCTTGTAACCAACCAAGGTTGCTGTCTGGCCTCTGAGGGTATCCAGCCTGCAGCTCAGTTGGGGTACTTTTTGGGCCACTTGGCTGCATAGCTGGCTGGGAGATTCTAGGTAACACATGCTCCCTCCTGCCTCCCCAGTGTGCCAATGCAAATGAGGTTCCAGGTCAATAGGAAGAAATTGTTGTATAATTTCCCTTCTCCTAAATTGCTGATGTGGGGAAACCAGGATTGTAGTTGAACAGGAACAATCTGCCCATGATATTCTGGAAAACTATTCAGAATCAAGTTTCTCAACATATGAACTGCTGCAGTACAGAGATAATAAAGTGCTGCTTAAAAAAAAAGGGCAGGCAATCATGTGCTTTCATGTTCTCAATCCATTATCTTGGAGTAAATCACAGGACTGGCAAAATGCCATTAATGTCTTTCAAGAAGAGTTGTCACTTTGCTCATCAGATACATGTTATTTGTTTCCTTCAGCATAAACCTAATTAGCATTTTAGAAATGCCTTTGCCAAAGAAAGGAGCAGTGATAAAAAATGAGCCTGGTTTGAAATCTCTACAACTATATTTATCTCATCCACTTGTAAATAATAATTATAATTCTTTCTAAAATATATATTACAACAAGCCAGCCACATGGGATTTAAACAAGGGTGGGGAAATTGCAGCCCATTGGTCATGTGCTCCCCCAAATCCCTCTTTTGTGACCCTCAAAGCCCCTTGGTGCACCTTCTGAAGGCCCTAACAGTCTAAATTTAAAAAGTATCAATTTTGGTTTGATTTTTTTTTTCACTAGCAGAAAGCCCTCAAATCAGCTGCAAATGTGGCAACCCCGCAATCCCTCTCACGTACCCCCAAATATCAAAATGTCAAAAAGCCCAAAATTAAGACAAAATGGCAGCTAGAAGTGATCTGATGTCACTTACAGTGTACCCAAAGATGACGGTGCAGTCTGGGTAGGGTGCCATTGGATGAAAATTGACCAACTCTTCACACCTGCCCACCATTCCACTTAACAGACAAATATTAAAGCACTGAAAAGCGTGACACAATAAAGACTATAAAAACTTGATAGCATTTGCCGATGAATGGAAGGAAACCCACAACAACTGTGAAAGGTCTTTGGTGAATTATCAAATCTGAGGCCTCTGAAAGTAAATCTTTATTGTACTATCCCATAATTAAGGTTATCTGGGTGACATATAGAGAAAATTTTAAAATCCCAAATCATAAAATCCAAATATAATTCAAACAATGAATAGTGAGGATGCTCCTTTAGTTGTGCTGCACTCAGACCAATTAGAGTTTTAACAGTGAAGCACTGTGAGTGTCTGTTGGGAAACAAGTATCACTGAGTTAATTCCATAGTGTGTCTTGGACTGTACCACATGTCAAAATACTAGACTGTCGCATGTCAGTCTAGTACTTTGCATTAGGCATAGTAACCAATTAGAAGCCATTGCAGCTCTGTGCACTAAAGAAAATGAACAGGTTTCAGTTTTCTTTCTGTCCTTACTGCCAAGACCCTCCCTTTTATTTGTTTGTTGATTAAAAGGCCCATTTTCTCTTCCCATAAATCATTCTCAAATCAATACAAATGTCAATACACTGACAAAGTATACACATTACTATACAAGGGAAGAACTAAGATGCACATGTTAAAATAAAACATGCATTTTTGACTGCAAGTGCCTCAATACTTGAGACATATGTACCCCATAGATATCAAATGATTCAGTAATAATTTCTTCTCCTGCCAGGAATCTTGGGAATTGTAATTTGGAGGATAGGGAGAGAATATCTAACACAGCTCTTAGCCATTTGAAGTTCTGTGCTAGATTAATCCAAAGGCCATTCTAGTCCAGTACCCTGTTTCCCATACTGGCCAGAACATCTGTGATGCCTACAAGTAGGACCTAAGGAAAGGACACAGTGATTGGTCTTCAAAGGTATGGTCTTCTGATTCCAGGGGGATTATATAGTCTTAAATTCCATGAACTTGTTCAGCCTCCTTTTAAAGCCATTCATTTGGACAGCCTTAAGCACCACATTAGGTAGTGTAAGACCATGTTGCTAAAGTCCAATCTCCAAATGTCTTGGAGGAAGCTGTAACAGGCCATTTCCTCAATTTCTTGACTTAAAAAGAAAACAAACACTATCACATTTGAAATGTTGCTTAGGAACAGCAATTGAAAAAAACAACCTGGATCTGTGGCAACTCCATCTATCTGAACCAGAATATATATGAGGCTTACCAGACAGGATGAACTTCTGCATGCATTCATTGTGTTGTCTGTGCAAGTATGTACAGGCTGAATGTTCTTGATGGCAGTCCAGGATAACATTGAAAATGTTTGTACACCTTTACAGTCTTTAAGCTAGCTGAGATGGGTAAACATCTCTTTCATGTGTGATTCAGAACCACACCTCTTCTGTCTTCTGAAATGGAGAAAAAAATTCCCACCTACTTCTTTAAATTGTGGTGTAGAACAAGTGATTAAAATAAGTGATTAAAGGTTTTAAAATGTTGCATGGCTATTGATATGAAGATGTTAAAAAAAGAGGTGCTTTTTCCTTCTTTTCTTCCTCCTTTTTCAATATATTATGCATCTTTCGCTCCTACAGGCTTGAGTCAAAAATGAATTGCCAGTCTCCCATAATAAATTGGCTGCAGCTATGAATTCAAGGGGCATTTTTATTTATTGAGACGCACCAGTTGGACTAGAAGGAAGAGTATTCTTATGTGGATACAGATGCCATCCAACACAGATCAGTTTCCATACCTGGTTTGATGTGCAGATTCCCCTTGCTAAATATATTAAAAGTATCCAGTTCTGGAGGGCGGGAAAAGCAGTTTTGCTCAAATGGCATCTCAAGAGAGCAATTTTCCAACAGTTTCGCTGCATGGAATAAGACAAATCCCCAGCAGGCCATTTCCATATTGTTGGAGATCAGCAGGGATGCATTCAGCTATTTTCCTTTAACTGGATGTGGTGCAACAGCATCATCCCCAGAGGGCTCCTGGAGGCACCTGCAGGTGTCTCTCATAGCACGCATTAGCTACAGACAAGGGTTAGCCAGGTGTGCTGCAGCATCCTGAAAGAATTATTTCCCATGGCCCAGTGGGAGACTGGATGGATGAACATACATGCACATGTGGATTAATGTGTGTAAATAGGGAGATTGTGTGAATGTGATGTTTGTATGATTTGGGCCCTGTTTATTTTTGACTGTCATCCTGACTTGCATGTGGCCACAGAATTTTACCCATGAGGGAATGTGTCCCCTGAACCAAAAATGGCTCTCCACACTTTCTCAAAACTATATAGCAAAGCTATAGCATAACATTAATTTAGCCTAGGGCACTGTCACAAAGCATTGCAGTATATGAAGTTAAATATAGAAATTTTCTGTTCTGATATTTTGTTGCAACCAGATCCAAATCTGCCTTCTTCTTTCCTGAAGGACAGAAGTGTATGTTGGCAATACAGCTGAACTTTGTTTTAACCTGTCCAGTATTCTGAAGCAGGTTGTGCTAGACAGGGATTGTTTTGTAGGAAAACTATACATTTGGATCAATCATTCTGTTTAAAAGTTGATTTTTACACATATGCTAAGTGCATAGATAGAGAATGAGCCCTCTGGTCCTGACACAGATTAAAATGCTTGGTCTTCATTGCCCTTTCCGCACGTTACCTGCTCTCTGAGGTGGGGGGTGCCATTCGCACAAGCAGCCTCTTGCACGAGGCACTCACATCGATCCTCCTTTCTCCCACAGCTGGGTTGCTGGTCATGCGGCCGTCGCACTAACGCCCCGCCCCTTCTTTCCGCAGTGCAGCCTGGGAGCTGTAGGCTGTGCTGGGGGAGGAAGTGCAACTGGCCCAGCTTGCCCGACGCACCGCACAGCAGGTAAGTGCACGCGGGCCCTGGGAGCATTGCGAGACTGCGCACCATTTTCGGCTTAAAGCTGAAAATAAAAAGGTGCGTGTCCGCTCTGCGTCCTGCTCTTGAGCGTCACATAAATGGAAGTGTGTCGTACGGACCACCGCTCCCATTTACGCAACGCTCAAGGGGCCCTCTCGCAACAGAAACTGCATACGAAAAGGGTCTTAGTCAAGCTACTGCAGAGATGTGGGCAGAGATAGGAAACCAGCAAAGTGATGACTCAATATTCTCTAGTCAGATTTTCTCCTCTTTGAGAAAACTTGATTCTTACTGGTCTGTAAACTCAACAAGCAGTGCCAGTTTGTGATTCATTGGATTATTTTAGGGTGGGGTTACTCCCAAATGAGAAACCTGGGACAATCCAAAAGCAATTTAATTTTGTACACTTACTGAAGCCCTACTGAGGACGTGGATGATGAATGAGGAGAAAGGGTGGGATCTGGAATGTTGCCCTGGCATTTGAAACCTGTTTAGAACAGCCTAGCTTACTCTACAAATTGGCTTCCCCTCTCTCATGAGAAGGTGGTGCTTTCCTGTTGGCTGAAGCCTGAAGGCTAAGCAGCATATATATCAGGCAGATTCAGGGTGTTTATTTATACAGAAGGACTTACAATGTCATACATATCAAAAATCCCATTTATACAAGTTGCACTATTGCAATGACCAAAAGGGTCCCTGAAAGACTCCCGTCAAGGTCAGGCAGCCCCCCAACATAGGGATATCCGAGATGCTTGGAAGCAGGGGGTAAATGAAGAAGTATCCAGCCCTCCCCAGCATCAATATCAGATGTTAGTGAGGGCCAAAGAAAAGGGTATTTTGACCTCATTACCCTGAATAGAAGAACATAAAGAACTATTAACTTCTGACATTTAAGTGAGGAGAATATTTTCTTTCGTTATATTTCTTTATTGAATTTGTAGCCTTTATTTTCTCTCCCACCCAGGACCTAAGGCAGCTACTAATTATATATCAGGAATCAGTTTCTCCCTCAACTCTTCCCCTTCCACATTGCTAATGAAGCTGTGCTAACCTACAATTAGGTAATTACTCTGTCATAACCTCCACTGGCATCTGGAGGTCAGTGCTAACTGAAATGGACCACTATGAGCACAAGGGCTGTACAGTGGGCTCTCCATTTTTTCAGATTCGGCACTAGCAAAGTTTATTATTCATGATTCATTTTGTTTTATTTATTTAATTTATTTATTAAAAAAATATTACTCTATTTGCCCCTGCCATGGAAAATTACGTTCTCTAGATCCTCCAGAAGTGGACCATAGAGTCACAGTGGAGGCCCTAAAGATTCCTAGGGAGAAGACTTCTGTAGGCATTGTTAGGTCCTCCAAACATGACTCTGTAGCCCACTTCCATCAGAGGCTGACCATAGAATTATGCTGTAGGACTTAGAGGTTCCTAGACAAGTGTCCTCAGGTTTGTGATTTTCATTTTTATCCACTTTTTCTCACTTTTGAGGGGGTCTTGCACTGCTAATCCCCCTAAATGTGAAAGATTCACTGTATTAACCTGTTTGGGGTTTGAAAAGCTTCAAAGAAAATCTTTTTAAAAATCAAAAGGGAACAATTCTCCCTGAACAGCTTGATAAGGACAATACTGGAAGTGACAGAGATGCCACTCAGCTTACCTGCAATGTGCATGTGTTTGCATAGGTAAGAAGCAGATAAAGAATTAATCTTCTTTGGGTTACTGAACCATCTTTGCTCCACCTGTGCTGACCTTTCATAGAATCATAGAATCATACAGTTGGAAGGGGCATCATGAGCCATCAGATCTTCCAGTTCAATGCAGGTTCTCCAGCTACAACATCCCCAACAAGTAGCTGTCCAGCCTCTGTTTGAAGACATCCAGGAAGGAGACACCACTACCTATCCAGGCAATTGGTTCCATTGTCAAACCACTATCACTGTCAAGAAGTTCCTTCTAATGTTCAATTGAAATCTATGCTCGTGTAACTTAAAACCATTAGTCCTAGTTCTACACTTTCAGGCAGCAAAGTCATGCTCGCACCCTCTTTTTTGTGGCAGCCCTTGAAATATTTTAAAAAGTGCAATCATGTCATCCTCAAGCTTCTCTTTACCAAGCTGAACATGCCCAAATTCTTCTGAAGTGGACTGATAATCTCAGGATTCCTGATTCTTTCCCCCTTTTCAAATTTCTCTCAGTTCTCTGAGGACAAGACACTTTGGTTTTGTTCTAAGAGGAAGGAGTAAGAGTATCTTCTTGTCTCCTCTGTCTAATACAGTTCTTCTTACCTGGGATACACATACTCCCAGCACTACACACCAGGACATTTAGAGGTGTGTAAAAAAGTTGAATAATAGTGGGAAAGGGCTCTAATTCTTCTCTCTCATCTGGGTGGAAAAGCGTACATGCAGAAGAGTCACTTGAGTCTTCAGACCTGAGTCCAGCCCACTTTGGAGGCAAGACTTAAGCTATGTTGGGCTGTGTTGCCCCTCCCTGTCTGGCCAGTGGAACAAAGTTTTGGGGTGGGCTCAAGGGTGGTCATTGCTTTGTCTGAGGGGATACAGAGTTGGGACAGTGGTGGTGGGAGCTCTGATGGGGACAAAGTGAGGGGGAGTTGAGTGTAGAATGGTGCTGGCTGGGTGGTTTCTTGCAACAGGTTCCCAGGGATGCAAGGCAAGCTATTCCATCTTTCTAGCCATTGGTCTCTTCCTCAGTCCTGGAGCAAAAAAACCTGCACAACCCACCTAAACACTGTTTGGGGCCAAGATGATGCTGGTAAGTATGTGTATGAGGGAGCAAAAGAGACAAAAGCACAAGGGAATGAGTGATGGTTGTGATGATATTAGTTGTCCCTGGAGGGACAAGGTCACCAGAAGGGGGAGACAAGGCCAAGGGCTTGGTCCATGTCCCGTTTTTGTCATCTTTGGTATCTATTTTTCTTTAGAGGTAACATGGATAGGGCTGATTGATGATACCTTTTCCTCCCAGTCCAGTTACCCTAAGAAGCAGTTGCGGGGTTGAAAGTTAGAGAGAGTTGTTTGTGGTGGAAATGCAGGAGGATCAGTAAATGGGAGCTGGTGTGATGCTTGTTTTTTGCGGCATAGCACATGAAGAAAATGGAGGGTTAAACTATTAGCAGTAGACACTTCAGTCAGTCCTTTGACCAGTGTTCAATGAGTGAGTTCTTCTGGGTCTTCCCTGTGTCTCTTTCCTTTCTGATTCTTTTGAGTTCTAAATTAAATTTTCCATTTGCGTATTATCAGATATGGATCAGTGGTTGAAAACCAGCACAGTACAAAAAGGTGGAAAATAGGACATTTCTGCACTACACTGTTTCAAAGAGGGGAACATTCATATAACTTTTCATTAGATGCCAATCTCCTGACTTTCAGCAAAGAAAAAACAGAGAGAAATGCAATTTACTAGGATCAAGTACTAAAGAACAAAACAAAACCTAATGAGGAGGAGGAAGATGTAGTAATGGGGGACTATCTCTGACAAGCAGGTTCAGCTAGTGCACTTGTACAAGGTAGGTGTTTCCACTTATGAATGTGTATGACCACCCCCATGCCAAAATGTCTGCAACTGCTCTCATAGTAGCCCCACTTAGTAGTCAGGATACTTATTACTTCAAAATAATAGAATCCAAGTAAAGTACGTGGTTGTTCTATAGTTATTCTGAACCCTGGGTCTCCCTAATACTACTGGTTGCATTACTTGTATATTTATATGTTGCAAACATGCACCAGTCTTTTGACTAAATTTTTGTTTTACACAAAATTATCACAAAGCCATAACAAAATGGTGCAGATTTTCCTTCACCTGTAACATCACTTTGGTGCCAGTATTACAAGCTCCTATCAACATTTCCCCAACATTTTTGCTCCTCAAGGAATGTGCATTGCCAATTTTGGGTACTCCTATGGTACCATGGAACAAGTTTTGTGGGTTTTTTGGCTTATAATTACCTCTGCTTTCAGACTCATTCGAGCCTAATTCCAGAATCACATGCCTGTATCTTTTGTAATAAAGAATGGACATTGTATAATTCATTCTACAGAGGTAAATCATTCATGATGCTGTGTGAGCTCACTCCTAGGCTAGTTTGGTAGCCCTTGCTGAAACTGTACTGCTTGTATGGCTTGATAAGTGCCTGAGATAACACAGTAGCCAAAGTGTGCTATTTGAAATCCATATAATTGCAGACAAGTATGCAATGATTAGTATGGTCACTTGCACCATGATGTATGACTAGGAATGAGGAATTATTGCACCATTGCTTTTCCTGAGATGCTCTTATTCTGTGAGGAATCAAGGACCAGAAAAGGATGAAGAAGTTCTGAGCCAAGCAGCAACATAGCATCAGGTAGTTTTTACAGTTGATAGTCTCCCTAGACAAACGTTGTGGGGATCATTTGGTTGGAATCCTTTTGGGGAACTGTAAAAAGTACACTAGAGTTACACACTCACAATTGTTCTGTCTTCATGATCCCTATGTATTCCCTAGTTCAGGTCCCCCATCTCCACTTGTGATGGATCAGGGGTCCGTTCTCTTGCTATGCAGGAAGTAGCTAACATTCCCACTCACCCTCCCGCCCATGAGAGTCTAGAAGAACCTGAGCCTCCAGGTTGTTAATGAAGCAGAGAAGAAGAATTTCACTGGGTGTAAATAAAATGCTGACTGTCTTGCATGTGCTTTGATTGCATCCGCTGCTGTTGTGTCTTCTGCCACAGTAAATCTCACCCAGTGAACGTTGATTCTTTACCTTATGCAATTAATATCCTGATTGGTAAACTCTTGCCAAATGATTTTGAAAAAAACAGGAACACACAGTCCTATGTTTAATCGCAGGATACTTTCATGTCCATGGTGTAACAGTGGTGACACATATATTGACAGATAAGTTTCATAATTACCACTGCTTTTAATGTAAGAGGTGTGATGTAGCTTTGTCATAAATTGACCCAGTTATTCCCATCTCTAGTATCTTGGAAGCTTTGTAGACACTTCTGGTATATAGGATTGCCACTATGTACAATGCCTCTTTTAAAAGGAATATCTAAATCAATGAATAAGAAAAAAGTTCATGTCTCTGCCTGCCTCAAATGCAAAATAGCTGAACCTTCTAGTGCTGGTTTCTGTCCTTTCTCTGCATCAGTTGATGGTGTCTCAAGGATTTTCAGAAGTGAAGAGTATTACAGCCAAGTAGATGATTTTCTCCTTATTGATATGTGTTCCAGACATCTGACATAATGATTTCCAAGGTTCTTCTGGTTCTAGTACAGTAATTCCCAAACTTTGGTCCTCCAGGTGCTTTGCACTTTGTCTCCCAGAAGCCTCAGCCAACTTGTCCAACAGTCAGGAATTCTGGGAGATGAAGTCCAAAACAAATGGAGGACGAAAGTTTGGTAACTACCATTCAAACAGCTTGCCCCCTTTGAGTGCCTGTGCTGCCTTGGACCTCATTTGGGAGAAAGGTGGAGTACAAATTCAGTAAACAAACAAACAAACAACACAGGAGATCAGGATGGGGAAAATATGGCCCATGGACTTCATCTGGCCTCCAGTGCAATTTTGAAACCTCTGTAGAGGCCCTTAGAACCTCCAAATTTGTTAGTTCCTCTTGCTGTAGATGGCTACAAGCGCAGATAAAGATTTATTTGTTTGTTTGTTTGTAAGTAAAAATCCAGGAGATCTGTTTCCAACCTTGAATTCCAAGAATTGAATCTTTTAAAATATAGGAAAAACCCAGACCAAGGAAATCCATACTTTACTGCTGCTTTTGTAGTAATAAATATGGCTTTGTGAGTGTCTTGGTTTCCAGTGGGACAGAACTTTTGAAAATTCCTTTTCCTCCCATACTTCATGACATGTGGCATTTTTGATTGTTACAACTTTTTTGAATTAAACAAAAACTGGATTATATACAGAATTAGTCATACTCAGAGGTAGTGATTTAAAATTTAAGGTATGGCTGAGTCTAATTGCAATAGATTTGGGGCATGCTCATGATCTTGGCCATCTGGAGTTTTTACTGCTTTGGATCCTAAGTTTATAAAGGATTGGAAAAGCTTTTTCATTCCAAGTTTCCAGTTCCTTCGTAGATAATCTTCTAGGTTCTGCATGTCAGCTCCAGGACATTGAACCAATGGTTTCAAATTACAAGAAAAAAGATGCCATTATATATTAGGAAGGACCTCTTGACAGTAAGAGCATTCAACAGGCTGCCTCAGGGCTGGAGTAGACTCTCCTTTTTGGGTGTCTTTAATCAGAGGTTGGATGGCCATGTCTTGGGAGTGTTTTAGTTGTGTGTTCTTGCATGGCAGGGGATTGGTATTCAATGGTTCTTGTGGTCTCTTCCAACTTTATATCAGTAAGTCAAAAGTGGGCAAGATCAAATAAAAAACTGGGAGAATGGATGGAAAGTGGATAAAGACACTGCTCTGCTTTCCGCAAAAGAAGCATCAGAGATCTCTGAAAACCATCTTTGTACTTTCCTGCACAGAATCTGTCCCCTCCTTCAGAAAGATTAAATTAGCTTTGGGAAGCAGTAGAGTGCTTGGAGTGATCACTGAGTTGTTGTTGTTTTTAATATGTCCTGAGTGCTGCCTGTGTTTGCTATGTTATTTACTCTTTTATAGTTCTTATAAAAAATAAGCAAAACAATGGGCTCTAAAATTCACTGTTTGTAGCAATTTATTATTAAATATAGTCAAAAGGGAGTTGTTGCAGCTTACAGTGAATCATACTTCCCTTCTATTAAATCTTCCCACTTTCCCATTGAAATCTAAAATGGTGTCCCTGCTAAAACATTAAAGAGTCATCATTGAAAAGGTGAAATCCCATAGAGACCTTTAAATTAACCATTATCTATAGATAATCTGTACTTCATCCTCTGCCTGCCTACTTTGTTCTGGAGACTGAAAGCAACGACGACAACGACAACACACACAGTCAATCTATATTTGCACACACGAGGGAATTAATTTGTCCAGCACTGTTGCTGTCCCCTTTTCCGTTCCACAGCTGCATGCAAAGCCCGCAAAATCACATCTTTGTTATTCAAAATGTTGTATTCACTCAAGTTCACCAGTTTGTCAAAATTCTCATCACTGTATTGGAGGCAGAATGTAGAGTATGGAGTCTTCCAAGTGGAAACATCAACTTTTCCTGCAGCCATGTCAGCATCCGAACAGCGCTGTATACCTAGAATACAGGAACAGCAGGATGTTGTTCCTTTCTTATTTCAGAAAAATGCACAAATGTTTCTCTAGTGAACTCAACTCGTGTGGGGAGTGTTCAGGAAAGAACATGATGTTAAAAGTCATTCTATCCTCTTTCATATTTCTTCCAGCATTTTTTAAGCAACTTATGGAAAACCTGAAGTGTATCCACACTGAACAATTTGCCATGGCTGTATCTTGTGCATGCTAGGACATATAGTTTCAAGAGGCACTTAAACTCTCTCTTGTGCACTTCCCCAAACTACAGCACTAGAGCTTCCTGGCAGAGAATTCTAAATCTCAAGGTTATGATGGAGCTATCAGAATGCTATAGTTCTGTTATAGTTATCTCCAGGAGAAAAACAGTCACCTCCAGGTAACTGTTCCAGACACTGCAAGATAACTTGCCACTGGAGATGCTTGGGACTCTGCTGTCACCCCGGTACTGTCCTTAAGCAATTTTTGATAAGCTGAGAGGCAGTAGCTTATCCACAGAGGACCTTCTATACTACACAATTTAGAATTCTCAGCCAGAGAGATCTAGTGCCTCACAAAACTACAAATCCTAGGATTCTTTAGGATGCAGTCACGGTGGTCAAAATGGAATCATACTGTTATAATTAGGCAGTGTGAAAGGAATAAGTATTGCCAGGGAAGTAGATAGCTTGCACTGGGATTATGAAGAAAATGATCATGATCAGAGCTTTGAAAAAATTATATTTTGGATCTTAATTGCCCAGAATCCCTCAACCAGCATGCTGTCTTTTTCACAATCTCCAAAAGTAACTTTCCCAACTAATAGTAGTGAAAGCATATCCTATAACATAGCGTCTCCAGAGGTAACTCTTATTGTATGGGCCCAAAGTCTAAGCAAGTGTGTATGAGATTGTAACCCGAGTTGATAATCTTTTTAATTCTGCTTTGAAGGAGAGGTACGTTATGTGAAAGAACTTGTTGGTCTTCTTGAAAGTTTCTTTGCATGTTTCATGGAACAGGAATCTCAATATTCCATTTTAGCAAATTCCACAGCTAATCTAATAATGAGTGATATTATCTTGGGCTGTAAGTGCAAACATTTCCGCACGACACTCTTATAGTGCGATGATTCCACTTTCAACCTCCTGTGGAATCCTGGGATTTGCAGTTCCGGGAGAGGCCGGCCAGCCCCTCCCAAAATTGCAAACCCCAGGATTCCATAAGAGGTTGAAAGTGAAATCATTGCGCTATAAGAGTGTTGTGAGGAAATGGCCTGCTTGTTTACCTCACTGCACATTTTGAATGACTCCTTGAATATATGATTTATAAGAAGATAAGTGAGCTTAAAGGTTGTGAGGGAGGCATTTCTGCAGCACATTGTTATACAGCTATTATTCCACTTTCAACATCCTGTGGAATCCTGGGGTTTGCAGTTTAGGAAGAGGCATTTAGAATTCTCAGCCAGAGAGCTCTTTGGCCTCAGTAAACTACAGACCTCAGAATTCCACAAGAGGTTGAAAGTGGAATAATAGCACTATAACAGTGTACCGTGGAAATGGCCTAAGTTTCCACTCTTCCTGTTCTTCTGCCAGCAGTCAAAGCCACTTCTACTAACAGGCCTTTGGTATCTAAAGTGGGTTGCTGCTGAGGTGTTTTCTTCTAATTGGTACATTTTATCTTCCATGCTCTAAGAGTAAGAGCATACTTGCATAGATTGTGTTGTCAGTTATTTATTGACCCCAATGAGAAGTCTCATATATCCAGAATATTTCCTGACCCCAAAGGGAATTTCTCTGTCCCCACACCAAATAGGGCCAACCAACTGAAAACTCAGCATATCACTTCTGCTTCACTATATCACATTTATCTTAAAAATGGCATCAGACATGTTATGTTTCAATATATTGCCTTGGGTGGAACAAAAAGGTACTCTAATGGCCAAAAGAAAAATGTTTTAGTGAGGCATTTTTTGGTCTTATGATTTTTTGGGGGAGATTACAAAGAAGTTCTTGGTAAGTGGCTGAATTTCAGGGAGACTGTTTACCATTACTCTCTGCATTGAGTGCCATTGCTTGGCATAAAAGTGGGATTACAAATTCAATAAATAAACATTCACAGTCACTTTATCATCACTACCTATTTAAAAATATTATTAATGATAGTTACCACTGTTTCTATCTACAGTAAAGTCAGTTAAGTAAATGCAGCTTGCAACATGCATGCATGCATAGTTATGTCTGTTGGGAAATAAATGTTCCATTAAGTAGGGTCATTTCCACACTAGCCTGTTATAGCGCGATGACTCCACTTTCAACATCCTCTGGAATCCTGGGGTTTTTAGTTTCGGGAGGGGCTGGCTGGCCGGCCCCTCCCGAAACTGCAAACCCGAGGATTCCAGAAGATGTTGAAAGTGGAGTCATCACGCTATAACAGGCTAGTGCAGAAATGGCCTAGGGCTTTGATAAAGTGGAACTGGGAATGACAACTGAAATAAATGAAATTTTGACAAATGAAGAAGGAAGGTGTAGTTCTCAGGTAGGTCGTAGCCAATTTTTTGACTACTATCAATAACTTACCTGGAGCTCTGTAAAATCGAAAGGTATCATTCACTAACGGAAAGAAGACTAAGATTGGACAACAAGGGACATCAGTTTGATTGAAGTAGTAGCATTCTTTCAGCTGTTTTTTTTCATCATCTGTAAGGACAACATCTGGGAATGGGATCCCTTGTGCTTTGTAGTACTTGCAAGCACGTTCTAGAGGCTATATTCATAAGGAAGTTAAAATAAGATATTCCTGAGAATTAAGAATAACCCATTCTGAAGGCCAGAAATTAATGTTACGCAGTGCCTTTAAAATTTCATTTCATAAAACTTCCCTCAGACAGCATTAGAAAATCTATGGGAAAGCCTGAGGTTTAGAGAGCCAGGGATTCAATGAAATTAATTGTATGACTGAATATGGTGAACGGCAGTGAGCTATTAGAAGCATAAATATTAAAACATATTCTATAAACATGCACACACTATACTTCATTCTAAAAATACTAAATACACTACAGTGTAGTGGTAAACATCAGTATTAACACCTAATAAGAGATGCAAAGTTCTTGGGGTCCAACAGAATGAGCAGGTTCAAAGGTACATGAAATTGTCATGAATTGACATGAACCGGCTTGATGAGATCTTGCTTGTTCATAGGATTATATAGCCAAGGAATACACATTAAGAAAGGCCACAAGAGGTGAAGAAGTCCCCCTGAACCCCACCAAATACTACCACTTGCTTATATGTGTATATGCAGTAGGTCACTTATAATTGCATGACCAGTATAAACAATGTCACTGACCCGAGATGAATGTGGTCTTGTCATTTTCCCCTCTTTGCCCCTCAGAGGCCTCTTTTCCTTCTATTTCTTTTCTTGGTGTCTCTCCGCACAGTTCCTGTCTTTCTCCCCTCCCATATCCCTTCTCTCTATTTCTGTCTGTCTCCCCCTTCTGCACATACTCTTTCTTTCTTCCTCTCTTTCCTTTGGCCCAGCTCTTTGGCAGTATGTGGCTGGCTGGCTCTTCTTCCCTTCTGCTGCCCTGCTTACTACTGTCTGCCAGTGATCTTCATTGCCCCCTCTTCTTCTTTGCCCATCTACCTTAGGTCTTACCTCTTCCCACCCACATAGTGGATCATAAGCAACATGGTCGTCAGTATTCCTCTGTTCTCCCTCTGCACTGGTTCTGTGCTTCTTTCACTCCTACTCATTCTGTTCAGAGGCTAGGCAGTGGCAAAGGGCAAACTGCTGACTACTGACTCAGTCACCACTGCTCTTGCTAGTCATCTAGACAGCCTATCCTCTCCTGTGCCCCCACTCCACATTATCTCAGACTTGTAGATGGCCCACTAGCCTGGGTCAGCCAGCTCAGCCATGCTTCATCCGGTAAGGTCTTGGCCAGCTGCTCCACTTCATCACCCAACAGCTCTAGCTCCTTCAGGCTCAAGTGGCCCACCCTCAGGGTTGCTTAGTGAGGCAGCTCCACAGAAGCTGGTGGCTAGGCCCCTGGCAAACTCACCCCACCAGAGGAAGAAAGTGAAGTGGTTGTCCAGGAGATGGAGGCAAATGGCGTTTGCTATTACCTGTGTTTTTCACCATCCATGGTAATTCTGGGAACACATCCCCTGTGGATACAGGGGACTTACTATATTGTTACTGAAGTTTAGGCCTACTTGGAGATAGCACAAGATATCATTTTGATATCATAATTTGGTTCTCTTCTACCACTCCTCTCCACATGTTTGTGAGGCCCCCAAACAAGCACAGACTAGGTGCGGCCACTAATTGCTGAACATTCCATTCTCCACCCAGGCAGGCCAGAAATAGCCAGATCCTTGCTTTAGGTGACCTCTCTGTAAACACCTTCATTATGTATGCACGCTGTTTACAAAGGACTCTCTGCCCCGAGCAGGCAACCTGGCAAGCTGAATATTCAACTGCCAAGCACTCTGCATTTTCATACTGGCTAACTCTTTGTCAATTTGGACTTAATCATGCTAAATTCTGACCTTTCTAAAACTTTGTCCCGCTCCTAAAACACATTGTTTTCCCCAAGTATGGCATAGCCTGCAGTCACATTTGCATCTATAAAAACCCCTGATTCTGAGACCATCCTCAGATCGCTCTCAAGTTCCAGACCTTCTTGCTGCTGCTTTGCTTGGTGAGCTTCCCCTCAGCCCCATGTGCTGAGCTACATCGCACCCCAGCATTGCTCTCTATCTTCTTTCCAGGCTCCAGGAACAGGTTTCGCATCACCCGAATCAACTATCCCTCTGAAAATCCCGCTATCCCACTCAAACCTTTATTTTCCTTAGTTATCTGTGTACATGTGTTGCTTACATTGTGTGCCTGTATTTAATAAAGATCATTTATTATTTCCAACACGGTTTGCTTCTTGACTTGGCCTGACCCTGTAAACATTGGGTTACAAGATCCTGCTGCGTTACCCTGCCTCTTGTTTTGCCAGCAGCGCTCTAGGCTAATTTCCCCCAAAGTGTGTTGTTGTTTGGTTATTTAGGTGTCCCTCCTGGGACCCCCAGTAAACAGGGTAACAATATTGTATAGCTTCTACAATGTTACATACAAATATTATTGATGGAGGAAAAACATGCAAACACATAAAGTTTATTACCAGTGTTTGTGAACCTGCGCTGTAACTGAAATGCAAAATGACATCTATTTTCCTCTCTGGCCTTAAAAGTGGTGGGCAGCTGGTATTGATGAAAAATCCAGCATCCACTAGTCCCAAGTGGTCATCGTGTTCAGTCAATTGATTGGGACAATGATCCAACACGGTAGCTGGAAGATAAAGATATTTTCATCAAAAGCACAGACTATTCATTCCTTTTCTTTTCCTTGAACCCCATTGAATTAGAAGTAGCTTGGACATCGTCATCCAGATTATGTTCTGCCTGCAATCCTGTGCAATTTGCTGAGAATAATTTTTATGTATATTTGTTTACATATTGCATATCCTACCTTTCTCCCAATATAGGATGCAAGATGTCTCAAAACACAGATTAAAAGAACATAAGATAAAATTATTAATCATAACAAAAACAATTTAAGAATAATCAAAATAATTATCCTATGAAAAATGAACCTAATTTACAAGCCTTTTAAACACAACAAGGAGTACAAACAAAGACAACCCCATTAAAAGACCCTTCAACAACAAACAGTTAATAACCAAAAGCCAGTAAAAGAAAAGCAGAGAGGGCACCAGGTTAGTCTCCCATGGGAAGGAATTCCAAAGTCTAGGAGAAATCACTGAGAAGGTGCAGTCACGTTTCCTCACCAAATGCGCCTGTAAAGAGGCACTGAATTGAATGGAGTATACGTTATGATGTATCAAAGTCTGGCTTTTGCTTTTCCAAGAAAACAGTTGGAACACTTCACCATTTGTGCTCATATCCTTCAACATGTCTAAACTAGTGTTCTGGATTATGATGTGAAATATTAGTTCTAAGTATGCCCATTGAAACAAAGTTGCAGTGAAATCAGTAGTGGTTATTTTGACTCATAGATAGTTAATATTGGGGTGCAATGTGACTTCATAGGTCCAGTTCACATTATTAATACTTTTATTAAGGAGGATGCTTTTAGATTTTAAAGTAGGGATATAGTAGTGTGACCCACAGGCCTTTTTGTAACTGTAATTTTTTGCATTTTTTTAAAAAAGGACTTTTGGCCTTCTGGGGGCATGGGGGCAGTTTTGCCATGTCACCCCAGGCCATTTTAGGTACAAGAGAGGCCTTGGAAGTGAGTTCCAGGTCAGTTCTTGTTGTAATAAAAAAAGACTTCTCTTTGGCCTAAAATAGCTTTGGTGAACAAAGCAAAACAACAACAACAACAACAACGCCACCCATGCCACCTAAGAGACTATTTCAGGGGAAAAATGATTTTTTGGCAGGGAGATTATGCAGAGGAGCCCCCTGCAAGATTTCCTCATAATATAACATCATAAATATAAGCAGAAGATGCCTCTCCCAAGTTGGTGGGGATATTTGCCATTTCCTCATATTCCTGAAGCTTGTTTACAATAAAAAGAGGATAGGAATACTGATGCTACCTTGTAACTGTTCAGTCATCTTTTGCTTAACAGATGGCAAACATCTTATTAATTATTACTGGTACTAATTTATTAGTTATGTGCATACCCTTCATTTCTGGATTCCTAAAGCTACTCCTTACACCCATTTTTTGTGTGTGTATCCCACTACTATCGGACAGACAATTGCATGCCCCTTTTTACCTTGCCATCTGTGAAAACGTTCATTCTCCAAGTAGGAGTTATGCAGCTGAAAACCCTTTAGGAAATTGTGATACTGGGCAACAGAGAGGCGATCAGTCAAGGCCCCTCGAAGTCTGGTGGCAAAGGTCCCAGCTGGAACATACATATGGCTCCTTATCTCATATGGTCTTGTAGGTAGATTGGGCTCTTCATCTGCATTAAAGCACAAAGATTTTCTGCTTAAAATAATATTAACATCAGTATAATCTGATGCTGGCTAAGCAAAATACTGAAGGAGACACCCAAATTTTCCCCCAGCAAAGGTCTGATGGGAAAAATACAGCCCTCCAGATAGTACTGCAACTCCCAACATTCCTCACCATTGGCTATGCCAGCTAGGGCTTATGGGAGTTGCAGTCCAACAACATCTAGGACGTCTGCATGTTTCCCACCTCTACATTATAAGATGACTATAGAGGGCCACCTCCAAGTGTGTATACCTAGACAATAAATCCCAATCAGTTCCAAAGTTTTGGTATGTAGCTCTGAACTTGGGACAGCAGTCTTATACTTCTATCAATATGTGTATACAATATACAATAGTCCATGAATTTCATATACCTCTGTATGAAACTGGATAGTTTAGGTCTAGATTTCTTCCCATTGTTACCGCAGTTGCTAGCTCGGATTTGTGGGATATTAGATATCACTTTGATATCAATAATTCGGCCTCCTTTACCTATTCCACGTGCTGCGAGGTCCCCTGGACAAGCTCGCAGACAGGCACAGCTGCTAATTGCTGTAATATTCCACACAAATACAAACAGGCCAGAAATAGCCGTCCTGCCGCTTCAGGAGACCTTAAAGGCAAGTACTCTATTATGTATGCACGGTACTTACGAAGAACTCCCTGCCCCGAGCAGGCAGCTTGATTAGTCGAATCCTCATCTGTCAAGCACTCCACGTTTGCATACTGGCTACTCTATTGACAATTCAGACTTAACTCAATCATGCTAAATTCTGATCTTTCGGAGGCTTTCTTTCCAGCCTGAAACTCATTGTTTTCCCCAAGTGCGGACTAGCCTACGGCCACATTTTCCCCTATATAAACCCCTGACTTTGAGAACTTCTTCGGATCGCTCCTGACTTCCATCCTTCCTTGCTGCCACTTTGCTTGGTGAGCCTTCCCCTCAGTTCCATTTACTGAGACTCCATACCTCCGAACTTCTGCTGCAGACAACCCAGGCTTCAGGACAGGTGTAGTATTACCCAAACCAACAACTCCTCTAAAAATCCCTCTATCCCACTCCAACCTTTATTTCTTTAGTTATCTGAGTGAGTGTGCTGCATACACTGTTTGATTGTATTTTCATAAAACAACAATTATTATTTCACTTCTGTTTGCTCCTTGACTTGGCCTGACCCCGTAGACATTGGGTAAAAGATCTTGCTCCGTTGCTCTGCCTCTCGTATTGCTAGCTTGTGCTCTTTGACTAATTTCCCCAGCTTGTATAATTTGGAGCGCATTTAGGGGTCCCTCCTGGGACCCCCAGAAATCAGGGTAACACCATTCTGAAGTGGAACGCATTAAAACTGCATGGCAGTCCTGCTCCTGACACAGTACATGTATACCTCAGTTAGTGAAGCAGATTGTTCCTAGGTATTACTTCTTTAACATAGGTGTTTAAAAGAAAATTTGGTACCAAAGGCAAAAATAACATGAAAAGAATAGAGATAGGTTCCTGCTCTACAACAGAAGATGAGCACTTCAACGTGTTCTAGCAAACTTTTTTTTTCCTTTCACCAGCCTCCATTTTTCTTATGATTCCCATTTTGGAAACCATCCTTATAGATTTAAGGTTTTGACATGCTTGGGGTAGCTGGTGAGGCAGTCTTATCTATTTCCCCTTTTCTTTCTGCTTTGCTCTTTGTGTGTGCTCAGTAAGTGAATAGAGGACAGCTGCTGCTGTTGACTTTGCTGTTGTATGCAAACTTACAGTAGGATTGTCAAGTACAATCCTGCTCTTTTCCAGCTCAAGCTCTATTACATTGTTTACTGCAGACATACTACTGCAAACCAATACCAAAAGTCTGTGTTTCTCTAGTGCTACTTCATCATCCTGAAAATGCTGATGCTGCTAAAAACCTTCCAGCTTCATAGAGGGTGAGGCATAAAAAGACTCTGTAAAAAGGAGCTTCTTTGTCAGAGGCTTTGTTAACAGAAAGGCTTATGTCAGCCTTTCACCTGGTACAACTACCAGGGTTAACTAAAGATACCTTGTGGCATGAAGCAAAGGGCAAAATGACATCCTTCTCCTGATGCACACACATCATCTGGAATTGCAGTTCAGTCTTACTTTAAGATTTGTAATGGAAGAATGACCTGAAGTATCATTGGATTACTGTACAGTAAGAGGCCCAGGGCTTGTGACAAAGGGACACAGCTGAAAAGTACAGCAGGAATAATTGGAAAAGTTCACCAGCATCTACTCCTTCCTACAGTTGCCTAATATTAGACTGTGTGCTCATGACTACTTTTATGATATTCTTTTTTGAGGATGCATAGTGCTTGTCTGAAGTGAATAAAAAAGGAAAGACATTCTTTCTCAAGAAACACACAGACACACACAGACACAGAGCCTCAAGGTTTCTCTTATTTTTCAAGCTTTGTCATACATGATCTCATCAGAAGCATATATTACCAATGTGTTTTTATATTTTGGCGTGCCACTATTGGAAAGGCTTAAGGTGATACACCAAGCTACAAACTGTGCTCAAATGATTTAGGACAGCTATGCAGACTGAACAACAATGAGTCTTGCTGAGCCTTCCAAACTGACACTCAAAATGCTAATGTTTTACCAGATGCCTTTTTTTTCCCAAAAAAAGATACACTAGGAAGTCATGAAACACTCATTTTATATGAGAGAAAGGGGCAAAGCAGAAGAAAATACTCACCAATGTCTATTAATTTGTCTTGAGTCCATCTATGCCAGAATTCCTCTGAAGTATTAACTCTATTCCAGATATACAACAAGTTCACTGAAAATATGCTACTCCACATACCTAAAAACAAGAACACAAGGACCATAAGTTCACAAGGAATACATTTAAGAAGGAAATTACTTGAAGATTGTTCTTCCTTGCAGCTTCTTCAGATCTTTTCTGTTCACTATGACAGTGTGAGGACCAGCAGTTTTAATTCAAACATTGTGTATGCTTTGGTTTTGAATGTTTGAGTTTATATATCCCAAGAATGAAAAGAGAAGTAAATTTAACAGATAATAAAGCTGGAGGTTATGGCACATGTATCACAACTTAACTCTACATCCTGCATGGAAGAAAAATATTTTCATGCAAAATGTGCAGAGAGATACACAAACACCCTTATATATGAAAAATAAATAAATAAATAAAACCAGCATGTCAGCCTTTAGCTTTCTGTCCAATACAGTTCAAAATGTTAAGTCTGACATACAGTGACCTGCATAATATGGGACAATTCCCTTAAATGACATCGCAAAGAAGTCCAGTTTTACTGGGACATTGTTACTCTATGACTGAACAAGTTGCAAGAAGCTGGAAGTAATGAGAAGTGGGATGACAAACAGAAGACTAATGAACAGAATTGATTTTGCATAGAAATCTTCCCATGGAAAATTTGAGCATCTGACTCTATTCCTCATTGTGGTTTCTGCCGCATGTGCTTGTGTAAAACTCCTTTCTCTGTGTAAAACAGATGAGTTTTTCCCTTTGTGAAGCTAAGTGCATGCATGCACACAGCAAGCATAACTGGACTGTTTGATCACAAGGACACAAACAACCTTTCTAAGGCTACTACTCTGAGTACAACACTTACTGCATTTTCTAACATTGCTGAAATCTCCACATATTTACAAAATGCAAATTTTTTGTTCCTGAGGCTAACAACATCAATAAGCCCATGGTCTCACACTGTTTCACTTTAAGGTGATTTTTCAAAATGTTTTGTTTATAACTTGGTAACAAAATAAGTCAGGATCTAGCTGGGATAATAGTTCCAGAGATTATAATCAGTGGGAGTTAATATTTTCTACCAAGCCAAGAGAGAAGGGTTCCATTATGAATGTCACTTCAATGCGGCAGGAAGCAGAAAGAGGGCCCAAGAATAAGCTAAATTTTCCCATAAATCCGAGGCAAAATGGTTGGTATCCTTGAAGTGTTCGTCAATGGAATACTTTTTTTTAAAGTCTAGGGAAACAGGACAGAGAGCTAACAGCAATAACTAATCTTGCTAATGGAGTTCTTAGGCAGTACTTTGATCCTCCCAAGAATTCAATACATCACCGTGAAGGTAGCATATCCGGCTTTCTGGAAGCTTCTTTATCAGGCGACCCATGAAGAATTCACTTCCAAAATTCTCTGGGGGTATAAATGCTCCATATTTCAGAAATCCCACCTCATATGGAGTAAATTCCAGCCACTCTACAAACAGGAATATAAGAACAGTTATGCTAGCTCAAACTAAGACCTAGCTAGAAATCCAGCATTCCATTCATGCACTGGCCAAAGGTCTGTTTGTGCGAAGCCCACAAGCAAGGTATGAGCACAACCCATCATGGGTGCAGATTGTCTGTGGGAAACTCACAAACAGGACATGAATGTAAACCAGCTCATATTCTCCAGCAACTAATATAAAGCCTGATATACAACTGATATACTGTCTCTAATACAGGAGATGATGTATTATAGTAATATAGTCCTCCCTCCACATTTGCAGGTGTAACCTTCGTGAATGGATTATTCGTGAGGCATGTACTTTCCTCCCCAACATTTTCCTCCTCCCATTCCTTTGCATTCCTCACCCCAGGCTTGCCAGGCTTCGGCTTAAGTGGATGGTTGTTGTTGTTTGGCTGCTGGCGTGTCCCTGGGCCATGCGGCTGCACATTCTGCTGTGTAACGGCTGCTGATTAGTCAGGTGCTCTCTTTGCTGCTACCCTGCCTTTCTCAAGATGGAGACCAGAAGTAGTAGAATGCTAGAACTTGCTTTTTCCTGTCTGAGGCAAAAATATCACCAGAATTCTGGGGCCAGAAGCAATGGAATGTGGGGGGGAACTCCAGAGGGGAATGGGAGGGGGATTGTGGGGGGTTATTAGTGGTTTTCCCATTCTGCATGAGTTCTGCGCCCTGAACCCAAAAGTAATTGAAGATAGCTGCAATTTAGATTTTAATAGAGTGCTTCTAAATATAATGAAATTGAACCAAATCTCAAGTATTCAACAGGATTATATCAACCAGTGAAGAAAAGTGCATGTCAACCTTCCTTCCCCAGTAATGTCATCCCAGCTACATGTAGTGGTGGGAGAGGGAAATATAGGTCTTTAACACAGAGATACATATGGCTGAGTATGTAGTGAGAAGATGTGCTCTAATTGTTTACTTTAATTACACTAGGCATAATGAAAGGCTTGGTTGTGTCCAATAAGATTTTGACTTCTGCACTTAGGAAACCCAAGGTATTTTTGAAAATCAAAGGCTGACAACCTATACAGACACGTATACTCAAAAGAAAGCCCTGTTAAACTCAGTGGCATTTATTTCTAAATATACATGCATATGGCTTGCACATGGATTGCAAAAGTGCCACAGTATGTGGAAAGACCTAGTTGTGTTATATTTTGGTTCCCAGCCTATATTTTTGGATCACTTGTCCACAAAGTTCACACACTGTAAAAGGAGAAAACCTCATGAAGTCATAAAGCTGTAGTAACAACAGTTACTGCAGTGAGCAAGCCACAGTGTCAGGAAAAGCAAGCACAATTAAATTCACTTCATTTGTTCCAGACCAAATGAACTGACACAAAAATATAAAAAGGAGCCATATGCATTTTACATATACATTTCAAGAAGGCAAAATAATCAGCCTCGCTCTGTATTTGTGTTTATAAAATAAATGCATACGGTGTTGGAACAGAAATAGCATTAGATCACACCCCAAAAGACTCATCTGTTACTGCAGTTGCTAGCCCAGATTTGTGAGATAGTAGATATCACTTTGATATCAATAATTTGGCTTTCTTTACCTATTCTTCTTCAGGTGTTTGTGAGGTCCCCTGGACAAGCTCGCAGACAGGCACGGCCACTAATCACTGTAATATTCCAACACAATACAGGCTGGCCAGAAATAGCCGTCCTGCCACTTCAGGAGACCTCAAAGGCATGTACTCTATTATGTATACATGCTACTTACAAAGAACTCCCTGCCCCAAGCAGGCGGCTTGATTAGGAGAATCCTTATCTGTCAAGCACTCTGTGTTTGCATACTGTCTACTCCTTTGACAATTCGGACTTAACTCAATCATGCTAAATTCTGACCTTTCGGAGGCTTTGTCTCCAGCCCGAAGCTCATTGTTTTCCCCAAGTGCGGACTAGCCTACGGCCACATTTCCCCCTATATAAACCCCTGACTTTGAGAACTTCTTCGGATCGCTCCTGACTTCCATCCTTCCTTGCTGCCACTTTGCTTGGTGAGCCTTCCCCTCAGTTCCATTTACTGAGACTCCATACCTCCGAACTTCTGCTGCAGACAACCCAGGCTTCAGGACAGGTGTAGTATTACCCAAACCAACAACTCCTCTAAAAATCCCTCTATCCCACTCCAACCTTTATTTCTTTAGTTCTCTGTGTGAGTGTGCTGCATGCACTGTTTGATTGTATTTTAATAAAGATCACAATTATTATTTCAATTCTGTTTGCTCCTTGACTTGACCTGACCCCATAGACATTGGGTAAAAGATCTTGCTCCGTTGCCCTGCCTCTCACATTGCTAACATGTGCTTTTAGCTAATTTCCCCAACTTATATAATTGAGAGCGCATTTAGGTGTCCCTCCTGGGAGCCCCAGAAAACAGGGTAACACATCCCCTAAGGGTTACCTTGTTTTTAATGTACTAATTAATGATTAATGTAATGTACAGCACAGGGTTATAGAGCTAATAAGTGCATGTAAGAGTAACATGGAGATGGCATGTGATGCCTAGCGATTTCTCTCTAGCTTGATCTACTACTATAAGCAAGAGTTCTCTTCTGTTCTGTTCAATATTCCTTCTAACTTTTCTTTCTCTATAACCAAGGAATATTTGTTTTGCCAAGCTTTGAGTCTGGGACAGACATTTAGATCTTGCTAGCATGTACCTTTATATCACAAGTGGGCAAAGAATGTCCTTCTAGGCTGGATGCAGCCCTCAGACCACACTTTTGCAGTCCCTGAAACCCACAGCCAGTCTCTCAAAGGTTCCTACCCAACCCCATTTTTTAAAAAAATCTGCATGATTTCTGTACAATTCTTTCCCTAATATCACAGAGAAAATTGTCCAAATGTATGAAAATATGAAAAAATACCCCACCTGTATAAGCACCCCGAGACCCTAAATAGCCTCATTTTTTTCTGCAGATGCTTGCAAAATAGTCACAGGAAGTAAAGACTTGTCTCTTTGTGTTACCATTTTGAGAGTGGTTGTAGACATCTGACAAGGAAAAATCTTAGTACCATGGGACAGAATCCCAGATATGTTTGATTTCTAATGCTAAATATGATGCTGGATTTTAATGGGCAATTTCATTCTAAAATCAATATTCTATTATCATGCTGATAACTTTATGTGTTTCAAATAGTATGAATTCCACATAGATTCAAATGCAGAAATTCATTCATTTTCAGTAAAGGTAAGACATTTAAACTCCTTCTCCAACACAATGATGGAAAGAATACTTGAAAATATTCAAAAAATGATTGAAAAAACATGTTTTTTGAGTATCAAGAAACCCTGATAAGCAGAATCATGGACTGATGAGAATCTTTGTTGTTCAGGAATTATTTTGTGCAAAACTCACAGATAGCTGTTTTGCACAGCCCACAGCATTTTCTATGAATAAAACAGCTTTTTCTGTGCAGGAAATACAGTAATAGTTTTGCATGGACATATAATTTTCTGCACACAAAAAAAGCTGTTTTCTATCCAGAAAATACTGCAATTTGGGACATTCCATACAAAATTTGCCCCGAAAAGATTTTTTTACAATGATCAGTAACAAAGGTAAAGTGTTTAAAACAGTATTTAAAACAGTATAAATGAAGTGTTAAAACAGCAAATATTAGATTTAGTTAAAACAATATTACCACTATGCGCTGGTCTAAAACTACAGAGAATATAAAATAGACTAAAAACAATAAAACAGCTCCTGAGACAAGTGCATAAAACTACATACGAATGTACCTATAATATAATACCATTAAATATCAATTATTACTGATCATCGCTTGGCGTACTTTAATAGTTGCTGCACAGAAACTAGCCAACCTATGGGTTATCTTGGGGTTCGTGTCTGTGAGTAGCAAGGAAACATAGAACTGATCAGATCTACCAATATGGTTTTGAAGTACTGGCAAAATAAGATCACACCGTAAATCTCTGTAAAATGAACACTGGAGGAGTACATGTTCTATAGTTTCTATCTGGCCAGTTTTACAAGGACAGCATCTTTCTGAGAATGCGACTTTTTTACAGCATTCATCAAGGACAGCTGAAAGAAAAGTGCGACATTGTGACAGGGTAAAGGCCTTACGATGTTTTGGCAGTTCTAAGTTGCTTATATAAGCCATTGGCATTTTTAAGTACTTGTTGCATTCACTGACAATGAATGAAGGAACTCTGGCTAAATTCATTTGTCGCTCTGTGTCCATGATGCACTGTTTAATGGCTGCTTTAGCCTAGTCATACCCCAAGTGAAGCAGAGAATTTGGGGAGAGACCCAAAGTCACAATTTTCCTTGAGACTACCTTGGTCCATGAGGACCGGAATTCATCCTTCAACACCAGAGAAGCCAGCCCCTTTGAAAAAAAGGCTAGCCTAAGCCAGTAATGAAGTATGGACAATGAAGCAGCTTTTTCTAGGAAGAAAATAAAAATTTCATGCAGTTGTGAAAACAAACACATGTGAATTTTAAGTTGAATAAGTTCTGAAATGTGAATAGGCTTTGAAAACTGTATGGTTTCAAAGTATTTCTTGCAGCAAGAAGAAAATTGCTAAAATTACTCCTTATTTCCTTTGAGAAGAAACTTAGTGAAGAACTACATCCTTATTCCAATCACAGTTCTTTGCCTTACCTTTGAAGTCTTGAGTGCTGTACTTATCCTTGATGTTGATAGTTACATAGATGGGCATTGGGTTCTGAGCATCTATCAAAGCTTCTCTCTGGTCAGAGAGCCTGTGGTTATTTTTCTAATTGTGAAGGGGAAAAATGTTATCTGCAAAGCCATGGAATAGGCACATAAAATAACATGAACTAGAAAATCTTCTTTGCATTTAGATCTAAAGCTGACATTTACCTCAGTCTGACACCTTGGATTGCCCTTAAGCCTGTGCCCATGACTGAATATACCAGAAGGCAATGTAAATTTATCTGGATATAACTAATGGCACAATCAAATCTTTGGCTCTTTCCGCACGGCGTTTGCCATGTGAAAGGGCCCCTTGAGTGTTGCACGATTGTGAGGAGCAATCTGCATGATGCACTCACAATCGTGCGATGCTCCAGGGGCCAGCAGGTGCCAATCGCACACCTTTTCATTTTAGGCTGGAAGCTGAAAATGGTGAGCGATCTCGCATTGCTCCTGGGCCCCGCACGCACTTACTTGGCATGTGGAGCCTCCGGAGCCACGCCAGTCATGCTTCCTGCCCCAGTGCAGCCTGGGAAACTCCCAGGCTGCACTGCAGAGGAAGAGGTGGGGCTCTTGCATGAGCAGGCAGCTCGTGCAGAGCTGAAGCAGCAGGGTTGCGAGAGCCTCTCACCGGAGGCTGCTCGCTCGATCCCCAGACCCCAGTGCTGGAAAAAGATAAGGTGCGGAAAGGGCCTTTGTTCATTGAAAATGAAATGAAACTTGCCTATACACCTCAGAATCCTGTGAGAAGGATGTGTATGGCCATTTCCACACTAGGCTATTATAGTGCTATGATTCCACTTTCAACATCCTATGGAATGTTGAAAAAGGAATCATAGTGCCATAACAGGCTAGTACGGAAATGGCCTATGTCCAAGAAAGCTTATGCTATAAAGAAACATATAAGTAATCAAAGAGCCACAACACATTTTGTTCCTCAGCTATGATAAACTAATACAAGTATCTCTTTGCAAATTGAGTATAAAAGTGTTGTATTTCATTCTTAAACAGTCTTTCTGAGAGACATAAGACCTATTCACGTGACACATATGCGGATATGACCAGGAGAGGGACGCAGAACAGGAGTATACTTTTCATTAACCCCTGACCTTAACACAGTTTAGATATTTCAAGAAACACATGAGTCTTATTCAAGTGTTTACAAGAATGTTGCTTCAGCATGCAAAGAGGAGAACATATTAGTCCCACTTGTATACTGTTGCTGTACATGCAGTAATAAATCTAAACAGGTGAACAGGAAAGCTTCTTACGTGTGGAGGCTCTCAATGTGATAATTACAAAAACTCATTAAAAAAACAGGATTCTCAATTATATGGAGAGTTGCTACATGTAGCAGATGCTCTCCTTATACAGATTCACCACTGTGAGGAAAATGATGACTGAAGGCCATGATGAGCATTCTCCCTTCCTTACATGTTGTATCAAAACAGTAAGTAATGACTGAATTTGGAAACATCTAAAACACAATCTATCCTGAACATAGACATGTCAAGTTAGTGGAGCTTTTGGTCTGTGTGTGCGTGCATGCGCGCGCCTTCAAGTTGCCTGTCGACTTATGGCAACTCCATGAGTTACACAGGGTTTTCTTGGGGAAGGAATGCTCTTACATAGTTTTGCTGGTTGCTTCCTCTGAAATATAGCCTACAACAACATATAGGTATATAATTCCAAGGAACCTGTTTCCTTGCTAAACTGATGCCTGGCATCTGTAACTTCTGACAGGTACCTAGGGACAAAATTTCAAGTACTGGATTATTTGACAATTCAGATTAACAGTAATTTAGCTTTATTTATCTGACAGAAGACTGAATGCAATTAATAGTTTCCTATTATCCAGAGCCCAGTCTTGACATTACCTTTCCAAATTCTTACAGCAAAATCACTGTTCATGCTTATAAAGAGGATATCTGCATTTCTATGGCACAAAAAATAGATTTGATACTGTACCCCATCATTTAACAAATATTCTATGATGAGTCCCCAGAGATCTATAAAAGTTGTCTTATGTCCTTCTTGTTTCCGTTGATTCAGCTGTTGCTGATAATATTTCATACGATTCATAGTAAACATTTCCATCTTGCTTTTGGTCACTTGCTTCTTAGCATCTTTTATTTTCTCACACAGATCCGTCTGGGACCAATAAGCATCTCTATACATGTGTGCCATGGCCCTGAAGAAAGGCAGTACAGATGGAAAAGGAAGAGTAAGCAACTAAACATGTGACAGGAAATACATAAAACACTATAGCTACTTTCCCCCAATTCCAAGTCTTCTAGGTACATTCACTTTTTCTCCTAAGTGTTCTTACACAGAAATTTGTAGTGGACTTATGTCAGCAAACACAAAGCATCAAACTGTTTCATTACTTGTCTCAGTTCCATATTTTTTTTAAAAAAAAGTTGTTTGTTAAGCATGACAACTTACAAAAGTGTAATGAAGAACTATTACAAAACCATTACAGTAACTTAACATACCTAATAAGGTCAAGGCAACAGAACCTCCATCTTCACTGTATTTAGTGTGTTATACCACTTCTATATATCTAAACCTGGTGAGGTATCTTATAGTGTTATACTGCAGGGACCACAACAAATCCGAGTGCACTGACACACACATGTATAACAAATAGGCAAGAGTGCATTTTTCTAGTATGCATATTCAACTATTTTATGAATACCAAAAAACATTTTATGAGAATTTATAAAAATACAGAAGATAAAAAAGTTAGAACTTGATCAAGAGTCAACATTATAGGAGTGGGGGAGCAACAGAAACTGGGTAATTCTTAAGTATTGCTGAAGGGAATAAGAACATAAGAACATAATTCCTGACAGATAAAACCCTCACTTTCAGTTAGTTGACATGACGGTTGCATTCTTGGGTGGGCCTTCCAGTAGTTGCCAGCAGAGGAGTAACTCAGCTTCTGGATTCTGCCTGGGGCTCAAGAGTCTTGAAGTTGTTGAGGTGGTCTAGAGGAGACCCCTGCTTCAGCTGCTCCCACACTAGGTGTTCCCCCATTCTTGCACATCTCAGGGGATAAACTTAAATAGGTACTAGTTTAAATGAAGTGCCCATATTTTAACCCAAGTTCTCTTGTGTGGTCTCATCATTTCATGATCAGCAATAGATTATATAGCGGTTTCTGCAAATTTGCTTGCTGACATTCATAGATTTGAACCCAACAACAGGGCTGAAAGTGATAAGTTTCTTCTGCTACTCTTATTTTTCAACTTCTTCATCCATATCCTTCAAAAAATTCAAATGGAATTTAAATGGAATGCATGTGGAACAGACAACACGGTAGTCAATTAATCTGGGAACCTCCATCCTTCACACACTTTAAAGTGTTACTTTTAAATATTTTCACCAAGACATTTCTAGATTCTAATTTGGACATTTTACATGTTTATCAGGTCTAAAATATAAAATCTTGGTAACAGTTCATTACACAGTTGTTGCTGTAGCTAACAGATAATTTTGGTTACATTTCTCTGCATGTTTAAAGCTTTACAATATCTTTTTGAGATCCAGCAAATGAGAAATGGAATACTCAGGCCCTTTCCACACCTTACCTCTTGCAAGAGGCTCATCCCCACTGCTTCAGCTCTGCAGCTGTTGCCTGCTGGCCGGCAGGCAGCATGAGGGCTCTGTCTCTTCCTTCTGCAGTGCAGCCGGGCATTTTCCCAAGCTGCACTGGGGGAAGAAGCACAAGGGCTGCATCTCCAGAGGCTTCGCATGCACGGTAAGTGCATGTGGGGCCCCGGAGCAATGCGCAATTGCGCACCATTTTTGGATACAAGCCGAAAATGAAATAGTGCACAATCAGTGCCTGCTGGCCCCAGGCAGTGTCGCGCAATTGCAAGGACGTTGTCTGAAACACTCCTCACGATGCTCTGGAGGCCCTTTCATGCCACTGCTCTGTGCATTACTTGTCCACACAAAAATTTTACATGAAGCTAACTTACCATGAAGTACCAGATAAGCCAGATATGTATGTTATGCAATCTAAGAGATTTAATTTTTGGAGAGCACTCATACAGCCATATGTTGTTGTAAATGATCTTGTACCACCTCCTGTTGTCATGACTGCTATTACTGGAACCTGTAGAATGCATACACATTTTAAGAAATTGACAAATACAAATAGCTCATTGTTCCCATTGCTACCAAATGCAGGACCAAAAAAACACACAGGAGAAATATTCTCCATTGTATAAAGAAACACATAGATCATATTTAGGCTGACTGAACCATGGCCCCATTTAGCATGTGGGTTTTTACAACTTCTAGAGGAAAGGTAAGAGGGATGAGTACATCCTGGTGCACACAGCCTGTAGTTTCTGATGATAGTTACACAGTATGGCCTAGGGAGCCATTTGGGGAGATTTCAGTTATCAGCTTCTTGGCTGCTCACTTCTTGTGAAACTGGCTGGTTTCATTTTGGAAGGCTACAGGTTGTGGGACCCTGCTAGAAAAAAAGAGAACCCCCACAAGGAGCACTGGATTTGGGACTACAAGGCTTCAGCCCAGTTTGGGTGCCATACTGTCTCCCAAAGAGTATGGCTCATGCAAGATTACTTTCATTTTTCCCTTCAACATATTCAGACTGAATGTCTGAAGAAGGCTTGCATGTTAATATTTGCATACCTCTCATCTAGTCAAAAAACAAGTCACTTGTATACAATCCGTGCAGCATCGTGGTTTGAATGTTGGACTAGGACTCTGGGAGACCAAGGCTTGGATATCTGATCAGCTATGGAAACCTAGTGTTACTGCACTTGCTAGCCCGGATTTGTGGCATACCAAATATAATTTTGATATCAATAATTTGGCTCTCTTCCACCATCCCTCTCCGTGTTTGTGAGGCCCCCGGACAAGCACAGAACTAGGCTCAGCCACTAAATGCTGCAATATCCCAAGACAATACAGGCAGGCCAGAAATAGCCAGATCACCGCTTTAGGAGACCTCTCTGCAAATACCCTCACTGTGTATGCATGCTGCTTACAAAGAACTCCCTGCCCCGAGCAGGCAACTTGACTAGCTGAGCCATCAAATGTCAAGCACTGTGCATCTGCATACTGGCTACTCCATTGTCAATTCAGACTTAAAGCAATCATGTTAAATTTTGACCTTTCCAAAGCTTTGTCTCATGCCTGAAACTCATTGTTTTCCCCAAGTACGGAATAGCCTGCAGTCAGATTTCTCACTATAAAAACCCCTGATTCCAAGACCATCCTTGGATCGCTCTGGACTTCCATCCCGCCTTGCTGCTGCTTTATTTGTTGAGCTGTCCCCTCAGTTCCACGTACTGAGACTTCATACCTCCGAACTCAATCTGCAGACTACCCGGGCTTCAGGACAGGTGTCATATCACCCAATTCAACAATCCCTCTCAAAAATCCCTCTATACCACTCCAAACTTTATTTTCTATAGTTATCTGTATGAGTGTGTTGCATACACTGTTTGTCTGTATTTAATAAAATCTCAATTATTCTTATAACTTGGTGTGCTTCTTGGCTGGGCCTGACCCTGTAGACATTGGGTAAAAGATTCTGCTACGTTGCCCTGCCTCTCGCATTGCTAGCTTGTGCTCTCAGCTAATTTCCCCAAACTTAGTTAATTGTGAGTGCATTCAGGTGTCCCTCCCGGGACTCCCATTAAACAGGGTAACACTAGCCATGAAAAGAGTATCCCTGGGCAGGTAACATTCTCTCAGTCTGAGAGAAAGTCAATGGCAAACTTTTCTGAATAAATCTTGCCAACAAAACTCTGTGAGACTGTCCCCATAACTGAGAATCAACTTTTGGCACCTAACAACAACTTTTATAACTGTTTGTAAGAACAAAACATATTACTATTTGGGGCTTGGAATGCAGCTCCCCAAATCCCCAAATCAGCATGCTTGATTGGTGAGTCTCAGAGCTGTAGTTCAAAAAAGGAACTTTTGCAAATTTCACAATAAATCACTTCTAGAGAACTATGTACTAAACAGCTGCTTTCTTTAAACTAATGTAAACATGCATTCAGAAAAACCACACTGGTGCAGGATTAAGTGGTGGGCAAAAATAATTATCTTGCTTTTTCTCCTGTCTATTTCTTGTAACATAATAAATATAACCTCAGTTTTAGATAAGCATCAGTCAGTAACTCATTTCGTATACCTCATGATCTTGTAGATCGTAATCTAGCTGCAGAACCTGCTTCAGAGCTTGAGCAACTCGCCTCTTTCGTTTCCATAAGAACTCTTCCTCCTGTGGGCACAACTCATATCCCAAGCGCACATCTAGGTCTTCTGGGCAGGAACAATGACTAGGGCAAACACATTGCATTTTATCTAATTACATGAGAAAGCAAACAAGTTTCATCAAGCAGAAAAATGTCATGTGAAAGAACTATTTGCTATTTGTGCACAGCATGATATTGAATGCCCAGAAATAATTTTAAAATGCATGGCTGACATTATAAAATTAGAGAATTTGCAGAAGACATGAGTTTCATCCAATGTCCTGCCATAGTGAAAGGTGTCCTCCCCTCATTCTGAACAAAAATACAAACAAATCTCACTGCTCAATTAGTTGTAATTGTGTTGGTAATACACATGTCCCAGTGGGAATAGGAGAAATCAGACAAGATGGTATCAATATAACTACAAAGCCTGAAAAATTACCTTTTTGGATTACAGCTCCTAGCATCCTTCAACCGGCATGGCCACCAGTAGATTTTAGGAACAGTAATTTAAACAGTACTTCTTCTGAGCTATGAATTTCATACCTTTTCCTTAAGGCAATTATGGAAGCCCATCTTTGAGTTTCTAGTCCATTGGAAAGGAGGGGGGAGGCAACAAGAAAAAGGAGCTTTTTGGTGTTAGGCCCTGTTAGAAATGCAAAAATCCTTAGCACTAAAGAGTCAAGAATGCCTCAGAATGGTAGTTTGAGTGACCCAAAGTGTCCTACCTTCTTGTCTACTTATCCTGACCCCTCTGTGATGTAAATTGATACTCTTAGGGATGTTTTTCCACCTCTTCTCTTCCTACTAGTCCTCTCTTGGCTCATCTCTAGAATGAAGCTAGATTAGATTAGCACCCTGAGCAACTATCCTATCTTAGGCCCTTTCCGCAGCTTACCTTGTCCCGATGTGGGCATGCGGGGACCACGCAAGCAGCCTCTTCCGAGAGGCACTCTTGTCCCCTCTGCTTCTTCTCCACAGCAGCTCCCAGGTACTTTCCCAGGCTGCGCTGGGGGAGGAAGCGCGTGGGCCACATCTCCAGAGGCTCCGCACACAACGTAAATGCATGTGGGGCCCCAGAGTGATGCGCGATCACTCATCATTTTCAGCAAGAAGCCGAAAATTATATATTGCGCAATTGCCACCTACTGGCCCCAGCAGTGTCGTGTGATTGTGAGGACGTCATGTGAAACAATCACATGACACTCCAGAGGCCCTTTTGCATGTGAAACGGCGTGCGAAAAGGGCCTTAGAATGGAATTCCCATAATAAAGCCTTTAGTTTGTTTCTCCAAGTGACAGGCGTCCTTGCTTCTTAATCAGGATCTCTAACCACTGCATGCACTCTCTATCAGTCCCTTGATACTCTAAAGTTCACTTGGCACCCATGTCATTATATTTTTGGTACCATGTTTAGATTTCTCTGTTCTTCAAGGCCTTTTAAGTATTTTAATATTCTTTTGAATATCAATTTAGTCCGGAATCTTGTTGGTTAGTTCCAACTAGAGTAGACTCATTAAACCACAGGTAAATCCATTTAATTTAATGGCTCTGCTCTTGTCAGCACTAAACCCTCATTTTATCATGCAGTTTTTTGGTATGCTGCAACACAAAACAGTATGCTGTGTTGAACTTTATTGAGCTGATGTGCTTTTATTGTGTTATGAATGTGTTAATTTAGCTGTACTATGCCTAGAAAATTATGAGGCACTCATTTACTTTATGAGAAATTTCATAAGTCAATGAATAAAATAGTAGCTAGGGTGGTATAGTGGCTTGAATGGATAGTAGCTTCAAGTCCTTACAGAGCCGTGAACTTGCTGGGTGAGCTTAAACTTGGCCCTTTTTGTATGTTAGTTTTCTCCTGGAGCTATCATGTGGCGATCCTGGGAAAGCCTGTCCTGGGAGGGAATTGCATCTGCTGCACTCTCCCTCTACACCAGCTGCCTGCTGGATGGGTGGAAGCACAATGGTTCAGCTCTTCCCTTCCTCAGTGCAGCCCAGCAGTTTCCCAGGCTGCACCGGGAAGGAAGCACAGCCATTGCGCTTCCTGACGTTCCGCACAACAGGTAACTGCAGGAGGAACGCAGGAGGATTCCACAATTGCAGGTCATGTTTGAGAAACTCAAACATGATTTAATCCATGATTGTGACAGGATGGCCACAGGATGGCCATGGGATCACTATGACGTCATGCAGAATCATCGTCACAATCCTGTGGCGATCCTGTGGCCATTTCACATTGGAGGTGGTGTGCGAAAAGGGCCTTAGTCTCTCTCACACATGCTCAGCCTCATCTGCCTCTCAGGGTTGTTTTGCAGATAAAAGTAAGGAGGAATAGTGTTATATAAGTGAATTTGAGTTCAGCAAAAGAAGGATGGGATATAAATTTAATAAAGAAAATAAATATGTATCCAGGCTGTACTCTTGTGCACATTTACCTTGGATTAAGTCCCATTGAAATCAGTGAAGTTTCCTTCTGAATAGGCCTATATAAGACTGTGCAATAACATCCCATTTTTTGCAGATTATATTGCTAGAGAAGTCTTATAGTTGGGGTGCACAAAGTGTAGCCTGGGTCTGTTTTTATGGTCCTCAACCCCTCAAAATGGCCCATTTTCTGATATTAAAACAGTGGATTGTCTCTCCTGAAAACACCCAAGAGCAGCCATTCACCTTTTAAATAGGTTTCAGCAACCCGCTACTTTATGAGATATATATTCAAAATCAGAAATGGGCCTTGAGCCAATTCCAATTTCTTTCTTTCTTTCTTTCTTTCTTTCTTTCTTTCTTTCTTTCTTTCTTTCTTTCTTTCTTTGTTTTTGGCATTTTTGGCAGTCAGTGCAGCCTGCAAGGGGGAGAAAACTGACCCCCAGACCTTCCATAGTTGCCTACCCATCCCCTTATAAGGAGAAATAAATGAAATATTCACAGCATAAGCAGCTTTCAGCAACAATTAGAGAACAAATGTGGTACTGATGTACCATAGCAAAAAAGTAAAGAGAGTGCTTAAAAAGGTGAGAGACAATATAGTTGACAGTCACTAAAAATAACAAAAATGAAATATTCAAGTCTCTTACCATTCATCTACTTTCACATGCAAATTATATTTTTTGTCCTGAAAAGCAGAATGTAAAAATCATATAAGGCAATCCTAATTTAACAATGGTCCAGTCATTCAAATAGTGGTGGTGGTGGTGCATGGGCACTTCCTGATTTTTCAAATACCTCTCTGCGTTTAAAACCAACAGGGAAATCATTTGGTTTGATCTCTTTATCTGAAACCCAATTGCTTGGAAATATATCCCAGCAGAATGTGCTTTGTCATCTGTATTAAATTACAAATCTCATAATTCAAAATCTGTTTACTGTGAAGACATCAAAAATAAAATAAATTTTGGGGGGAAAAATACACACTAATTACAAAGGTAAAGGTTCCAATTAGAGTGTAGAAAGAAGGAATAGCAAACAGGGGACCCAGAGAATGATAGGATCATGAGGCAGGAACAAGAAAAACTCAGTTTTCTTTGTGCTAGCCTATATACAGGAGGCCACTTTAAATTCTACCACATGGCAGCTACTATGATACGCTAAGCCAATTATGTAAAATAATTTGCTGTACACGAATAACAGCCTTCTCACTAGGATCATCCTTTATTTTGAGATGCTGGCACTTTTGTGGAGAACATTTTCTCAGCTTTGTTTGGAGGCACTCCACACTAACTGGTTACTGCATGAAAATTAGATATATCAAACTATAGCATGTAAGGTAACTCCATTTTCTCTCTCAGTCTTGAAACAGTTCCCAAACTGCAGCTCTGTAAACATAGCCATTAATCATAGAACCAAAATATTCAAAGGGACCACAAGGACCACCTGATCTCTTGCGTTGTTCCATGTGTTATTTATTTGTTGTTTTTAATAGTTCTATTTTCGCCTGGTTTTAGTTTTATGGATAGTTTAATTACATTTTAAACTTTTGTACAGTCAGCCCTCAGGTTTCACTTTTGCAGATTTGGTTATTCATGGATTATTCCTTCCTTAGAGGTTTTTAAGCAGAGACTTGATGGCCATCTGTCGGGAGTGCTTTGAGGGTGTTCCTGCATGGCAGGGGGTTGGACTGGATGGCCCCTGTGGTCTCTTCCAACTCTACATTTCTATGATTCTATGATTTGCTGCCACCTCTGCTGCCTCCCTAGGCCATTTTTAATAGAGACTGCAAGCCTCAGGAGACTGAGAAACTACGAACAAGGCTTGTGAAGTCCCTATTAAAATGGTGTGGGGCAGCAGTGGAGGTGGCAGTAAGCCTCACCGGCCACCCACTTCTGCCTTATGAAGGAACCCTGATGCCTCAAAGGAATCCATGGCGGGTTGAATGTGGTGATCATACTTAAATTAAATATGGTTTGAGAGAGCCTAGGGTTATTCACAGTTTTTTTGTTTTCACGAGGGTCTTGTGGCCCTAACCCTAGTGAATGTGGAGAGATGACTGTATTTGGTATATTTTTTAAGTATGTCTGTTCTAACTGTTGTAAGCTGTCTTGAGTACCAGACTGGAAAAAGGTGAGATATAAATAAATATCATCCATCATTCATTATCTATCATCATCATCTTCATTATGATCATCCAATCCCCTGTTATGAAAAAATACACAACTAAAGAACTCCTGAGAGATGGCCATCCAACTTCTGTTAAAAAAACAAAGAGACAGCCTGTTCCACTTCAAACAGCTCTCACAGTATTTAACAGTATTCTTATTTTCTCGTTTGTTTGCTGTTTGTAAACTTAAAACAAATATTTTAAAAAGACACCTAAAGAAGTTACTGGAATTCTGTTGAGTAGTTACAAATGTGTAACTGAGAGTTAGGCATTTGCGACTGCTTTGTATCCACAATCCCTGCATATGCCCTCATTTAGGGGACACATAGAAACCCTGAAAGTCCCTCAGCCTCCACTTACCAGTCAGCTGCCACTACAGTCATTAAGGGTCTATTCCAGGAGGTGGCTGAATGACATTCTCCCCACCTCTGCTCATGAAAGCAATTTCCTCTGTGAGGGAGGACTGTGAAGAGGAGGCTGTTCTCTTCACGCTCATGAAAGAGGGTGGGAGCACTGATCAACCACTTGCCAAGCAACAGGGGAACAGATCCCGATTGATCAAAGCAGCTCCTGATCAGTTAAATGGGAATTAGGTGGGGCTGGGCTGGGATTCACTACATAGCTATATAACTAGCATGGTTACATAGCAACAAAGTGCATGGAGAATTCCAGCCAGTCTTCTTATGTCCTACTAAGTTCTTCTTTTCTTGTAATTTGAATCCATTGGCTCAATAATATCTATAGACTTAGGCCCTTTCCGCAGCTTACCTTTGTCCCAGTGGCATCTGGTGATGATGAAGGGAGCATGATGGAGCACTCCTTCACATACTGGCTGCCTCCGGGATCCAGGAAGTGCAACGGCCATGCCTCTTCCTGCTGCAGGCTGTGCTGGGGCAGGAAGTGCAACCATTGTGCTTCTAGGACCTCCACAGACAAGGTAAATGTGAGCGCGAGGCAGGAATGTGGTGCAGTCACCAGTCATTGACAGGGAAAACCCATCAATGATTTATGGCACGACCATGCCAGCTGGGGACAGGAGAAGGATGGGACCAGGACAACATCATGCTTAAGCATTGTTCCAATCCTGCCCTTCTTCCATCCCCATGGCGGGTTGGGTGTGTTAAATGGAAAGGGCCTTAGAGTCTGAGAACAATTTCTGTAATAGATGAAACATTTTTTTGCAGCCCAAATGTTTAAATATTTAAAGGGATGTCATGTTGAAGATAGAGCAAGCTTGTTTTCTGCTGCTCCAGAGACTAGGGCATGGAAAATGGATTCAAACTACATTAAGAGAGATTTCACTTAAACATTAGGAAGAACTTCCTGACAGTAAGAGCCATTCAACAATGGAATATGCTGCCTTGTACTGTGGTGGAGTCACTTTTTTGAAGGTTTTTAAATAGAGGCTGGATGTTCCTTTGCTGGGGGTGCTTCCTCCATGGCAGGGGGTTGGACTCATTGACCATTGTGGTCTCTTCCAACTCTATAATTCTATTATTCTAAATAATGCTTTTTCTCCCCTAAGGCAGCTCAGACACTCAGTGATGGCAGCAGTAATAGCTGGTGGCTTTCCTGTCAGTGGGACATTGAATCTGCTCTGGGATTTAGTCTGAAATTTAATAGACCTGTCCAAGGTGCTGCACTTATAATGTAAAGTTGACACTGAAAATATCATATGATCTTTCTTCCTAGAGTTAGTAGTTTATTTACTTATGATTTAATTTATATCTCACCTTCTTCCCAATATAAGATGGAAGGCTACTTCCAACAAACATTAAACAAAATACAGCTGAAACATTTTGTAGCACAAAAGTTTAAAAACATTTAAACTGACAATTATTCTTACTGGTTTAATAATTTCAAAAATGTTATGCCTTTACTTCCTGAAAGTTGAAAAAATGGAGCTAACCTTTACTATTGGCACTTTCTCTCCTACGGGCAGGGAATTCAGCATCACAGGTGGAACATCTCCTTTGGTCCTATAAGAACAGGTAACCTAAGGAAAAGAAAAGAAAATTAATCCTGTCAGAAAAGACTTGTCCTAATTAATTATGCAGAGAAGGTTGTTTTGTTATTTTGATGATTAAACTGATGTACAGGATTATAACGTGGCTTTGTCTTTGGCAGCATCACATCCAGCGTTGGATCCTTGTACTTGATGTAGTGGAACGCACTGGGACATGGGGGTGTGACAATGGCATCTGAACCCAGCTTAAACAAGTGGCTACCTTCACAGGATCCTTTTATGGAAAGTGAAAGATCTTTCCCTAAAGACAAGAGGCAAAAAAAAAAAATAAAAAAAATAAATTGTCAAATGAATCATTGTTAACTGTGTTTCTACAAAAATATCAACAAACACAATTAATTTTAAAAATTCCACTTTGAATCTGAAACAGATTTTGAAACTAGAAAGGATCTGATCAATGGTGTAGGGACGAGGGGTGAGGAGGTGGTTCACCCTGGGTGGCATGTTTTTTGGGGGGGCAATGCTGCTCCTTGCCTTCCCCTATGCACCATCACCCCTCCCCCACACACACTGTAATCTTGCCCACATGCGCCATAGGCTCCCTGTGTGCCATTGCTCTTCCCCTGTGAGCAGTAGTCCTGCCCACATGTGCCATAGCTCCGCCCATGCACCTCCGTCCCCACCCCAACCCACTTGCACCAAGCTAGGCCAGTGAATCTGATATCCCCATATTCTTGATGTATCAAAATATACAGATGGTCAGAGCTTAGAAAAGTTATTTGTCTCAAACGCAGGTGCCAGAATCTTCTAGATCTCTGGAAGCTGTACTCCAAAAATAACCTTCCAAGCTCTGCATCATGCAGACCAAAGGGAATTCCATGTTTTTTCCTTCCCCTTGTATCCCAGAGCATTCCTCCTACACAGAAAGTCGGGGGCTCTCTTGAATTGTGTAGGCTATTGGGAGAGCCCTTCAAACTCAGTATTACCTAGCCAATGTAGGTAATAAATGACACAAACTGTATATATGACATTTGACACCAAAGAACAGTCTTTTCCAGATTTCCATTTTTTTTTGTTCATTCCTTATAACAGCATGTGCAATGTTGTTAAACACAGAAATGGAACTGTTAAGCTATGAACACGCAATGCCTCCATGCAAACTCACTTGACTTATGCCGTTTCTTTTGATCCACTTCAGCTTCCAGTTTGCAAACTTCACGACACTATAGTAGGAATAAGCAACAGAAAATATAAAAAAGGTCTGACATTGTGTTTTTTGAGCTGAATTCATTAGAGTATTTTGAACTATGTAATCAAGAAGTTCATTTTTGGAAAGACTGATAGCCGGAGTGAGGTGTCCTTCTAGAAAAGATAGATATTAAGAGCGGATGTTACCAAACAGAGCAGGAGTAGGCAACTGTGAGAAGTAAGGGGGCCGTGTTAGCCCCCAGGAGATCTGTGAGGAGTACACTTGTCCCATTGGACCACCTTGCAAAAACAAAAAAAATCCAAAAATCTCCAAACACCATTTGAGGGCATGGGGGGTATTTTTGCTATGTTCTTGGACCCCATGGGCCTTGTTGTTGCTGTTGTTGTTATCTATCCTCTGCCTTTTTCCAAATAGATTAAAACATACCCTATTAAACATGTGTGCATGCACACACATACACCAATTAGCAAATCCAGCATATTGATTAGGTGAGATAGGTCCTATACAATCAATTGTCAAATGACTATTGAAAGCAGGGAGGGTACTAGTCTAACTTCTCTGGAAAGAGAGTTCCAGATCCTGGGGGCATCCACTGAGAAGGCCCTCTTAGTGGTATTCCCACAAGATGCACCTGTGAGGGTGGTGGGAAATAAGTACAGCAACTCCTCAGGAGATCTCAAAGCATGGGCAGATTAGTAATGGCTAATACAGTCCTTCAGTTACTGTGGACCTGAGCTGTATAGGGCTTTATAGATCAAAATGAGCATTTTGAATTGTGTTTGGAAATGGGCAGCAGCCAGTGAAGTTGTTCCAATGAGAGTTGTGTGTTCCCTGAAGCCAGCCCCAGTTAGCAATTATTAGTATTAAGAAACTGCAGAAAAGCCATATAAATAAATTCAAATTACCACTAGAACTCCATTGGTAATTATGGTTTCAGGAGGACCTGATCTAGAAAATAAACATAAAGACACACACTTATTCTCAAATGGTAAAATATTATTCCTGTAAGGCTAATAAAGTTTCTTTCTATTCAGACGCAAAAAGGGGATATTTTTCCTAAGGAAATGCAGGTTTAGTATCTAATCTACAACTTCTAAGTTTATAACACTACGTTAGCTTCAGGAATCTCAAAGTTCTTAATTTTTATGACTGCTACTTCCCCATGGCTGCATCCCACATTATTCTAGTAGTGGAAGAACATTATGCAATCAGATAGTAGCAGCAGAATCATATAGGAAGATAGGTGTTGCTCTCCAGCCAGAAAACATAGTTATTCTCATATTGCTCCAGCCCTTCTTTTGTGCAGAAATACATTGCTACAGTATACAGAGGGGTGGGATAAAACTTCAGGGGAACACCAACTACACCACTCCTATAATACAGATGAGGCTCAACAGTCCAAGCCACATGACAATTGCATTAAATTCAAGTGTTTGCTAGTACAACTTTGACCAGTAATGTCAATGATGCCAAATATTCAGTTTCTAACTTTGAAAATGACATTTTAAATAGCGCTTTTTTTTTATTGGATTCCAGGAGGACAGTGTGGAGCAGACTAATGTTACATTTCTGTGTAAGTATGGAATCTACTGATTTATTTCTTCATATTAACAAACATTTCCAAGGGAATTGTCCTGAGGAAAAGATAATTTTAGCCTTTGTGTCTGCAATGATGGCTGTTCATCAGCCAGATGACTAGTACTGGCCACCTCTTTAAGAGAAAACAGTGTATCTCAAGCAAGTTATCAGCATCAACCAACTGTTTATTAGAACTGGATGTCAGCCATCTATACCACAAAGAACATATTGATTATATTAATGGGACCACAATCAATACTAACTTTTTATATCCTGCCCACTATCTAAAGATCTCAGGGAGACATACAATAAAAGTAGTCTAATTAATTTAAAACAATATAAAAAATAGGAATGATTTTAAAATATTAAAAACACATTAAACAGACATTTAAGATTTAAGACAGATTAAAATGGATTAAATTTGTTTAAAATTATGAGAATTCATGTAAAACTACTTAGGTTCTAAAGTCTTTAGCAACTAACCAAGTTTTCACTTGATACCAGAATGAAAGCTATATTGGTCTCTATCAGTCCTTCTAGGGGAGGGTATTCTGTAACTGGAGTACCATAGGAGAGAAGGTCTTTTCCTGCATCCTTATGCTGCATATTGCCCTGACTGATGGAATGCAGAAAAGGGACCCTCCAGTAGATCTCAAGACTCAGCCATTTCCACACTAGCCTGTTATAGTACGATGATTCCACTTTCAACATCCTCCGGAATCCTGAAGTTTGCTGTTTCGGGAGGGGCCAGGTGGCCCTTCCCGAAACTGCAAATCCCAGGATTCCAGAGGATGTTGAAAGTGGAATCATTGCGCTATAACAGGCTAGTGCAGAAATGGCCTCAGGCAGGCATATACACAGAGAGGTGTTCCTTCAAGCATTAACGTCCCAAACCATTTAGGGGTTTCATTACCAGCATCTTGAATTTAGAATATTAGCAATCAATGCAATTCCTTTGGAATTGATGTTACATGGTTTTTGCAGGATGTTCCAGTCAGCAGTCTACCTGCTGCATTTTGCACTAGCTACAGTTTCCAAGTTATCTTCAGGGGCAGCTGCACATAGAATGCATTGCAGTAGCATTGTCTAACTGGGATGTTACCAATGTGCAGAGTACTGCAGTTAAGCTTTGTCAAGTTAGTTAACAATTTTTTTACAGTATTATGAATTTCTTGAGATTTTTTTTCTTTCTGTCTAGCAAATGTTCATTTTTGCCCACAAAAAATTCATTTTCACTACAATATTTGCAATACTTATATCCTACCCTATATTATAAGATGTCAAGGCAGGGTACAAATCATTTTTAAAGGAATTATTTAAGCAGTCTAAAAGCATATTAAACAATTCAATGATTTAAAATGAATTAGAACAGGTTTAAAACAATTTTAAAATAATTTAAAACAGTTTTCTTTTTCTAATTTTCTTTTTTAAGAATATGTCTCTTTTCTACATTCCACCTTTCTTCTCTCACAGAACTGAAAGGAATTCATTTGAGATTCCCAGGTGGTCTCTCATACAAATAATCATCTGCTGGACCTAGATACATTTAGTTTCAGCAAGGTGGCTGAATAACAGCAGTGAAGAATTGTGATACTCTAAATTTACTAATATATCTAACATATATTTGTGTCTGCATATATGTTTGTGTGTTTATGTGTCTTTTGGTCCTAATATTTACTAACAAGGTTTAAGATTTGAAGTCTTAGTGGTGTCCCTCAAAATAGAGTATAAAACAAAATTACATTTTCTGGTCTTGAAAGTTTAGACACATTATGCATTTGTGGAAAACCCTTTCAGCCTAGACACATATTTTTGTAGAATGACAGGGAATCTTTTAACATTTCCACAGAGGTTCAGAATTCTGATAAGTTTTGATGAGTTATCACTGTTGTTTGCATTCAAAATGTCATTGATTGATTGATTGATTGATTTGAAAGATAATCTTCTATTTTCCTTTTAAAATTATCAAGCAGCATAAAAAGGCAGAAAATTTAAAATACTTACATGGGTTCCACTAAAAATTCAATTTCCAGTTCTTCTTGTGCCTACCCAAGAAAACAAAATAAAAACAAAACTATTTCTTTATTCTGAAGCAGAAGAAATTCACAATGCTGTTAAAAGACACTGTAACGAGCGGAAAAAAAGCACCGCCCATCAGTGCCGAGTGCACAAGGCACACCCAAGCCTCACACTCAAGGCCTGCCCAGCCTGCACCTCTTTGTGATCAGAACTGAACAGCCAGGGAGATCTCTAAATCAAGCCAGAGCCAGGACAAACAGGTCTGCTTCAGTTCTCCCCTTCTGAGAATGCAGTCCCTTCCTCACTCTTGTCCCCCTTTGGCTTCTTCCTTTCAGGACCCTCCCCCTTTACTGCCTTCCCTAAATCTGCCCTTCTCCCAGATGGAAGGACCAGCAGTGATTTATATTTTCCAAGACTGTAGTACTGTTGGCACTAAGGTCAAGATAATATTATTGGTAGCGTGTATATTCCAGGATTCAAAATAAGACTCTGTGACACTGTTTTAAGGAACACAAAACTTCAAACATTTATTGTAACACTGTTGTTTTAAATGTGTTTTGTATCTAAATGTTTATAAACAGCAAACCATTTTTCTCTCTCTCTCTTTCAGTTCATACGCTATCTCTCGTACACCCAATTTCTCAGTTCTCTCTCCCACGGAGCACTTCAAATCTCCAACCTCTCCCAAACACACCACAAATCACACTCCTCTCCAAACACACACCAGACAGTTAAAATCCATTATTCTTCCTCTTCCCACCAGCCCCTCCCCTGGGCTATCCAAGGTTCCCTATTTCACCAGCTTAAACACTCTCAGTTGCCAAGGAGGCTCTGTTGTCAAGACCCCTCCCATCAGGTGTGTCACAGACTGAGAAAAAATTCTAAGCATGAATATAACATTTTTCCAACAAACAGGGCAAACATCTTGAACAATTATGAATAGCAATTAGTATTTTTTTCATTTTTATATCTAACATCTTTTCATTGACATCAATAATTCTAGCTTTATTGCCAAGAAGAAATTAAGACCTAAATGTAATTGCTAGTCTCAGCTACAGCAAATCCACTGAATCAGCAGAAGGGATGAAGTTTTCTTTTATTGAGCAGATCTATTCTGGTTGGGACCAACAATTAGATTTGCAGTAAGCATTATGATGACAGCATTCCTGGTAACCTATCTTAGGTAAATTTTACAAGTAGAAAAATAATTGCCAGTTTTTTTGCATTTGAAATCTAATGAAGAGATTTCCCACATTGTTTTTGATAATGGAATAGAGTGTTTCTGAGAACAATAAGAGAAAATAGTTTCTTCTCATTTTCCTTTCCCCATCTCCTCCCAAAGGGGATTTAGGAGGGCTAGTTGACTCACTAGTACAGAGTAGGAGATGATGACAATGATGGTAGAGGGAAGGAGGAATAGGTGAAAATGCTTTTGTCCCAAAAGGAGCTTCCCCTGGATTTTACTCACTTCTATTCACACAGAGACATTTTAACTATGGTTTAAACAAGTTGAGATTTGTAACTTATAATTAAGAGCTCTAACCAGTGTGAATCAAAGACTGTACAAGTTATTACGAAGCAAAATAAGTAGACTACAAATGGGAGGGACTTTATTTGGTTCAGTTTTTGATGAGAAGTTTCCAGAATTTTCAAATTTGTTCAAATACGTAATGGAAAGAATGAGTTTTTTAATAAAGGATTTGAATGTGGGAGAAGAGAAATTAACTTCACTCATCCAATCAGAGTGCTTAGCATTTAAAAAATTGGCATTGAACCCATGTGTATGCAACCATTCCTGCCATGCTGAATCAGGAGGTTTTCGTTTTGTTAGGTTTTGGACAGGCCTCTAATCTTTAACAGTTATATGACAGGCACATATAACATTATCCTGTTCATATTGGGACTAAATGTATCTGTTTGTTTTGGAGAGTACAGACAGTCAAGACTATTGTTTGCTTCATTTTTGTAATAAGCATATTCCAGAATTTGCACCTTTCTTTATAAATTTGATGGAAAGAACTCCAGACTATTAGAATTTGAGCAAAAAATGAAACAGACAGATGAATCCATTCTTAAAGTGGTCAAAGGACAAATCTGGCAGTTGGGCATTATTAGCTGAACTATTGTCAACATTAATTTTGCCCAACAACTACATAATGTGAAATGGGAATAGAAAGAAATATAGCATCATCTCTCTCTCTCTCACTCACACACACACAGATTATTTTTGTAGCCTCAGGCAAGTACACAGTCTTTCAAGTCCTGATCAACCATTACGTACAGCTGGTGGGATATGTTCAACTTCAGCTTGAAACATCACAATCTGTTAAGGCCTGCATTATAGGCTCTTTCCACATGTTACTAGATCCCAGTGGCATCCTGAGGGAATCCTGATAAAGCCTCTCTCTGGAGGAGAGCATGACAGGAGTGCTCCCCTCCACCCTGGCCACCTGCCGGAATGGAGGAGGCACAATGGTCATGCCTCTTCCTTTTGCAGTGCAGCCAGGCACTGTCCCAGGCTGCACTGGGGCAGGAAACTTGGCCATTGCATTTTCTTACTGTCCGTATGTTACGCTGACTTCTGGGGTTCCCTGGGGGGAACACCCGGATTTGCTCCAAAAATACAAAGATTGGGGAAATTAGCGGAGCACAGCTTAGCAAAATGGAGGGCAGGGCAGGGCAGGGCAGGGCAGGGCAGGGCAGTGAGATCTTTGACCCTATGTCTACAGACCACATGAAAGCCAGGCCAAATGTCCAATTACCAGTAGCTTATTTAGCAGAATTGACAAAATGTCCACACACATACACAAAATGAAACAGTCACTCACACAAGTGCAAAAGGACTAATGAGTCAGAAAGATATGAAGAACAGGAAGAGGGAAAGAGAGTGGTTTATACTGCACCTGATCCTGTAGTCTTTGGCTCGGGAAAAAGCAAGGCGAAGGTGACTCAGCGGAGGAAGAATGCTGAGGGGAGCTTTTAACTAACAGTATGCCGGGGCACTAGTCAAGCATGGGAGTTCTCTGAAGAGAGTCCCAAGAGGACTCAATTATAGGACAAAACATGCCTTGGGGGCAGAACCTTTCCCGGGAAAGGACAATGGCCAAATCATGCAGATGGACCTCATCTTTGTATTTCTTGCTGTTGCAAGCATTAATCTCATTAGGAGGACAACGTAATCCCCTCAAGGTGCCATTGTTGTTGATGGTCCATTGTGAGTATGTGCTTGCCTTTCACGGTTTCCCTTTTGGAGACGTGACTGAAGGAGCTTTGGTCTGACCTTGCTAGTAATGCTTTGGTTTTAGACCCGGGTGTCTACATTCCTGTCCGCTGAACCTCTGGCTTAATAACTTTGGATATTAAATATTATACTCCACTGGGACTGGGTCTGCCAGCAGAGGTTACACACAGCTCAGGTAAGTGTGGGAGGGTGGCAAGAGGGCTGTGCGATTGCTGGTCATTTATGGGTAAAACCTGTCAATGATCTGCAGTGCAATCACACTGCCTGGGAACAGGAGAACAATGGGACATGGACAATGTCGTGTGTAAGCCTCATCTGGGTCCCATCCTTCTCCCATTCCCAATGCAGGATGACAACATCCTGCAGAAAGGGCCATAATATATGGTGACTACAAACCTCTGTAGTATTATATTTCAGATCTCACCTTTGGGTCTGACTTAAAATACATGAGAACTCTTTCACCAACTGGAAGCCGAGCAACATCAAAGCGTATAGTGAAGAGGTGGTCATCTGCACTGACAGCATCCTCATCGTAAACAGCCAGCTCTAGCACATTCTGTGTGGAACAAGAAACATGTTAAATGCTACATATGATCTGCGCTTATAAAATCAGTGAGTTCCTTGGAATATTTCCATGGTCTCTGGAAAGAAATGATAATAAGAAAGTATGTGGGACTGTGAAGCTATTACATGAGAAAGGTTAACCTTATACACAGGATATACCAATAACTGCTGACTGATTCAACAATGTATGTTTCCTTATCTAAGTTAATAAATATTAAATCAATCAATCAATCAATCAATAATAAAAATATAAATGTATAATAAATATACCATTTAAACAAAAAGAAACTTACCCAATTGTTAAAAAATAGAAAAACACAGTCCCAAAATTTAATAGAATACAATAGCTTATATGCTACTATTAGTTCTAAATAATGTAGGCACATTGGACTGATTAGATTTGCCTACATGTTGCCTCACCATTCACAGTTGACTGAGTGGGTCTACTCCCCATAGCACTAGGATTCAAGGGAGCCCCGGTGGCGCAGTGGTTAAATGCCAGTACTGCCAGCCACAAGGTTGTGAGTTCGATCCTGCCGGGCTCCAAGGTTGACTCAGCCTTCCATCCTTTTGCAGGTTGGTAAAATGAGTACCCAGCTTGTTGGGGGCATATATAGAAATGTATCGAAATACATGCTGTTTGTAAGTTGTTCGCCGCCTCGATCCATATGGAGAGGCGGGATACAAATAAATAATAATAATAAAAAGTACAGAATTCACAGTGATGGGTTTTTAATGGTGTGTTGTGCTATTCTATCAATTAAAATACCTTTAATGAATTTGAATGGTTTTTAACTCTACAGATGAATTGTTTTCAAATGAACTTTTATATTTATGGGGGGGTTATGTTTTTGTATGGTCTTTAATCTGTACTGTATTTAATAATTAGTAAGATACCTTGAGTCTTGCTGGTTGAGGAAAAGGTGGGATATAAAAGAGTAAGAGCAACAATATGTTTTTCAAAAGGTAGCTATCCTAGTCTGCTTCAGTGTAAAAGGAAAAAGAGACAACCTTGCACTAACCCACTAAGCCTCATGCTGATTTTTTTTTTTGAAATTTCTTAATTAAATTTCTAATTAAATTTCTTAAAAGCTGCTAACTTCCTATTTTGAGATTCTCTCAGATGAATCTAGGAGGAATGCAAAACTACTAAAACAGCCTCTCCCCCATTGACAAACGGGGACAGATGATGAGATGATCTCTCAAATCACTGAAATTTTGGGAGGCCATGTGAGACCCATGGTTGTAGATAAGCAGGCAGGCCTATTCTTAATATTCCTGTGTAGCAGTGTGTGGTGTGATTGTTAATGAAATAGCTCTCCCTAGTGGACTTGCTTCCCTATGTATGACTTCTTTAGTACTGTTATTTAGAGGTCTTGGAAATGGTCTTGTTTTGCTCAGCATTTTATTGAGTTTGTTTTGGGTTTTTAAACTGGTATGTATAGAAATGTTTCGAAATACATGCTATTTGTAAGTTGTTCACCGCCTCGATCCATATGGAGAGGCGGGATACAAATAAATAAATAAATAAATACTTCAGTTGCTGCTCTTTTCAGGTAGTTATTTCTGAAAGAGTAATTTAAGCTATTTTTAAATATTTAGTTATGTTATGACATAGTGCCTATCAGCAAAGTATTTATCAAAGTTCATCAAAAGTCACAGTGAGGTCTGCTGAAGTACTTTTATTTCCTTTACAATTTAGTTTATAAAGATATTTTCATGGGTCTTCCTCTGTCTCTAGTTTCAAAAGCCATTTATACACTTTTTAAATTAATTACTCAGTCAATAAAACTCATTTTCTCTAACCTCAGTGGCTGCATTCTTCTTGTTTTGATTAAATCTGTCCTTAAGTTTCATATAAGCAAACCAATTAAAATCTTTGACATCCTTAAGAGTCATCTCTTTTGATTTAAACTTCCAGCTATCTTGTCCAAAGTACAAAAGATTATCATAAGAGCAAATATCTCAAATTTTTAACTCATTCCTCCAAAAAAGAAAAAAGAAAATATACTTCCTTCAGTGAGGTGACTAATATTATTGTAGGAAAAATTTTCTGTTTATATGAAACTTGTAGGAGAATCTTCCCAATGCAATGATTTTTAAACTCAGCATAGGCCTTAACTTTATCATACCAATTTTAACCATGCCGTCAAGGTCCAAAAGCCAAACATCTCTAAGCAATATCCATTCCTTCAACCATACAAAACAGGAAGTCTTATAATACAATGTAACATTAGGGATTCACAAGCCATCCCTTTCCTCAGCATCCTTCAATGTTTTAAATTTTGTTCTGGGTTTCTTTGTCAGACAAATCTAGAAATCTCTTTCTGCCATTGCATGAAAGGTGTTCCATTTCTTATAACAGGAATTGATTGACAGAGAAATAAATACCTCAGTGAAATGTTGGCTTTTATTACTGCAATTCTAAACAGAAAAGATATATTTAGCTTTCCCCATTCTTCCAAGTCTCTTTTAATCTCTTTCCAGACTTCTCCATAGTTATTTTGAAATAATAAACTGCTGTTCTTTGTGATTGTAACTCCAAATATTTAATCCCCCCTTCTTTACTTTAAAATTTGAGAGAGCAGTTAGTTCATTGTCCTCAAGTCATATTTTTAATCAGCAATTATTTTTTGTCACAGTTCACTTTAAGGCCATTTCTTCACTACACTGTTATAGTGCTATCATGCCACATTCAACATCCTGTGGAATTCTGGGGTTTATAGCTTATTGAGGCCAAAGAGCTCTCTGGATGAGAATTCAAAATGCCCCTCCCTAAACTGCAAGTCCCAGAATTCCACAGGATGTTGAAAGCAGAATAATAGCACTATAACAATATAGTGCAGAAATGGCCTAAAGCTGGAACATGTCCCAAATGCTTAATTTTTTTCCAAAAGAGCCTTCATTGAGTCCAGTCATTGAGTTTAGTGTCATTGTCACAAGATCATCCATATAAAAGCTCTTAGTTTATACTGTTTTTTTTTTTTTTACCCTCTCTCCATAGATTCCGTCATCTTAATATCTCTCAGCATATCCGATGCCAAAATAAACAATAAACATGAGAAGAGATAGCTATGTCTGAATGCCTTTTGCAATTTAATCAGTCCTGTTGCATTGCCATTTACTAATATCTGGGCCTTTTAAACTGAGTAGATCGTCTTTATTGCCTGGATAATATTTTCATCAAAGTCCATTCTCTCAAAATAACTTGAAATAACTAGTTCCAAGACATATTAACACTTTTTGTGTATCTAAAAAAGAATCAAAACAACCTTTCTGTCATTATGATATTCCAAAAATTCAATAATATTCAGAACAGTTCTTATATCACTCTTCAGTTGTCTTTCTTTCACATAAAACTACTCTGATCCTCATGTATATTCTTAGAGATGTATTTTTCTCAGTTTTATAATCATTAGCAGTGAAATAGGTCTATAGTACTTTGTTATGTCTCATCTGTATTTTCTTTATGAATCACTGTAACATAGACATTTCTCCAAGAATCTGTCATCCACTATTTTTCTAATAACTCATCACACGTTATTTTTAGTGGTTGAAGTAGCTCATTTTCAAATTTCTTATAATATGCTGCAGGTAGTCTATGTGGACCTGGCACTTTACCAGATTTAATCTTTTGAAGCACTTCAGTAAGTTCCATAGTTGCCACATGCCTATTCAAGTCTTGCTTTTGTTCCAGTCATAATTTATCCAAGTAGCCTTTCGTATCTAAAATTGTTTCATTGTCTCTTGTCTATATGTCTCTGTAACATTCCTCAAAGGCTTTTTATATTTTCAAATAATCCACTATATACTGATCACCGTCCCTGATCCAAAAACATTTTTCTTTATCTCTTCCAGTTCCGACTTATAGAAAAGGCATGTCCTGGGTTTATGTGCAAATTCAAAGTTCTTTAGCTTAAGATATAGTAATTTGGCTTTCATTTCTTGGACTGTGGACGCTGAGAACTGTTGGAGTAACTCACTATTTTGCTGAATTTCCTTATCAAATTTTTTTTCCTGTTTTTCCATCAACTCTCTCTTTTTAGCTCCCCTTTCTTTTCTTTTTTTCTACTAGAACCATAGTTTATAAATTGTCTTCTCATATAAGCTTTGCTTTCACCCCAAACTATTGTGGGTTCTGCACAAAAAATTTCCTCACATTGTTTTAATAGTTCTGTCTTCAGAAATAAATATTCATCAAGTTATAATCTAAGCTACATTTTCTCTGTCTTTGGGCATATACTGATGGGATTATGATTTTTTGGGGAGGGGGGTAAAATATCAATACTCTTTACTAAGTTAGCTCTATTCTTAGAAACCCAGAACATATCTTTTCTAGAAAAGGATTCAGGTCATTCTGAAAAATATTTTAGTCTCTACCTTGTGGCTGTAAATATCTCCAATCTGTCCATTAATCCAAAATACTATATATATTTTTAAAAATTTCTAGGTAGTATTCCTAGTATTCCTTGATCTTTCTTACTACCTCTACTGGAACATTTACCTTGTTCCAACCCCATTCCAATCACTCATTGAAATCAGATTTTGTAAGTTGAATTTAGATGTTCTTCTTACCAAATGTTCATACAACATTTGATGTCTCATTACTGTGCCATGAATACCCATTAAATGCATTATCCTGGCATTCCAGCTGATTTCCACAATTATATATCTGCCTTGTCAAAATCCAAAAATCAGGTTAGGATAGAATGTCTGATTTGTGTAAGAGACTACTCCATTTCTTTTACTCTTGTTTGTAAACACAAACTTCAGGTCCATATTTCTATTCTGCAAAAATCTACAATCTCCTTTCCTTAATATGAGTCTCTTAAAGATAAATGTTTCCATTTTGGGGATTTCCCCCTTTTTCTGGGGTTAATTTTACATTCCATTAATTTTTTTTCAGATCCATTTTAATGGTTTTATTATGATACTTTATTGTTATTGTTTATTCTTAACAGCATCTCAACCATCTAAATGTCTTCTTCTGGAGCCTATTTCTTCAACATTTTAAACAGATCTATTGCTGTCCCCAAAGAATTTACTGTATATTTTTCACCTTCATAATCTGTGTTTCCTTTGATTTTAACTCTATCATCATAATTCTTTCCTGTGCCTTTTCCAAATCCTGCTGTAAAATATCAATTTCCTTTGAATTATCAGAGACCTCCTCTTCATGGTTATATGTGATCATTGTAAGATTCTGAACTGACACAGTGATCTCTTTGAACTGTTTTTCAGCAAGCTCTTTAAAATTGCTCTGTAATCTCTAATCTTCACGAGACCATTCTGCTCTAATTTCCTATTACTTTCTGTTACATAGTTATTCAAATCTGAAATTTGGCTAGATACCTCAGATATTAAGGCTTGAATTTTAATGATCACAAACTCTGTTTCATCTAACCCAGCTCTGGCCATTTTTCTGGTGGCTGTGTTTATGATATTGTATAAACCACACTCTGCTTAAATTCTGATGTCAGAGGCAATATTTATTTTCCCTTGTCTGAAATACATTTTCAATTATTTTAATTGTTTAAATCTCAGAGACACCAATTCTATTTCTAATTTCTAGTCCAAATTGTCACTTATTTAATCTTCAATTTTTGAATGCTATGTTATGTCTCTCTCAGCTCTTAGTTCCACTTTCATGTCTTTTCTCAGTGGAGATTGTGCTTCTAATATACACAATGTACATTGTATATACTTGAGCACAATAAATCACCAATCAAGGGGGGGATGTCTCCATCCCCGGTCCTCAAGGCACATCTCAGGTCCTTAAATAATATTGTAAACATTTGTTTTGAGAAGTTTCTGACTAGCCAACCTTAAAGAATCCTTGTGATCCTTCCGCTTTGCAGTGAAAAATATTTCTGGTGTGTGTGTGTGTATACCAGATAGCTTCCCAGTCCACTCCTGAGCTGGGGGTATATCTGGGAGATTTCACTTCTGCCCTTATGGAATCCTTCTGTATCTGTATATGCTCAAAGATATTAATAAATCCTGCAATGCTAGGAGCAGCACACAAATTGTGCTATGGACAGCTGGTCATCTTGGCCAGATGGAGAAGTCCATTCCTGCTAGCCTAGTTTTGTGTGGCTCAACTGGATCCAACTCAATAACTTTTGTTGCAACTTGAAGCAAAAATTAATATTCATTAATGTGGGCTCCATGAGTACACTGCAGATAATGTATGGTGTGGTGTCTGTATTAATGAAAGGTGAATACATTCAGAGCTTGGGAAAATTCCCTTTTGGGACATAGTGGCTGGGGAATTATGGAAGTTGTCATCCAGAAATGTAACATTTCTAAGCTCAAAATATATTAGTATAGCTACAGATAAGTAATGCTTTTGATGCCTGACAAGAAAACAAGATATTTGAATTGATGTTGCAATACATTGTCTTTTTCTATCAACACAGTTTCATCATCCAGTGAGTAATACAGTGGTGTATTTAGTAGTAAAGCACAGATATATATGAAACAATTTAGGTTTTAAATATGAATAATATGTTTATTACAGGATGTGTAGCTACATTGTTAGTGTGTTGTAACAAACATAACCATCACTCTCATGACACATTAAGAGTTGCATATGTATGGCTGCCTGGGTTTTTGTACGCAATAACCTACCTTATCAGATGCAGCATGAAGACAGCTTTTGACTATTAAAGTTTATGTCACAATAAATGCCCCAAGCTTGCTGCAAGACTCTCTCATGTCTATTATTATAGTTGTCACAGCAGATTTATTCTACTCCCTTTCCTAGACCTATGATCAGAGTGTTTTTACTGTATGCTTTAATTTATAATGTGGCATTCATAGTGCAATGTTCCTACAATTTAATTGAGGCAAGCCAGCAATATAAATGAATCCGCACGTTCATCAGCAATTCACCAGCATTGTATAGAATCACAGAATCATAGAGCTGGAAGAGACCACAAAGGCCATCCAGTCCAAATCCCTGCCATGCAGAAATATACAATCAAAACACACTCTCAAGAGATGGCCAGTCAGCCTCTGTTTAAAAACCTCTATAGTAGGAGACTCCAGAACTCCCCAAGGTAGCACATTCCACTGTTGAACTGCTCTTATTGTACTTGCATCCAAGTTCACTTATATAAGAAACATGTAAAATTTTCAATAGATAGGTATATCAGTTTTTACTTTCAAATTGGAGGGGCAGTGTGGAATTATTTGTTTTCCCATTCACGCTCCATGGTTTTTCATTCACATGGCAATTTGTATGACAATCACACATGTCATAGAGGTATTTCTTGGCAAGAAACTTACAGAACATGAAAGGGGCAGGATCCAAGGAAAGGGAGTTATTACATAGAGAGCTTAAGGCTTTATTTGTTTTTTGCTCAGTTAACAGCAAAATCACAGAAAGTGCAGTAGGACAAAAGTGACTCATGTGACTGAAGTGAAACTTATAGTGCAATGGGTAGAAGAACTTAAACATCCAGTATTTTCTTATATTTTCCAAGCAAGCACTCAATGATATATTTTCCAAGTTCCCAGAGATTCCATCAAAATTCTCTTAATGTTCTTGTTCAGTAGAGAAATTAAGGAAGTAGTGAACATTAAAACATTTCTGCAAGATTCATAATTCCTTCCCCAAAGTACAATGATTAGGGAGTTCTAATAAAGCTACTTGTTGTAATTAAGAGATGGAGCTGGCAGTGGCAAATGTACATTCCTTCTTCTTTCTCCCTACCCTGTTAAATATGGAATTCTTGCGGTGGGGGAAAAAGTATGTTGCAAATACACAGTGGTCAGCATCCTGTTAGTGACATACACAGGTGTTGTGGAATGATTTTTTGGGACAGTGCATAATGGTCATATGCAATCAACAGTGTCATAAACAAAGCTGTGCATGTGGAACCATTGTGCATGAAGTAGCACATTAAAGCACACAGCATAGTGAGTAAATGTGCATTGCTTCTATGTGCTGCCTTTGTGCATTGTGCACTGCAGTTTCACAAGGGATGGTCAGCTATATGCATTGGCCATTGATCCAAATATGTTGCACTATATTGATATTCAGTGTAAGGGTTGTATAATGTCACTCCAGCAGTAGATATTTACACTATGCTAAGCAATATGGGTTCCCAGCTACTGTCTGTTTCTCTGTGTCCTTCCAAATCATGAATCCCAGAGTAAGTTTCAGATTCATCCTTCTTTGTAGGAAACCTATTTAAATTTCAGGTATTTTCTGAATCTTTCTGACTTGGCTCCATTAAGTTTTGTATTTGGCTTATGGCAGACTTCCTCCACCCTGCAAAGCACACACTGTTCTGTGTTACAACCTTTCTTTTCAAATAACACTAGACCAAAATCCTGTATCAAGCCAGTGGAGTGTAATGCTTTTCTTATACAGTTCTGTGTCTTTCTCTGTTCCCCTCAAGCTGCTGCCAGCTTTGGAAGGGGCCTTGCTGGTGCTGCTTCTGATGTGGAGGAGAAGGAGGAGGAGATAATTCAGATGGTGATGATGCAACTGGTGTTAGCTTATTGGGGAAAGAAATGAGAGTGTCCTCAAAGGTGGAGTTCACCCTCTTTTTTCTTCCCCTAGGAGCCCAGAGCACCTGCATATTCATGGTCTGAATTGCTTTCTTCTTCTCTCCCCTCCGCCTCCCTTGGTAAACAGCAGAATGAACGGGCCCCTCCCAAGTTTTGACAACTGCAAGACTGGGTGATGTTTTGGACTTCTTGCACCTCATCCAAAAAAACCCTGTACACATATGTAAGCCACACTTAATGCACACTTATGTCACTAACAAGATGCCACCTTTAGTTTCCTCAAGAAAAACTCCAAAGACATACTACTTTTTTTTACTAATTCACTGGCAAATCGTCTATTTGGCAATATTGGTAACAGAGAGATACTATACCAACCATCCCCAACTTGGTCTCTTCCAGAAAAGTTGGACTACATTCCATTGATAATCTGAAGGAGAGCAGGTTGGGAAACATAGCTTTCATATCATTGGTATAAAGCAGTGACTAAATTCCAGATGTTTGGAATGTACTCTGCACTCTGTTACAAAGGTATTGCAAATAAATCTATGGCAGCAACAAGCACACAAGGCTCTATCATAAATGTGGCCATTCTTCTCAACATCAACTAATATAGGCAGATATGGACACATGCATATTAGGTGCAGGACATGAGAGCAAATCTAAATGGCACTGTCCTGTTAAGGGAACCTGATGCAAATAGCTGAAAGAGAGATGGTCCACCGTCTTCTCTCAGTCTCACCACCTTTCGAGATACATTTGGTTGAGACACAGAAGAAGGCAGCCTTCTCAGAGGCTGCTCCCAAGCCTTAGAACTTCCTCCCTAGGGAGGATGGCTCCCCTCCTTGTTCTCCTTTCACCAGCAAGTAAGACCTGGGTATTTTAGTTGTGTTTAGTTGTGTATTCCTATATGACAAGGCATTGGACTAGATGGTCCTTATGGTCTCTTCCCAGCTTTTTTGTAATTCTATAATTGTAAGAGAAAACATTTCTATTTTGACAGGCTTTTAGGAATTGATGCAATCAGCTTCTAAAAGTATGCTGTTTGAGTGACTTCTGTCTTTTGTCTTTTTAATATATTAGTTTTGAAAGGTCTGAAATATGCAGATAGTTTACTTGCACTCTAACAAGATTTTTGTCTTTGTAAGTGTTTTTATCCACGTTTGTTTTAGTTTGTATTCACTACTTTGAAGAAGAAGAAGAAGAAGAAGAAGTAATAATAATAATAATAATAATAATAATAATAATAATAATAATAATAATAATAAATGTCAGTTTCAGTAAATAGCTGAAAGAGAGCTGTCTCAGTTTCTCACCTTCACTTGGCTTTGAATCCTGTAGTAAAAGATTTCATTCCAAACAGGATTCTTGCAATTATTAACAGTTTTAGTCCGCAGCTTTTCACATGTAGCAGTTGGTAGCCAAAGGACCACATAACAATCAGACTGACTTACTGTGTGAAAAAGAAGATTAAATCAGACCTTTTAAGAGCGGTTTTAAATCAGACCTTTTAAGAGTAGCTTGATCTGGTGCCATTGGGATAGGATTATGGTTCCCTGAAGATTTCAATATTCCCTTAACAGGATATGACCAGCCAGATGTCTTTCTTCTGGCTAGTTGAATACTTTGACCATAAATTAGGAGACAGATGAAAGTCAATGCTAAGGAGAACAGAAGCGCATGCACATATCTGTATTGAATATTGATTGGTATTATGATAGACCATCATGTATACCCGTATTTGTGACTTTGTAATCATCATCTAGAAACAAGACAATTGTACAATCTAGACATAATGCAATTATATATTGAATTCAACCCCTTTGACTCAGGCTGTGGCCCCATGTAAACTTCTGAAGGTAGAGTTTCCACTAGGATGAAATCCTGCATTAATGTCAATGGAATCTTTATCCCCAGGACAAATACTAGCTTCAGTGAGATTTTTACCAGGACTTTAGCAGTGGAAGAGAAGGTTAAATTTTCTCCAATCTGCAGGAGGAAAAGGAGGTGAAGCAGGAGTAGCTGCGGTAGCAGCAGCAGCAGCTCCTCATCTCCAACTCCAAATTGTCAGTAGTTTGGCCTTGGGTAAAGATGTGATTCTTCACCAAGGCCATTTCCCCACTAGGCTGTTATAGTGGTATTATTCCATTTTCAACATCCTATGAGGCCCCTCCCTAAACTGCAAACCCCAGGATTCCATAGGATGTTGAAAGTGCAATAATAGCACTATAACAGTCTAATGTGGAAATGGCCTAAGTTTCTTCTTGAAAGAAGCAACGAGCAATTTTAGTAATTTCTTTCTTCTGCAAGAAAGAATATGAAAATGAAGTAGCTCTTGAAGCCTATTTGCAATTCATAATTTATTCATTGCAAAATTCACATGTGATTGTTTAGCACAGAAAACAGTATTCTCTATGCAGAAAACAGTATTTCTAGTAGAAATATCATTTCCTGTGCAGTAAAATTGTTTCTCATGCAGAACATGCTGTTTTCTATGCAAATCAACCATGTGTGGCTTTTGTGCAGAATAAGTCCCCATTACAGCACTTTCTGTTCAGGAAAAAGTTTCTTTTTGCTAGCTTATTTTCTACTATTGCCTACAAAAACCAACCATGTGCAAATTTTGTGCACATTTGCAGTCCTGAACTGCAAAGAAATTTGAATATTCTTACCATTCCTAGCCTTGAATGGAAAAAAAAAAAACATGTCAGAAGGGAATATTACATAAACCACACACAAGGTAACAAAGTCACATGACATATCCATCAGTAGCAGTGTATCTATAGCTTTACCTCTATTGATAATATACATTAAGATATCCTGTCTAAAAACCTTCACACATTTCTGTCAACAGGCAAAATGAATATGGTAAATCAGTGCTTATTGTTCTGGCTGAAACCTTCTAGGTTCAATAATTGTACTAAAGCCATCCTAAAATGTGGGATGGAGACTCTCTGATAAACTGATGTATGACAGTATTATTGGATCCACCCTAACATTAATACAGAGGAGTTTAAACAACAAACAATCACAGAGACATGCCACTAGTTATGGAACACTCCAGACCAAAAGGTATGCTAATTAACTAACCAGCTATACAACTCCAGATTTATATAACCTGTTTAGGTAGACCAAAGACTCATCTATTCCCTATTCCCTTTTGCAAAAACTGACAATTGTTAGGGATCTTTCCAACAGTGTTTCCAAACAACATTTTCAATTTTTTTTTTACAGTTCCAAATGTCCTGGTTATGTACATTTTTGAAATGGAACAGATATTTTAGACATCCTCTTTAATTTTTCGGATCACTTCCACATTCCATATTTTGCTAGAACACTAAGCAGAATCCAAAGGATACCCCATAGATACATCCACTGATGGAAATGTTTTCATCAGCAGAATCTAGAATGAGGCGATTGTCGGTCTTCCCTTCAGCCCAGCAGCAGCAGATGGCTTGTCAGTTGGATAATGATTAGACCTCTCTCTAAAATGCAAACCCCAGGATTCCACAGGATGTTGAAAGTGGAATAATAGCACTATAACAGTCTAGTGCAGAAATGGCCTTTGTTCAAAGTTTCAGTCCAAACTTTAAAGGAGCTACGACACTGAATCTATCTAGCAAATAGATTAAGATGTCTCCTTTAAATTACAGAGTAAAACTCAGAGTGATTTCACCAACCCACTGACATGGAAAACATGAATTGCTACTGCTGCAGTCCCCCTCCCCATAAACCCACAATAATTGCTCTGAATGGGAAAGGATTGATTTTCAAAAGCTTCCTTAGAGTTTGAGGAAAGCAGAATGTGGGCAGAACTGACTCATAGAAAAATAAAGGGTAAGAATGGAATAAACCTGCTTATTCCTGAAAAACTTTATGTGGGCAAATATCCCTACTAATCTCCTTACCTGTTCAATATCCCTTTAAATAATTTTTGACTGTGGCTGTTCTGCATAATTCTTGATCCCGATAATTCTCTGGTTTTAACCATGAAATTTTACTTAAGGCTCTGACCAGATTCCTCTTTTAGAGCTAAAATGAGATTGATCTCCAAAAGAACCTGCTTCTAAGTTTTCCATTGGAAGTTGGCTATTTGTACACATGCTTCCATCCCATCCCCTTTGCCCTCACTCACCCCTTTGTGTGAGTGAGTGACGAGTGAATGTGTGCATACATAAATCATTACAATACATATAGCGTAGCATACATAAATCATTACAATACGTATGAAATTTGCTACAGTTGACTAATAGAAATTAAACATATTTAGGAAACTCAGTCATCTCCATGAAAATAAATTAAACTTCTCCCAGTTATAACATGACTCTGAACAAACTTATAAGGCAGCGGAGGGCAACATGTGCCTTCCTCCAGAAGTAGTTACTCTCATCAGCTGTACCCAGCAAGGCCAATGGTGAGAGATGATGGGTGGGAGTCTCAATCAACAAAATTGTAAAGGATTACAGGTTCCCTATTTCTCTTGTAAGAAATAACAGACCCCAAAGTCTTTGATTCTGTCTTAATTCTCCATAGAGCATCTACCAAATTAATTTGTGATTAGAAAAGGATATTGTGGGGTCCTCTAGCTGCTGAACTTCAAAGGAACACTAATTTCCTTCTCCAATCAATACAGGGTGACTTGTTTTTAGAAAATGTTCTGCTTCAATAGTCCACTGTGAATGTGTGTAGGTGTAAGCAAACCAGACTTTGTGTTACCTCAATATACCTGTGCAACTTGTTTACAACCTTCTATTTATGGTTGTATCACAGCATCCCATGCATGTCTTACCTTGTATTTCACAAATTTGTAGAAAGCTGCAAAAGCAGTGTAGCATATTATAGTTTCAAGTTATACCCTGTCCCCAGAATCATGTTTGCATTGTTCTTCTACATGAAAATACATACTGCCTTTGCTATGTACATTAAGACTTTTTTGGTATGGTATGGTAATTTAGCAGAATATTACTATGGTTAACAATCTTTCATTGTCACTGGCCTTAATTTACTAAAATTTTCTACCAGGATAATTACAGGGACCAATCTCAAAATTAGATACTGCAAAAATTATTGCAAATGCTAATTCCTTTCCTTTCCTTTCCTTTCCTTTCCTTTCCTTTCCTTTCCTTTCCTTTCCTCTCCTCTCCTCTCCTCTCCTCTCCTCTCCTTATTAGACAAGAGCAACTCTACCAGAAGTATGGCCAGGTGCTAATACCTCCTGGGAATGCCTAGAACAGGGGACCAGATGAAATCTGACTGTCCAGATATTGTTGGACTGCACCCCCTGTAGCCAATGAGGAAAAATACTTGGAATTAGAACGCAACACCATCTAAAGATCTGCACTTTGCCTTCCACTCATGAAAAGCATTGCATCAGTTAGCCACTTTAGGAAGTACTGAAAGTTAGGCCCTTTTCACACGGGCCTTTTCTCGCGCGACAGCCCCGTGAGCCTCACGGGAGTGGGAGCGTCGCTCCGCACGACGCACTCCCACTTCCACCGGGCTCACGGGGCTGAAGCGGCGCGCGCGGGGTTTTTTTGATTTTCACTTCGAAGCGAAAATCACCCATGCTCGCGCAATGCTCCCGGCGCCCGCGCGCACTTACCTCTCGTGCGGAGTGTCGGGGAGCCGGCCGGGTCGCGCTTCCTTCCCTCCGCCCCTGCGGAAGGAAGGGACGGGGCGAGGCGCTAGCGTGACGGACGCAATATGTCCTGCTTTGCGCGCGCGTGCGCGCGGGTGGGCGGACGCAACAAGCGCCTTTCTCGCGCGCGTGCGGGGGGCGGACGGGACAAGTGCCTTTCTCGCGCGCGCGCGGGGGGTGGACGGGACAAGCGCCTTTCTCGCGCGCGTGCGGGGGGGCGGACGGGACAAGCGCCTTTCTCGCGCGCGCAGGGGGGATGGACGGACGCGCGAGTCGCCGCTGCCGCCGCCTCCGGGAGGCTGCCGCTTCCCCGCTTGTTCCTTCGCCTGCAGAAGGAAGGAGGGGGGAAGCGGCAGCCTCCCGGAGAAGGCTTCTTGCGCGAGCCGCCCTCCTCCGTCGCGCAAGCGCCGGCGCTGCGAAAAGGGCCTTAGTCATACTTTCTGGTTGTGTTGCGTTCAGCTAATTAAGAAAGAAGAAAGCAACAGGGTCCTGTAATTAAGGTCCATCCTCATTAGGTTTGAAGCCCCAACATTGTTGCTTTTTCCTCAAAAACCAAACAGTATTTCTGCTTCTTATCCCCAGAAAGTAATTCAGTACAAGTGAGGATGAGTACTATAATAAATATCTTCCAATGGCTTTCCAGAACTTTTCCATATATAGGACAACAAGAACTATTCCACACTGGCATTGCCTCAAAGCAAATCATGGACATGGACAATTTGAATGCCTATCCATGTAACTGGTAATACAAACAGTAAGAAGTATGGAAGCCAGTTACAAGGTAAAATAGGAGGTACAACTCATAATCACCACCTCAATTCCTTTGAGGCTAATATATCAGAATGAGAGCTATATTCTGGGATCCACAGGCTATGAGTAGAGTAGGACAGGATCCAACTCCACATTAGTAGGGTGACCAGTACTCTTTATGAGAAGCCCCATTTCTTACAGCAAGGGGGCACAGCATGTGCACTGGGAGCCTAGCAGAAGCTATAGTGCATGCTTTGCACACAGAATGAGCCAGATACAATCCATGATATCTCCAGTTTAGAAAAAGGATTGGTAGCAAATGATGGAATCGTTATGCCTGCAGAGTTGCTGACAATCAGAATAGATAATCAAGGGCTTCAGAATGGTCAATGGTTAAAGATGGTGAGAGCTGTCACCTAAAATATCTGGAGAGACCAGGGCTGGGACTGCCGACTAGATGGATAAGGTGTCTGACCTTGGAAAATGCTCTGAACCTGCAACAGTCAATTTCAAATGCCTAAACAGAATTGCTAGTCCCAAATAAAGGAGATCAAATGAATCAATGAAGACTTAGTACAGTGTAGCATTACAATCCCAGCATTGCCATTCACACAATGCTGTCAGATTAGGAATGCTCTTTTCTGCACCCTTCCACCTTAAGCAGATGAGTAGCGGTATTGCCACCAGTGTTCCTTCTACGCTACAGTGTCCTTGGCCACTCCTTGCCCCCATCTTCACCCTGCCCCACTACCCCTGATTGGTTGTTTTTTGTTTTGTTTTTCTTTGGAAGCCATACTAGCAAAGCAATGTTGTAAGGGCAGGACACGCCAGTATGCTATTGCATTTTCATGCTATGATGCTTGACAGTATGCTTTAAAAAAAAGTTTTAACTCAAAGGAGAAACTTATAAAATAAGGAGAGGTGATAGATTTCAAAGTTAGCACACCATAGGAGATGTGGAGGAGGGACAACCTGGGCACACCCACAGTCTGCCCACTGCTGGATCCACAACAACAGGAAATGATATCAAGCACCATTACAGTTCTGCACTAAGACGGTTGACAGGATTGAAGCGCTAATGGAGGCTCTTAATGGATGTTTTTCTGGAAATAGAATATGGCAGTTTTGCAATGTTTGGGGATGAGATAGCAGCTGGATAGTGACAATGTTGTGTGGTAGCATGACTCCTGGATGGACACAACCCACTGCTGTTGTGCTATAGCGACATTATGCAGAAATGGCCTTAGCAAATAAACACATATGTAAGTTTCATTGACCCAGTGGATCTGCTTTAGTTAGGATTAGTATTTGGAGTTAGGGCTTGGACTACAATTCTTAAAATTGCCCAGCTAGCACGGAGGTTAGCTGGCTAGTCCAAAGAAATAATGTTTCCTAATTTTGCATCCTTGGGTCTACTCCAGAGTTTGGAGGGCCACATTGATGAATTTCAGCTAGTACCAGAGCTGCAAGGGATTACACTATGATGTCACATTTACCATTTTAAGCAATCAGAAGTGGTGTTGCATCATTTGTGGCTGTCTTTAGGGCTTTATTTGGTGAGTTTTGTGACAGTTTTGGGGTGGGAGGAGAAAAAACTTTTAAATGTGTTTAAAACAGTTTTGGCATGAAACGAAGTTTTTTTTTTTTTTAGCGGAAAAGAGGTAATTTTCAACCATTTTGAGACCATGCTGGGGACTTGGCAGACCACACTGGATCCTCATAGTGCATGATTCACACCCTCTATTAATGAGACCAAGTTAATAAACAGTTCTAAATGTCAGTGCAATATGAAGACTATTTGAATGCCTGAAGACTCAGCAAATAGTTTATGATTTTAAAAGCAAGTATAATCCTCAGCATTCCACATTTTGTCCTGTTCAACATTTTCTCCAGTTCTTTCACAGGACAACTTCACTTCACACACAGAAGCTTCCCTTTCTACTGCATTCATTTCAAGTGTTTTTCTTTATCACACATCTTCAGAACTGAGTCACCAAGCTGTAAACCATACTTGACCAGTGACATACAGTTTCTCATGTAATGATTCAATCAACAATGAAGTCAATGAAATCAACAATGAAATCAATGAAATCAATAATGAAACAATGAAACAATGAAATCAACAATGAAGTGTCAATGAAACATAGTAACTGTAATGCATTCACTACAAAAACAATGTGAAATAGCAAAGGTAGAGGACTTACAGGCATCAGCTTGGCGGAGATTCCTCATGCGTATGACTCTTACAGTAAGCAAGTTGCAAGGAGATCTTTCCATCTGCTGGAAAACAATGTGTGGAAGGAAAGATAACTATTAAGTTGTATGCTATGGAATAAACAGATTCCTGACAAGTATAATCCTTTGCACTCTACATTTTCCCTGTTGCTTGGGAGCAAGCTGAACCACTATTTAGGAATTCTGGGGGAAAAAACCCTTCAAGTAATTGTCTAGGTTGAAGAATGAAAGAAACATTACCCTTGTCTTTTGCTTCATTGGACCATCAGATGTCATTAATTTTCAAGAAAAAATGGGAAAGAAACCTCTAAGCAGACAATCACCCTTTCTGCACGTTACCTGCTCGTGGAGGTGGGGGGTGCCGTTCATGCAAGCAGCCTCTTGCGCGAGGCATTCGCATCACCCCTCCATTCTGCCGCAGCTGGGTTTCCGGTTGCGCGACTGTCGCGCTAGCGCCCCACCCCTTCCTTTCGCAGCGCAGCCTGGGAGCTGTAGGCTACGTGGGGGGAGGAAGCGCGACCGGGGCGGTTTGTTCGACACACCGCACACAGGTAAGTGTGCGAGGGCCCTGCGAGCATTGCGTGACCGCGCAGTATTTTTGGCTTAGAGTCGAAAATAAAAAAATGTGCATGCACCCCGCTTTAGGCTCTTGAGTGTCGTGTAAATGGGAGTGAGTCGTATGGACTGACTTTTCCATTTACATGACACTCAAGGGCCCTCGCGCAAAAGAAACTGCGTGTGAACAGGGCCAATAAGTTCAACCACTTCTATTCCTATGTTACTCTGGATTACTAAAAAGAGGACTGTGAAAAACTCTCATGGCATTTCTCCAGATCCCTCCATCATTCCCATTCCCGTCCTTTGTTTGTAGAACTTTTGGAATTTTATGCATAATATTCTATATAGATTTTCTATAGCATATAACAAACACATTTATTTACACAGTTTTGCTAATGCATGTGTGTGTTTGTAGACATTTCCCCATTGACTAAAGCATTTTTGTGCATATTTTTGAACTACTGCATAATTTTTTGCATCCAAAATGTACCATTGTGCAAATGTGTAAATTTTTGCGGCAGACTGCATTTTGTTGTGCGGTGAGCCTTAAAAGGTACAAAATGAGTAATTTTGGAGACAACGTAGAACCCTCTGAATTTCCCAATGAACTGCTTTTTCATGCCTCCTGAAGCATGAAATGTATTTATGTAACAAATTTTTACTGAGATGGGTCCAAATTTCACCTTTCACAAATGGAAAGTTTTCTTATGTACACTGAGGACTGCAGAGAAAGCAATTTTCACTTATTCCTCCTTCCAAATGCACCTGTTCCCCAACTATTCTAGAGGGTTTCCTAGATCCTCAAAAACTGATTTGGAAAAAACCCATTCCCCTCTCATATTGATGGGAGTGTCTAATACAGGGATGTAAATCTTTCCTTATTTTAGTCTCACATGCGAGAATGAAGATTTGCAAAAGTTTTATTCCTTCCGTGGTAGGTGAGGCTACAAGAGTCTGTGTGATTTTTTTTTAAATGATTTTCCAAATTTTTTTAATTTTTTTGAAAAAAAAAGTTTGCGAATAAGATACAAAAGGGGGAAAAAAAGAAAGTGTCTTTTTGCTTTTTACATAATAGTTTTTTGTTGTTGTTTAATGGAGGGTATTTGGATACCCTCCACTGGGGTCTCAAAGCTGCCTTAGGGGCCCAGATTCCCCTCCCTAGTTTAGATCAGCACTGTGAATGGTATCTTCCCTAAAAATATATATATTGTAATGCTGAAAAAGACAAAACTGTGTTTATACTATATTTTAGTTTGTATATATCTGCCCATCATATTTTGCATTTTTTTAAAAAAATATTAGAATATTGGACAATTGTCAAATACATGTTATTCATTTTTTGTTTACTGCACTGAGACAACACTCTGATACTGGGCTGTAATCTATGGCTAATACCAGTCAATAAATTCCATGAAACTGAATCTTCCTAGTGATCATTACAAATATCAGGATACCCAACACGAGCAGTCAGCGTATTTCTTTATCTTTCCTATTTGCATAATCCAGCTGAAAGGCATGAGAGAAGGTGTTTCCTGTTAGTGTTTGGCTTACAAAAAATGCTGCAGACATCTAGTCATGCTGTTGAAATGAAACACCAACATTCATCATTTCCTGTAACCAAGACATTTGATGATATCATCAATCATAGTAGCAGGTATTATTTCTTGCAGCCTTTACTTCCTGTGGGTGGGGTCCCGAGTGCACAAAAGTCAGTGGGTGAGTTCATATTAACCTAATTATTATTTATCATCTGTAGATCATTTTCAGTGGAGAGAAAAAAATTACAGTCTCTATCTCATGCATCTTCACAATTCCACAAGATGAGTCATTTATCTAATACATATGAGCACCTGTATCCATTGGACAATACTTTGTCCATTCAGTAAGCTTGTAATCACACACTCCATGAACCCAGAAGAGAAAGTGGTTCAAGAAGGCTGAGAAATCCCATGGGGGGTGCAAGCAGTAAGGATCAAAATTATTCTTATACTGCAAGCATCACAGGAATCTGGGCAAAGGTCTCCCAAGTTCAGGTTCAATTCACTGTCCCCTTGGCACCCAGGGCTCTCATGCTGGACTTTGACCAAAGGGAACATAAATTGACATTAAAGAAGAAAATGAGGATTTAACCATTAGATAGCAAAGAGAGACTTGTGTATATTACATATGCATTATGTGTGACTGGAAAAAAGACTTCACTATTCTAAAGCAAAAGTATATGTTGAAGGGGTCAATGCTGTACCACTGGAATCTAGTGGTACAATATCAAATTTGGTTCTGTTTTAAAAAAGCCACATATTCTCGCAGCATTTGTGTTAGGTTAAGTAACAATAAATAGTTGGTTAGCACTCTGTCTGAACTGAAGCGAGAGGGTGATATGGTGATCTTTCTGAGGCCATTTCCGCACCACACTGTGAAATTCAGGGATGTATAGTTGAGGCCAAAGACCTCTTTAGCTGAGAATTCTAAATGCTCCTCCCTAAACTGCAAATCCCAGGATTCCATAGGACGTTGAAAGTGGAATAACAGCACTATAACTGTGTAGTACAGAAATGGCCTGAATGGCCTCTGTAGTTCCCTGTGCTTCTCAAACAGCTACTAGGTAGGACAGAAGCATCTCTGAAGCACTATGGCAGGCAACACAAGGATTCAATTTGGAACCAACACATAAATATTACTTCCTTCTTTTGCAAGTCATTATTACAAATTGTCAGATATTGACTCCTACTGGCAGAAAAATTTAGAGCTGTTCTCATGTAGCACTTGCATGGCTGTGGAGAGGGGCTGCCTTTGCCAGCCCTGGCATAAAAGGGGGGCCAAGAAGGGGAAATATGTCACAGGATAGGGATGTCATGGCACAGAAGCTTGAGGGTGGAGACAGAGGGCTTTTATGCCCCAGCTGTCCCAAAATTTCTTCTTTCAGTGGCAACACTCAACCCAACTACCTGTCTCAGGTCCAGTGTAGGCTTTAGATTGTCACATTTGGACGAGGTAGAAATATTCCCTGTTTTCCACAGTTTTTCCCCCTACTGTACACAGTATCTCAGGAGATGTGGTGCCTTCAAACAGGTGGTCACTGGATGGACAGTGAGTCAGAAAGAGGGCAAATTTCACTGAGCACCTTAAGCACCATTTTAGTGAAGGATTGGCCTTCAGAATTATCCCTTTTGGTCCTAAGACTTAAGGGGATGAATGAGGCTACCCTTAGGGTTCTCCTGGACAATTTAAGTCACATAATTTAATGAGAGATGTTGGTGGGAGGGCCTTCCAGAAAATTCAGCTGCCTGTTGTTGTTGTGTGCCTTCAAGTCATCTCTGACTCAAGGTGAATCTATCATGATGTTTTTTGGGGCTGAAAGTGTGTGATGTGCCCACAGTCACTCAGTGGGTTTCCGTGGCTGAGCAGGGAATCAAACTCATAGTCCAATGCATAATCCATTTCACCTCACTTGCTCTCAGCTGCCGCGCAGCTTTTGAGGTGCTGCTGGAACTAAAGGTGCTTCAACCAGTGGTGGCTGAAGAGGAGGTCTGGGGTGACCCCTGCATCAGTGATACCCAAATTAGGTTATCCTCCTACTCTGTAGTTCATCAATTAATACAAATTGAATAGTTTAAAAAATAAAGTGACCTTATTAAACACAAGCTTTGTGTGTGCTTTCATTATTTCCAGAGCAGGGTAGCAAAAATCCTAGAAAGAAAAAATCATTTATGAATAGATATGCTTCAGTCTTGAATTTTTCTGCAGATCGGTACCTTTAATGTTGTATTTGTTTCACCTGATGTTAATTTTGAGTATTTCATTTATTTTTCTTTCCTGTATGTGAAACTTCCCAATACACCTTTGACAATCTGCACCCATATTTAGCTTTCAGTGACTATATTCTTAACAGATCTCCTATCCAAATGTTACACGTGCCTTACAAAGTGCATATTCTGCAGAAAACAGGAAAGGTGTATATATTTTGGACAACTTAAAGTTCATGTCACAATGTTGTACAAAAATCTATCCAGGCATATTTCTTTGGCTTAAGCTAAATAAAGGTAACTTGGAATTTGAAGAACATGGGAGTTATAGTCTGCCTTGCCCTTGCTAGTTATTGTCTGTTATAGCTGGATAAGTACCCTTTACACTACTGAATGCAATTTCATTTTCTGGCTTTATAAATAACAACAGTAATTTGAAAATGCTACAAAAAATCAACAGAAGAAAAAAAACAATAAATAAAAATCAACAGAAATTTTTTATTTGATCTGGAAGAAATAACACCTTTTCTTATACTGCTGTTATGCTTTTTCTGCCATTAATTGCACAAAGGGCTATGTTATTTTATCTATGATGGTTGTTAGGGCACCACAAGGTCCATGTAAACATGAACCTGCTGAAAGATCAGGAATATCTTGTATTGGTTTATAATAGAATCATACAGTTGGAAGGAATGCTATGGGCCATCAATGCATTTTATTGTCCTGCTCTCACATAGGACAATGCTGACGAATCACTACTAACCACCCGTAGAGATCTAATATACAATGTTTTCTCAATGTGGAAGGGCATCTCAGTTCAAAAGAAGGGTCACCTACGATAAGATTTTTCTCATTTGAAGTTTTGTGGGTTTTTGAGAGAAAAAATTGCTTTGGCAAAATGTTGATTTTTTCCCCACAGTCCTTCTATGTGAAACCACATGACATCTTGCACATAAAACTGTTTTGCACAAAATGCTGCTGTTTCTGCATAAAATATATTTTTTACACAAAAATAGTTTTAATGCAATAATGACATGTTTACTCTAGGGAAAGTTTTTCAGGGAAGTCCCAGAGTGCAAATCAATCAATCAAATGCACAAAATGCACAATTTTCATAATGCTGCCCACTAAGGACAAAACATTTGAAATTCTTTATTCTTGCTTGCAAGAATGAAATCAGTGATAATGTATAAACATATACTGTAAGCACATAATGCTGACTTTGCTATGACTGCTTCTCAACAGCACTCCCTGCCTCCTGATCAATTCTGTTGCCCAGGAGTGGCGACCACTGGAACTCCTTGTTTTGCCATCTTCACTAGGTACCAGTCCTTTTCAGGGCACACTTTAAAGTTCTGGTTATGACCTAGAAAGCCCTATTCACCTTGGGTCCAGGCTATCCGAAGAACCATATCTCCTTATATGAGCCTGGCCAAGTTTGAACATCTTTGGAGGAATGTTTATTTTTGGAAAACTAATAGTATGTTTTGGAAATTTAGATGGGGATCTTTCCTGCCTCATTTTCACTAAAATTCAGGTGGGATTTAATTTCCCTGCTTTGATTTTGCTTCATAAGACATATCTCCTAACACATACAAATAACTGTCAAGTATGGACCAATTAAGAGACTCTTCCTTTGACAGTATTGGAACCAATTTACTTAGAACTTCTTTTTGGATGAATTGCCTTAGGTTCTGTTCATGTTAAGGAAGAAGGGAACTATGCTTCCAGTAATTTCTGTTGGCAGGGTGACCGGTTGTCAATTATAATTTTATCTTTGTGGTCATATATCCCATGTGATAATGGGATAATTCTAATTTGAAGATTAGGAGACAGTTTTGTTTATGGAAGAAATGGATATTAGAAATTTATTTTGAAGCAACACAAATGTTTAGAATTATAGATTTCAAACATGAACAGGAAGAAAATTGGAAGACAAATCAATAATATGGAATATTGCTTGTTAATTAAATTCCATGGTACGGGAAAGAAGGAGAAAGCAATTCAGTTGCTTAGTTATGGGGGGGGGTGATGAGGATGCTTCACCCCAGGCAGCAATTTGTTTTTGGGGCATCCCAGCTCATAGCCACACCTCACATGCTGTAGCCCTACCCCCTCACACTGTGGCCCCACACACCATGGCAACGCCCTCACACACTGTAGCTATGCCTCCGTGCACTGTGGCCATGCCCCCATGCACAGTAGCCCCACCCCTACACTGTAGACTCACCCCCTGCCCTCCTCCACCTCCACGCGCTCCAAGCTCCACCACTGAAGAGGTTTGATAGGCCCCTCAAGTTTAAGTAGCCAGGTATGGGATAAATCACAAAAGGCAATGAGAACTAAGAATCCTGAATGCTGCCCAACTGAGAATTTAAATATAAGTAGTGATCATTATTTAGGGAAAATATTGAAGAATGAAAAGGGAAAAGGTTATAGAGTAATAGGAGATTTGTTTTATGAAGAAAGGAAGCCATGGAGAGTAGAATGATTAACTAACTTAACTGGAAAACAGTATTGGCTCCACATAGGTGGTATAAATAAATCACTGCATGAAATAACTACAGAAATAAAAGACCACAATACAACATTATTAAAATAGATAACAAAAAGGAAAATAAGTGAGGGTAGAGGATTTATTGAGAAAATATGTAGTGTTAGGGTATCAATTTAGAATTGTGGCTAGTTTGACAAGGAATTGGGGAAAAATAAATAGGGAAGATATACAATTATGGATTCAAGAAATTAAATAGAAATACAAATACTAGGATAAGAGAATAACAGAGGAAATTGATTGTGAAATGGTACAGGACACCTTATCAATTATTACTTATAAAGGGAAATCTATCATTAAAGTGCTGGCATAGTTGCAGAGCTAAAGGACTATATATGCATATGTGATGAGAATGCCTTTTTTACTCAAACATTTTGGTGTGAGATTACAAGTGACATTAACAAAATAATAGGGAAGGATGTATAGCTGAATAAAGAAAATTGCATGATGTTAAATTTGAAGGAAAAAGGGCTGAGAAATAATGAAGAAAATGTAGTTAAATATATATTAGAACAGCATATGTAGTAATTGTTCTAAGATGGAAGGATAATTTGGCACATGAATAAGATGGGCAAATACTTAGCAGAATTTTTATTATTTTATTTTCTTAGGGAAAGAGGATTAAAATATACTAGACAGTTAAATAAAAAGAGACATGGAGCTTGAAATGGGAATTTTTGTTGGAAAAAGTTGAAAAGGAATATAAAGAAGTTAAAAACATAATTAAAACCATGACCTACATTTTTCAAGATTGTTTTTGATTAAAGAAAGTATATTTTTGGCTTCCAATAAGTCATTGGGGTGGGGAAGGTGAGAGGAGGGAAGACAGGCAGGGGAAAAAAATTGTAATGTTATATAATATTATGTATTGAAGTGTTAAAGTAATCAAACAATATTTTTTAAGGAGTCGGTTTAGAAGAATTCTTTTCTTCTAAATTTTTTTCAGCTGTAATTATGTGCACACTTTTTGTACAAAGTTTTATTGAATGAATGGGAAAGTCCACACTAACCAATCACTTAAATTTGTGCATAAAATCCAAAATAAGTAAATGGACATGGCTTCAACAACAGTGATTCCTGGGCAATTGTCACAGACTGGGCATGAAGAACCTTTGACCCACCTGGTAGCTCTACCAGTCAGTTGTAAATAATGGTGAAGATTTATTATTCTCCAAAAATGGGGTTGGGGGGCAAAGGTCCTCTCCATCCCAGAAATAGTAGAGCAAAAATGACAAGCAAATAACAAGTTACAGAATAAGAACCCAGGAAGCCCTTTCACACTATGCAGTTATAGCTCTATGATTCCACTTCAGCTATCATGGCTACATCTTGGGATTTGTAGTTTGGGAAGGCAGTACAACTCTTTAGCTCAGAATTCTGAATTCTTTTCTCCCTAAATTGCAAATCTCAGGATTCCTTCGGATGCAGCTAGGGCTGCTAAAGAGCAACACAGTGCTATAAGTTATGTAGCATAAAAGGGCCATCTACAGAGATACTCTAAAGATATGGTGCAATTGCAGCAGTGATTGAAGTCTACAGAGTCTGCATAAATGAAGCAAGCAGGTTAAAAAGTGTTTTGTTCACAACCAGTGGAATGTCTGCTATGTGGAATGATCTGTTCAAACAGTTTGTCTTAGTCCTCTCTCTCTTTCTCTCTTTTTTTCTTTGACGTTTAATCTCAACCTTTCTCCAACTCTGAATGTAGTACCTTGTATGTATGTGCTTCCTCGTACCGGATTGCTGGTTTGATTTCCATGTTTTCCCCAGGATGTGCCTTTGTAACAAAGTCCTGAAAGGGACATGATAGCATTTTTTTAAAAAAGATAAAAAATATAACATAACAACTTTATTATGTTGCAAAAGCCTGCAATACAAACAGAAAGAAATGTTGAAACATTGAAGCAGAACAGTTGATTATTAAGTACTTGGGTGTAACCAGTGAGAGCCAACACATAAAAGAATCAACAGCGAGGTGATTTTGTATCTCCATTCTCACATGGAGATAGAAAATTGCAGGACAAAGATGAAAGAACATAAATGACACTTTTCTACTTAACATAATGACATGTTTTCAAATTAACAGTACAACCCCATATATGTCTATTCAGCAGTCTATCTGCTGTGCTCAATGGAGTTTCCTCTCAGGTAACTGTTGTAGAATTCCAGTTTACATGGTGGCATTTTAATTGATCAAAATATCAGGGCCTTAATCCTACTGGTTAGTTCTAAAAAGAGTAGACCCACTGAATCAACTGAGCACCCACTGAATCAACTTGCATTCCTGCTCCCTTGTGCAGATTCGCACCAATGCGAGCCTGCGATCTGCGGAGGGCAGGCTTTAGGCATGGCAAGCTTCAGCAGTTGGTTGGGACCCACGACCAACTGGAAACCGCCATTTTGGAAGCCGGAAGCTGCCATTTTGGAAGCTGGAGCAGTGCGGATCTACAGACCTTGCACTGCTCCGATTCGCCCTGGACCAAGGAGGAGCCCTGCAGAAGGACTTCAGGAACAGTCCACGTTACTTCAGACCCCAGAAGAACTGGTGAGTAACGGCACGTAGTGATTCCCTTGCCTCGTGTGGAAAGGGCCTGGAACACACGTGACCACATAGAGTGTGGTCAGGATGGTAAAAGTTATTAATCATTTTAAAAAATCTAATTGGAAGCTGTTCAATTTTAATTCAATTTTTCATTTTTTTTCTTTAAGTTGTCTGAATAAGATCAATGGGGGAAAAGCTTGGAACAAAAGACTGAAATACACACACACATATATAAACAGAATGGATACAAGATGCCTTATAGATGGTATCTATCTCTGGATGAACTCTCCTAAATGTATAAAAGTTGTAACAATACATGTTGGAAATGTTCCATGGAGAGAGGGACCTTTTATCACATTTTGTGATCCTGTCATAAAGTAAAAAAAAACATTGGAAAGCAATCCATTTGTTAATAGAAGGAATATTAGGTATTATCTTACAAATGGCCCCAGAAATGTATTTGTTAGGTATGATTGATGATGACTTAGAAAAAAGTTATGGAAAAATCACATTTTATATGACTGTTGCTGCAAGCTGGTTATTTGCAAGAAACTGGAAATAAGATATACTTCCAACAGAAGATTATTGGATTTTGACATTAATTGATAAGGCCGTCATGGATAAATTGACAATTTTAATAAGAGATGGTCATATAGACAAGTTCATTAGATATTAGGACCCAGTAATCAAATACTTAAGCAGCATATAAAGTGACATAGTGGTAGCTAACTTTTTAGATTGAGCGTACCTTCGAATCAAATCAGATTTTTCAGTAAGACTTCAGATGTAACAATTTGAGTAAAATGTATTATAAAATTAAATACTTTATTAAAACTCAAGTCCAAGTGAGTTAGAATCAGATATGTTTCAACCATCAACGGAGCTCTAATTTATCAACCAAAGACTGTTAGGGGAAGTCAACATGTATATTATGTGATGAAAGAAAATCTGCTGACTATCAATTTTTGTATGCTGACTTTTTAAAATTTTAAATGGAAAAGCTGGGGGGGGGAATGAAAAACATGCAGTCTGGGAGAGGCTGCAGTTGTTTGCTTTCACTGGAGTCTACTGGGTAGGACAAGATTTCTTCCCCTCTTCTCCTCTCTTGTCTCCCCTGCCTGTTGAATTAATTGAGTATAAATTACTTTTTCATGTTCAAGTCAGTTTGCAGCAACTGAAGAATGCTGAGGACAAAGAGGGAAGCCAAGAGGAGGAGAGAGAAACTGGGGCATTTTAAAAGCAGCAGAAAAAAGTGGGATGACAGAGGATTAATCAGGAGTGTTTCTGCCCAATTCTGACAGTCAGAGAGTAGCGAAATACATTCCTATTCTACTGGTGTCAATAGTCCCATTCTGAAACAGGGCTGTGTGTGCTTGTTTGAATGTAAAAATATATTATTCCAAACTGTGCATTTGCTTTCATGTTCACTGGTAAGGCCCCAAAAGTTTCCTATTCCCAAAGCCCTTGGTACTAGGGAACCTCCCACCACATTTTGATATTCTGGTACTCAGTCCTGCTGTTGTGGTTGGGCTCCTCTTATTATCCATTGACATCTTCATCAGTCAAGGCCCTCATGGTACACAGTACAGTTGTTTACCTGCTCTTTGGCCAGTCTGATAACAATGGAAAGCCCCTACCTGCTTCCATGACCAGTTGTTACTGCACTACAATCCCAGGGCATACAAATGGGCACCAAGTCCAATTCAAATGATGCCAGCAGGGATTGAGTACCAGGTTTATTTAACCCATACAGAGCTCTACTCCCTCCCCAGCCATTGCAGAGACATAGAATCCGTTTGGGCACTGATGCCTGAATGTCCCATCCTTATTTGGGGTTGGATGCAAAACACCCCTCTTGGGTTACGTGGGTGGATGAGAGTTTCAAAAACTTGGATTCACATCCATCCATCCATCTATCCACCTGTCCATCCATCCATTCTGTCACTTGTTTTATCTGCTGCTTTTCTACCTCAAAAAAGTGCTTAAGGCATCTAATGAATATTTTTAAAAAAAGGCTTAAAGAAAAGTTTGTGTGTGTGGGCAGGCACACTGAAACTGGAGGAGGCTTTCTGTGACTTTGAATCTAAAAAAATTATTTTTCCAAGGTCTGCTAGCACCTAACACAACAGTCCCCCTTCAGCATCAGATCAGCATGAATATGGATGTCTTGCCTGAATTTTTTTTTTTTTTAATCTTCCAGTAGCAGAATAACAGAGAGGGAGCCAATCTCTCTCCTTCAATAGAGAGTTCCAGTATCTGGAAGTCACCCATGAGGCCCTCTATTACATCCCCATCAAACATACCTCCAGGATCAAGAGAATTTCCTCCCCCAACAGTCGAAATGACAACAATAATAAAAGCTAAGTGAGCTCATAAAGTTTTCCAAATGGTTTGTTACAAAGGTTATGGTCTTTATAGTTCATAATGAGCTTTGAATTGTGCCTCAGAACAGACTTTTCTTTTATCTTTTGAGTGTCTTAGATAGCAACACAGCAGATACATAAGAAAAGAAAACAAAATATAAGGTAGATGTCCAGAAGAGATAAAGCACATGTTGTTTTATTTTAAAATGTTCCTTACCTGACATGAACTTGGGCATGATGCTTTTTTGGCTAAATTCAAGGCATGTGCTGCTTCCAGAGTCAGTTCAGCTGGCTGATATTCCTGGAACATTGTTACAGCTGTAATGCTGCTAACAATCATTGACAAGGTGTCTTAAAATTAAATTTAAGGCCCGCCCTTTGAGATTTCAAAAAAGAAATGAATCCCTGCCCATTTTCTCCTTCTCCAGTAGATGAGGGAACCTATCCAATGACTGCAAAATAAAGAGACTCATTGCCTAGAGGAATGAGATTGTGAAAGACCTCTCTCTCTCTGCCTTAATAGGTTTGCAGAGGAGTAGCAGATACCTGGGAACTTCAGATATATCCATGCTGTATAATTAGAACTTGAACAAAGTTTTACATTTCTTTTTCTATGAAAGGATACTTACTTATCATATATTTTGAAACACTACCACTAAAAGGTGAAGTAGAACATCAGGCTTGACTAAAGCAGCTTGCACTATTTATACAGGATCAATTGTGAAATTATCTAATAAAATATTGTGCCAAATGTACCACTATGACATTTTTCAGCACATCTATGGCAACTCCAGAACTGAGGAAGCAAAACACAAAAATCTTCAGTGGACGAGAGAGTTGTTTGTTTTTGAAATTGCAGGATGGGGTTTACATTTAATAGCAAGAAGCAGAGACTTCCTCCACTTAATTTTTAAAATTTAATTTCTTTCTTTTTTAAAAAAAAAATCCCCTAATGCAGCAGTGACCAAGCTGGGGCCTTTTCTGCTTTCCTCCCCAGACAAGGCTTCTGATGAAGATTATTATTAAAACAGGATAACACATCCCTCTAGTGTGGTTATTGAGAAACTATTTTCCTTCAGCAATGTCCCTGAGAGGACACCATATCCTTGGGAGAACAAAAAATAATGTACTTCCACAAATCAATGTGTGTGTGTGCATCAGCGGGGGGCTTGGTTGTTGTGTGCCTTCAAGTCAGTTCCAACTTATGGAAAATGTGATGAAATTGGGGGGGGGCTTCTCCCACTCAGTGCTGACTTCTGCCCTTGAATAGGAGATAGGAACTTCCCAACTTCTCTTAATTAAACACTGGCACCATCCACTGCATTAACCCTTATCTTAGCAGCACAGTGCAACGCTGCTTGGGATCCACCAATCTCTAAGCCTAGAGATCCCCTTCCTCCCCCCACCTCCTTTGGGTGAGAGAAATCCTATCTACATGTATCACCAAGAAACATGTGGGAATGGAGAGGAAGCAGAGAGGCCTTTACAGGAAAGCATTTTTTCTAAGACAGGCAATATAAATAATATCACTATACATGGAAGTCTCCCCCCCCAGGTTCACTTAGTAATTACAAGTATAGATTGTTTCTCCCCCAGATCAGCCAAAGCTTTCAAAATAACAGGAAATCGTAATGCAGCTATGTAACATTCTAGCTACTCACATCATGGGACATTTTCTGAAATGGTAGGCTGAGGCAGCCGGGAGGCAAGACCTACTGGCTTCCCTGCCATCAGCATTGTTGCCTCTCTGGTTGTTGTCTTGGATGTCTCCTTTGTTCTCCTCTTCCTTGTGGTCTCCTGAAGAATTCTATAACTTCTTCATCGAAGTATCTCGAAGATTCTCATCTTTCTCTCCCTGATTGGACAACTGTCTCCCATGACCTGTGATGTTGACCCTCACTAACTGTAACCTAACCCTAGCAGTTAATTAACCCTTTGCATGCTGAACTATCTCCCTTCAGCTGTTACCTGGATAATGGGAGAACCCCATTATCACAGAGACCCTGAGAAAAATCCATCATGGGGGTTTCTTGGCAACACTTGTTCAGAGGGGGGTTGCCTTTGCCTTCCTCTGAAGCTGAGAGAGTATAACTTGCCCAAGGTCACCCAGTGGGTGACCAGTGGAGCTAACTTCCCCCTCTGTGATCTCCCTCCTGTTTTCTCATGGGGATCCCCCCTCCCATTCCTTTGCCTTTTGCATGCTGGGGCCAGGCACAAGAGTATGGGGGGCTCTAGAGAGGAGAAGGAAGGCATGCATACATGTGCACTCCCTCAATTTCCTTGCCCTTTGTCTAGGTGCTTGCCTTCTTCTCCACGCCGGGTAAAATGCAAGAGAAAGAGAGGAAGAGAATGGGGGAGAGGCATATGCATACCTCGTGGATAATCAAATTTGCCAAAGTCAAGCCTGTAATTACAAATATTCTTTCCATCCCTCTACTATGCTCCATTAAATATAAGTCCCCAGTATAGATTGGAGAGTTGGTAAGGGGGAATCCTATCATCCGTATGAATCCCATCTCCTTCTCCAGACCAAGCAAGCACCAATTTGACCTGTTTGCACATTATGTTGGACAGTATGGCGGATCAGCTGTTCTGTTGCCTACCTTTTGCCAATAGATTCTCAACCTGAGGTAAAAGAGATAGTTTCAGACTTGGTGAGGAAGATATTCAGGATAATGCCCATAGTGACTTCAGCTTCCAAGCCAAGACTATCTTGATTTAAATACAACTGTAAATCCTCACTTTAAGGAAAGAAAACCCCACTTGCTGATAAGGCTGCATACTTTTTCATTTGACTTGGTAGATGGTAAGCTATTTCCTGCCCTTTTCAGTAACAGTTCTTGTGCATTGTTTTGTGAAATGGAGTGATTTTTTGCAAACTATGCAACTGCATAAAACTATGGTAGCTACTCAAAACTACATTGCTCTGTTCATGACCTTCAAACATTTAGAACCATTGGATGGGTGGTATACATCTTTTTTATTAGTTAGCCAGTCCTTCTGCACTTGCCGTGTATGTCAAAAAGAGAGAAGGCAGTAGTTTTGCCCAGAGACAATTATGTAGAAACCTAAACAAGAAAAACATGCTCATTGCCCCATTTTCATGCTGGGAGGAAAAAACTGTCATGGGGGCTGATGATTTCTCAGTAGGCTGTTTTGACCTATCAAGGCAGCATCTGTAGTCAAGAAAAAAAAAGCACAAGTATTTTTCCTATCCCTAACTTAGAGTGTCTTAGTACTTCAGGTCTGCCACAACAAATGTGGGACTGTTCAAACAAATCAACAGCCAAGTGCCTGAATCAGAAATATTATAGATTGATTCATCTCAACTGGACAAGAAAAATATTATAGAAATATTATATATATATATATATATAACACACACACACACACACATACACACACACACACACATACAGAGAGAGAGAGAAAGAGAGAGGGAGGGAGGGAGGGAGGGATTGAGATTATAGAAATATTATAGATATATTGTAGATATTTTAGATATTATAGAAATATTTCAGATTGATTCATCTCAACTGTACAAGAGGATAAAAAATGTAAGAGCAGTTGTACTGGATGATATCAAGGACCTAACTAGTCCAGCACTCTGTTCCTATCAGGAACAACCAGATGCCTAAGGGAAATTCAAAATAGCATCCTCCTATTTGTGTTTCCCCATCAGGTGATACTCAGAGGCATGCATCCAACTGTACTGGAAGAAACATAGCATCTGATAGCATCAAGGAAGTGGATGTGTTGGTATCCATTCCCATGCAATGGTGGAATCACTCTCTGTTAATGTTTAGGACAGTCTGTAGTTTTAACCCCCTTCAAGACTCGGGACTCTATTGCAATTCTGGTTTTTTGTTTGTTTGTTTGGCCAATGCATTCTGATGAATTTCTGAAATTTGCTGAACAGAGCTCATGCAAATCACTTTTTAAAACACTGGCCCTTTCCGCACCAGGCAATTAGAACGGGGCAGTGTGTCCTATCACGGAGGTCGTCTGCACCTTGGAGCGGACTAGGAGCGGACTACTTACTGGAGATCCACGCCTCAGTCCACTCCAAAACGACTCCAAGTGGTCCTCCAGCATGTTTTCTAAAGATCACAAAAAACAGGTCTTTATTTTCCTGGAACGCACCATTGCATTCCTGCTCCCTTGTGCAGATTCGCAGGCTTGCACCAATGCAAGCCTGCGATCTGTGGAGGGCAGGCTTTAGGAATGGCAAGCTTCAGCGGTTGGTTGGGACCCATGACCAACCAGAAGCTGCCATTTTGGAAGCCGGAAGCTGCCATTTGGAAGCTGGAAGCCGCCATTTTGGAAGCCAGAAGCTGCCATTTTGGAAGCTGGAAGCCGCCATTTTGGAAGCTGGAAGCCGCCACTTTGGAAGCTGAAGTAGTGTGGATCTACAGACCTCGCACTGCTCCGATTCGCCCTGGACCAAGGGGAAGCCCTGCAGAAGGGCTTCAGGCACAGTCCGTGTTGCTTCGGACCCCAGAAGAAGTGGTAGGTAATGGCTATGGAGCGATTCCCTCGCCTTGTGTGGAAAGGGCCACTGATGTGTAATATTCATTATCTGGTGGGTCACATATTTCAAAACTTCCATCAAGATCTTAAAATATGAGAATATTTGCATACTTATCATCCAAATATGAATATGGCATAATCTGTAAATCCTTTTCTCAAAATTAGTCAAAGAACTAAACAAATGAATGAGATAAATCTCACTCTTACAAAGATGAATATCACCTACTAAATCCTGTTTGACGAAGAATGCTTTCCCAATCTTTGTTAGCATCCTGCAAGTTGATCCTTACTTCATTTTTTAAATGTACAACTGTACAATTTGTGAAAGAGAAAACTGGAACAGTTTCCAGAACAAAATAGAACCCAACCACCCTTTCTCTTTGTTCTCCTTGACACTAGAAGATACATAGGTGTGATGAAGTTGCTTTGGTGTTCAGCTATTTGGAATGCAAGTGCAACTTGATGACAGGTTGCTAGGAGACAGGAGTAGTACCTTAAGAGTGAAACCCAGTACACAGGCATGCATGCGAGAGACATATGGATGATAAGAATTATACGTAAGGCAGCAGGTCCATTTGTAAAGAGAGCCTTCAGTGAGATACTGGCCAGAGAGACTGGTTGAGTTGTGTTTAAGCGGTTGAGAGAAAGACACAGACAACTTGTGTCTAATGCTGGGAGCTATTGGCATAGACTGCCAGAAGCCAGAACTGTTTAATGTAACGGCACTGCACTTCACACAAACCTTGACAGGATACTTTATTTCTAATGTTACTACAACAAAGGATATAATTTATTTTTATAACTCTTGAGTTGGCCTGACTTATGTAAAGCCTCTCGTAAGAAAGAAGAATACACTACCATAAATAAACTGTTTAGTTCTGAGGGAACATGTAAGACCCTAGCCATTTGACACAAAGTTTGTGTTTAAAGGGTGGAGTTGGGACTAAGTGTTAGTGTCAGGGTGCATTATTAGGCTGGAACTGCAAAACCACTCTTTGAGAAATAGGCGCCTATCACAGTAGGTTTTATATATACTATATAAGAATTTAAAAAAATATTAATTGTTCATGTTGAACCATTTGTTTCCAATGCTCTGTATCATTTTCTTCATTTTTCTCTGTATTATTGAGACTTGCATTTAAAAAAATTAAATTAAAATTAAAATCAATGAACAAACATTAACATTATAGGATAAGCAAAGCTTGTCAATCCATGGCTGAAAATACAGTCTTTCTGGAAAATTTCAGACTCCACTTATTTCCCAATATTTTTTCCTGATGCAACTGTTTCAGTTTTAAGGGGAAACAGAGAAATGTATAAAAGAATATTCCTGTAGTAGAGAAAAGTAGTCTAAACTTGAATATCTCCTAGCTAGGATTATGCAGCTCCTGACTTCTGTACTTAGAGCAATATAAAAACTATGAATAATTCAAACCTGGGCTTGGCAGGATCAAGCAAAAACCACCTTGGGCAGGAAATTGCTATGCTACAAATTGGGTGAGAGAGTTTCTACTGCACACATAATCAAAGTGCAGGAGGATATCTCTCATCCTTTCCTCTCTCTCTCTCTCTCTCTCTCTCTCTCTCTCTCTCTCTCTCTCTCTATATATATATATATATATATATATATATATATGGGAAATAAATTAATTTGGGGAAATAAATAACACAGAGGATTGCATTAAGAGGAAAGACTGTAACTTCTGTAGCCAATGAATGACTAGGACACACATGGAAGAAAACAATCATTGTCCCACATCTTTTTCAATTCTTCCACCATTGTAACCGTGTGATGGAAGCTAAAGAGCCATTTCAGGCTATTTACCCAATTCCTAGATCTAGGAACCACCTACCCACTGACGTTCCAACTCATTAGGATTTTACATCAGTTTCTCAGCTAGCATGCTGACTCCAGGCCCCAGGCCAGCAGTGGCACAGCATATTCTGATTCGTATGGAATAGAGAAATAGAGCTGGGTATCATCTGCATATCGGATTATATTGATATATGCACTGAAGGAAGAATCATCCTAATTTTATATTTCTTCCCTGCAAGCTCAATGTTAACAGCAGCAGAATAATTTGAAGCATTCCAGTTTTAAAGAACAAACAGCCTGGATGGACATACACACACAAATCAATGCAGACATTATATAAAACAAATGAGTTTATTTTTTGAAAAATTATTCTCTATAGAATTCATAAGATCAGAATAAAAATAAGAATACTGTCAGAAGTTATTCTATAGCATAATGATGTTTGCAACCAATAACACAATTTAATGTTTCTGATTATCAAAAATATAGGGACTTTCTGCACTGTACTGTAATAGTGCTATTATTCCACTTTCAAAATCCTGTGGAATTCTAGGGTTTGTAGTTTACTGAAACCAAAGAGTTCTCTGGCTGAGAATTCTAAATGCCCCTCCCGAAACTGCAAACCCCAGGATTCCACAGGATGTTGAAAGTGGAATAAAGCTGTGTGGGGCAGAAAAGCCCATACATTCCATATATTTTTAAATTATGAAAAAAAGTATATAAAACTGGGCTCCTAGGAGCTCCATTCCTTCTTGAAATGCGAATTTGACCTCTTCTAGGGAGCTTAGTCACAGACCATTAGACACTATTTTGTAGCTGTTCTCTCCATGTTAGAGGACTAGCTGATGGTATATATACATAAGCTCAACTTGCTTTGGGAATACAACAATTTGAGGTATAGCTGTACCAGTCCTGAAAGGGCTACTGTGCCCCCAAAACAGTATCTGTGCTAATTTAATTCTTCTGCCCAAAATACACAATTTAAGGAAGCTGTGCATGTTACATTTTACATCCCTCTTTCTCCTTAATGTGGTGTTCAGCCTGATCTGGAGGTGCTTCTTCTGATATATTCAAAGCAAAACTCATGCATTTTGACACAACAGCTAAGTTCAAACTTTTTCCTTAACTTAAAAAATGTAAGAGTAGATAAGAAGCAGTAGAACAGCAGGTTTAGGGCAAGCAAGAAACTCTCTGTCAGAAGAAAAACCCAGGTCCTACCAGAGCCTCTTCTTCCTCCCATGCTTTACCAGAATTAAAAGAGCACCTGCTAACCTCCCTGACCTTTCAGTCCAGTGAAGAACTGTGTTACTATGCTGTACAACCCAATCTGTGATACATTATAATTGGTTATAAGTACTGTTTAATTGGATTAAAATAAACATAAATTTTAGACGTGGCTGCAAGCTATGTGAAAAGGAATGAACTCTGGCTGGAAATTTCTAGGCTAAGACAAAAAGAACCTCAGCATGGCCAGATCATAAGTTTTGGAGGATGCATTGGAGATGAGTTTAGAACTATCCTCTTAAGCACCCAAAACTAGGGAACAATAGCAAGTGAAGCTGCTAGAAGGAACTTCCAAAAAGCTGGCATCCTGTTACCTTTTCCAGGGAAAACTGTTTCTTTTATCTCCCCCTTCTCAGTCATTAGGAAGCTATCATGATCTCCTTCAGTGCTTGTCATCTGCCAATAAGACAATCAGAATTTTCCTGACCCCTTTTGTTGGTTCCACCAGAGAGCCTTTGACACATTCACCTCAAGGCAGAAAAGAGATATTTAAACCGTTAACTACTTTGCTGCCCCTTCTAGTCCCTTAGATGAAGGCTGCCACTCTGTCTGTGTGTTCCTCAGTTCTAGGCTACCCTCAAGCCTTTGGGTTTGAGCTGGTCCCGCTCTTCAGGAATTGTAACTATTACCCACTTCACCCCAAACTCTCACTATCCAACCTCTCTTTCCATTAACTTTGTTAGCCTTGTATGGTTGGAAGACTGATTGACTGATTGATTGCATGTGTTTGTGAATTTCCCCCAATAAAGACTTTTAAAATTTTTTTCCAAATGGTGTTCTATAGCTAATAGTGATATACACTAGCGAAAAAATCCTCAGGTAACCCCACCGCTCACAGGCCTCACTTTTGGAGCTAATATTTCCCCACCTTTTCATGGAGGCATGAGTACTCAAGGTCCCCCACCTTTTGAGGTAACAACTGGTCCATGGAAGCCCTCCCCAACTCCCCAATCTAACATTGAGATGAGTGATCACTTCATACCCTCCAACATTTCACAGATACAATATCAGACTATAGGCAAGATTGCAAATGTGATTAATGAGGAAGAAAACACAACCAAGGAGAGGCTGTAGCAGTTTGCTTTTGCCTAAGTCTATAAGGAAGGACAAGATTCCACCCCTCCTCTCCTCTTCGTCCTGCTGAGTTAATTAAACGCAGACTACTTTTTCATTCTGAATTCAGTTTGCAGAATCTAAAGTAAGCTGAGGACAGAGGGGAAAAGTGGAAGAAGGAGAGAGAAACTGGGACAATTTAACAGCAAAGGAAAACTGGGATGTCAGAGGATTAACTGGGGCTGTCCCTGCCAAATTAGGACAATGGGAGAGTGTATGATTAGTGGCTTTACTCTTTTTCTCTCTGCCCGTAAGGAGATGCCAGCCTTGGCAACTCCCTGTGAGCAAATGTCAAAAAAATGTTTGTTTGCTCTACTTTGCATAATTCCCTCACACTTACATTGACCACTCTGATTACTCCATGTGACTCTACACTCAGCAGTGAGTCTTGACCTATGCAACTCACCCAAACAGGCCACAGCAGAAATTTGGCTATGTGCACTCCTGACCACTTCATCTGGATGGTGCAGAAAGGACGTTACTTGGAACAACTCTCATCTACTCCCTCATTCTAATGTTTCAGCTGTATATTGGGAGGAGGTTAACTGGGGTAACAGGGCCATTTTTTTGCTCACTCGGACCCCGCTGGCACATCCCAACACCATCATATCACTTCTAGTGGCCATTTTCTACTGAAAAACAGGTCAAAAATGTTTCTATTATAGGGAAAGCTGCCATATCTGCATATGATTTGGGGAAGTTTTCAGGGCGAGGGGGGAGGAATTGTTTTAAAATCGAGTCAAAATAACATGAAAAATTGGGAGAAGATTCAGAAAGTTGGGGAAATGCCAGGAGATTTGAGGGGTACAAAATTGGGGTTCAGAGCCTGCAAACCACCCATGGGTAACAGGTTCCCCGCTACTCTATATAGGGCTACACACTGTCTTTCAGTACTTTGCTAATCATTAAAAATGATCCTTCTGTTATGCCCCACAACCTGCAATTCTCAGTCAAAGAGCCCTAGGGCAAGATCCAAACTTTGGTTCTCACCACTGCACCACTGGCAAGATGTCTGCTTGATATAGCTGCAGGAGGAGGAGGCGGCACAAATACACTATCAGAAATTCAGGTTTACCCAGTGCAAATTCTCCTCCATACCAGAATTTTTCCTGAATGTATAGCCAGTGTGATTAAGAGGGAGATGGTAAACACTGACAGTTGTTGGTGATGTGGATCATTAATGCATCCCTTAAAAGTCAAGTCTAGAACACAGTTTGTCATGTCAGGAACATCCCAGGCACTGAGCTTTCAGGGCCCAAACTCAAGGCCCAAGGTCATCCCCCGGCGCTATCACAGGGTGCAGGCCCTGGGGATGCATTAACCCTAATATATGAGCATCAACCATGGCTGCTCAGAATATATCATTCAAATAATAAACATGTACCAGGCATTGTAGTGTTGAGTAGCTATCATAATTTTATGCAACTGTGTAATTTGCACCAAAATCACACCATGTCACAAAAACCATTTTGATTATACAATTTTATGGAAAAGTGAAGATTTACATCCCTAACCAGATCAAGATAGCTTGAGCTTGGATGCTAAAGTCCCATAGGGGCATTATCTTGAGTGTTTTCCTCATGAAGTCTGAAATCACCTCCATAACCTCAGGGTGGAAGTCTGCTGGACATCAGATAGGCAACACAGCATTTCCATACCCTCCCAATATAACATAAAGCACTCCAAACTGGTATTCACATGGATGAGGGGCCTGGAGGACAAGGCGCCATTCATATACATAACAATTGCCTCTCATCAACTCTCCAATCTATACTTGGAATTCATATTTAATGGATGATAATACAATCTAACACAAATGAGAAATGAGAAAATGATTGCTTCTTTCAAATTTCATTTTCAATGCTCTGATTTGAAAGGAAACATGCTCACAAACATACTTTTCTCAGATCTGTTTTTTACACATTTACAAACACTAGTTTTGAGAACACATGAAAGGTATAATCCAACCAAATAAAGTTCTCTGAGCTCTGCTTCAAACACAAAACAATGGATGTTGGGGAGATGTTTCTATCTGTGTATTTCTATCTCTTTCTTATCAAGGCAATGTTCTCATTCTGAGATTTCTTCACTCTTCTGAGAACCAGAGAAGAAGTTCTACGTCCTGAAACTAGGAGACCCACCAGTCTCTTAGATCTGGAACCCTATTTAGAATCCTTCTTAAAGAACTATCATTAGATTTGAGGACCAAAATATGAGTCCTAGATTCATCCCCTGGTTCTGTCATAGTGTGCAGGCCCTGATGAGGCCATTAATCATAATACATGAAGCATCAATCACTCTTGCTCAGAGATACATAAACATGCTCATTAGCAATGCTGAGCTGGGTATATTTCTGGATTATGAGAATAACAGTTCTCAAATGCTGTTCTACAGAAGAGGGGTCCCATTAGAAGCTTTTTCGAGGTTCCTCAGTTAAGAATTATGAAAAGTGCAGAAGCATCTCTGGAAGATAGCTTGACTCCTATGGTTCCAGTATTAGTGTTAAATGATTAATATGTGTCCTTCTACCAGTACCAAATTGATAGCATCAAGATAGTGTTTAGTGTGTTTTATGGTGTAGCCTGCATGCAGAGTTCCAGTGGATTTAAAAATAAAAATGAAAAAAAATATGGAAGATGCATTTCTGTTTGAGTGTGAGGACATCATGCTCCTATGTTTAGTTTATACAGAATGTTATTGATGCTCTGGAGTCCACCACCCCACTCTTTATGTGTAAAAATATAATAGCAGTAACAATAAACATGAGTCATCCTAGATGGCTGATAGAGCTTCCTGTGCAGTGTTGGTTTCAAACAGTCTGTGTTCAAATGTGTCAGTAAATTTATCGCACCAACCACAGAACAACTTAGCTATGTTAATGAGAAGATTTGTTGGTCCAGTGTCTGACATTGTAAAAAGATATCTCATGCCCAAACAAACCTGCTGAGTTGGTTCACAGTATCTAGATCAAAGTATGTCACACAGGAAATCATGAGAGGCCTCTTAGATGGGGCAACTGTATTGCACTGCATAACAAACACTAAAGCTAATAGGTGAATAGGCTATCAAATATCTGACAGAACAGTGTACGTATCTAACTACAACAGAACATTACAACATCTAACTATGACAGAAAGGAGGGGGAAATTGAAATAGCAGATGTGCAAAGAGAGGGTTGAAGAAATTGACATATTATACAATGGTAGTATTGAAAGGAACTGCAGTGGCTTTAGTCTGACTCTCTGTCTTGCAAAAATATATACTTAAAGCACTCCTGAGAAATGGTCATCCAACCTCTGTTTCAGGGCTTGCAAAATAGGAGGATCCACCACTTTCCAAAGCAGCCTATTGTACTGAAACAACTCTAATATCCTTATCACACTACACGGTTATAGCACTACATATATTTCACTTTAACTGCTATGGCAACATTCTGTGGAATTCTTTTTTTTAATTATTAAAAATAATTTTATTAAATTTAATTTAAAACATTAACATACATTACAAACATTCTAAACACAAATGACACACCACAGCAACTACATCAAAATACTTTTATACAATAACAATGTACGCTTATACAATAACACTGTTAACTATCAAACAAAGCTTTGTCTAATATGTGTTTTTCCATACAATTTATATCTATTCTTATCCATAGTACTTTAGTTATATATATCTATAGTAACAAATCTAGAATCCATCTTGAGAATGTGTAATTATTACAGCTTATACTCTAGCTTATACTTTATATTTTGTACGATTATACTGCTCTTTATGAAGTTCCTCTAGACCAATAATTCATTCTCTCATACATTTGTATATATACATCTAAACACTATACCTTCTATCAATGACTAAACAGTTTACTTTACGATAATCAGTAAGCTTTCTAAACAATTAATAATTCCCTGATTCTTACCACCTCACTTTTACTAACTTTCTTGTCCCATTCTCCAACCAATTCGTATTCGCTTTCATGCCTACTTTCTTACCACTCTTTCTTCATTCTTTCCTCTTCTCCCATCTTCTTACATTCTCTTCCTCTCTCACATTTTGACTTCTTTCCTTTCACCTGTTGGGATTAATTATGTATATACCTTTATCATCCTGCTTAAGCCTAATATTACTTACTCTTTATAGCAATTCACCATTCTCGTCTAATCGTTTTTTACATCTTCTGTCTTTGAAATTTTACACTTTTAAACCTTTAGTTCTTTTAAGCCGTGTCTCAATGTTTTCATTTATATAATCCAAGTAATGCATAATCTCCCCAATACTTTTCCCATAAAGTGTTCAAAATGTCCCATTCCCTTTTAAAATTGTCATTGCTCTTATTTTTCTAGTCTTAGCATCAGCTTATCCATTTCAGCCTGTTCATATAATTTAGTTATCCATTCTTCGATTGTGGGTGTATTCACATCCTTCCATTTTCTAGCAAACACAATTCTAGCAGCATATATCATATAGCATATGACTCTCTGATATTTTTTTCTTACAGTCTTATCTATTTTATCAAACATATTTAATAAGAATATTTCTGCTGACATTGGAAACCCAATTTTTAAACACTTTGTTATCTGTTCATGGATTTGTGTCCAGTATTTTCTTGCTTCCTTACATCTCCACCAACAGTGGAAAAAAGAACCAACCTTTGGGCATTTCCAGCATTTAGCAGTTTTTTTAATCTTCTTCATTTTCACAGTTTGGACTGGTGTCAAATACCATCTATAATATATTTTAAAAAAATTCTCCTTCAGATTATTACTTTTTGTAAACTCCTGATTTATTCTCCATGCAATCTCCCATTGTTGTAAAGTTGGTGGTTTACCTAAATCTTGCGCCCACCTTGTCATGTTATCTTTAACTGTTTCCTTTTCCAATTCTAAATTTAGTAATCATTTATATATTTTACTTAGGGGAAGTTTTACATCTGTTTTTATCACTTTATCTAGCTCCATATCTTCTAGGGAAATTCCCCTTGTTTTATTATCTATCTTATATTTTTCCAACATTTGTCTATGTAAGAGCCAGTGAGAGTTATATCCTTCATCAATTAATTCTTCCCTGCTTTTCAATTTTATATTATTCCCTTCTTTTTTTAATATGTCCTTATATGTCATCCATTCTTTCGATTTTATCTTTTCCAATCTATAAAAAACTTCGTGTGGTGACACCCAATACGGTAATTTTAAATATATTTTATTTCTAACTCTTAACCAGGTTTTTATAATAGCCTTCCTTATATGGTGATCCATAAATTCTTTATTAATTTTATGTTTATCATACCATAGGTATGCATGCCAACCAAAATATAGGTTAAACCCCTCCAAACTCAGTAATCTTACATTTTTCAGTTGAATCCAATCTTTAACCCAGCACATTACCGAAGCTTCGTAATAAATTTTAAGATCTGGTAAGTTTAGCCCGCCTTTCTGTTTTGTATCTTTTAAATATTTTATTTTTATCCTTGGCTTCCTCCCATTCCAAATGAACCTACTCAACTCCTGTTCCCAATTTTTAAAGGGTTTCTCATTATTTATTATAGGAAGACTTTGAAACAAAAAGATCATTTTTGGTAATACATTCATTTTAATTGCGGAGATTCTACCTATTATGGACAGTTGCAATCTTTTCCATCTTTCTAATTCCCTTTTTATTTCCCCCCATATTTTTTTTATAATTGTTCTCAAATAACTCTGGATTATTTTTAGTTATTATTATCCCTAGATATCTTATTTTCTTCATTGTTTTGAGACCTGAAATTCTTGTTAATTCCCTCTCATGTTCACTTGTGATATTTTTTGTCATCATCAACGATTTCTCTTTATTAACCCTAAATCCCGCTATTTCCCCGAATTGTTTTAATAACTCCATAACCCTTTCGATACTATTTGAAAGTTCCTCCAGTATTATAACTAAATCATCTGCATATGCTTGTATTTTGTATTCATGTTCTCTAAATCTAATTCCTCTTATTATGTTCTCTTTCCTTATATTATTATTCAGTACTTCCAAACATATTATAAACAATAAGGGTGAGAGTGGGCAACCTTGTCATGTACCCCTATTTATTCCGAATTGTTTTGTAGTTTCTCTGTTTATAATTAAACATGCCTTCTGTTTTTTTATATATTGCCTTTATCCATTCTATATTTCTCTTTCCCAACCCTATCCTATCTAGAGTTTCAAGCATAAAAGTCCAATCTACATTATTGAACGCCTTCTCAGCATCTAGAAATATTAGCCCTAATTTTTTTAAATTATTTTTCTGGTAATATTCAATCGTGCCTAGTATTATTCTTATATTATTTTTCAACTGTCTTCTGGGAAGGAAGCCATTCTGATCTTCATGTACCCAAGTTACTAATATCCTTTTTAAATGTTCCGCTAGTATTTGTGCATAAATTTTATAATCAATATCCAGTAATGAAATTGGTCTATAATTTTTTTTTATCCATTGGGTCTTTCCCCTCTTTAGGGATTAAAGTGATATTAGATTCTTTCCATGTATTCGGGAATGCCTGATGATTGATCGAATTTAATAATCATACTAATACCGGGCTTAATTCTTCTTGAAAAGTTTTATAATATAAAGCCGTGAAACCATCGGGGATGGAGGCTTTCACTGTTTTCAATTTTTTAATCGTATTCGTAATTTCCTGTATTGTGATTGGCTTATTCAAGTCTTCCCTCTGATCATCTGAAATCTTATTCATTCCTGCTTGTTCTAAATATTTCTTTATCTTGTCTTTTTGATCTTATGATAAAACCCTTTTTTAAAATAGCGCCTCAAAATAATTAACAAAAATATTTTTAATCTTCACTTGCTGATAATGAATGTCATGCTCTTCTCTAATTCCTTTAATGCACCTTTTATCTTTTTCTTTTCTCAATTTATATGAAAGCCATTTCCCTATCTTATTCACGTGTTCAAATTGTCTTTGTTTTACATACCTCATTTTATTTTCTGTGGAATTCTGGAGTTTGTAATTTAGTGAGGCCATACAGCTTTCTGGCTGAGAATTCTAAGTGTCCTCCTAAACTGCAGATCCCAGGACCCCACAGGATTTTGCCATACCAGTTAATGTGGAATAGTATATTTAAAAAGTGTAGTGTGATAAGTTCCTCACTGTTAAGAATGCCTTCCTAATGTTTAGGTAGAATCTATTCTTCTTCAAGTTTGGTTTGTGTTCCAAATCTCCGGAGTAGCAGAAAACAAGCTCACTTCATCTTCTAGATGACATTTCTTCAGATATGACTATCATATCACCTTTCAAGCTCCTCCAAGGTCTTGGTTTCATTAGCTTGCTAATGCACTGCATAACTTTCAGCATTTCACAGGTGAAAACCAGAACACATGTGGTCAAGCAACATCAGAATGTGGTCAAGATGGCAAAAGCTATTAATGAAGAAGAAGAACCCACAACCTGGAAGAGGCTAAAGCAATTTACTATTGCCTGAGTCAAGAGGAAAGCACAAGAATCCATCCTTTCTCACCTCTTCCCACTGCTGAGTTAACTGAGCGCTAACTATTTTTGCATTTTAACTATTTTTGCATTTTAAAGTCACCTTGCAGCAACTGAAGTAAGCTGAAGACAAAGGAAGAAAGTGGGGAGATGAGAGACAAAATGACACATTTTAAAAGCAGCTTAAAAGGAAGATGACAGAGGATTAGTCAGGACTATTCCAAGTCAGGATAAATGTAGAGTATGATGGGAGTTAGCAAATTTGGAAATGCAATTTGTGTGTGTATGTGTGTGTGTGAGAAAAAGGAAAAGGAGGAGGAAGAGAGATGAGTGGAAAAGGCAGGAAAGACCCTTTTCAGTTGCATTAATGAATACAGCATACAGCAAAATGATAGCAAAGAATTCAAATATAGACACAAAGTCTTCTTTATTACTTCATTTCTAACAATAACCATCATACAGTCAGAGAAAATGTGCAGGGTTCTCTCATATTCACATACCATTGCCAAAAAGTCATTCTTTTAGATAGGTCAACCCAAAAGGCTGGGGGCAACAGAGAGGTAAATGCACATGCACAGGGGTATAAGAGCAGCCTTTCTGTTATGGCATCGTGCACTCCTCATAATTGGCATGGTTTAACTGGCAAATAGTATTTAATTGGCACTATATTAATTGGCATTGCTATAAATGAAGTGACAGAAAAGGCACATTGGAAGAGGCAAATTATTGACAGTAAACATGACATAGCAAGGCAGGTCACCTGCACCCACCTCTTAAGCAAGAGCCCAATCATTTTCAGGGCAATAGCGCAGCCACTCTGAAGACAATAGGCTTAAAATACCAAGCCAGATTTGTTTCAACTCTGCTCTCTGTACACCTGGACATTGTTTTCCCACCTCTCCATGATACTCAGCTATTATGACAATTGTTATCCTTTTGTCACCTAAACACTGCGACTGTTAGTTCTGTCTGGACTACATTGTTTGTGTTCCAACTGCCATTGTCTGCTTAGCTGGAAGTGTGAGTCACAACCACACTCACAGGATACCCCTGATTTTAAAGTGTCCAGTGCAGTTTCTCACCATTCCGAATGCCGTTCTGTCCTTCTGATTCCCGAACAAGAATTGTCCTTAGATTGAAGCCTAAGCCACACTGCTGCTTTCTCTGTTTCTCTCTAAACCAGTAAATATCACCTGAATCCCTCAATGTCCTCTATTCCATTTTCCTCCCTTTCCTTCAGTTAGTCCTTATGTGAGTATATGAGCGTTTGAGCTTTTGCGTGTTTGTGTGAATCTTGTTAATAAAACACATTTTTAGTTAGATTTTTACTCTCCAGCTGGTTCTTTCCTGTACAACCCTGTAAACGTTGGTAGGACAGATCTAGTTGAGTTACTCTGCCTCTTGCAGACCTCCCAACGTTGAGCTTATTATTACCCAATTTCAAATGGAGATACTGGCATCATGAGTTGGCCCTTGTGGCACCCACATTTTGGGGTAACATCTCCCTTCTACACTGGGATGGGAAAAAGGCTAAATGAGAAAATGAAAAAGAAGAATACAATATAATCTCCCCTGCCCAACAGCACAGGATCACCAGTATCACCACCACACAATTTTTTATAACTATTTTTTCCCAGGATCAGGGGAAAACATTTTATTTCCATGTCAGTCAGTCAGCTCTAGCAGTTTACACCACCACAAGGAGCAGATCTCTTGGAAATCAAATGGGTTGTTAGAAAACAACTACAAGAGAGGTCCCTGTGGGCTTCCCATTATTGGGGCATATGGTTGGCCACTTTGGGGACAGAATGTGGGACTGGATAGGTCTCTTGTCTGATCCAGCAAGGGTCTTTTGTTGTTATGTACTAGATAGTATATTGAAGTGGACAAAGTGTGGCCCTAAAGGATGTTTTCCTGCACCCAAACCCCACTATTATTTTTCCTGAGAAAAAGAGTGAATTGCCTCTCCAAAACAATTCTAGGAGTGATTCATCTTTAAATAGGTTGCATGCATCTCCCTTGCTAAGTTTCACAGTTAACATCCATTTTAAAAAAACTAGAAACAAGAAAAGAAAAGAAAAGAAAAGAAAAGAAAAGAAAAGAAAAGAAAAGAAAAGAAAAGAAAAGAAGGAGGGAAGAGGGAAGGAAGGAAGGAAGGAAGGAAGGAAGGAAGGAAGGAAGGAAGGAAGGAAGGAAGGAAGGAAGGAAGGGAGAATATATAGGATATGAATGTGGGCTGGGCATATCCATCAATGTAAGCTGACCATATTTCCAAAAACACTTTTTTAAAAAGGCTGATGTCTATAAAATATACTTTCATGAGTACCTAAAGCAGTGAGATCTTCTGATCCTGCATCCCTGGATTCGCTAGCACACATGCTGCACAAAAGGGGATGACCTTGCTGGCTCTGCAAGGATAAGGAGCTGCACAGGGCACCAGATCAAAGGTGAGGAAGGTGGAGCCAAGACCCAAGCTGCCTCACTCCCCTTCTCCTTTCCAGCTGCAATATTTTTATTATGAAGGGATAATGGCTGGATGAATGCCAGCCTTGGCTGACATCACAGTTCACCCCTCCCATGCAAGTTCAGCTGCCAGTGCCACCAGTTCTGGGAAAGGTATTGGCTACCCAAGAGTGGCAAATTAGCACTAGCTGGAGGAGAGACTGCCTCATCAATGGTGGGAGGTTATAGGTCCTCTTTTGGCAACCCCTGTCACCCTCCAGACTTCCATCCAGGCCATGCAGCCCACCATTGTTCTAGCAGCCCAAGCAGTTGCTGATTGCAGTGGATCACTTGCCAGCTCCTTCCATGGCACTTGGTCCACTCACCCACCTCCAGTTCAACGTCAGCTTTCCCTGGTTGTGCTGGGCCAGATAGGAATCCAACCCCCCTCTTTTCCTGTGGTTCTTTTACTTAGCCTACACTGAAGCTTGAGATATGTGGAAAATTGGTTTTGAGTGAGATTTAACCAGGCAATCACTTGGGAGGTAGTGGGAGGAGAAAGTTATAAGGATGGTAAACAGCTGTAGGCACTCATTTGGCAAAGGGAAAGTCTTTGGATTCACCCCTTCTAGTAGTAGGACCCAGAGGTGTGTGGAACAGATCACCCTTTAGGTGTACCTAGGGGATGTCCTCGCTTTATATTGCGGGACTTGAGGGAGGGGGTTCCTTAGGTGAGGTCTTCTAGCAAGAAGCAGGCCATGTGGCAACCAGGTCACATTAGATTGCTCTCTAGGACCTCAGCCTACAGGTGGCTGAGGAGGAGATAAGGAAGGGGTCCTCGGCCTCAGCTGAATCCCACACTAAGTATCTCCCAGCATTGCAGTTCATGTTTAGAGTTAAATAGTTAATCAAAGTAAACTTATTTAACCCAAAGCCTCATGTCTGGTCTCCTTGTTTCCAGAACGGGTCAGCAAAATGGATACTGTTCCTCTTCTCAGCCTTGGAATACATGTTTTTTTGGCAAGAGTAAGGCATGCTGATCATTAGTTAAATTACAAGTCATTAAAATAATGTAATTTAAAAGAATCTGTGTTTCAATAAATATGTAAGATTTTTCCAGTACAAAACTGATACATTTTAATATATTAGACCGAAAAAAAAGGGGTAACCACTGAACATGCTCACATCCTTTGACACTGGGAAGCATTATAAATATCATATCACCAACATTTTGCTGAAACCAACCATTTCTTTCTAAATAGATGTAATGGTGTTCAAAATACATGAAACATCAACTTTTGCTGAACCAAAGTTTTAAATCTAAGGAAACACATATTGAAACAAGGGTAGTTTTCCATTGGTTTATTTGAACAGGCTGATCCAACAGACCTTTCTGGACTGGTTTCACTTCCTCTGAGGATTCCAGCACAATAGGAGTGACTGTAGCACTCACCGCTGATGGTCAATTTATAGACACCAAGAGATCTTGTAGTTTTAAATATTGCCATAGTGCACCCATGGATTGCTGATAAGTGGACTCCAATATTGAAAATGGCATGAATTTTTATTCTATTAAGTCATGCCGTATTCACTAAAAGCCAGCATGGATTTCTCAGAAATAAGTCATGCCAGACAAATCTTATCTCTTTTTATGATAGGATTACAAGCTCAATAGACAAAGAGAATGCTGTAGATATAGCATATCTTTATTATTATTATTATTAGTAGTAGTAGTAGTAGTATCCCGCCTCTCCCAATGGATCAAGGCGGCATTACAACAGTATATAAGTACATTAAAAACACTAAAATGTAACCCATCCTCCCCACCCACCAACCCTTCTAACCCCCTAAAACACATTAACTATTAAAAACAAATTAAAAACAAAATTAAAAACAAGAGGACAATTGATGAGAGGCGGTGGAACACTAGTCTGGGAAGGCCTGTCGGAAGAGAACAGTCTTGACTGCTTTTTTAAAGCAGTCAAGACTGGTAATATGCCGGGTCTCTTCCGGCAGGCCATTCCATAACTTGGGAGCGACCGAAGAGAAGGTCCTCTGGGTAACCGCAGCCAACCTAGTTCTGACTGGCTGCAGTAAATTCTTCCCTGAGGGCCTTAGTGTGCGGGGCGGATTATATGGGAAAAGGCGATCCCGCAGGTAGGCTGGCCCCAAGCCATGAAGGGCTTTAAAGGTAAAAACCAACACCTTGTACTGTGCCCGGAAACTAATAGGCAGCCAGTGTAAAGACTTGAGAATTGGTGTTATGTGGTCACTTTTAGATGTTCCGGTGACCAACCTGGCCGCCATATTTGGAACTAATTGAAGTTTCCAGACTAAGCACATGGGTAGCCCTATGTAGAGCGCACTGCAGAAGTCAAGCCATGAAGTTACCAGCGCATGTACCACTGTTTTTAGGTGCTCCAGGTCCAGGAAGGGGCGCAGCTGGCGTATCAGCCAAAGCTGATAGCAGGTACTCCTGGCTGCCGCATCAATTTGGGCTGTCATCTGAAGCGGTGAATCCAAGAGCACCACCCAAGCTGCGGACACAGTCTTTCAGGGGAAGTGTGACCCCGTCTAGAACAGATTGACAAACCTCCATACCTGGGCTAGGGCCCTTAACAGTAAGTACCTCCGTCTTATCTGGATTCAGCTTCAGTCTGTTTTTCCTCATCCAGTCCATTACTGCTTCAAGGCATTCATTTAGAGGCGAGATGCCATCCTTCGTTGATACTATTGTCCGAGGCATGGAGAGATATATCTGGGTGTCATCAGCATACTGATAGCACCTTGCTCCATGCCTCCTGATGATCTCTCCCAGCGGTTTCATGTAGATGTTAAATAGCATTGGGGACATGACGGCGCCCTGAGGGACACCAGATTTAAGCTCTTGACCTCAGTAAGGCCTTTGACAAAGTTCCACATGACATTCTTGCAAAGAAGCTAGTAAAATGTGGACTGGACAGGGCCACTGTTAGGTGGATTTGTAATTGGTTGACCGACTGCACCCAAAAGGTGATCACCAATGGCTGCTTTTCATCCTGGAGAGAAGTGACTAGTGGGGTGCCACAGGATTCTGTCCTGGGCCCAGTGCTATTCAACATCTTCATCAATAATTTGGATGAAGGAGTGGAGGGCCTGCTGATCAAATTTGCAGATGATGCCAAACTGGGAGGGGTTGCTAACACACCAGAGGATAGGATCAAATTTCAAAATGACCTTGACAGATTGGAGAGCTGGGCTAAAGCTAACCAAATGAATTTCAACAGAAAGAAATGTAGGGTTCTGCACTTGGGCAGAAAAAATGAAAGTCACAAATATAGGATGGGGGATGTGTGGCTGGATAGCAGTACGTGTGAAAACGATCTAGGAGTCTTGGTAAATCACAAGCTGAACATGAATCAGCAGTGTGACGTGGCAGCCAAGAAAGCCAACGTGATTCTTGGTTGCATCAATAGGAGTATGGTGTCTAGATCGAGGGAGATAATGCATTCTGCATTGGTTAGACCTCATTTGGAATAGTGTGTCCAGTTCTGGGCACCTCAATTCAAGAAGGATGTCGACAAGCTGGAACATGTCCAGAGGAGGACGACTAAAATGGTGAAGGGTCTGGAAGCCATGCCCTATGAAGATCACCTTAGGGAGCTGGGTATGTTTAGTCTGCAGAAGAGAAGGTTAAGAGGGGACATGATAGCCATGTTTAAATATTTGAAGGGATGTCATGTTGAGGAGGGAGCAGGCTTGTTCTCTACTGCTCCAGAGACTAGGACAAGGAGCAATGGATTCAAGCTGTAGAAAAAGAGATTCCATTTGAACCTCAGGAAGAACTTCCTGACGGTCAGAGCTGTCCAGCAGTGGAATATGCTGCCTCGGAGTGTGGTTGAGTCTCCTTCTTTGGAGGTTTTTAAGCAGAGGCTGGATGGCCATCTGTTGGGAATGCTTTGATGGGTGTTCCTGCATCGCAGGGGGTTGGACTCGATGACCCCTGGTGTCTCTTCCAACTCTATGATTCTATGATTCTGTGTGTAAATCCCAGTCAACTCATTTCTTCTGTAATAAAGATTATTTTACAATCTTCAATTTAGGATTATCCCATAGAATCAAGTTAACATGATCGCATGGGCCAGATAGTATTTGACCAAAAATTGAACATCAAGTCAGCCTGGTAGGAGAAGTATAGAAACTTCACTGGAAAATAGCTTGACTGCTATAGTTCTACTGGTAGTGGAAAGAGCTGAATTCTAGTCATCATTCTACCACTACTAAAATGCTATCACCAGGACAGTGTTTAGTGCGTTTATCTTTGTTAACAACCTTTTCAGTAATACTTAAAAAAAATCCATTAAAAATACATTCCAGAAACCTCTGAAATGTGGAGGGCTGTGGGTATATTGACATTTTTGGAAACCTGTAATGGCCTCAGAGCAGAAAGTTAGCTTCCAGAGCCAAAGTTGCTCATCTCAGTATTATAACTATTATATATTGCTGAGTGATACATGCTTTTGCTTTGTACGATTTCTATAATATAGAGGCAAGTGACACTGACTGATTGTCCATTCCCAAGAACTGAGGAATAAGCCCAGATTCTATTTCTATTATCTCATAATGTGAAATTCCACAATTTTATTGTGTCCATTCCATAAGGAACACATTGATGAAGGATTCAAGTAGGAGTTCTTCATTCACACACCACAGCTGGTAACAAGGCAGCAAGGATGCATTAAAATTATATTTCAAACTCAGCACAAAAAATGGGAACCAAATTACTTTTATTAATATAATACACAATGTTTCCCAGTTAACTCATTTTGAGGCATTTTGTCATTTCAGTTTTTATGCCTATGTCTAATCAATTCCAAGGATTTTTTTTCTAAGTTATGTAAAGTACTGAAAAAAATAAAAAGGAACATAAGAAATACAATGAGTTGTGTTACAGAGTATTTTTTATATGCAGTAATGTTTAAACCAATGACAACAAATTCCTTTTCAAATACTATAACAAACACTGTAACTATAACCAATTAGAACAAATTACTTTCTAAAATAACTTTCCAAGCTTTGAAGCGAGGAGGAGAGAGAGAGAGAGAAAGAGAGAGAGAACTTGGGGGAACAACTTCTGTATTGAATAGCTGATGAACAAAAGCTTCCGGAATATTGGAACAGCATATCTGCCAGATATTCTGGAGAAACATTTCTGAAATGTTTGACTCTTCTCTTTTTATTTTTGGAGGGACGTGTGAAACAATAATATGAACAAGCCGTATTCTTCCCTATGGGGAAGCCCCTCTTCCTTTTTCTGTATCTCTTTTCTTTTTTTCTTTCTCCTTCTTCTGTTACCTATATTTCTTTTCCTTTTTTCCTTTTTGGGGTCAATATTCTGAGTATTACTAAGTGTATGTATGTATGTAAGTGTAAGTATGTATGTATATATTATGTTTGTACAAAGATATGTGTTATGTACTCTGTAGTTCCAGTTTGTGCAGTTTAACCTATTTTCACAATAAAAATATACAAAAATATTTTTGGTTGTTATGTATTTCAGTGCTTAATTTCAAAGTTCCAAACAGAAAGTTTACTAGATGCAAAAAGAGGAGGGAGCCAAAATTCACTGGGAAATTATGGTAGGTACTTCAAAATTTGACAGACTGAAAGGGTTAACGTGCAGAAGTTGTTGCTTAGGTAGAAAAATAGAGAAAAATAAGCCAAGCAGATGCACTCTTTATCTTATCAGGTCCAGGTATGCGGCTCAGCTATGCTTGACATATGGGGAATTTGGGAGTCGACACAACCCAGGGAGAATACTCCTCGTACAGGGATACATCATCTTGAAACGGTAAAGGGGGCTTTGTAATTTGTAAACGTTTCACATATGGTAATCATTTCCTGTACCTGGCTTTTGAGAAAGTATAAATGCATGTTGAAATCTGGATTCGGGGCTCTCAGTCTTTTGGAAGCTCATTCCACTGAGATCCCTGCGCAGTAAAATAAACTTTTTGCTTTCTAATCTGATGGTCTCTGTTCCTTGACAGGCTACTTAAAGGTTTGTTTTTGTTATTGTTTATATTCTGGTACTGGATTTCAAGCTGAAATTCCAAATTGGTGGCAGTGGAAAGGGACTTGGTAAACGCCAAAAGGGTGCAGCAGCAACAACAAATCGTGATGATACCTCGAAATCTGAATTTGGTTTTTGACTTTTGCTCAAATTGCACAGTGCAGGGGATGGGGTGCATGGTAGCTACAGCTTCTTGCCAACTCTTCTGGAAATTCCAGATCCTCTGTGCTCTGCAATTTGAGCAACAACCAAAACCAAACTCAGATTTGTTTTGTATGTTTAAGAGATGCATAGTATAATAGCTAGACATTTACTAGTTAATCATGAAAGTTCTAGCAGCATCAGCATCACAATAAGGATGATGCAGCTTTCAGTAGCCTCAGTTTCTCTAGAGGGCTGCACAAGGTCAGATCACCCTGTTGAGGAAGATAGGAATGTTTTTGTGTTAGAATGACCAGAAAACTCTTCTTTGTTAGAAAGCGTGATCTTCTTCTCCTTTGTTTGTGAAAGTGTCAGCACTTTTCAGAACAAGTGAGAGATGATATATAAAAGATCAGGGAAAGCAGACCAGTGTCATGGACCTCAGGGGGGTACCTCTGGCTATGTTCCAGCCCAAGAATCCAGTCTATTGGGGTGGTGTGTAGTTCATTGTGTGGACCCCAGTGAACATCAGCTACGAGGAAGAAGATCTGAAGAGATGTGAGCTAACTTTCCATTTGCTCTAGATTTTATTGCTGCAGTGCCCTTAACAGCTCTGTGTAATCAATGCCATCCTTTTTGATGCACCTATGACTATTTCTTTTTAACAGAACTTTGAGCCTTAGTTGGCCTGAAAATTGAGGGTCATGGCCCTGGAATTGTTACACAGTGACCTGTTTGGGGCTTTGTTTCCTGTTCTTGTTGTTGTTGCTGTTTACCATTTCCTAATGCCCAAATTGCTTAAAAGTAAAAGAAGAAACCCTGGCATAGCTTCTCAGTAAGCACCTTACAAAGAGGCTAGAAAAACAGAAGAAAACCTTCTGAAATACTGCCTCTAAATTTCATGAGGTAGGAAAACAAAAGGCAGAAAAATAAAAGACATTGCTGCCAAGGTTCCTGAGATATAAAGAAGTTGGGAAAATGGGACAAGGATCTTTAAGCTACTGCGGTTAAGATTTCTTAGATTAAAAAGGCAGGAGTAGAAAAGCAGATGTCCTCACAAACTCCTTTGAAATATTAGGCAGAAACTTGAACAATGCCCAAGTACAGCTAGTTATTAAATGTTTGGATATTTTAAGTCTAAATCTTAACGGTCCAATATTAAAACAGACAATTTAAAGCAGAGAATGAAATCCTACACGTGTTCTTGAAGTAGCAATCCAGCCGAATTCAATGTGGGTTACCCCTAGCTAAGTACACATAAGCTTTCAATCATGGCATGTAACTACTAACCCACGGTGTGGGGGAAGAATAGGAAGACAATCAAATGAGAAGGAAACTGAAGCCAGAGCAACAAATTCATATGTTTGCTTGCAAGATTGTTTATGATTAGGTTCCAGGTTTCAAAGCCGGCATAATTGTAATGGCTGCATTTACCTTAAGTATAAAAGTGGAAAGTTTACTTTTCATTGGTCCTAATGTTGTAATGCAGAGCTTCAAATGAAAACATGATCTCTCTTATGTAGCACAACATGAAATTTATGTATGATGGAGACATGTGTATACATTATCTTAGATATGTATTAGATGTAAATTCAAATGAAAAAAGTTATAAAATCATATATATGTCTATTGCTTTCTATGCAACATATTTGGAATGTTTCCAACTGCAATAAAGGTGTGTCAAAGTGTAGAAACACCTCCTGTTCTACAACTTTTCACTCATACATGATGGCATCATAATCTGATTAAGAAATACTGGAAAGAAATCAGTAGTGGTACCAAAGAAGTCACTGTTTTTCAGCTACTAAAGACTAATTTGCCATGTGAAAGGGCCTCTAGAGCATTGCACGATTGCGAGGAGCATTTCAGATGATGTCCTCACAGTCGCGCAATGCTGCCGAGGTCAGCAGGCACCGATCACGCACTATTTTATTTTGGCTCGTAGCCAAAAATGGTGCATGATCGCGCATCGCTCCGGGGCCCCACACACACTTACTGTGCATTTGGAGGCTCCGGAGATGTGGCCCTCATGCTTCCTCCCCCAGCGCAGCCTAGGAAAATGCCCGGCTGCATTGCGGAAGGAAGAGGCGGAGCCCTCATGCAGGCAGCAGTTGTGGAGCTGAAGCAGAGGGGACACGAGAGCCTTATGGAAGAGGCTGTTTGCATGATCCCCACGCAAACACGCCAGAAAGAGGTAAGGTGTGGAAAGGGCCTAAGTAAGGAGCTTCAAGCATACTTCCTCTCTGGACAAGCTTTGTGTCATGTATCTATTTGGCACTGCCCTTCCTTTGGCTCAAGAGGCATCTGGTTCTGGAAGGCATAGACTAAAAGGCTGCCAGGAACCGGATTAAAAGCTCTGGAATGCCACATGAGTGTAGGAGTCCTAGTCTGTATGTGTGTCTGCCTTGATTAGCTGAAAAGGAGTTGTTTCCTGTGGCCAGGAAAACATGCAAATACCTGCCTGATTGCCTCACAACCACCCACTTAATTAACCCACATACATGTCTTTCAACTGGCCAGTGAAACAACTTCATAAGAAATTTGGTTCAACTTTGAAATATCAGTTCAGCCACAGCAAGCACTACCTGAACATCTTTCATGTTATCTCCCTATTGAATTATTCATATTCAGATTGCTCTGGATGGTCACCTAGATCAGTGCTACTGAAAGTGGTGGTCCCTGGACTGCTGCTACTCCCTAAGCCATTGGCTGCTGGTCCAGGGCAAGTTTCAAGAAAAGAAAGAAAGAAAGAAAGAAAGAAAGAAAGAAAGAAAGACAGACAGACAGACCATTGTAACCAATGGGAACAAATTTAGTGCCAGTTCCTGACACACTGTAATAGCAATAGTAGTAGTAGTAATAACAACAGCAGCAGCAGCAGAAGCAGCAAGTTTTCCCACATGGGTCACCCTGACAAGTACTGACAACGAAGAAAATTAATCAACAGGCAAAGGGCCCCACCAGAGTCAAACTTCTGTCTTCTTTGTTTTGACCCATCCTAGGTCCAGCTTTTTGAGCTGGTGAGTTGTTTGTACTGTTTATTCTGAACCCTACAGCTGCCTTGAAGTTAGGATATGGAGGCACTTTTTGCAATGGTTTTTTTTAAATTGCACTGTCCATGTACTTCATGCCGAGTAGTTGTCAAACCTGAGTTATAGCATGTGAATAAATATCCATATGAAGCCTGAGGCATAATTACAGTTCAATGCTACACACTCCTAGTCAGAAGTAAGCCCCACTGAATTTAATGGGTCTTATGCCCAGATAAGAGTCTTTTAAAGTTTCTTCAAATGAAGCATGTAAACACTGTACTTTTTTGCGCTGACAATTAAACAAGCAATATTTGAGAATGTCACATTTTAAATCAATGCTCCCGGTGTAATGCCTCTAGCACCCCCAAAAACCATGTCCTGAGGAACCTAATTATTTTATATCAAACATAGTGAGCCATAGAGATATACTGGAAGGACATGTAAGCAGGATAGCTATGAGATCAAAAGAGTAGCTGTTTTCTGTCACATCCTGGGGTTATCTGGCAAATGGCTCACAGCCTATTGGAATGGAGTTTCAACAGTGATCAGGAAACAATTACTCTCTGAGAAAATAAACAATGCAAAACAGCCTGGAATGTGACTCTTTGAGGCATGCATCTCCAGAGAGATACTTATCTTGCAGGAAACTACAAGAATGTTTGGTTGTATTTTCTTTGAACTACAAAGTTGAAATCCATCTTAATAAAAAGATGCAACTATCTGGTTTCACAGGATATTGTCCAGCTATAACTAGGCCCTTCTCCTTCTCCTTTTGGGAGTTTTGATAGATTCTTTTGGAGAAGTTTGAGAGTTTGTAGTTTTGAGAGCTTAGAGTGAGGAGTTCTCTCAGACCTGCAACAATGAAGCTGTTAAGCTCCCCTCAGCCCCTAAAGGCGTGGCTAAGATTGTTTTGTCTCCCAGCTGAAGACTTCTGGATTGGTATAGTATTGAATCAAACCCTTTATGTCTCTCTCTCTCTCTTAATTTTCATCTCTTTCTAACTTTCTATAGTCTTGTACGCTTGTTGGAGTGTGTGTGAAGCTGAGTGATTGTATGAACTTTAAATTTCTATAGTCTTGTATGTTTGTTGAAGTGAGTGCAGCTGAGTGATTGTAGGGACTTTACATCTATGTCAATAAAATACTTACATTTGAACAATTTGTGTGATTTTTGACTGGGCCTGACCCCGTAAAAATTGGGTTAAAGATCCTAAATACCCTGTCCTCTTTGCGTAGCTAAAGCAGTGCAGAGCTAATTTTTCCCCACAAGAGACAATTTTGACAGCTTCTGGGAATCCTTTAAAGGAGTCTTAAGCAAACAGGGTAACACAGGCAATATATTACAATCAGAGAGGATGCAGGCAAGTTCTAAATTGAATAAAAATTCTATGAGCAAAAGGCTTGCAGGCCAGTCGTTGTTTATAGCAACTTTTCCAGAAATCTGTGCAGAATTTTGAATCTCTCAAAGAAGGCTCCATATAACATACTGGGACAAAATTTGTTGGATTCATTCCAATTGCCAGGACTGAACAATTGCAAAATACTGGCTTATATTCATAGTTACAAGTAACATAAGCTAGTTCTTTTAAAATGAGGTAGCCAGTAGAAATATATTAAGAAATAAATTAAACATAGCACTCTGTGCATTCATCTACCAATCATCTACCTTTGGCTTATTTCTTCAGGTGTCCTTTTCTTTCTATAGCTCTTTGCAAAGCCTGGAAGATCAAGTATCTATTATTCTCAACATTGTAGCTAGTCAATTCCACCAGTTTGTCAAAATCCTCTTCTGTGTATTTAAAGTTTTCCAGTCCATACGGAGACTGGGGACTGGTCACATCAACTTGGCCTTGCTTCATTTCAGAGGGACTGCGCTGCACACCTGAGAAACAAGGTGGTTAAACTGTCACATTTTTGGAAGCACTTGAGCCCAAAGGTCAGCTCTGCCCACAAATATTGTCCTCCTTGTCGCAAATGCTGGTTAGTGCGAGTTTTTGAAATGAGATCAAAGAAATATGCAAACTTAGATGCCTAGGGGTCATGGGCTGTATCTTTGTACTCCCTATGTAAATATAGCTATTTAACCATTCCAGCAGATTACCAAAATTTCCTTTTGTCTTATGTGGTTAATATTACTTTATCCATGTAGGGAGAAAATTTCCACCAATGTTTCTCCACATGGAATGGAGTCCACAAAGTTCAATATTTTGGATGTGACTACCATGCCATGTCGTAAAAATTAGACATCTAGACATCAGTATAGATCAGTGGTTCTCAACCTTGTGGTCCTCTAGATGCTTTAGACTTGGGCCCTTTTTGCAGCGCCAGCGCTTGCGCAAGGGAGAAGAGCGGCTCGCGCAACAACCCTCTCCCGAAATGCCGCCGCTTCCGCCTCCTCCCTACCGCACCTGGCGTCTTCTTCCACGACAGGCGCTCTTCAGCCACGCCCCCAGCTTCCACAGCGCTCCCTGGGAGCTGTAGGCGGCGCTGGGGGCGGAAGCGGGGAGGAAGCGTGAGAGGCCCGCCTGCGACGGCGCTCCGCACTCCGGTAAGTGCGAGACGCCGCCAGGAGCATTGCGCAAGCACCGTTTATTTTCAGCTGCAAGCTGAAAATAAAAAAATATGCACGAGCGCAGCTTCAGCCCCGTGAGCGCCACGGAAGTGGGAGTGCGTCGTGCAGAGTGACGCTCCCACTCCCGCGAGGCACACGGGGCTATTTCGCGAGAGGAAGCCCGTGCAAAAAGGGTCTTGGTGTCCCAGAATTCCTGCCTATTGGTTATATTGGTTTAGGTTTCTGGGAGCTGAAGCCCAAAACATTTGGAGGACCAAAGCTTGAGAACCACTGGTATAGATCATAAAATTAGTATTGATTATAAATTTCCACTCTAAGCTAATATAAATAGAAGATACTTGAGCAAACATTCAAATATCTTCTACTTATGTTTGCTTAGAGTGGAATTTTATACAGATAATTATTCTATACAGAAATCAGACTAGCCAGAAATTTTCTGATTCATATTCTAGCTAAATGCAGGACTTCTGCCTTTCTGAGATGTTCCCATGTCTAACTCTTCGGTTTTCAATGCATAACGGATAAGTTATACAAATAATAGAAACTGAGTAATGCAAGAATTCTATTATGAGGTTGTGAATTTTCACAGCACAGACCTATACATATCTATGCAGATGTCCATTCTACAAAGTTCAATGGGCCTTAGGCCATTTCCACACTACACTGTTACTGTGCTATTATTCCATTTTCAACATCCACTTCCCAATATCCTGGGCTTTGCAGTTTAGGGAGGGGCATTTAGAATTCTCAGTCAGAGAGCTCTTTCGCCTACAAACCCCAGAATTCCAAAAGATGCTGAAAGTGGAACAATAGCACTATAATAGTGTAGTGCAGCAATGGCCTTACTTCCAGCTACATATATACAATGGTAGTCTTACAGATCTTACGGATCAATTTTGCAAGTCTGTTGAGTGTGTGTGTGTGTGTGTGTGTGTGTGTGTAAAGAAGCCATGGAGAAGAAATTGCTATCACTGAGGCCCTGTTGTCTTGTGCCCGTTAGGGACAATTCAGAATGCTGGATATGGTCTGTAAAGCCCCATATACCGGTAGCTTGAATCCAAACTATCTAAAAGGCTGTATCTCCCTATATGACCCTGCCCAACTTCTGTGATCATGGAAGAGGGAGTTATCTCGGTGCTACTCCATCTCTGTGCTTGTGAAGACACAGGAGAGAGCATTTTCAGTGGCTGCTCCAATGGGAGACTAGGTTGGATCCCTTTCTGGTCTCTTTTCTTTGATGAACAAAGACCTTTTTATTTAAACAGGTCTTCAGTTTTTAACTGGTTGTGCAGTGGGGATTTTCATGGAGTATGTTGGACTTCTCTTTTTAGTATGTTTTAAATATGTTTTAAACGGTTTTAAGAGCTTAGAATGGTGTAGTGATTTGAGTGTTAGACTAGAACACCAAAAGACCAGAGTTCATGTCTCCCCTCGGCCATGAAAAACCAATGCTGACCTTGAGTAAGTCACATTGTCTCAGCCTCAGAGTCAATGGCAAACCTTCCGTGAACAAATCTTGTCAAGAAAATCCTGCAATAGCTTTGTCTTAGGTTCATCATAAATTGGAAATGACTTGAGGGCATACAACAACAACAACAACAAAATGTTTTTAAAATTAATTTTTAACGGGATTTTCTATTCAACCTCTTTAAAAAGCATTGGTGTTTTGTATTGTTTTGATTGTATTTTGTTTTATCTTATACTGTAAGCTGCTTTGGGTCCTATATTGAGAGAAAAGTGGAATAATTAATTAAATAAGTAGATGATAGGGATATATAAAGAATCTGCCATGGTGGAAGTTTATTTATGTATTTTGCTTGGCTCATCCTTCTTGGACTGTCTGCAAAATGGACACAATTTAGATTGCAGGATCCCACAGTCATATACGTATTTGAGAAGTAAATATAGAAAAATATACACTTTTCACATCTGTACAAAACATTGATTAGCCACTCTTCAGTCAATGTGGGGTATGCTTTCAAGCAATGCATTCTATTTTTTGGGTAAAAAATATGTGTGCTTTCAAGTCATTTCCAACATATGGCAACCATAAGGCAAACCTATAGCAGGGTGTTCTTGGCAAGATTCATTCAGACAGGATTTGCCTTTGCCTTCCCCTGAGCCTGAGAGAGTATGACTTGCCCAAAGTCACCCAGGGGTTTCCATGGCTGAACAGGGATTCAAACCCTGGTCTCCAGAATTGTAGTCAACTGTAGTTCAAGCTTACACCACACTAAGCAAAAAGAGAACAAAACAAGAGCAAGTAATAGATATATTCCATTTTGTAAAAAAGCAAAAAAGACAACAACACAAATAACAAAACCAAGTACAGATTGTTATGGAAGTAGGAAGAGTAGGCATCTGAAGATGTATATTTCATACCCCGGAATATTCCTCATTCTAGGCAGGGAAAGAAGACAGGAACAAATTTACATGTCTAGTCCTCACTTCAACCTTATTTTAAAAGCCTTCCACTAATACCATCCCTCTCAACGACAGTGGCTTCAGGGCCATTCAGTCTTTCCGGGGCATGGTTACGGGCCTTGGATGCCTCGGCCAACATGGCTCCAGAATACATGCCCCCATTTTTGGTTCATGTACAGCAAAAAAATAAATGCCCTGGGGTTTGCAGTTTAGGAAGGGGCATTTAGAATTCTCAGCCAGAGATCTCTTTCACCTCAGTAAACTACAAATCAGTAAACTACAGTAAACTACAAACCATCAGTAAACTACAAACCATTCTACAAAGTGGAATAATAACAGTATAACAGTGTAGTGTAGAATGGCCTAACAGCGCTTCCTATGAGAGAGTACTTTTTCATTCAGATTAAGAAAAAAAAAGAATTGCTGTGACCATGAATGCAGCTTCATTTGTGATAACTTACCTGGTGCTTTGTATTTTTTGAAGGTGTCATTTATTAGAGGGAAAAAAACCACAATAGGAGCTTTTGAGTCCTTGGGATCTTCAAAGACATAGCACTCCTTCAAATCCTCATCCTTAATATGACTCAGATCTACTTTAGGAAAAGGGATGCCTTGCTTTGAGAAGTATCTGGAAGCTTCATCCAAAGTCTGGATTATTGTGAGACAAAGCAGATACAAAAAAAAAAAAATCTCTTGTTATAATTTCTATCTTTAAAAAGATAGAAAAGTGTGATTTTAAAAAGTGTGATTTTACTGTACAGTTCTAACTACTAATGAACATCAGCTACTAAGAAAGGGCTTCATAGATCTACGACAGGTATGTACACCTATTGTTTGCGTGCAAATGGCATGCTGTGCATTTTTTGTGTGCACCTCTGTGAGTAGGTAAGTTATGGAAGCCTGGAGGATGTAGCTGTATGGAGCCTATGAAAATCCTCCATGGAAAAGTACTGTAGCTGCACCGAGGAATGGATTGTGCCCCTTAAGTGTTTACATGCTACATTAAAGAGCTTTACATATCTTATCTAAATAAACCTACCAAAATCCTGAAGATAAACAAATATCCTCATTTGACATGTGGGGAGCTAGAGTGAAGCAAAAAGCTGCTTTCCTTAGGCCACTTAGTAAATTCACGTTAACTGCAAGATCTAAAATATGGACCTCCTGTTTTGTAACTCACTTTCTCTTCTATTAGTTATAGATTGGTTGATAAGAATGCCTGACTTTGAGGCTACTTCCACACTGGACTGTTATAGTGCTATTATTCCACTTTCAACATCCTATGGAATCCTGGGGTTTGCAGTTTAGGGAGGGGTCCCTAAGGTTCCTCTGAGGCCCCTCCCTAAACTGCAAACCCCAGGATTCCATAGGATGTTGAAAGTGGAATAATAGCACTACAACAATCCAGTGCAGAAATGGCCTAATTGTTTCATAGTTTAAATTTGTTTTGAGTGATGATAAGTGACCTCTGAACTCTACTTTTTGGTGGAATGGCAGGATAAAAGGAGAGGAGAAGAGACTGCAGATCAGGATCATTTTTGCTACAGATCAGGATCACATGTGGAAAAGCACATTGTGCTTCTCAGCTCCTCATTTCTTTACTGGCACTGGGGTAAACACTCTTCATAAAATAGGCACAACCTCCAATTTTGGAATGTTAATTCAAAAAGCCTAATTTGTTAAGATTTTAGTAGGTCCAACCCCCTAATTTGGTTTATGTTATAATTCATGAGAAATATTTTAACATATTACATTAATTGTAAGTTAAACATTAAGCTATTGGTATTACAAAGAAATCCTAAGTGTAGATGGCATATGCCACAGTGGTTGACACTGTCACCCACTAATGGCACAATCTGTTTAACCTTTTCATTTGAATCTTTTTGTATTTTTTTCTCCTTGGATACCATGCTTTAGGATGTCCTTGCACATCCTAGTTACTTCCAGATCCTTAGGCTCCAAAGCCCACAAGCCCACACAGTTCAATGGCAGGCTGGGAGTGATGGGAGTTGTTGCCCAACACATCTGGAAAATGTCAGGTCAGGGAAAGACAACCTAAAGCATCATATCTTACAACCTATCGATCATTATTTCCAGCCATCTGTTAAAATTGTCAGTGTGCTTGAAATAATTTTTTGATCTGCATCACCTGTAAATTCTGATTGAAGTGATATTTAGCCCTTGTTGGGCTGAAAGTTAATTAATTATGCAAAAGATAATTCATTTTTTCCAAGTTCTGCACATTCCATGTGGCAAAGCTATGTTACACTGCAGTGTGGGGTAGCTGCCATGCCAAAACAAAATATTTCAAGTACTGTTCAAGTGATATTTATAACCCAAGAACGTGTAAATTAGCCCTTTGTAATTTTTTCCCCAGAAGCTGTAAATGCACAAACATGAAACAATGAATGAAAAGCCACAACATCCAAGTGCAGATAATCTCACTTTTGTTTGTGACCCAGAAGAATAGTTTAAATGTATGATAACATCCACTTTTCTCTCTGGCCTCAAGAGTGGAGGGTAGCTGATGTCTGAAAAGACCGAGGTATCTACTAGGGTTAGATATTCTGATGTTGCCGTCAGCTGGTTTGGAAAAGTGTCCAGTATAGTATCTAAAAAGCAAAACTCTTGTTAGCAGTCAGAAGTTACAAAAAATATTCTGTCAATTTGATCAGTATAACTTTATATATATTGCACATACACTGAACCCCCACAAGTGTGAGTCTCTGGGCCAGTTACAATACAATAGGTTTATTGTCAAGCTAGAAATGAGCCTTGGCTCACCATGCCTCTCCTCTGCCCCTTGACCTCACAATAATTAATGCTGTCCTTAACTTATCAATATAATTGCATTGCTATCAGGGATGTAATTCTTCACTAAGTTTCTTCTCAATGGCTACAATGAGTAATTTCAGCAGTTTTCATCCCACTATGAGTAAGTCTTCAAAAACCACCCATGCAGTTTTCAGAGGTTATTCACAATTCAGGACTTACTTTGTGCAAAATTCACATTTGATTATTTTGCACAGAAAACAAATCTTCTGCATAAGGAGCACAATTTTTTGTGTATAAAATATTTCCATGCAGGAATATTAATTCCTGAACAGAAGATGCTGATTTCTGGGCAGATCAATTTTCTGTGCAAATCAACCATGTGCAAATTTTGTACAGTATAAGTCCAAAACCACATCATACCAGGATTCTTCTCAGCAGGGTTTGTCAACACTTGAAAAATATGAATTTTCAAACATTGTCTGAATATTTTGAATATTTTTTCCAGCCCTAACTGCTATAACCTTTCTGTAGAAGGGGTGTGCTTATCACTTTGTCAGTGCAGAGACACAAAATATGATGCTATATTATAATGACACAAAAGGCACTGGGGGAAACATATAGACTTCATTTCTAGCAAGACATGTAAGGGCTTAGGGTGGTGGTAGTTAGTAGTAGCAAGCTTCCTTCCATTGTCAGGAGGACTCTGTTTGAACCTGATGCTCAAAGGCGAGCAGGAGATAGTAATAACAGCAGCATCATGACAGAGGCAGTCCTTGAGATGGGAAACAGAAAGTCTTGCTCACAACAGGGAGGGCACAGCATTGCTTGAGACAGCTTTGAAATGGGACCAAATTCCAGGATTGCTAACTATTTTCACTGTAAGTAGCAAATGAGCAGGGGTAAATTTCTGAGGCATTAAAAGAGTCCCAGCAGAGAATGGGACTTCCTGATTTAAGGTTATACTTCAGAGCCAGTTGTCTTTGTTGGGTAACAGATTGGATAAAATTAGAGAATACCAGGTTATTAAAAATTGAGGGAGATGATCTCTTCTATGGTTGGCACGCCTATTTGTGGTACGACAAAATAAAGGTGAACAGGGAATTTAACAATCATTTTTTGAGGAAACCATTGCTGAAGACTTGGTTACAATATCGAGATAGATTATATGATAAAATACCACAATGGGTGTCAACACACAAGGCCTTTTACAGAAGAGAGAAACCACATTTAGATAGATGGTTAAAATATAAAGATCTAATAAAGATATATGGGGAAAGTGTGATTTGGAAAAGTAAAGAGGAATTGGCTGATTTAGGTATAACATCTTATTGGTTACTACAAAGACAACTGGAAGAGAGGTTTAAAATGGATAAGAAATTGATTGGGATTGAAGTGAGAGAGAAAGAATTTGATAAATTTCTTAAACCAGGGGTAGATCATTTGATAGGGAAAATATACAAAATGTTGTTGAATTGGCAGATGGAGGAGGAGATAGTGAAAGAGAATATGATAAAATGGGCAAGAAATCTGGGACGTCCCATTCCCCTGCAGAATTGGGAAAATTCTTGGAAGGAGGTAAAGAAATACTGTTTTGCTACGAGTATGAAAGAAAATTACTACAAGATGTTCTTCCGATGGTATTGTACACCGGTGCAAATATCGAAGATGAGTAAGAATGGTAAAGATACCTGTTGGAAGTGTCCTGAGAAAGGATCTTTTTTCCATCTTTGGTGGTCGTGTATAAAAGCAAAAGCTTTTTGGAAAAGTATACATGAGTGTATTGAAAAGGCATTACATGTAAATTTTCCTATGATCCCGGAGATATACTTATTAAATATAATTGAAGACAAATATTTTAAGAAAAGTCTAGAGAAAAAAATGTTGATATATATGGTGACAGCAGCTAGATTGGTCTATGCCCGATTCTGGAAGTCTAAAGAAACACCTAGAATAGATGATTGGTTGTGGAAATTATTCGAACTATGGGAAATGGATGAATTGACTTCTAGAATTAGGGACAGACCAAGAAAGCAAATAGAGGAGGAGTGGAGTCTAGTGAAACCCCTCTGGGAAAACCGTTGGGGTGAAAGGAGTTAAATATAGGTTTGTAAAATACGAGATTCGGAAAATGACAATGTAAATAAATAATATAACTGTATAATAGAGACAGTGGTATGTAACAAGGTATATTAAGATGAGTTGGCGGTTTATAAGTAAGTTGGATTGGTTCACAAATAATGGGAAGATAAATAAGGGAAGGTGGATATGTGTTTGTAAAAAAATTGTGAAAGAATGTTTTGTTTGGAAAGATTGTAAAGGAGATAACATTAAAAAATAATGTGTGTTTTATGTTTATTGTATATTTTTTATTTTGTTGAAATAAAAAAATAATAATAAAAAAAAAAGTCCCAGCAGCAAGAGCAAGAGCTGAAGGGCAGGACCAAAGAGTGCAGAGCAGCTCCACCCTTCCCCAAAAAGCTCAGGCAGGCAACCATAGAAGATATTGTGTGGAGGATGAGACAGAAATTTCTGGAACCTCCCTAGACCAGAACCACAGTGGTGAAATGATGCCATTGGATGACTAGATATCTTTATTATACCATTTAGTGTGGTATGTCAACTCTAAACCTGCAGGCATGTGCTTTAGGGATTTAGCTGATGCCTTAAAAGTAGAGAGTTTGTGCCAAATGGTTAGATTTATTTAGCTGCCTGCTATTCTGCCCAGTTCCACCTCTTAACTTGCCTGCTTGTTTGTTTTGGTAAAGCACAACTGCCTGCTTAGACCCCATCCAGTCCCCACCAAGCTGCCTTTCCATGAAATAATTTAACTTTTCTTATTATATTTGGTCTATGCTGCAGTGTAGTACTTCAGCTCTGAATCTTTGAGATGTTCTTTGGGATTCTAGCATAATGTCGCCAGGTAAGAAGACTATGCCAGCCTACAAAAGATGTTTTTGATTTTGCTACTGCTAAAGTGTAAAGATATATCATTGAATACTAAAGTTTGGAGTGTTCATGCCATTGTATTTTCCACTTCAGTGAAGAAAGCTAATACAAAGAAAATCAATTCATTTGAAATGTGGTGCCGGAGAAGAGCTCTACATATACCCTGGACTGCTAAAAAGACAAATAAATGGGTCCTGGAGAGAGAAAAACAAGCCTGAACTCTTCCTAGAAACCAAGATGACTGAATTTAAGACTGCTGTACTTTAGCCATATCATGACAAGACCTGACTCACTAGAAAAGACAATAATGCTTGGGAAGTTAGAAGGCAGTGGGGCAAGAGGAAGACCACATTACAGATGGATAGACTCAATCAAGGAAGGCACATCCCTAAATCTGCAAGACCTGAGCAGGGCAACTGATGATAGAATGGCTTCGCAGGACCTCATCCATAGGGTTGCCATAAGTTGAGATTGACTTGAGACAGTTAACAACAATAACCTGCTGCTCTACTCCACCTCTGAGCCCATTATTGGTCGGCACTGCAGTTTGTCTGACCAGGGGCCATTGTGCTGTCTTTCAGTGAAATATATTAATCTACCCTGACTCTATAGCTTTAACTGGTTTTTCTTTGATGCAGTTCTTTAACTGCAAAGCTTGAAGAGGCTTTAAGGCAGGGATGGGCTCAGGTAGAGTCTCAGAAGGCCATATTCAGACCTGCCTGCTGGATGCATCATTGCTATATGCAGCAACCAGAAATGTCATTGTTACAAGTCAGAGGTTACTTCTAATCATTTTTAGAAGCTACCATAGGAGGTTTCTAGGTGTGGAAATAGCATTTATGGGTAAAAACACATTCCCTATTTCAGACATTTAAAAAACGGACGGGGAGATCTGTGGAATTTGAAGGGGTAATGTTTGCACAAGACTTTCTCCCTTTAACGATACATGTGCTCCACAAGCTACAGAATACCCACTCCTGGTCTAAGTGTGTAGAAAGGTACTTCCATTATTAGAGGAGCAATCCCAGGATAAATGCAACATAAAGTTATAGCTAGGTTACATTGTAGCATAGTGTCATGAAATGAACAACATGAACTACATGAATTCCGATTGGCAGGATTCATTCTCACAAAAATGAAACAAGAAAACAAACACTAATGGTGTTAAGCAGGAGCAAAGTGTGTGTGTGTGAGAGAGAGAGAGAGAGAGTGTAGCAACTTTGGCAGACATGAAAACAGTAGCACTGGGGAAGTTTTAAGTTTCCTGAAAATGAAAAGAAGCATTGGGACAATGCTGGGACAACATTCAACTTAGTTCTACATATAATATCTATAACTGTCATATCTTGAAATTTCTCAAACAATAGCATGTTTATGAAAACTGTAACTCAAAGAAGATTACAATATTGGAGACAAAGAACTGTTCAGAAGAAAGAATAAGATGCAACAGCTGTGTAAATGGCAAAAACAAACAAACAAACAAACAATTTTGGCTTTCTGAGCTGGGATGCAGATATTGAATGAACCCTACGTACCAGCAATAAAGAAACTTCAGCTTCACTATTGCTCTATGTATTAAAATTACTAATTTCAAATCCTAGTATTAGCTTTAGCAGCCTCTGCAAAAAAAAAGAAAGAAAAAAGAAAGAAAAGAAAAGACAATCCCTAGAATGATATTTCATTAATTAGCTGCAAATACCTGTATCTAGTTTTTAGTTTAAAATTCACCATATTTCATCCATAGTCAACTACAATACTGATCAATATCATTATCTATCTATTCAGACTTAGAAACCTTTTAAAAGCACCTTTCATGCCTAACAGTTACGAAAATTGTTTTATAACGATGCAAAATATCTTAATATTTTTGGATACTTACCTTTCCATATATAAAAGTTTTCAGTATCTAGATATTCATTGCTCAGCTGGAATCCCTTTAAGAAATTGTAGACTTCTGAAGTTGTTATGCGCTTTGTTATGATTTCACGAAGGATCGTAGGAAATTTAGGGGCAGGGATAACCAACTGAGTATGCAGTTCTTGTGGTCTTGATGGCTGTGAAGGCTGTTCCTCTACAGGTCATAAAAAATTATAAAGGTGAAGGTACTGAAGCAGCCATACATAGGAGAATCAAAAATATGCACTGATATATTTTACAGTAACAGATTTTTACATTTTGTATTGTAATATTGTATTTTTTTTTCAAACATATAAAACATGGAAGTTCTTTACAGGTACTCATTAATGTAAAAGAATAATTGTCTGACAGCCACATGCTCATTAAAATATCCGAATTCTCTTACACGTACCTATAAATCCACGAAAGTATGTAAATTCAGTCTGGCTACCATGATAGGATGAGGGCTCTTCCCCTCATGCACTATGGTGGATATGCTAGAAGCATCTGACAGGTATATACATACAGTAGCAAGCGCCAAGATAAAGAAATGTAAGCATTTCTGGAGTAAGATGAACTCGATTCTCTTGGGAATTCTGAGAGGCTGAAAAGGTTATTTCTGAATGGAATCCAATCAGTTTCATATATGAAACCTTTCATTCATCCATTGAATGGTCCAGTGAGGAGCAAGACTGTGTCTACTGGAAATGACTCCTAATGCATTGCATCTGTTGGCCATATTCCCCACAGGACCTATGCTTCCTGCTTCAATGACAAAGGAGTCCTACAAATATGTTTCTGTCTAAGAAACTACAGGGTAAACAGTGGGGTCTGCAGGGTAAACAGTGGGGCAGGTCATCTGGGAATGGGAGCTGAAGAAGACACCAAGCTGTGTTAAAGAAAACACCAATCAGAGCTCAATGTAGCTGTATTTCTGGAACATGTTATTCTAGAAAGCACTGTGTAGATAAATGCAGGCTACATTACTTTTTCCTCACAACACAGGATCAGATGTACTATTGATAGGTGTAGTAGGTTGGAGTTCCTTTCCCTTTTCCAACACACCTCTCATTGTTTAACTTATATCCCACCTTTCTCTTATAACTGAAGGCAGATCATTTATCATCCTTTACATTAGTGGAAACTGGATCACCCACACCATCCTCTGATACCTCTCCCATTCCCACGTTCATGCTATCATTACATAGAGAATCCACTGTTTCAGAAATCTCAAGGGATTTCTTCATACTACCTGCATCTTTTTGGAAATGGCTCTAACGCTGTGCTCTGCCTTTTCTGTTCTGAATCTCAAACAAGTTTTAGAAGACATTTTCCCCATTATGGTAGGTGGTAGCAATTACACTTATGATAGAAAACTAACTTGTATGAGAAGCACTAACTAGGGCCATTTCCGTATTAGCCTGTTATAGCGCGATGATTCCACTTTCAACATACTCTGGAATTCTGGGGTTTGCAGTTTCAGAGGGGCCAGCCGGCCCCTCCTGAAACTGCAAACCCCAGGATTCCAGAGGATGTTGAAAGTGGAATCATCGCACTATAACAGGCTAGTGCGGAAATGGCCTAGGTTTGGAATGACAGTTATTGCAGCTCTATATTATGGGTCAATGGTAATTTCCAAAATTACTTTTTTAAAAGCAAGGGAAGATGACAAAAGAAGAGAAAGTACCTACAATTAAGGTTGTAGAAAGAACCTACAACTAAGAGATCATTCTATATTTTCCCTCTAAGACTAGTTATACCAAACCCTCCAACCCTGGCAGGAATAGTCCCAATTAATCTTTTGTCATCCACTTTTTCAGCTGCTTTTAAAATATCCCAGTTTCTCTCCTGTCCTCCCACTTTTCCCCCTTGTCTTCAGATTACTTCAGTTGCTGCAAACTGAGTTCAAACTGTACAAGTAGTTTGCATTAAAATATCTCAGTGCAGGGAGAGGAAAGAAGTGGGATCTTGTCTTTCCCAGAAAGCTCAAGCAAAAGCAAACTGCTGCAGCTTCTCCTGGCTTGTGTATTCTTTCCAGTGAAGAATTTTTGCCATTTTGACCACTCTCTGATGTTGCTTGGCCACGTGTGTCCCCAGTTTTCCTTTGTGAAATGTTGGAGGGTATGGTTATACAATTCTCTCAGAGAACCTGCTTCTTGCAGTCAAGAAGGAATTGTTGGAGCTCAGAGAGGAGAGCTTGTGTTGTGTGTTCTGAACATTAAAAAGAATATAAGCCTAACTCTCCAAGAGGCCTAGAGCTCAATGAGAGTCATCTATTGAGGGCCACCCACACCACCTAACAGATTTACTTGAGATCACAGAACCTGAGGAGGAGTATACTGTAAGCAAACCAAAGAAGAGATAGCTTGCTCTGGGCTTTTTTCATAAACAAAGCTGGGGAAAAACCTGGGAGCAGCAGGGCCTGTAACACTGCTATGTTTTGCAATCTAGCAGAAGCCATACAATATGGTAACTCTGTTGGGAAAAGGACACCTGAGGAAATGTACACTAGGCTTCTACAAAGCAAGAACCCCTCCTGCCTCAATGCCTGTGTCTACAACTGGCCCTGGCTTGGCCCTGCCACATGGCTCACCTGCATCTTCTGTACTTCATTTAAAGTATTCATAAAAAAGGAGGAAATGGTACATTAGAGTGCAACTGGATCTCAACGTGTAATTGTGACATAATGAGGCCTCTCCCCGGCCATTATGAAGTAAATACTTTGCATAGTTGTGTGGGAAACAGAATAGATTGCAATTTGAGGATTAAGTGATTATTTAAAGCATTGGTGTGCTCTCAGTCAGTTAAAAAACAAGTTAAATAAATTATTTTTGCTCCTTTGATCAAATTTAAGCTGGCTGTAAAATGGATCTTTTGGTGAGTGGAAGACAGAGGCTTGCTGATTAGCTTGGGCTGCAGATCAAACTACAAGAAAGTCTGAAGTTTTGACTCTAAACCAATCTCTGCAATCTTACTTTATATCTGGGCAGCAAAACAAGAGAAGATTGGTCCAATAGCCTTGTCGATGAAAGAGAGAAGAGGTAGGGAAGGCTTTGATAACATATTCTGTAGCAGAGCTCCTTGTCACTGAAGGAACTCAATGATCATCAGAGAAAACATCCTACTAGTAAGTGGGAGCCACCAAAGACTTTGAGGCAAAGTGCCACTAGAGAGTCATTTTCTGTAGCATTTACCACAAGGGAAAGTGTAAGAGTGCTGTGAGACAGACCTTAAGGAAAGAATCTTTTGTGTAGTAGAGAAGGCAAGCACCAGACCAAAAACAGAAGATTTCAGATGCCAAGAAGCCAGTCCAACAAACACACACACAGTCATTTCCCATGTGCTCAATTCATTTAAATTCAGGATGGGGAAAAATTAAGCCCAAGGACCAAATTCAATTTCGGATAAGTTGCTGGAGATCACATTGCAGTTGTAGACAGGTCCAAAGGAAAAATGGTGGGATGAAAAAACATCAGCATATTTTAGCTTAGAGCAATTCCTGCCAGTAACTAAGGTATTCAACTTCCTAGAGGTGGGTGGTGGGTGGAAAAAAGTTAGAAAACCATTTTAAAAGGTGCCATGGGGGAATACCAAAGAGCATGATTGGGACCCCTGGATAGCCAGATTTGGCCCCAAGGCCAAACAGTAGAAGTAGTTTATGTGCACAAAGGGAATCATTTTGGGTGCCTTCTGTCCTCCTTTTCCCTTGGCATATAAAGCAAAAAGCCTTATAGACATGGAAACTCCAGCAAGCTGTTATTTCATACTAATTCCTTAAAATTAGTCAACAAAGTTTGATTTAATTTTTGTTTCAAAACTGCATTTTGAAAGCAAATTTTGAGAATATTTAAACTTTTAACAACACTGGCACATAAGCCTGAAATTTATCAACTGTTACATTTATATAAAATGTCATTTTTCCATTGTTTGTATGTTTTGTAGGGCCAGAGGAGGAGAGTCCGCTCCCTATTTTCACATGGATTACATCTACTTAACCATGAAATAACTTCATTGGAGAAACATATTAGCTCTCAGCAACTGAAAGAATGAGGGTTGCTAATGACATGTTCCCAAAGCACAACAATACCAGTAATTTGCTACAACAGGTCAATTCTGGTTGACATTCAACTACAGTACCATCTTTTGAAAATAATACATTTACTCAGATTTAGACCATGAGAAAGCTCCTGATCTGGACTACAATCTCATGGCTACTACAGTAGCCACACTGGGTGAAAACTCTGACAGTTGTAAAGTAAGCATGGTTCAGCTTGATAGGTTGATAGAAAGCCTTGTGCCAAATAGTCAGTGCTAGTGTAGGCAAGGATTTTATCATTGTAAACACTATATCAAAGGATCCAATGAAGCTAAAATCTATAGTCAAACATAAAAAGACTGACCTATGTCTGTTACTCTATCTCGGGTATACCTGTGCCAAAAACTTTCTTCTGAAGCGTCAAGTGCACGCCAGGAATCCAACAGGTTATAGGAAAATACATTACTCCATATACCTGGAGATAAAGAGACAGAGAAAGAGAACAAGAAAGAGACCAAGTAAGAAACACAGATATAACATGAAAAATGTATGGCAAGAAGCCAAGTTATCATTCTTATTAAGATGCATAATGGTAATGGACTATGTGATTCAGTATCAACCTGAAGAGTGCAGCCCATACGCCACATGTGTTTGGGGGTAGGGAGTCCTGTGGATTGCCACTGATCCCCCCAAGATCTCTCTACCTCTGAAAAAAAAACATGTCTGTCAGATATTTTTAAAAGCTACTCCCATTTGAAAGAGCAAAACAAAACAAAAAAACAAAGCAAACAAACCATGACCAAAAACGGCCCCAAAACATGACCAGGATTTATGCAATGTTATTTCCTAGCTCCTTTTCATAAGCACTATTCTTTACTGATAATAACAAATATTGGTGAATTACCTACAACAGAATCAAGTATCAGCAGTAACCAAAAGGCACATATTTTTCAGCATAACAACTGCAGTTTGTATAAGTCTTTTTCCACATAAATCTCTCCAGTAAGTTTTTTAAAAAGTGGAATCACCAGAGCACCAAATACAAAAAAAGTGTTGCAGGTGAGATAAATAATTTATGGGTAGAAAGATATATATGAAAAGTCAACACAAAAATAAAATCAGGAAAATGTACATAAAATATAATATTTGAGAGACATCATTCAGACAATTTTTCTTTCCTGACTTACTTGCAAAGGTATTAAGGATTTAACTGCAGTTCAAATGTGTGCTCTGAATATACACTTCAATTATCATTCTGGTACATGTGAAGAAATCTGAAATTTTCTAAAATAGTAAACTGTTCTTTTAGTTGACTCAGGTATCCTACTTTTCCATTTAATTTGCAATGTAAACTAATATCAGAAGAGGGCAGACTCACTCTGCTTTTGTCATTTGTAAAACATTGCTAAACACGATTGGAAAAGAAAATTTAATTTTCTACTATCAAGGAACTTGTGCATTTTGCCTAAAGGTGGAGATAATATTTTAGCAACAACTGGATTTTATAATATTTTAAAATGAAGGAACAATATTTTCTTTATCTTCTTTCCCATAGCCAGAATCTCAGGTACCTGAAATTATCTCAGATCCTTGCGGACCCTAACTTTAATTTTTGCAGCATTATCACACCTTCTGTCTAAATACTTTATGGTCTGAACATTTGCCACTCTCCCTCTCACCATTTTTCCTTGTTTAACATCTTGTCTGATAAAGAAATCTGGGGAACTCAAAAGCTTACACAGTATTTTGTGACATTTCAGTTAAGCTACTAAAAGGTATTACCCAATTATGCATTTTGCAAAAGTAACCTTTGAATCAGAGAGTCAGTGCCGTGTAGTTATTTGAGCACTGGACTGGAGACCACAGTGTGATTCCCTACTTGCCCATGGAAAACCACTGGGTGATCTTGGGTGCATCACATGCTCTCAGCCCCAGAAAACCCTGTGATAGGTTCACCTTAGGGTCACCATAAGTCAAAAACCACTTGAAGGCACACAACATCAACATTTTTTGTCTCTAGTCCTCATGTGAATATTCTAGACAAAACAATAAAGAAATGCCATATAAATCACTTTGACTTAAATGATGTGCAGATGTTGTATAGTGTGAGCAGATGCACCCAGGTCGCTGAATTTCAAACTATCTGATGTGATGAACTAGTAATATTTTTTCTCATACTGCATTTTCTAATATATCATATTTTGCCATATTCACATAGTTTTTTTCAAACTTGCTAGAGACTGGATCATGGACTGATACCTGTCTCATATCCTCCAACTGTCCTGATTTGGCTGGGGAAAGTTCCAATTAATAATCAGTTGTCCCCTCCCCCCCCCTTTTTTTGGCTGCTTTTAAAATGTCCTAGTTTCTCTCCTCCTTCCTTTGTATTCAGCTTACTTGCAATTGGTACTCATTGAGTCAAAGTGCAAAAAACAAGTGTTATGTAAATAACATATAAGCAATTCCAATTGCTAGTCTTAAACTAGAATTAATGAGAATTTAGCAATCAACACTTATATAAACCTCCTTGACTGAATTTTAGTTAGGACTAGTCATTAGAATTAGTCCTTTCTTGGGTTTTTCAATTTATTTATCTGTGCATGAACTTAAACACTTAGTAAGCTGTTTCTGTCTAATGTGCAATCATTTAGAATGGGGTGGGAATTGTGTAGCCCTCCAATGTTGTTGGACTGCAACTCCCAGAAGCCCTAGCTAGCATAACCACTCAAGAGGAGTGCTGATATTTAAAGTACAGTACTATCTGCAGGGCTGCATGATTCCCATTCTGATTTAGGAGGTGTCTGGATATCCTACCCTAATTTGATGCATGTTGTGCAAGTGTCTCATAAAGTGACTGTGAGTCGTAAGCAAAGTTTAATTACAGATTACTTTTGACAGTAGAAGGTTTCAGTGGTGCAATCTGCAGGTTTTGCTCCAGGTTGTCTGATGGAAGAGAGAGAGAATAAGTACTGGAATTGTGTAAGTGTATTAGTATATGCTTGGTCTCTTATTGTACCTGGGAGGAGAGGAGGAGTGCATTTTCCCCCAGATTCCCCAAAGGATATAGGGTATGGGAAGCACTTTAATCTTGTTTTTGCTCATGCCTTTTTGAAGTGATCTGGAGCTTGATTAAATCCTCCAAGCTTGAAATATGTATGGAAGAACAGCCTTTGTGATGTTTTTAGAAGTAAATGCATTTGTTTTGAGTATGAGGCAGTCAATATTTACTTTATTAAAAGTGGGAATTTATGGGATTTTGTAGGCATCAAAATTGGAATTCAAGAGTTTGGAATTCAAGGGATTTTGTAAACATCAAAATGTTGTAATTCACTTTCTTAAAAATAGGGAAATTTACCTCACCTTTCATGAAGCAGATTTCAGATTCTGGAACCTTCTTCATCATCCGACCCATAAAAAATTGACTTCCAAAATCCTCTGAGCGAACATAGGCACCATATTTTAGTAATCCAACCTCAAAGGGAGTGAACTCCATCCATTCTTCAAAGGGAAAATACCAAATATAGGCTCAGACTGAAGTTTCGTTTTGTGAGAAAGTATTCCCCCCCCCGCCTTGTTTATCCCCTCTTCAGTAGAATAGAGACATATAAAGCAAGGGCAGAAGAGCTATATGGGTCATGATAGTGTCTCAGCTTCCATCCCAAAGAGCTTCAATTCAATGAGTGGATTGTGGATTTCCCTGTATCTACCTAATCAAACACCTTCTGCCAGAACTAAAAAGGTAGATAACTCTTCCCTAGTTAGTCTAGATGAGTGGTGGGAGCATAACAATAATCAGAGGCTGCATTGAGACTACCACCAGACCTGCATCCTAAAGATCTTGAACCTATCAAAGAGATGGGATTCTTACTGGATTCTTTCAGTGAGGGATGTGGAGCAGACTGTAAATCACATGCTAGAAGAATGCCTCTAGAGCAATAAAGAGGTGTCGGCAGGAGAAATGTTTTCCCTCTTTCATTTTCTTGGCTAACATTCAAATAAGGTGGCCTTACAGTTTCTCCTACAACTGACCTCATGATAGGGAAGGAAATGCATCTCATTAATTCCCATACATTGTCTGTGTTGGGCATTGTGTAAATCATTGGCCATTGGAGAAAGGACTTTCCTTCTAGGATTTACGACAGCAAGAACAGGCAAACATTACTGGATTAGCTTAAAATCTCATGTGCATCCTACTATGAATATGCATTACTTTGATTGTTAGCATTTATTAGATGCCGTTTAAAAAAAAAAAACATTCCATGGGCATACAGTTCTACATCCCTCCTGCCCCTGGAAGGCAGCATCCAAATTTCTACATCCCTCCTGCCCCTGGAAGGCAGCATCCAAATTTCAATGTCCATTTACTGTCTGAAGATGAGAGAGCTGGAAATGACCAAGGTAGAAAAGAAATGATGTTGCTTTCCCACAACTCAGGGAGGGCAACATCATCAAGGTTTTTTTCCATAGGTACAGGGCTACAAGTGGGCTTCCTGATCACCTCTTGGCCTCCCTCCTCTCACTCACCAGCCAGCCAATGGTGGCAGAGCATTCCAGGTGCTTGGGAGATGCCTAGGGAGGGGAGGGTGTTAAGACCCTGCGCAAGGAGATAGGAAGGAAGGTATTTCCTTCCATTACATCCAGAAAAAGACATACATATGCACAACCCCAGGTAATTTGTTGCCAAGAAGATTCTAGCTCAAGCATCTTAGAATAATTAATGTATGTGAAAGAAGTGTCTGTTGTAGGAGATATGTCAACTCGTAACAGGAAATCTTTCCATTTTCAAACCAAATGCAATGTGGATAATGTTACCTTTAAATTCTGGGAGGCTGTACTTGTCTCTGGTGTTGAGAACCATGTATATAGGCAGAGGATTCTGGCCATGACTCAGGGCACACCTCTGCCCTGAAAGTGTGCTGCTTTTCTGTTAAAAAAAAAAAGTTAGACAACACCAGTTTATTAAAGTGACAGAGATGTAACCCTGTGGAGATGTACATTCATGAGGGAAGGGATGGTGAACAGAAACGGCTGGTTTCTAAACCATAATTTCAGCCAGATCCACTTACATCTGATCCACCTATAGAGTCTGAATCTCTGTTAGAGATTCATATTCCCCACCTGCTGACTGGATTGTTAGTACATTTAAAAGTTGTTGAAGAAAGCAGCAACAGGCTTGGTCTCCATTTTATTCGGTCCAACTCTTTCGGCCCTTTGCTTCATTCTTTTGATGAAATGAGCCAACAACACCTTTTAATTAGGTTTTAACTTGGGCCATTTCCACACAACACTCTTCCATGTCGTCACACTGCAATCCTGGCTCCAGAAGGGAGTGTGTCAGCAACACTCTTCTCCACATCTGCTCACTCCGTGTGGAAGGGAGCGTGATGGTGCCACTTCTTCCTTCTGCAGCACAGCCAGGCACTTTCAATTGCTGTGCTACAGAAGGAGGTGTTGCGATTGTGCTTCTGTGGCTTCCACATGACTAGGAAGGACAGGAGCATCGCATGATTGCAGGTGCAAAATGGATTTTTTCCGCTTTGCAAAACTGCATGAGCACGACTCTTGGGGATGGGATGGCAGTGGGTGGAAGCACAACTTGCTGACTGCTGCCTTCCTGTCCCAAAAGCAGCACAGCCTTGTTGTGCGAAAATGGCCTTAATTATATTTTCTGAGAAGAGACTTTTCTATGGCATTTTCCCACGTTTCCTTTTCAATCCCCCCCTCATTCCACTTGTGCTGCTTATAAAAATGCTGGTGAAGATTATGACATCCCTAAGAAGAAAACTATCCCTATGCCACTCATACATTAGGAAGGAAACTTTGGTTAATAAAATTCAGCCAGTTTTGGTTAATATATTGTCCTCCCCCACTCCACTGGCCTGGCAGGGACCAAGAGCCAGTTACAATGCTACAATTCTGCCATGATAATAATATTCTAAAGAATCCTAGTGTTTGTAGTTTGGTGAGGCATCAGAGCTCTCTGCCTAGAAATTCTAAATACTTCTAAATATTTCTCCCTAAACTAAAAATCCCAGGATTCCATAGTATGTTGCCTTGGCACTTAAAGTGGAATTGTAGCACTATAATTGTTTAGTCTGAATGGCCCCCAGCTGCCAGCTATTCCACTTGGTGATTATGTAAACTCATTATGAAACCTGTGTACATGAGTTACCACCTGAATTTGCTTTTTTCCCTTTTCCCTTCCAGTTGTGAGTTTAGTTTTGTTTTGAAATTCTGCCTCATGTAAGCCATTATTTTTAATTACAGACTATTTTCATTACTGTATAATAAAAGTGGTACACAAACAAAAGATTGGAATTTGTATTCATAGCCTGAAGGAAAGTCTTCCACCTATTTCAGAAAACAGAGGTATGTCTTACCCCACTGCCTAATGCTCTGTCAATAAGTAGTCCCCAAAGATCTGTAATGCATGTTTTGTAGCCTTGCTTTTGCCGCTGCTCCAATATCTTGCTGTATTCTTTTAGGTTTTCGATAGAAAAGAGGTTCACCTTACTTTTGGTCATATTTTTGCGAGCCTCTGCAATTGCTCCTGAGAGGTCTTGTTGTGACCAGTTAGGATGTTGGTAGAGATTTGATAGGGTCCTAAGGAGGGGAAAGTGGTTTAAAATCAAGACATGTTGAATATTATCAGTGTTGGGTAAAAGTGAACAATTTAGGTTATGAAAGGTAAGATAGTCATGAAAAAGTTAGTGCAACTGATTCTTCAAAAGAATTCTGGTACACCACTGGGAATATAATTTCAGCATCTTAACCAAAATATCAGAGTCTGAAAGCAATTAATTATTTTTTGCTGTAACAAGCTCGAAAGGTGTTACTTTTTAGCCAGCAACAGGCAGGATTGTTATTCATTACTTTTCAGAGTAACATAATGAGGTTTCTCTCTCAGTCATTACCAGTTGTGTTATCTCTCAGGCCATTTCCGCACAAGACTGTTATAGCGCCATGGTTTCACTTTCAACATCCTATGGAATCCTGGGGTTTGCAGTTTCGGGAGGGGCTGGCATAGCGCTATAACAGTCTCATGCAGAAATGGCCCCAACTAAGTGTCAGTCCTCTAATAAAAGACATGTTTCCAATACGTTCTTGCTGCCACTGTCAAAAAGAGAAAGAGCAGATGGTGTGGATGCATGCGGGAAGGGATATTCTTACCAGATTGGCTACTCCAAATAGCAGCACAGGGCATGCACTTGGACTGATTCAGTTAGTGTGAATGGTAAGCAAGAGGAGAAATGGGCATTTCTCTACATACCTGAAGCCAAGGCCCTTTCTGCACAAGGCTGGTGAATCAGTCCGTGCCATTTCTTACCAGATTTTCTAGGCTCGAAACAAGGTGGACTTTCCCTCCTTTCCTTCTGCACAGCTACTGCATATGTTCCATTCTGATTCAGAGGAGTTTGAGTTCACGAATCCACACTGCCTCCACTGTGGCCACTCCCACTACTCCCCTCACCCCACCCCGTTAGCTGTGATTGGCCCTATTTTTTTTTTTTGCATGGTTTGGTACGTCATTGCGTACGTGTGTATGTGCGTAAGTCCATACTACCCCTGGCCCCTCTCATGAGCCCTCCCCTGACCACCAATTTGCATTGGTGTGAATGTACATGTCTGCATCACTGTGAAAGTACAAATCAGATCAATTTGGAAAACTGGAAAACCGATTTCTTCCGGTTTTCAAACAGCACACTTTACCATCACATGGGGTGCATTTAGTCGGAATTACGTGCGGAACGAAGGTAAATAAACCGAACCTAGTCTGCTCCAATGTGCAGAAGACCTCCATGGCAAGACACATTGGCCTGCCTTAATACTGCGTGTGGAAAGGGTCCAAGTCAGCAAGAAATTTTAAGTTGTGGAAGAAGGAAGGAAATTAGAAAAGGAAGAGGACTGAATGGGCTACTGCTTCTGTTCACCTACCCAAATCAGCAGTGTGCAGTGCCCATGGCAGCCATATGGTTTCCTATGCTGTGTTGGAGCAGGTAGGAGAGAAGTAGAAGCAACAGAGTATATTCAGAATTATAATGATCAAAGATGGGGAGGACCAAAGAGCATTTTCTTTGTATTTTTCAATGGCACAATAGTAATGGTAACATGTTAGTAACAATCCAGTCACTTAACCCATTTCTACATGATGCTGCTATCCTGCAATGGGGACACATTGCTGGCAGTCTGCATATTGTACTTTCACATGATATCGTTGCAGTCCCGCCGCCAATGCATTCCCACCCATCATGTATCGTGAGATATTCCATTAATGGGGAAAAATTCATTAATGGCCCACAATTACATGACACTCCCATTGCCACTGGCCATGAGGAATGGGTGGAAGTGCAATGTAGGCACTTCCTTCCTTAGTGCAGCACAGGAAAGGGGCCAGCTGCACTGCAGAAAGAAGGAACGTGTCACTCACAGTCCCATCCAAAGGCAGCCAAGTGGGTGTGGGGGAGGAGCGTTGGGGACACGCTCTCATCCTGGAAAAGAAACTGTTGGGATGACACCAGGATGACATTGGAAAAGGGCAAGGTGCGGAATTGGCCTTACCTTCTGGCCTGCAGTAACAGTAACAAATAATGACCTATCAGATGATCAGACTCAGATTAATGAGTAACATAACTCCATCCTTTAAAAAAAATAACATTCCAAGTTCTAGAAAGAAGTCAACAGCGTTGAAAACTGGAAGAACATTCTATTATCTCAATAAGCAAGTAGACAGCAAAAAAAAAAAAAAGGGAAGCAAAAGAATAACATAATTTTTAGGTGGTTAAGTTTCTCTTTGTGACATATAATTATGTGCTTGATATGCCTTGGATCATTTAGCAACTTCTGAATAAATATTTTGTGTATTTCTATGATAAGACCTTAAGGAGTGCATAAAAGGAATGAAAAACAAACAAGAATTATAAAGGCCAGAGAATGAGAGGCTTTCAATTTAGTGATCTGCTTCCATGACAAGTCATATGTATTTATATTTGAATAATTTACATTTGAATTCTACACTTCCTCCCATCAGGTAGTGGTAAAGCCTCTCTGTCCTGTTCGGGTAGGTTAGATGAAAGAGATATGTGTGTGCATGCAGCCAACCAGTCGGCTTGAGAAATAGGTGTTCCTCATATCCACCCACATGAAGTTTTATAGCATCAAAACACAGTATTTTTATCCCACTGTCTTTTGTTTAACATTTTTTTCTAATGTTAAAACACACTGTATTTATTTTTTACTTCTGAACACGTATTTAGCATCATGACTGTTATACAGAAGTCAAGCAAGGCATGAATTTTATTAACTGTTGAATTATTACCTGGAACAGCTCATGGTCTGAGCAGGATGGACACCTGGCCTGGCCATTGTGCTGATACCTTGAACTTCCTCAGTTTATTGTGAGTATAATCCCAATTATTTCCCCAAAAATAGTTTAGAAAAATAACAGAACAATTAAAATGTACATACACAGTTCAGATTAGTAACTGCCTAACCCCCCACCAAAAAAAAAAAAAAAAAAACCTCAGAAAATAAATATTTAGAATCTAGAAATGTCTCAAATAATATCTCATTATACTACTATTACCATGTGGAGCCAGAAGATCCAGTGATATATGAAATGCAGTCTAAGAGATCCAATTTTTGAAGACCAAATAGGTTGCCATGTAAAGCTGTATATGCTCTGGCACCACCCCCTGTTGTCATGACTGCCACCACTGGTACCTGTTCAATACAAAACAGAACAAAATCAAACGCTAGGCTCTAGAGCGTGCTTGCCCCAGCCCTAGGATGAGAAGATACCAATCATACATCTTTCCACGGAGGAGATATTATTTTTAGCGACAGACAATCTTTCTTTCTAAAGATCAAAACCATTCATATTGCACAATTCTAGCACTAAGGCCATTTCCTCACTACACTGTTAAGTGCTATTATGCCACTTTCAACATCCTGTGGAATTCTGAAATCTGTAGTTTACCGAGGCCAAAGAGCTCTCTGGCTGAGAATTCTAAGTACTCCTCCCTAAATTGCAAACGCCTGGATTCCATAGGCTGTTGAAAGTGTAATAATAGCACTATAACAGTATAGTGTGGAAATGTCCTATGATTCCAGTTTAGCTGTCATGGCTGCATCCTGTGGAATTCTGGGGTTTGTAGTTTGGTGAAACCTTACATCTCTTTAACTGAGAATTCTAAATACCCCTTCCTACACTGCAAAACCTAGGATTCCCCAAGATGTTGCCATGGCAGTTAAATGAAATCATAGCACTATAACTGTGCAGTTTGAAAGGGCTTCATAACTAGGTTAAAATGAGTCCTATCTATAGTTCTATTAGCTTCAAGAGAAAACCTCTTTCACCTTGGGAAGCATTCTTGTTGATCCATGGACAGGGCCTGGGGAGATATTTTACTTGCACTTCAGCCAAAACTATGCACCCCTATCATATCCTGAAATACTATACATGTCTAATCAAAAATAAGGCCCACTAAACACGATGACACTTTGACCCATTCCACGTTGGATTGTTGTAGCGCTATTATTCCACTTGCAACATCCTATGGAATCCTGGGGTTTGCAGTTTCAAGAGGGGCTGCCCGGCCCCTTCCGAAACTGTAAACCCCAGGATTCCATAGGATATTGCAAGTGGAATCATAGCGCTATAACAGTCCAGTGCGGAAATTGCCTTCGTCCCAATTGAGTGTATTTAGTAGTACAGCCTTAATTCGCATACTGAATATTTACCAGAACCCTGTGCAATATACCTCATGTTCCTGCAAATCTTTCTGTAAGCGAAGAGCTTTCTTCAGCGCAACTGCAACAATTTTCTTCCGTTTCTGTATGACTATTTCTTCATCCACACATAAGTCATACCCCAAACGCACATCTAGATATTTTGGCCTTGCACATGAAAACAAAACAAAATGAAAATGGCAATGCACTGCATTTTTTATTATTTACTCAAGAGCCCAATCCAGAACTATCTGATACTATTTAATAAAGGACAGACACACCCATATTGCTATAGACAGTAACTCAAGATGGATAAGTAACATGCGTTTTAAGAAGGGAAATAACTGTATAATTTATTTATTTATTTATTTTATCTCCGCCTCTCCATATGGATCGAGGCGGCGAACAACTTTCAAACATATTGTTCTATTTTCATATTTTGTGCATGTTTAGTATGAAAGCTTCATTTTTTATTGTTTGTAATACACTTAACATGCTGTTACCATAATACTTACTAATAATTAATAGTTTTATCTTTATCTTTATCTGAGGCCATTTCTGCACTACACTGTTATAGTGCTACTATTCCACTTTCAACATCCTATGGAATCCTGGGGCTTGGAGTTTAGGGGGGAGTGTTTAGAGTTCTCAGCCAGAGTGCTCTTTGGCCTCAGTAAACTACAAACCCCAGGCCCTTTTCGCATACCGTTTCTAAAGCGAGAGGGCCCCTTGAGCATGACACACTCCCATTTAAGTGACACTCAAGGGCCTGACGCAGACCACGCAAGCATTTTTTTATTTTCGGCTTAAAGTCGAAAATGTTGAGCGGTTGCGCGTCACTCCAAGGCCCCGCATGCACTTACCTGCCCTGCGGAGCCTCGGGAGCCGGGCCGGTCGCACTTCCTGCCCCAGCGCAGCCTACAGCTCCCAGGCTGCACTGCAGAAGGAAGGGGCGGGGCGGAGGCGGGGCGTTCGCGCAACCGGCAAGCCAGCTGCAGCAAGGAAGCAGAAGGGATGTGAGCACCTCGCACAAGAGGCTGCTTGCGCAAACGCCGCCCCCCACCTCTGTGAAAAGGTAAGGTGCAGAAAGGGCCTCAGAATTGCACAGGATATTGAAAGGGGAATAATAGCACTATGGTCATTTCTGCACTAGGCTGTTATAGCACGATCATTTCAGTTTCAACATCCTATGGAATCCTGGGCCCCTCTCTAAATTGCAAACCCCAGGATTCCATAGGATGAAAGTGGAATAATCGCACTGTAACAGTGCGGTGCAGAAATGGCCTGTAACAGTGTAGTGTGGAAATGGCGTGAATGTGCATCCTTTTTGATCAATCGATAACAGTTCCTCAGAAAAGCTTGAGACTGGAAGGAGGTGGCAGTAAAGTAAATTTAACCCTGCCAGTTTTGGCAGAATCATCTCTCTGAAGCTCTTTAAAAAAAAAAATCAAGGGAAACCTCCACTAGCTTTAGTGGAAGCTTCCCTTGAAATGTAACTTTTGACTGTGCAGGCTTTCCCAGATTATTACTCATATAACAGGAAAAAAAGATGCCTATTAATTACATTTATGTTTTTACATAATAACTTTATGTATAGTTTGTCATCCTTGTATTTTATTTTACTCATGTTACTTGTTTTTGTATTTTGCCTTTATGTCACTTTCCCAGATTTTCTACTGAATGATGGGAAATACATTTCTATAATAAATGTCATAAATAAAATAATTAAGTATTCCAGTTAAATCTAAATGTCTGCACTTTTCTTTCAAAGAAAAGTCCCCAATACTTCACAATTTTATAGCTATGGAGATGGTGAAGGGAACTGTATTTTGTAAATGCACATGATTTGTAAAAAGACTCATGCATTCAAACCATATATTCAGTAAATGGGGACAACAGTAGGCTCCCTAGTGTTTGCATTCACTGAATAACTGAATTGAGGTCTTACACGTACAACAGTATGAACAAGGGCTCTACCCATGCACTCACAAGCCTTGTCACTGACAAGTTTCCAAGTCACCTGCTCAGAGACCTTATGCAGACAGCTGACCCCACCACTATAACCATGTATACTCATGTGTAGAACTTCCAACAGTATTGGTTTTAGTATTTGTTGTTGTTTTTGGCTGGAATCCTGTTGAGGAGGTATGAAAGCATGAGCAGTGAATCCCATCCTGATCCCCCCTGGGCCCCGCTTAGTAGGCAGCAGCTGCTATGCTAGACTGTTATAGCACTATGATTCCACTTTCAACCTCCTATGGAATCCTGGGGTTTGCAGTTTCGGGAGGGGCCAGCTGGCCCCTCCCGAAACTGCAAACCCCAGGATTCCATAGGAGGTTGAAAGTGGAATCATAGTGCTATAATAGTCTAGTGCAGAAATGGCCTATGATCAATGTTCCCCTGTCTTTCAGGAAGCAGCTGACTGACATTCACACACCCTCCTATGAGCAGTTACAACAAGCAGAAGCAGGATCCCTCACAATTATCCCTTGTGCTGGAGATTGCTCATGTGTAGGGGGTGACATCAGTCAACTTTTTCCTGATCAACAGGAGAATAGACCCTTGTCAATCACAGTGGTTGCTGTCTGGTAAGTGGAGACTGGCGGAATTCATGGTCTCTGTGTATCCTCTAAACTGGGGCTACATATGAATTGTGAATATGGAAAAAGTCACAAGTGCATTACTCTAGGTTACTCATTTGTGATTGCCCAATAAGATTCTGGCCATCATCGTCATTGTCACCATCACTATCGTCGTCATCATCATCATCATCATCACCATCATTATCATTATGATCATGTAGAGCAACATTTTTAACGCTTGTCAAAGCAACAGCAATCCATTCTTACCAGTCTTTTATTTTTAGATGTAGATCAATCTCATTGTCCTTAAAGTAAAAGCAATATGAAATATTGTTAGTAACCTGTCATTAATTCATTAGTTTGAAAGAGATTTTTTTCTGTTGCTTAATTCTCCTCTCTGGAATCCCTAGAGGAAGACAGATACTTCCATCCCACTTCTGTAGGTGTAAAAACCTGTACTCTGATTGGCCTGCAAGACTAGCAAGAATAGACCTTAGTAATGTAAACGCATTACCTTGTTCCACATAGCATCAGCTGTAATACGTACTTAATAATAATAATGAAATATTTATTCCTGATACTAGTACAACACAGAGTTGACCTGAGACACACGAGAAACAGGAAGAAATAGTTCTTCATCTTACTCAGGTAGAAAAGCTAACAGGATAAAGTTATATACACAAATACACACAGAGAGATGGAAAGAGATTATTTGCTATTTCCTTTTCATTAAGTTCCTTTTTGTTAACTTTTCTGTTTCCTTTTCATTAACTTCTCTACATCCAGAAGTTGCAGGACTAGGTTCTCAGATTATTTGTCCTACATTTCCTGCATTTACTCTAGAAGAATAATAAACTGGGAGTTGTAGCAGCTCTACAGCTTCTCACATATCCAGCACTCTCATTCAGAGTGGACATCTTCAGGATTATAAAGGTGTGTGTGTATGCCTTCAGGTTACCTGCCAACTTAAGGCAACCCCATAAATTTCATAGCATTTTCTGAGGCAAGGAATACTCAGAGATGGTTTGCCAGTTCTTTCTTTGAAATATAGCCTGTAGTACTTTGTATTTGTTGGTAGTCTCACATCCAATTTCTAACCAGGCTTGACCCTGCTTAGCTCCCAAGATCAGACAGGAACTAATGGCAGCTCAGTCATAAAGATCAGTGTATTGACAAATCAATGTTTAAGCACAAGAATTGCTGGTGATTGTGATGTCACAATTACACTAATACTATCAGCATACACTGAGTCTATTATGCTGGTAGCAAAGCCTTTCACTTGATCTGGCACAGTAACCCATTCAAAAAGGCCTGATGAAATGTGGTCCAAGTCCTCTCTTTCTCCCTTTGCATGGCATTTCTGAAGCGAAAGGGCCCCTTGAGCATCGCATAAATGTGAGGAGCAGTCCACACAATGCACTCACATTTACACGACGCTTAAGAGCCTAACACGGACCACACACGCATTTTTTTATTTTCGGCTCAAAGCCAAAAATGCTGCATGGTCACGCATCGCTTTGGGGCCCTGCACGCACTTACCTGGCGTGCGGAGTCTCAGGATCCGGGCTGGTTGTGCTTCCTGTGCAGCGCAGACTGGGAAAGGTCCCAGGCTGCACTGCAGAAGGAAGAGGCAGGGCGTTCATGTGAGCAGGAAGCCACTGCAGAGCCCAAGCAGGAGGGATGTGAGCGTGTTCCTCTGAAGTCTTTGTGCGCGAGCCCTGCTGCCCAGCACCGGGAAAAGGTAAGGTGCAAAAAGGGCCTATTTTATGTGAGCTTTAAAAACTCATGAGAAGAAAGACAAATCTACATAACTCCCTAAAGTACAACATAGAATGATGGGATAGTATAAATAACCGTGAAAGATAAGACACACTGAAATCAGGATCAGGAGTGGCACCTGCTTACAGTATTCTAAAGACTCTCTGGCAATTCACAAGCTAAAAAGCAATATGTATGACCTGCTTGCCACAATCATTCTTTCTACATATCTCCATACAGTTAGAGAATGCAGCACTATCCCTGTTCTGCTTAGGAAGGCCCCTTCTTGGGAAATCCCATAACTCAGTGGAAAGGAAACACACATATTGACATCCTCACATGCCTCCTTCAGATATTGGACATAATTGGTTACAATTAACTTGTTGTGCCTAATTCATCAAACTTTTCAGTGATAATTAACTTATTACTGTACCTAGCTATGTAGCAGGGACACTAAGAAATCTTGTCAGTGAGTTGTGAAGATGCATAACAGAATACTAGCAAGAGTACTAGTGCTAGTGAATGTGCCCCATTCACAAATGTGGTGAGCATCAGTCCCCATGAATATCTGTTCCATTGTGCAACCAACCTCTTGTGTTTCAATCTCATTGTACAACAATCTCTTTGAGCTCTGCTACATTATAGCATTAACAGTGGCCCTCTGCTGGATATGGACATTACGAAGCTGTTGTTGTTGTGTGTGCAAATGGTGATGCTAAGGCAAACCTATCACAGAGTTTTCTGGAGCTGAGAGTGTGTGATGCTCCCAGTTATCCAGTGGGTTTCCATGGCCAAGTATGGAATCAAATCTTGGTCTCTAAGGTCATAATCCAACATTCGAACCAATATTCCATGCTGGCTCTCCCCAATTCTAATTCTCACATGTGTGAGTTCACCCACAACAATGCAAATCCTCAACATGATTCTGGCTATGATCGTCAAAATACATAGCATGTGATTTCTGACCAATTATTACTATTCATCACTTTAATAATTTTTTCAGTGAAAAAAATGTATTTTTTCCAATTTTAGACAATCTTAGACATCTTGATTTTGTAAAAACTTGTAAAAAAAATGAACAACATAACTAAATGCTTAATTGATTTTCAGAGATTTCTCCTAATGTTTTAACACCAGCTAATTTGTTTAACCATTACACTAAAGTGACATTTGAAAGCTCTAGTCTCCATTGACAAATCCTTGATAGGACTGGGAAACAACCATACCTCAAAACATAATATAGATAATAAAATAGAGGGACCAGTGATCTGACTCAATATAAAGCAGCTTCTTCTATTTATACTACAATATTAACATATATATGGATGTGTAAAGACTGAAACATCTGTCTACATTTGTTAGCAACATAGAGTTGTACGTGTCTAAATTCATTAATACCAATATACTGAAGAACTATTAGCTTTGTGGTGGACAATAACTGTTGCCTTATTTGTAATAATCTGAATTTCTTTGTCTGTATATTTCATCATCAAATAATATTTACCTGGCCAATAATTAGTTTCTTCTTCATTTCATGTAAATCCAGAGGTAAAATGAAGCAGGCTTTTTCATCTGCATTTTCATTAGAAGACTAAAAGAGATGGAATAAAATTTCAGAAACTTTTTAGTATTCAAATGTTTTCCACATAAGTATTCAAATAGACTAAGGCCATTTCCGCACAGGGTGAGGGAATCGCCCTACGCCGCTACTTACCGGATCTTCTGGTAGTCCAGTCCGGTCCAGAGTGAGGAGCAGCAGTGCACGGTCGTCGCTCTGCACTGCTTCAGCCTCGAAAATGGCGGCTTCCAGTTAGTTGTGGGTCTCGACCAACCGGTGAAGCTCGCCAGCCTAAAGCCCACCCTCGGCAGATCACAGGCTCGCATTGGTGTGAGCCTGCAAATCTGCACAAGGGAGCAGGCTCGCAGTGGCGCGCTCCGTACTTTTGAAAGACTGGAAAAATCAGGTCTTTCAAAAGCACACTGGAGGACCACTTGGGGCCGTTCCGGAGTGGACTGAAGTGCAGATCTACGGTGAATAGTTCGAACTCATTCCGCTCCAAGGTGTAGACATCCTCCATGGAGGACGCACTGCACCGTTTTAAATACCCCATATGGAAATGGCCTAAGTACACACATCTAGTACACACATATCAAAGAGCAAACCCAACTGAATTTTATTCCTTTTATTTATAGGATTATACTGTAATTTGTCGTATCAGCACATAGCAGGAGCTTCTGAAAACACTACTAACTTTGAGCTATTATAGAAGCTGTTCGCACTGCAAACACTTGGAAATATCTTTGGCCCTTTCTGCACAGCATTTGCCATGCGAAAGGGTGCCTGAAGCATTGCATGATTGTGAGGAGTGATCTGCATGACGCACTCGCAATCGTGAAGTGCTACAGAGGCCAGGAGGTGCCTATTGCACACCTTATCATTTTTGACTGAAACCCAAAAATGGTGCGCAATCGCGCATTGCTCCTGGGCCCCGCGCGCACTTACCTGGCGTGCAGAGCCTCCAGAGCTGCGCCGGTCGTGCTTCCTGCCCCAGCACAGCCTGGGAAACTCCCAGGCTGTGCTGCGGAAGGAAGAGGCGGAGCTCTCACACAAGCAGGCAGCTCGTGCGGAGCTGAAGCAGAATGGACATGAGAGCCTCTCGCCGGAGGCTGCTTGCACAGTCCCCACACCCCAGCGCTGGAAAAAGGTAATGTGTGGAAAGAGCCTTAGTTTCCTTATGCACACACTTTTGATACTCAGGATCTTATCAATAGTGAATAAGCACATTAAGATGAAAAAAGTAACCCACACTTAAAGAACAATTATTTCTGTACTGAGTCAATAAATCCTAAGTCTGGTTGAGAGCAAAGTCCACTGTACCAATTTACTAGCAAGTTTTATAATTTGGTAACAAAAGCCTTCATTCCAATTACAAGGTGAAATAATTAAATCTCTACACATATTGATGTATATTAATGTTCTTGAGGGAATATTTTAGTTTCCTAGATGTTCTGCAATGACCTTTAGGCTACCATACTCAGACAAACATTTCTCACAAAAAAAAACAAAAACAAACAAACCCTCTAGTGTAAAATTCCCAAATTAGACTTCTTTGGTAAATTATCTCGTCTTATTCCAGGGAATTCTGTGGGCATTTCAAAATCATTTTTTTTAAAAAAGGACAATGGGAAGGGGTTAAACAGGATAAGTAATGACTTATTTTTCTTTTTTCTTTTAAATTGGTTTAGCCTGTATATGAATTACGGAACTTACATAAACACATGGGTTCCTGTAGACTTTTCCCGCAAGAATTTTCTATGTAAAACTTCCAATATTTTGCAAATTAGTACATTTTGCACAAAAATGCATATTTTCTGTGTAAAAATATGATTTCTGGAGAGGAAAACATTTCTGTTTCTACAAAGGTTGATGAATGAATAGAGAGTGTGAACAGAGAACCTTATATTCTTGTAGAGGCGGGGGAAAATGCTGAAATTATTCATTTTTCCATAAAGGAACAACATAAATGAAGATGAAAACTCTTTTGCTTTTACAGTGAACCATCCACTTTTGCAGGGGTTAGGGGTGTAAGACCTCCGCCCCCTACGAAAGTGGAAAAATGAAAATAGAAATAAAAATCATAAATGCACTTTTTTTAAAACCTGAGAACACTTCCCTAGGAAATGTTCTCCTCTTTTCCAGCAGAAGTGGACCATAGAATCACACTGGAGGACATAGAGATTCCTATAGAGAACATTTTTGTCCCATGGCGGTAGCAAGTAGGGTTTTTCTAAAATAAATACAATAAAATAAATAAAATAACCTATGAATAATCAAATCTGCAAGTGCTGATCCTGTAACAGAGGAGGGCCTGCTGCACCTTACTTCCCAGTTTAAAGACATAATTTAAAAAACATACACAGCCTTTCCCATGTGACTTCTTTAGTAGCTCAAGTTCCAAAGCAGATTCCTTGTATTTGATATAGTGGAATACAAGAGGTTCAACAGCAGGCAATTCAGAGTCCAACAGAAATTCCTGAGATTCTTCATAGGAACCCTGCACAGTAAACTTTAAGGTTTTCTCTGTAACAATGCAAACAGACAATATTATTACTGTTGTTGATGATATTATTATTAGTATTACTACTACTACTATTGCAACCATATATTTTACATACATTAACAAGGGCTGAGAATTTAATTTCATTTTTATTTTTATGAGAATGTTTACCAAATTCAAAACTTTCTTCATATTTGTTATGGGGAAAAAATTAAGATTTTTTTTTTTAAAAGATGAATGTAAGAAAAACTGAAACTCACAAAATCAGGCCAAGAGCTTTGAGAGTTTAACTCTTCAAAGGCTGGGTTTGAATCTTCACAAATTTCACTGTAGTAGTGCTAAATTAGTCTCTCTCTCTGTCTCTCTCTTTTCTCTCTCTCTCTCTCTCTCTCTCCCTCTTTTTCAAGATAGGTTCCTCAATGTGAACATGTATATAGAATACAGGTACAGCATGATCTTTTTCATGCTGAAAATAGGAGCTCCTGTAGGATTTTGCTAATGCCAAGAAGAGAGGATTTTGTTTGATTTCACATATGAATGTGAAATCTAAAAAATTCAAATAGGAAGGGAAAGAAAGAGAACTGACAATTCTTTCCATCCTTAATGTAGGTGAACCAAGCACTATTGCATAGTTCAGTCTGGCAACCAACATAGAGATTTCAAATTTTATCCTCCCCTCAAAAGGCATAAAACATTAAGAATTAAAAATCATAAAAAGCATCCAGTATTTATCTTTTGACTGGAGAAATCTACCACATGTGTATAGGGAAATGATCATTTGGATCAGGGAAGGCTCACACTCACCTTCCAACTACTTTGTCAGTCTTCTGCTGCCCTGGCACTGTCAAATTTCCTGCTGCATTGCTGAAGTTTGCAAGCACAATATCAAAGAAAGAGACACATTTCCTTTTGAAAACAAGATGCATTGGGAACATGCATCTCATTTTAAAGCAGAATCACACCTGTGGCAACTTCTTGGAGGTGCAGTTTTAATTTTTAAAAGGCCTTTTTTATTGGCGATCTCTGTTTTTGCTGCTTTGCCAGCAAAATACATTACACATCAGTAAGCCATGGCCCTGAGATATTCAAAGGCCTATCATCTACTACAGTTTAGGAATGGACCTTTAGAATTTAATTTAATTTAATGTTACTGTATACTTAAATTTAGGCCCTTTCCACACCTTACCTTCTTCCGGCGCTGGGGTGCAGGGATTGCGCAAGCAGCCTCCAGCGAGAGGCTCTCGCTTCTGGAGTCCTTTGGCTCCACACGAGCTGCCGGCTCGCACAAGAGCCTCACCTCTTCCTCTGCAGTGCAGCCTGGGAGTTTCCCAGGCTGCACTGGGGCAGGAAGCATGACCGGCGCGGCTCTGGAGGCTCCGCACGCCAGGTAAGTGCGCGTGGGGCCTGGGAGCAATGCGCAATCATGCACCATTTTCGACTTCTAGCCGAAAATAAAAAAGTGTGCGATTGGCACCTGCCAGCACCTGGAGCATTGGGCAATTGTGAGTGCGTCGTGCAGATCACTGCTCACAATCGTGCGACGCTCCAGGCCCTCTTTTGCATGGAAAATGCCGTACAAAAAGGGCCTTAGATTCATTTGGTCAATGAATCCTAATATATATATATATATCATACTTCTACTGTAAAAAAGTAGAAGAGAATCAGCACAACATATTAAAACAACAAAATAACATGTAATCATAAAGGTTCACAAATGTGTTTTTCCTTTTTAAAAAAGTTTTAAGATAAAACCTTTCAAATGATATATTTAAGACCAGTATTTTTAAAGAAAAGTTAAATAATAACCTCTTGATTCCTTCTTTGTCATCTTTGCCCCGTTCACCTGTACTTCCAAGCAAGAGATTTCACGAGACTATAAAAAAAAAATGACATAAAAAAAGACAAAAAGAGGAATAAAAAAAGAAAAAGGTAAAATCTATCTGACCAGGATGCCAGTGACATAACAGGTATTTATTTGGCAACTTTTGCAAGACTAGAACCAGCCAAGAATCTGAAAATAAATCCAAGGGCCAAAGTCATTTGCTTATTTTAAATATAGGATATGAACATAAATTTTCAGGAACATGGGGAATGTCAGGCCTAGGGGATGCTGTTTATTTATCTAATATGTAATAGTCAAAGTTTGTTTGCTGTGTCAGGTGAAGACCTCATATGATTGGCCGCCTAAGAAGATTCTATAGAATCCTGGGGTTTGCAGTTTAGGCAGGGGCCTTTAGAATTCTCAGCAAGAGAGCTCTTGGACCTGGCTGGTTGCTATGGAGATGAGACCTAGCAGCAAGGAGGAGGGCAGTGCATTCCCTTAGGAACCCAATCTCTCTATGTTAATAACTCTGAATACAGATTGGATTGGGGAATATGGGGAAAAGTTACAGGTACTGGACAAGACACAAGATCTCAAATCTTTCTAACAAGTATTACTTATCAAAAATAAAATCCTGGGCAACACTGGGTATATATGCGAGTTCTAAGGCCCTTTCTGCGCCTTACCTTTGTCTGATGCTGGGGCACAGGGATCGCACGAGCAGTCTTTTGCGAGAGGCTTTCACATCCCCGCTGCTTTGGCTCTCCAGGAGCTGCCTGCCAGCTGGCAGGCAGCATGAGGGCTCCTTCTCTTCCTTCCACAGCTCAGCCAGGTATTTTCCCAGGCTGCACTGGGGGAGGAAGCACGAGGGTCATGTCTCCGGAGCTCCGCACACAAGGTAAGTGCATGTGGGGCCCTGGAGCAATGCGTGATCGCGCACCATTTTCAGCTACAAGCCGAAAATGAAATAGTGTGCGATTGGTGCCTGCCAGCCCCGGCAGCATCGCGCAATTGCGAGGATATCATCTGAAACACTCCTTGCAATCGTGTAATGCTCTGGAGGCCCTTTTGCATGGCAAATGCCATGTGAAAAGGGCCTAAATGTGTTCTAAACTTGTCTAACTCTCTCTTGTTTTATTATTTTACTTTATTGTTTGTACTGTAAGACTGTATGGTTGCCTAATTCAAATCAAATGAACACACAGTGCACACATGTATATATATGTATAACAATTAGTATATACGTGTATATACTTATTGTTCACCACCCTAGTATCTGGTTGATGAAGATGAGTTTATAAATCTTTCCAGACACACAGTGAAATCCTAAGTCAAAGCTGTGCTGACTGTAGCATGTTAGGATTAGAGAGTTGGGATCAAGTGCGGCCTTTTTATCCTGGTAGAAAGTTAATGCAATATTAACCCAAATTAACAATAATGAGCAGAAACATTAGGGCTGCAGTTTTTGTTGCTGGTGCCTTCAAGTAATTTCTGACTTATAACAACCCATAGGCAATTTCCGCAGTACAATGTTATAGTGCTATTATTCCACTTTCAACATCCTATGGAATCCTGGGGTTTGCAGTTCAGGGAGGGGCATTTAGAATTCTCAGCCAGAGAGCTCTTTGGCCTCAGTAACCTACAAATCCCAAAAATCCACAGGATATTGGAAATGGAACAATGGCACTATAAAAATATAGGGCAGAAATGACCTAGGTTTAATGTGTCATGGGATTTTCTGGGATCTGAGAATTTGTGATTCACCCAAGGTCAGCTAGTGGGTTTCCGTGGCTGAGCAAGAAATCAGACCCTGGTTTCCAGGGTCATTGTCCAGTGCTCAAACCACTACACCACACTGGCTCACAATAGTTAGCAACTAATGTATGATTTTGCCAAAAAGAAATCAAAAAACAAAATTGACCTTACCACTAGTACATCATTAGTAATAATATGCTCATGACGAACTGGGCTGTGAAAGAAAAATATTTGACTTGTTATAACTTTTCTTCAGTAATTTACTGAACTGTGTTAACTTATTAGGTTCAATAATTATACAATGTGGTAACAATCCAATATTCAAAACTACTTAAAATCAATTAATGGATATCTATACTTAAGTATGCAACACAAAAACTTTGTAAGAATCCAAATATGAGTTCCAGATTAAATTAACTGACATGAAACACAGTTTGAATGAAATGTCTTATTTTGCTTATAAGGACACACTGGTTTCATGAACACAATAATTTGAGATAAATAAAGCAGAACACTAGCAACTGCAAGCCAGGTTTTGAAATATTAACAGGCAGCGGAACTGAATTAAGCTCTTGAGATGTTAAAGCAGGAGTGAGCAAAATGCAGCCCTCCAGATGTTGTATTGTACCTCCACTGAGTCCTAGACAATGTAGCCAGTCATGAGTAGGCTAGAAGTTGCAGCTTCCAAACAATGGAGAATTGCACTTTGCTCACCCCTGTGCTGGAGGTTCAGCTTACTGGAGGACAAATGATGAGATTAATCCAGTCTTTGAAGTGAGGTTAGTCCACACCAACAGCTACATTCTTGCAGGTGCCGAGAGAGAGGCCACTTTAACTGACTCTTTCCCCAGGACCTACATATATCTAGAAAGGCTGGCATCTCATATGACTCTCATCATAGCCAGCTCTCAGGAATTCCCAATTCTGAGACATTAAAATGCTTCTGACTGCCCACACCAAATCTCTTCCTATTCACTATCTCATCCAGCAAAATTCCTGATGAATTGCAACCAACCTAACTCCTGGCTGGAACCAGCATATCTGAAACACCAGCTCCATTATAGAAGTCTGCCTGGGATCTGAGCTGTCCAGCAGAGGTCCTATTTCATGTCCCATCACCTTTCTCTGGATCACTACACTCTACTAGCTGGGTCCACACTTGCTGAGCTTCCAGTGGGGCAGCCAAATCATATTATTCCATGTTGTTGTTATAGAGTGATAAAGTCATAGAATTATAGAGTTGGAAGAGACCACAGAGGCCATCCAGTCCAACTCCCTGCCATGCAGGAACCCACATCAAAGCATTCCTGGCAGATGGCTATCCAGCCTCTGCTTAAAAACTTCCAAAGAAGGAGACTCCACCACACTCTGAGGCAGTATATTCCACTGCCAAGCAGTTGGCAGTGGGTGTTGTTGTTTCTATCCTGATTTTTTCTCCTGTCTGGGACTCAAAGAGGTTTACAACAAATTAAAAAGCACATGGTTAAAACACATATGCCCTTTGGTTTTTAAAATTTGTTATTATAACTGTCTTCAGTCGGTCTTTAGAGAACACTTTGAAATGTATTTCAGTAACATCTTTCTAGAAGCCCTGGCAGATGGAAAAGATTTAATAAATAGTATATATGTGTGTGTGTTTGAATAAACAAATAAATAAATAGTGAACAGGTCTCCAACAACAATGTACTTGTAATTCAGACTCCTCCCCCCACGGTGAAGCAGAAGTAAAACAAGCAAAACAAAAACAAACATAGAATCAAAACGCTCTGGCCAATCTAACTGAAGGCAAAAAGACTATTTATTTTGGCCAAATGCAACGATCTTACTTTACATACTACACAAATCATCTATGGATACTACCTCCAAGAATGAAGACACGAGCAGGATCAGTTCACAACACAACAACACTATCCTTGCACCAGTGTTAGTATGGTGTGAGGATGCATGCAATCTTGCATGGCATCCATCCAATATCCGGAGACCTTTGCAAAGCTGCTTCTACCAATACTTTTCCCAATGGGTGGCAAAACATGCTTTTCTAGTATTAGATATTCTTTAATGTGTTGTACTGCTATGATGGACTTACATGCTTTCCAGGCTAAATTCTACTTCCAAGTTCTCTTGAATCTATAAAAGAACAAATACATTTTTTTGTTTTGAGTAGGGATGAAAAAGACACACATTATCTCATTGTTGATAAGAAAGAAATCTTAGCACATCAAGAAGCTCCATCATGAACATGGCCAATTATTCTTATTTGTGGGGGGGAGTAATTTGGGATTCCTTCTGCAAAATTTACACGAAGAACTAATTCTTTTGCAAAAAAAAAAAATAGTGCACCAGAAACTATGTATTTTTGCACAAAAATGTTCCTTTTTTTCCACAAAACCAATTTTTGCATAAAACAAAATCTCCCAAAAAAGGTACCAAATTGCCAAAAAAAAAAAAAAAAATTAAAAGGATGCACAATCACTCCTTATTTTGCCTCAGCCTCACGGAGGTTACACAGGTCTAATAATACAACAACTTGTTTCCAGTACTGGGCAACTTGCTACATGCCGGTTCTAAGGGAAGTAGTCTTCTGCTACTGTATGCTTGCAGCATCTCATACTGGGAAGCTAGAATGTGCACCATTCACTTTCACCATGAACATTCTATACTGCAGTCATTGGTTTCCTAGGAAGCCCTCCTTGCGCAATCCACTCTGAAGCTGTGGCACAGTAGAATGGATCTTTTCCAATTTCTACTCAAACTCCATTTATCCATAAAAAGTAAAATTTGCTTTCCATTCAACCAAGTAGAAAAGCAGCTGTAAGGTAGGTGTTAGTGTCCAAGAGCACTGGCGCCATTTCACTGCTGTTATGATTCAGCTTGCTTCTCTCTGATATCTTTGTCTTAATTCTTCTGCCACTGATTTATAATCCTTGCTATTTTTTCTTTTTTGTCTTTATGGTGAAAGTTCAGGAATGTTAGTGCCACTAAACTACGGCACCAGCTTAGATACCTACATGTCCTTTATCAGCTACTCCTCACCTCTTTTACATGTAGGATGGACAACTGATACTGATAATGTTAGATGCCTACTGCTTTTGCTTCTTTCCCACCATCCCCAGTAACACATTCTAGTAATTTGCTTTGTTAATAATATTCTTAAATGACTTGTCTTCTTACTTTTGGATCCAGTGGAAATGTGAGGCAAACAGTTTCACCAAGCTGGATTTTATAAACATCAAAAAGAACAGTAAGGAGGTGGTTATCTGTGAAGCAGTTGTCTTCATCATGAACCATCAGTTCCAAAACATTCTGAGAAGAGAGAGGCAAAGTTAAATCATCATATCTTGATTCTGGACTAGAAAGCCCCAAAAGCTGCAGCATTCATGGAGAACCTACACCCCAAAAAACAGATATGGCATTTTTCGCAAACTATCTTGGCAGCAATTGGTGAGTGTTTGGATAAATCCTATTAGTGGCCATGTGTATGTGTCTTCAAGTCACCTGTCAACTTACAGTGATCCCATTAATTTCACAGGCTTTTCTTAGGCGAGGAATACTTAGAGGTGTTTTAGCCATTCCTTTCTCTGAAATGTAGCCTACAGTACCTGGTATTTATTTCCAGTTTCCCATCCACATACTAATCAGTACTAACCAGAGTTGACCCTGCTTATCTTCCAAGATCAGATGAGATCTGGTGCCTTTATGATGCTGAGTGAAAAGATATAGAGCTCCCCCCGTGCTCACCAGAGGTGGAATCCTGATAGTGACATATGACATTAAGTGGGGCTTATACAAGCATATTACTCCTTTTTTTGGATGGTGCCCAGGGGCTATTCTCTAGCCTTTTTCATCCCATCCATATCTATCAAGCACTAGGAGGAGCTGCTACTATTGCTGCTGCTTACTGGTGAAGAGGCTGTTTACCCAGTGAATATGTAGTTGGTCAATGTGCCAAGCAGGAGGAAAAGAAGGTGCACTCCATCTGTAAGTGCACTCTCATTTTCTCTCTGCTCAGGGCTGAAACCAGCTGCTTCTTTCTCATCTTTGTAGTCTGAATTGCTTCTCTCTGCCTACTGGTAACCTGCAGAGGCAGCAGTATCCCCTCCTGGAGCTTGAGAGGTACTCAGACAGGAGGACTTAGAACTTCATGGCCAGAGAGTTATGCTCTACTTGCTCAATATTGGATGTTTGGCCATTTCTGCACTACATTGTTATAGTGCTATTATTCCACTTTCAACATCCTATGGAATCCTGGGGTTTGCAGTTTAGGGAGGGGAATTTAGAATTCTCAGCCAGAGAGCTGTTTGGCCCCAGTAAACTACAAACCCCAGAATTCCACAGGAGGTTGAAAGTGGAATAATAGCACTATAGCAGTGGCCTTTTTCACACAGCATTTGCCATGCAAAAGGGTCCCTGGAGTGTCGCGCAACTGAGAGGAGCGGTCCACACAACGCACTCGCAATCGTGCAATGCTCCAGGGCCTGGCAGGCACCGATCACGCATTATTTCATTTTTGGCTAAGAGCCGAAAATGGTGCACGATCATGCATCACTCCGGGTCCCCGCACATACTTTCTGTGCGTGCGGACCTCTGGAGCCATGGTGCTCGCACTTCCTGCACTGCGGAAGGAAGAGGAGGGGCTCTCATGCGACAAGCAGCAGCTGCAGAGCTGAAGGAACTGGGACACAAGAGCCTCTCACTATAGGTTACTCGCGTGATCCCCGCACCCCAGCTCCACAAAAAGATGAGTTGCGGAAAGGGCCAGTCTCAAGTGGAAATGGCTTTTGTCCATGACTCCAATCCAACTCACCCTAATTTCTTCCCTGTTTTACTTCTAGTTTATTGTCTGCTGAAGAGAATACACTAGGGCTAAGAAGGCATATTGCTGATACAATGAAGAGTAGAAAGTGTTTCCAAAATGTTTTTTGCTGTCCATGCATGTTCTCCCATGACTGCATCTACATGTTGGAAAAATGTCAACTTCTGCGAATAATTAAGGGCAATTAAGAAAAAGTGATTCTGGGACTAATCTTCAATAAAATTAGTGCAACTGTGTCTTTGTTGTTGTGTGCCTATAGTTAAACTTATGCTATTCAAGATGTCTGAAGTTCAGCACACTACCCAAAAGCCCTTCTTGTCTTTCCTTTCCTCTTATATCTAAAGTGTAAATGATATACCTATGAAAAAGTCACTTCAAAAGGAATGTGATATTGGCACATCTCAGTCATGGACAAATTCACTGAATAAAACTCTGTTTATTTTCCCAGGCATTTTAAAACAGTTTTAACTCTCTTCATCCATTGCAGTGGTATGTCTTCTTGCCACTCCATTTTATGTCTAACAATGAATTGTTTGTACTGCTTTGCACCCTCCTGGAATGATGGGTATGACAGTAAATTTCTTAATTAATTAGTTTCTAAACAAACAAGAAACTAATTACCCAATGCCACTCAATGACCTTTATGGATGACTGGTATCATTGATTTCAACTGTGAATAATGGGCCATTCATTGAGAAACACATGTCAATCTGGTCAGATAGGCTTACTGTCACAGATACTGATGAAAGATTGGCTTGATTCACCTCTTGCCTAATTAAATTCTACCTTCTCCAACTATGACCTAGTAAACATTTCCTCTTTTACTTGTTGTCTTCTAGTACTCTGTATCTCATAGGAATTAAAAAGAAAAACAAGCCTTAGATGAAGTAAGTTGCATAGATAACACATTCAGCATCTGACCTAACTCTGCACATCTTCTGGCGGCTGTCGTGAAATTCCCAAAATCAAACATGTTACATTTAACCAGTGGAAGCTGGTGGCTTCCCTGTCAGTGGGATGAAGGATTTTCTCCAGAATTTAAACCAAATTTTAAGAGAGTCCAGGGCAGTGAACCCTACCTTCAAGATGGGTTCAGTATGCTATTAGATCAATTCCAAACCATTTAAAATTTTGAAACACTGAAAGTTAATTTACAATCAAAAGCAGTTGAGCAATGTAACAATTTAAAGAACTTCAAAATAGTTAAAACGATTTTTGTGTTGGATAAAATCATTAGACTACCCTCAAGATTTTAATAAAATGTTGTATTGTAACTTGGCATGAGAATGATGCCATCAGGAATGGAAGCACAGGGCATTCTACCAATGGGGCCCACAGCAGACAAGGCCCTAAGCCATGTCCTCCCACAGTATACTTCTCCCCCAGTAGAGATGGGGGAACACCAGCTGAATTTCACATGTAGTGAAAAGCTTTGTATGGTTTTTATTATTTACTTAATAGTAAGCTTGGAAAGGCCATTCTAGATTATGTGATAAGAGGAGGTTTAATCCCCCATAATCCTCCCTAATAAATGTGGCTATTAGTGAAAGTGGTTGGCATGGTACACTGCAGTTACAGATTCGTAATCTAGAGTTATGGATCCAAAACTTCTTTGCATTAACCTATGGTATGTATTTACAGTCCTAAATACTCCTGGAAACCATTTTGAAGGAGTCAGTCCATGAGATAGAAATCGGCAGCATAGGGGAATGAGGCAGTTCAGAATAATGTAACTGGCCTTCTCTCATTCCCAGGCCACAGTGCAACAAGCAGCAATTTCTGCTTGCTGCAGACTTCCATAGCATGCAGTGGCTCCCTTGAATTTAAGGTGCATTCCATGGATTGATTCCTTAGGTCTTTTGTAACTACGGCCATTTCTGCACTAGATTGTTATAGTGCTATTATCACACTTTAAACTTCCTATGGAATCCTGGGGTTTGCGGTTTAGGGAGGGGCCTAAACTGCAAACCCCAGGATTCCAAAGCATGTTAAAAGTGGAATAATAGCAGTATAATCCCCCAGTGCGGAGATGGCCTATGTTATATAGTCCTGAATGGAGTATAGGATCTTGGGCAAGTGTTTTTTTTTCTTTTGTTTTTTTTTAAAGAAAAATACTTCCTATTCACACCAATGGGAGTAATTGGTTTTTGTTTTCTTTTTGTTTTCGTTTTTAATTATAATTGAATGCCATATGCTTATGTAGATTGGGGAGATGTAGTTAGGAAGAGAAAAATCAAACCTGGGCCCTGGTGCTTATTTTTAAGTGAAGAAAAACCTTATATGGAGCATGCTGCATATATTAATGCAATTGTATAGTTTGACCCACAATTAACCTCCTGGAAATCGTTGTTTTTCTTTTTCTTGAAATTGATTTTTGTCTGTATCTTTTGCTTCTTATGCCATTTACCATAATGCTTACAAGGAACTATTTAATGTCAATCCCTTGAGTTTTTTAAAAATATGAATTAATGCCAATATAATGTCTAGCACCCAAACTGAAGGTAAGCGAACCTTAAAATGTTCCCTTCATGGGAAAGTTCCTTCCTTCTTTCTTTCTGTCTTTCTTTGGCCCTTTTCTCATGGCATTTTCCATGCAAAAGGGCCCCTTGAGTGTCACGCAAATGTGAGGAGCAGTCCACATGGCACACTCACATTTCCGCGATGCTCCAGGGCCTGGCAGGCACCACTCACGTACTTTTTCATTTTCAGCTTTAAGCCAAAAATGGTGCGCAGTCGCGCATCGCTCTGGGGCCCTGCGCACACTTGCCATGCGTGCGAAGCCTTTGGAGCCGGGCCAGCCACACTTCCTGTGGCTTCCTGATCCCAGGCTGCACTGTGAAAGGAAGAGGTGAGGCTCTCGTGTGAGCAGGCAGTTCGTGTAGAGCCAAAGGACCCCGGACACTAAAGCCTCTCTCTGGAGGCTGCTCGCGCAAGCACCACACCCCAGCGCCGTGAAAAGGTGAATTGCAGAAAGGGCCTTCCCTCCCTCCCTCCCTCCCTCCCTCCCTCCCTCCTTCCTTCTTTTTCTTTTTCCCTTTCTTTCTTTCTTTCTTTCTTTCTTTCTTTCTTTCTTCTTCTTTTTTTCTTTTTTTTTGGCTGTAAGAAGTAGTTAAAATGCTCAGAATAATGCTGTTGTGTGGAATTAAACATAGGACCCTTTACTAGTGCTCTGTGACTGAATTCCAGAATGAAGTCTCTCTGTTTTAATATAGGCCCTTTTCCCACTCCAGTCCTGTTGCAAAATGGCCTCAGGAGCATTGTGTTATTGCGAGGACCGTTCCACATGATGTCCTTGCTATTGCATGACGCTCCCGAGGCCATTAGGGGGTGATTGCACATTATATCATTTTCGACTTGTTGCCAAAACTGATGCATGTTTGCGCATCCCTCTTGTGCCCCACATGCACTTATCTTGCGTGCAGAGGCTCCGGATGTACGGCCATTGCACTTCTTCCCCCAGTGCAGCCTGGGAAAGTACCCAGCTGCACTGCAAAAAGAATGGGCAGAGCGCTCACGCTTCCTTCCAGCCAGCACAGAGCTGGTGCGGAAGGGAAGCAGAGGGGACATGAGTGCCTCCCAGAGGAGGCTTTTCACACAATCCCTGCGCAATGCCAGTGGCACCAGGTAAGGTGCAAAAAGGGCCATATTGATGTGGTCCATTTTATCAAGCTTCTGATATGGATTTGTGTTTTGTCCATTTCTCTCAATCTCTCTTTCTCTCTCCTTCTCTTTTTCTGGATATATCAACAGTGTTTACACTCTCACACACATGTACATACACTGTATAGAATAAGTATCTTCTCATCAAAACCACATTCTGTTAAAAAGAGAATGGTGGCAACCATCAAGAGTTTCTTAATCATTCAAGAAATATTTTGTCAATAGAAGTAAAATAGTGCATTAAACGCTTACACACACACACACACACACACATTTTTTTTAAAAAAAAAGATTGGCATTGGAAAAGTTTCAATTATGTAGCATGCACATAGGGTGGAATCCCGTTAGACTTTTATGCTTTCCTAAACACATGCAACTGTACATTTTATCAGTTTTCTTAAGGTGGTTCTGGGAACTTCTTAGGCAAATGCTCCCAGTTTGCTGTTCTCACAGAGTAATGTATGATCACAACTAGATCACTCTTACCCCGGCTTGGCTGCCTTGGTTCTGTCTGCAATCCCATGGATACCAGCTCTCAATAGGATCTTCGATATAACACATAATGCTTGTTTTATCCATTTTACCTCAACAATTATTTCTGGTTAAAACTTCTTTATAGCCAGTAAGTAGTAACAGTCTAGAGTGTCGGCCTAGGACTCCATATGTGACCTTGAGCCAGACACTCTCTTTGAGCTTGGTCACCTCACAGGATTGTTGTGAGGATAAAATGGGAAGGAAGAGAACCATGTATGTTGCCCTGGGCTGACTGCGGGAAAAGTAATTTTTTTAAAAAAAAACATGCAAGCAAAACATCAGCCTGAACATGCCTGAAGAGTTCAGATAAAAATAATTTTTTGTTATGTTTGTGTCTTACTTTGACCTGACTTTGTATCCTGAAGGAGAAGGTTTCATTCCACATTGGATTCTTACAGTCTTTAATGGTCTTGGTCCGGACCATCTCAAATGAAGCCGTTGGCAGAAACAAGGTTACGTAGCAATCAGATTGGCTAACTGTTTTTAAAAAGGAAAATGAGAGTATCATTTTTTAGGACATATCAGATCAACAAACCTTACTCTTTTTTTTTTTTACCTTTGGCTATTTCTGCACTAAACTGTTGTAGTACTATTATTCCACTTTCAACATTCTATGGAATCCTGGGGTTTGTAGTTTAGGAAGTGGTGTCAAAGACCCCTCCCTAAACTACAAGCCCCAGGATTCCATAGAATGTTGAAAGTGGAATAATAACATTATAACAGTGTAGTGCGGAAATGCCTCTATCAGGATCACAGAGTTGACAACAAGAGAAATATGCAGAAAGCAAATATCATTGTCTCCCATTGTTGTGGTCAAGCTGGATTAAGTTCTAAATCAGAGATAAGGAACATCCATTGGACTGCGATTGCCTTCATCCTTTGGAACTGATTTTGTTGCTTTAGGATAATGAGAGTTGCAGCCCAACAACATCTGGAGGCCCACAGATTTTCCACTCTGATTTAGACCTGAAAAACTATCACAAAAGTACAAAGTGCTTTCACTTAAGGTAGTGATAATCTTGCTGTAAGCAAATTGAGTAATTAATTCTTTTACTCAGTTGTAGTCTATATTTCCACATTACACTGTTATAGTGCTATTACTCCACATTGAACATCCTGTGGAATTCTGAGGTCTGTAGTTTATTGGGGCCAAAAACTCTCTGGCTGAGAATTCTAAATGCCCCTCCCTAAACTGCAAACCTCCAGATTCCATAGGATGCTGATGGTAGAATAATAGCACTATATAAATGTAGTGCAGAAATGGCCTATGAGTTTGTAGGACTACTTCTGTAGTGATGACATGAAAGTACTCTGAAGCTGAGTTGGAAATCTAGTGAAATTATCTGAATTTTTAAAGCAAATATATCCAGTTTATGGACTGTGATTTGTGGTGTGTTAACAGGGACCCTTTTCGCACCTTACCCCTTCATGAAGCTGGGGTACAGGGCTGCATGAGCAGCCTCCAGCGAGAGACTCTCGCGTCTCGGTCCCATCGGCTCTGCAGCTGCTTCCTGGTCACTCGAGCGCCCTCCCTCTTCCTTTCACAGTGCAGCCTGGGACCTTTCCCAGCCTGCACTGGACAGGAACCATCACCGGCCCGGCTCCCGAGGCTCCGCACACCAGGTAAGTGCTCCTGGGGCTCAGGAGCTATGCGTGACCGTGCAACATTTTCAGCTTCAAGCCGAAAATGAAAAAATGTGTGCATGGTCCACATCAGGCCCTTGAGTGTCGCGCAAATGTGAGTGTGTCATGTGGACTGCTCCTCACATTTATGAGATGCTCAAGGGGCCCTTTCGCATTGGAAATGCCATGCGAAAAGGGCCATAGTTTAACATTGTGGACTGCAAAATATCATATTTCTTTCTTCTTCTTTTCTCTGTGACATAAATGCACAAATAAAGATTGGTATATATGAAAAATATATGGAAAGATTCTGAAATCAATCAGGAAAATGTGTTTAAAATGTATCTAATATGAAAAATGCATAAAAATTGCTACTTCAGGGATCGTATGTAGCAAGATATGGTATGAATTACCTTGCATAAAGGAGGAATAAGGTCTCACAATGTAATAAAAAATCTGGACAGAAGAAGACTAGTATAAATGCGACAACAACAACAACAAAAAATTGACAGATTTTCACACCCCTCCTCTAAATTTCCTTTAGCTGAGTTGTCAATCCAAATATAGTTAGGAAAGCTAATTATGGTTCATGGTTCAATAAGGAAGATAAACAATGAAGTGCAAAATGGTTAGGTCTGTAATTCCTCAGCTCAGACATAGCCTCTCTTTATAGATGACTCCAAAAGATAATGTTGCACAGCCACCCTACACATCCAAAGATAGGGTGGCTTTGTTATTTCTGTGTGAAACATATTTACAATTGATTTTTTAAAGTTATTTTTATTCAATTGGATTAGCCATCCACCAGAGGCACAAAAACCATGTATACTTTCTTTTGCCTGTATCTCTCCCCATTCTGTGCCCATTTTCATGCTAGTGTAAACTTGAGAGGAGTCATTATATCACCAATGTTATTCTGTGCACCAAAGATCCAGGATACAAAAGTAATATGCATCTGATAGTCAAGTCGTTCGCCTTGTGATTTCTTTTGTTTAGTGCAGCCCTAGGTCTTTAAAGATCAGCACAGGTTACCTGTGTATATTGCAGTGGGACTCCAAACTACATCAAATTATATGATTTAATGCTTATATCAAACTACAGATCCCACCACCACCACACAAAAGCTTTTTCTGGTATGGCCAGATATACTGTGGAGCAATGTGTTTTTTAAGAATCAGAGAGGTCATGATGGAACAGAAAACAAATTAATTATGTTGCAAATTATGAGGTTTGGAGAAAATTAGTTTTTGACAGAACCACAATCTCTTTGAATTTCAGCTAACCTAATAGCCTTTCTGCGTTATACTGTTATAGTGCTATTGTTCCACTTTCAACAGCCTATGAAATCCTGGGGTTTGCAGTTTAGGGAGGAGTCTTTAGAATTCTCAGCCAGAGAGCCTGTTTGGCCTCAGTAAACTACAAACCTCAGAATTCCACAGGATTTTGAAAGTGGAATAATAGCACTGTAACAGTGTAGTGTGGAAAAGCCTTAAGTCATAAATAAGCCTGGGCCTATTAGAACTAGCCTTACTTTTTCATTCCTTTCAAGCAGCAATGACAAGGATGGACTGCACAAAGGAGGACTGCTTCTTCAAACTTCATTAAATGTGAAAGCCTCAAGATGATGAATCTCAGGAGGGCGGGAAAGCTTTGGAAATTATACTTTGTAGGATTCTGTGGTATGGTGTGCATGCTTGTTCTTTTACAAGAAGTTTGAAGCAAGTCCTGTAACTTCTCACAAGTCTCTTTAAAACAATAAACAAAATTTTAAAAAGTAAATTATATTCATAGGAAGATTGCTCTTACATGTTTAGACCTGGACTGGGCAACATGTGCCCATGGGCCACATGTAGCCCCTTGGGGTCATTTAGTGTTGCTGTTTTTTTAATTCCAATTAAAAAAAAAATAGAATCATAGACTCATAGAGTTGGAATAGACCACAGGAGCCATCCAGTCCAACTCCCTGCAATGCAGGAAATTTTCAAATAATTACCCCCAAAATGCCTCCAGACACCCTCTAGGGCAGCGTGTGGGGATTTTTGCCACTTTGGGGGATTTCCTGGGCCACTTTAGACCCAGGAGAGGCCTTTTTTAATACAGGGAATAGACAGCAAGTAATTTCTAGGGGTCACTTTCTGCTATAGGAAAAAAAAAACTCTCCTTGGTCTAAAATGGCCTAGAAGCAGCAAAAACACACTGAAAATTTCCCTATGACCCCTAGAAAGTGATGGGTGGGGTGGGGGTTCAGGGCAAAAATGATTTTGGGAAGACATGGCAAAGGTGCAAGAGCTCCCAGGTTTCCTGGAGAGCTAATGCCTTCAACAGGCCTCCAACAGCTTCCCTTTCCTAGGTTATGTGTACCACATTTGTAGTTTTGTATACTTATATACCTCTGCACAAGCACAGGAATTCTGTGATGTTATCCTAATATGAAAGCAGGATGCCCAAGTGTCCCAGTTTACAAAGGAGAGCCCTCAGTTTGTATGAGCAAGTATCTAAAGGTAAAAAAACACAAAAAGTGACAGCAGGGGCCATGAAGTTGCCCATCAACGGTTAAAAACATGAGTAAGAGACTGAGCAGGTCACCTACTCACAGGCCCTTTTGGCAACTTACCTTTTCTCGATGCTGGGGCATGGGGATCATGTGAGCAGCCTCTTGCAAGAGGCTCTTGTGTCCCCACTGCCTCAGCTCTGCAGCTGCTGCCTGCCAGCCAGCAGACATCGGCCCTTTTCCCATGCAGTTTCTGTAGCGTGAGGGCCCCTTGAGCATCACGTGAATGGGAGCGTCAGTCCGTACAACGCACTCCCATTCACGTGATCCTCAGAAGCCTAAAGTGGGACGCGCGCACATTTTCTTATTTTCAGCTCTAAGCCGAAAATACTGCGTGGTTGCGCAATGCTCCCAGGGCCCTCACGCACTTACCTGCGTGCGGTGCTTCGGACGAGCGGGCCAGTTACGCTTCTTCCCCCCTACGCAGCCTACAGCTCCCAGGCTGCACTGTGGAAGGAAGGGGCGGGGCGCTCAAACAACCGGCAAACAGCTGCAGGAGGCAGAAGGGCTGCCGTAAGTGGCTTGTGCAAATGGCTGCTCACGCAAGCGCTGCCTCCCACTGCCGCGACAAAGGTAAGGTGCGAAAAGGGCCATCATGAGGGCTCCACCTCTTCCTTCTGCAGTGCAGCCAGGCATTTTCCCAGGCTGTGCTGGGGAAGGAAGCATGAGCGCCGTGGCTCCGGAGGCTCCGTACGCAATGTGCAACCATGTACCGTTTTCGCCTACAAGCCGAAAATGAAATAGTGCACAATCAGCACCTGCCAGCCCTGGTAGCATCGCGCGATTGTGAGGATGCCATTTGAAACACTCCTCGCAATTGTGCAATGCTCCGGAGGCCCTTTCACATGGCAAATGCCATGCGAAAAGGACCACAGTCTTCCCCAACACAGTGATGTGTTTGAATTAGAATAATTATTTCACAATGTCTACTTAAAGATTTGCAGATATGAAAAATTGTGTCTGCTTTTTTGGCTAAGCAGCCACCCGATAAGCGTTTCCCATGAGGCCAACTTAAGAGTTGTTGTACAGATTCCCAATAGAAGTTAACTTTCCCATAGATTTGTGGAACCATCAGGATACTCACATAAATCTGCCTTTCGTACATTTTTTATCTGTATGATTCTTACAGTCAGCAAATAGCAAGGAGAGTCTTCCATCTGCAGAGAAACAATATCTGAATAGGATATTCAATAGATTCAGTTTTCCAAACTAGTAAAACAAATTACAAGTGGTGGTGGTTAAATCTGCTTATAATGTGCTTTCTTTAGGACAGTACTATACAACTGAAAAGATACAGCCCTTCTGCTGAAAACATCCATCAGGTATTCTCCCCTGCAACATCTAGTGACGCAGTAGTATCAGACAATATGATTGGATCGTGCCGACCATTGCATGAGTGTATGTGTTCAGAACAGAGCTTGGAAAAGCGACTTTTTGGGACCACAGCTCACAGAATCGCTGAGCCGGTGTGGCCATGCTGGCTAGGGAATTCTGAGAGTTGTAACCCAAAAAGTAACATTTCCAAGTTCTGGTTGGGAAGAAAGGAGATAGCTCTAGCATGAATATCTTCCTGTGCTCACAGAAGTGTTTCAAGTTTCTTGATCTGAAATTCACACCCTAAAAAAAAAAAAATTAAACTAAATGCACAAAGAATTTAAGGGTCCATGTCACATAGGAGTACACAGACCTCCCTAGTAGTTCAGCATGGGTTAGAACATTCTCGAAGGGTTATTAGTGTTCCCATTGAATTGGTAAATCAAAATTAATGGGAATCAGAAACAGAAAATCTGGAGCATAAAAAAGAAAGTAAGCAAAGTTTGGCCTGCCTCTGATGCTCCTTGTACCGGAAAAAAATTGACCAAAATATATTTTCTGCTTTCAGAAGTCCCTAAGAGGTTTTTGTATTAATTGTAGCCAATACAAACTATCACAAAGGTAAAAGTAAAAGTGGATGTCTTGTCAGTTCCAGCTTTGCCGTTGTTGTATGCATTCAAGTCATTTCTAAGGCAAACCTATCACTGGGTTTTCTGGGACAGAGAGTATATGACATATCCAAGGTCACCCAGCAGGTTTCCATGGCCAAGCAGGGAATCAAACCCTGATTTCCAGAGCCACAGTACAACACTCAAAAGACTACACCATGCTGGGTCTCAGTTCCAGCTTCCCTCCCATGTTTGGGCCTCATAGAACTACAGATAAAAATGAAAAAAAAATAGATCAAAAGAAACCCATAGAATCGCTACTGAATACTCGAGAGTAGAAACCATTGGTAGGAATTTCCTTGTTTTGGAGAAATACTGTAAACAACTCCCAGGCCTTATAGAATTTTCTGTCCATCTTATTCTCCAATCTATAAGTCATTTTGTCCATCTGTGCAATTTCGATAGCTTTCTCTAACCATTCATCAGCCGTGGGGATAAAGGCAGATTTCCAGTATCTGGCATAAACAAGTCTGGTTGCCACAATCAGATGCCACACTAATCTTCTAATACAGAAATCCATCCTATTATCAGAACCAAAAATTCCCAATAGGAAAAATTCTAGAACTAATTGAATTGTAAGTTTCAAAATTTTCTGCGTATTGGCTCATATGGCGTACCAGAATCTCTTTGCTCTGTCGCATCCCCACCACATATGATAAAAAGAACCCACCTGATCTCCACATTTCCAGCAGTGGTTGTCCATATCCTTATTCATTTTGCTAATCTGTTGGGTGTCAAATGCCACCAATACACCATCTTTAACACATTTTCTTGGAGGGCATAAGATATGGAATATATAGTTTTATTTTTCCAAATTATTTCCCACTCTTCCAAGAGGACATCATGACTTAAATCTTTAGCCCAAGTTATCGTACAACCTTTTACTGTCTCTCCATCTAAATTATAGGCTAACGACCTCTTATACAACCTCAAAAGTAGATGTTTTTCTCCTTTTAATATAAGATCTTTCAATTCAGTTTGTCTCAATTCCACCTCTTCGACTTGTAGGCCTTTCTTGAATCTCTCTCTTATTTGCACGCCTATCCTTTTCCTGATCCTTGATTACACTGCCATAAAAATATTTTACCCCATCTGCCTGATTCTGCCATTTGTCCTTTCCCAAGAAAAAGGTCTGCCCTCCCCCAGGCATGCTTGTAATATATTTGCATTCCCTTTTGGGGGCTTGAGCTAGCTTTTCTCTCTCTCTGACTCTCTCAGAGTCTCTTTCTTTTCCTCTCACTGACTGACCAGCTCTCTTTCTCTCTCTCTTTTTGGCCCTTTTTGCATGTTACCTTTTCGTGCTGCTGGGTTGGGGTCCTCACACAAGAAGGCTTGGAAGGAACACTGCTGCTTCCCTGCTGCTTCGGCTCCACAGCTCCTTCCTCCTCGCAAGAGTGCCCTGCCTCTTCCATTCACAGTGCAGCCTGGGACCTCACAGGCTGCACTGAGGAGAGGATGCGCGACCAGCCCAGCTCCCAAGGCACTGCAAGCCAGGTAAGTGCATGCAGGGCCCGGGACCATTTTCGGCTTTAAGCCGAAAATGAAAAGATGCATGCCCACTCTGCGTCTGGCCCCTGAGCATAGCATAAATGTGAGTGCGTCATGCAGACCGCTCCTCACTCAAGGGGCCCTCTTGCTCCCAAAACGCCCTGCGAAAAGGGCCTTTGTTTTACCTATATGTCCCCGTGTTTTCCTGAAAGAGCAGCCTTCAGGATCAGGTGCAGTATATTTGCTGTGTTTTCTCAATTTCTCTTTTTCTTAAAACTCTCAACTTCAGTAGCCCTTGTGTGCTTGTGTGAGTGAATGCTTAGTGTGTGTGCATGAGTATTTTTGCCAGTTTTACCAAATAAAAGACCATTTAAAAGGACACTTGACTTTTCTTTCTCATGTAGTTTGACCCTGTAGACATAGGATAAAAGATCTTGCTGTATTGCCCTGCCCTCCATTTTGCCAAGTTGTGCTCTGCTAATTTCCCCAACCTTTGTAAAAGCCAGGTATTCTCCTGGGAACCCCCAGAAGCCAGGGTAACAAATCCCTGTCTTAGGATTTGCAGCCAACATAAGCCTCATTCAGACTTTTGATTGATTATATGTATGGCTACCACTGAGGATGTAGAGAGGCATTCATTTAAACCTTGCCCTCAAATGTCAGTGAGCATCCAGAAATAAGTTAGACCAGTGGTGTCCAACCTTTGATCCTCGAGGTGTTTGGGACTTCCACTCCCAGAAACCCTGGCTACTTGGTTAACAGTCAGGAATTCTGAGAGTTGAAGTCCAAAACACTTGGGGGACCAAAGGTTGGACACCACTGAGTTAGATCTTTGCACGTGGAACACAAAGGTCCAAAGAAGGCTCTGTAGAACCCAGTTAATGGACTGGGACCCTGGCTTTATTAAGGTTTCCTGACACAGGAATTCTGTAACAGCATACAACTGATACAGCATTAGAGAATCCCCATGAGACCTTTGCATGTGGGTGTTATCTGGGTTGAGCTTCAGTTTATTGGCCTTCACCCAAGCTGTTTCCAGATCCAGAAGACAGCTGCTCAGAATGTCTACCAGCCACACCTAGAAGTGATGTAAAGATAAAGATGCATATCTTCTGTTTCTTTAGATCCATAGCAAAGGTAGTTCTTTTGAAAGAACACATGAGTTTTCAGATTTTTTAATATTAGACTGGTTATTGTTCTTGTCCTTGCTGGTTCTTATTTTCTTTAATTACCAGTCTTCTGATTTGTTTGTCTTACTACATTGTTATGTTTCATGCATTTGTGGCTATTGTTTTAATTTGAATTATGGATTTTATATCATGGTTTCAAGCCAACAAACAGACCTCTGATCTTTCAAGATAAAGAGTTGGGGCCCTACAAATACTACATTGTTATAGGGCTATATGCCACTTGGACAGCTATGACATCATGCTATGGAATCCTAGGATTCGTAGTTTAGGGTGTGGCATTCAGCATTCAGCATTATTAGCCAGAGCCTCACTAAATTACAAACCTCAGAATACTATAGAATGTTACAAAGTAATTCATCCTTTAAGAATGAAAAAAAAATTGCCCACCGTCTGATCCGTAAAGTCATAGAATCATAGAAACATGACTTTATGCCCTTCTATGCCTCCAGCAGCCATACTACATTCTTCACTCAGTGATAAATCTTTCTGTGCATATTCTCTAGCAGCGCTACAGAGTCTAAGTCCAGATTCTTCAACTCAGTCTCTCCCCACTTGCCCTTTCTAAGAGCAAGCTTGAAAAATGCTGAGGAAGAAGCCGGCAGGTACTTACCTTAGCAGTTTACTCCAATCTGAATGCTCAGCTGAGAGGCTTCTGATGTGCCAGTTGAGTATCATGTTTCGCCATTCCACTACCTTGCTGAACCTGATAGAACTGGTATGGTATGCTCATTTACATTTGAAGTTCCAGGTCTTGTAGGCACTCTCTTCTATTATAGTCGTTCATTTCTCTCCAACTTCATGTTTGCAAAGCTAGAAATATATTGTATGAAGTTCTGAACTCAATATACTTTTTCAGAAATATAAGTTGAGTCTCCCTTATCCAGAAATCCAAAAGCCTCAAACTCAAAACTTTTTGCCACCGGCTGTCTATTTCCACCTTTAAGGCAATAACTCTGGTACTTCTGCACACTACAGCTGTTGACTTGAAGGCAGAAGCAGGCAGCTGGCAGCAAAAAGGCAGGGACAGTGGATATGTGAAAAAGTGGGAGGCATGGATTCTCACTGAGCACTACACTTGGACTCCTGCCATTTCACAAATCCTCTGTCTCTCTCCAACCTTGTGTCTCATACACAACACAAGTAGCAAACAAAGCTATTCTCCCAAAAAAGTACTTTATTCCAAAAATGGAAAAAATCCAAAACATTTCAGATAAGAGGGCCTCAACCTGTAGTGTATTAGATCCCACTGGCAGTCTAGCTACAGCACAGGGGACGGGGGAATGTGACAGTGTTGCCCCCCAGATAAGGATTCTGACCCCCAATGACATTTTCTTTCAGTCCCCAAATCTCTAGAATTACAGTAGGTGAGACACTGGCGATAATTCCCATTTAGAACTTCTACATTTCCTGTGCTGTCATTGCCCTGGTAACTTTGCTTGTCCCTTCTCTTTGGATGCCTAAATTGTATTTCTAAATGCTCAACTGAAGTTTTGAGTTACTGCAATGTTATAAATTTGGGAACTGATGGAAAATTTCATTTCAGAAGACGAAAATCTTATGGGGGGGCAGTGCTCTTATCCTCCCATCTAAACCACCTGTCTGTAGAAGGGTGGAAGAGGGGGTGGAGGAGCAATTTCCACAAGTTCCTGATCACTCTGCATTGCCAGTTTTCCTTTGTGTCTCCTAACATTCCAGACCATAGACTTTTAAGGCTACACAATTACAGCACTATATTCCACTTTATCTATGTGTGAAAGGAATCCAGGAGTCTAGTCAACCACAAGCAGAACATGAGCCAGCAGTATGATGAGTCAGCAGTATTCTGGGCTGCACCAATAGGAGTATAGTGTTGAGATCCAGGAAAGCAATAATACCACTTTATTCTGCTTTGGTTAAACCTCATCTGGAATACTGTGTCCATTTCTAGGCACCACAATTCAAGAAGGATATTGACAAGCTGGAACATGTCCAGAAGGGGGTGACCAAAATGGTGAAGCCATACCCTATGAGAAGTGGCTTAGTGAGCTAGGTATGTTTATCCTGATGAAAAGAAGGTTAAGAAGTGACATGATAGCCATGCTTTAATATTTGAAGGGATGTCATGTTGCTTGTTTTCTGCTGCTCTGGAAACTAGGGCCCTTTCTGCACTGAGGCTTCTAGCGCAAGTGGGGGAGGCCGGCAAGTGCAAGAAGGCTCGTCCGGGAGGCTGCCACTTCCCCCCTCCTTCCTTCCGCAGGCGAAGGAACGAGCGGGGAAGCGGCACCAAAGGAGGCTTGCCGCGCAAGCCGCCCTCCCCCCGTGCGAAGCGGGAGACGTCACGCCGGATTCCCCCCGCGCGCGCCGGATTCCCCCCGCGCGCGCCGGATTCCCCCGCGCGCACGCCGGATTCCCCCCGCACGCGCCGGATTCCTCCCCCCGCGCGCGTGAAGCGGGCGGCGTCGCGTCCCCCGCGCGCGCGCGTGCAAAGCAGGTGTCGCGTCTGTTGCACTACCTCCCCACCCCGCTCCTTCCTTCCGCAGGGGCGGAGGGAAGGAAGCGCGACCCAGCCGGCTCCCGGAGGCTCTGCACGAAAGGTAAGTGTGGGTGGGCGCCGGGAGCGTTGCGCGAGCGCGGGGTGATTTTCGCTTGGACGCGAAAATAAAAAAACCCGCGCTCGCACCGCTTCAGCCCCGTGAGCCGGGCGGAAGTGGGAGTGCATCGTGCGGAGCAACGCTCCCACTCCCGCGAGGCTCACGGGGCTGTCGCGCGAGCAAAGGCCCATGCGAAAAGGGCCTAGGACACAAAGCAATGGATTCAAACTACAGGAAAAGAGATTTCACCTAAACATCAGGAAGAACTTCCTGATGGTCAGAGCCATTCAACATGGAATATGCTGCCTTGGAGTGTAGTGGAGTCACCTTCTTGGGAGGCTGGATGGCCATTTGCTGGGGGTGCTTTGAGTGTGTGCTTCTGCATGGCAGGGGGTTGGTCTTGATGGCAGTTGTGGTCTCTTCCAACCCTATTGTTATGGCCCCATGTACCCCCCCACCACAAGATTGATATGGTTTAATTGGGAAAAAATTATTTAATTGGTAAGCTACATTAATTGTCATTGATATAAAATGGATCCTGAGGTGACTGTAAAGTCAAGCTGAACAGAGGAAAATTACTGCCTGAAAACATGTTATTGTGAGGCAGGTTAGCCAACATCCCCTCTAGGAATAGCCGAAGTCATTATCAAGCAGATTACCAAGCAACTCCAGAGAAAATTGGCTTAAACTGAAGCTGAAACATCTCTGTGCATACAATGGTCAAAGGAAAGTTCCCACCAAAACAATTATTGTTTCAACATTGCTCCCTCACACCTGGACATTTCCCTGCTTTGTCCCCCAGACATCTCCACAGTACAAAGCTATTGCAACAGCCATTACCTCCTTGTTACCTAAATAGTAAAACCACTAACTCTGTCCGGACCCAATTGTCCACTCAGCTGGGAGGGCCATTCACACCCAAACCTGCAGGGTAGATTGTGGGTATATAAGTCCTCTGTTTTGAGCAGTCAGACACAGTACTTCTCTTGCTGGTTGCCACACTGTCACTCTGATTCCTGGAAGAGTACTGTCCTTAGGCATTCATCTAAGCCACATTGCTGCTTTTCTTGCTGCTCTCCAGATCACTAATTATTACCCGAACCGTAAAATTTCTCTATCCACAACCTTCCTCCCTGTATCCTTCATCTAGGTCTTGTGCAAATATGTGATTGTTTGGATCTTATGCATGCATGTATGAATCATCCAATAAAATACATTTTAGTTTATTTTGGAATCTTGATTGGTTCTTTCCTGCTAGAACTCCATAAACATTGGTGGAAGATCTTGTTAGGTTACCCTGCCTCTCACAGGCCTCCTAATTTGAGGTAATTAATTCCCCATTGACACACGAAGGTACTGGCATTGCGGATGGACCCTTGAGTCACCCACGTTTTGGAGTAACACTATGATTCTATGATTCTATGCTATGGCTGCATCCTATTGGGTCCTGAATTTTATAGTCTGTTGAGACCCTAGAGCTCTCTGGATGAGAATTCTAAATCTCCCCCTGAAAACTCCAGATCCCAGGATTCCATAGGATTTTGGCATGGCAGATAAAGTAGAATCATAATGTAGAGTCAAAGGCTTTCACGGCCAGAATCCATTGGTTCTTGTGGGTTTTTCCTCTGAAGATGCCAGCCACAGATGCAGGCAAAACGTCATGAGAAAATACAACCTGAACACAGTCTCAAAGCCTGAAAAACCCACAAGAACCAATAGAATCATAATGCTATAAATGGGTAATGTGAATGGATGATCAAGGAACATAGGGGACAGCAAAAAAGCTGAAATGAAAGGAAGCCTCTGCCTCTGACAAAAGAGGATTTTGCTGGGTTCAGTGAGAGGGAGTGCATCACACAGCTATTTTTAGGGGAAGCATGTTCCCCCTTCCTCAGAAAATGACCCACTCCAGAGTTAATTGTTCTATATATTTTATAAAAGAAGGTAAGAATGTGCTAAAAGCAACCAGGAGAGTATGTCAAAAAACCTAACAATAGTAATACTGTTAGTAATACTAGACTTAGTAAAAAATAATACCTGGTACCTTGAATCTGTCATGTTTTTTTTTTTAATTCATCTATGAGACAGGCCCTTATTTCTTCCAGATTGGTGTGGTGATTCCCAATATGATAAGGCACCCTGTCTTTATTAGACAGCTATGCCTGCCTCTTTATGACATCACTTTTATGTAAATGAGTGAGGGGTTTCAAAGTTTATTTAGAGCCACTTAATAATTTTATGGCACGTGTTTTCTGTGTTACTCTATACACTACATACAACTCAGCTGAGTCAGTACTTAGAACAATAACCTATACCATTTATTAAGATAACAATAGGAATAAAGTAGCATGTTAGACTTCTTATGCATATCAAGGTTGATATATTTCCTCAGTGAAATTTTTAGATGATATAACAGGTAATTCCCTGCTGACTGTTAAGGAGGCTAAGATGGCGGCAACCTGGTAGGACGCTATATTCAGAGCTCCAGCGTTTTCACTTTTTAACAAGGTTTTTATTAGCTCTATTACTCCTTCAAACTGCCTGGTTGCTAAATTTTGTTTGAGGTTTTTTTTAAAAAACTTTGTTTAACTTATCTATTTGTTAACCTTCCTTTGACATGAGCCTTTTAATTTAGCCTGCTAAATGTACATGTTATCAGGCCTTTTGCAAATTAACTGATTAGCCGACCTAGCTGACTGGAATCCCAGGAACTATACAAGAATCCAAAACATCTTATTTGGAAGCTATTAAAGCAAAAGAGAACTGTTTTTAGGACAACATTTGGTGTTGTGATCTACCTTATTAGTAGAGCTGTTAGAATAAGCTTGGCGGAAAGAGAATTGCATTCAGGTAATTCCCTGCTCAGAAACTGTTCAATTATATCTGTAGATTTTCATGTAAGGCACAATTATCATACAACAGTGCTTTGACTAGACTTCTGCCAAAGGATTAACCCCCAGTCTAAGCCACATTCTTTGACTAGATCCCACTAGGGTACAGGTACTCTTCTGTCTCTCACTAGTCTTCCACTGAGAACTAAACCTTCCAAACCCTTCTCTGACTAACTTAAGAACTCTGTTCCCTAGCTCCTTAGTAGTATCTCTCTGAAGGAATCCAAATACCCACAGGTACTTAGCATCATATAACGTTTCCGCTCGGCCACAAGCCCCTCCCATATACTACTGGACTGGGTTTCTCTCCTGAAGTGCTATTCTGGTTGCTTAGAAACCTGCTTCCAGGCTGCACTGGCACTTCAGACAGCTACACACTCAGAACTTCATCACAATCTGTTTAAACTCAGTGTTCTCCAGCAAATACAATGATGCACCATTATCTTCACAAATCACACTCTCACCACACAATTCTCCCACTATTGGGACTGCACTGGAGGAAAGTTTAGAGATGACATTTGCAGGACAGAATAGAACAGCAGTTTGGCCAAGGGTGGGGCTAAGACAGAGAGCCAGTGTGGTGTAGTGGTCTGAGCGTTGGTCTATGACCCTGGAGATCAAGGTTCAATTCCCCGCTCGACCATGGAAACACACTGGGTGACCTCGGGTACGTCACACACTCTCAACTCCCAGAAAACCCTGTGAGGGTCACCATTAGTTGGAAATGACTTGAAGACACACAAGAACAACAACAACAGCAGCAACAACAACAAACAGAACTAAGACAAATTTGATTCCAGATAGTCTATATGTTTTTTATGCTTGAAACTAAATTCTCATCCACATATTAATCTGGGAGATGTAAATTAGGTTTGCTTAAAGATGTTGATCAAACAAAATTCTCTCCCATCCTACTATGTAAACACATCAATCCATGAGATAGCTAGAACCTCCATATCACATCCAAAAAGTTAAATGGCAAAGCTTGGCAAAAGTTGCTTTCACGGACTGCAGTGCTCCAAATTCCCCAGCCAGCATGCTTCTGATTAGCTTTAGAATTATAATATGTGATAATGACAGGCTCTTTTGAAATAACCTGGGGTAAGGAGGTAACTCACTGTCAAGATTGCCTCTGGCACTAAGAAGATCATGCATCTACATGTTCTTCAATTAATAAATAATGGTTTTTTAAAAAATTAATATAAATATTTTAAAACCACCCATTAACTCTACAGATATTGGAGTGGTCTATCAGAGTAAAACAGATAAAGCACATCATTATAAAAACCACAGAAGGGATCAAACAGAATTCAGCAGGCAAAACTACCCACTGGCACCAAAGTAAGGTTTGAGGTTGGTGCCAAAATTATTTCAACACTGTTATTGGTTGCGCCACCTTGGGAAGCATCTTCCCAAAGGTAGAGTGCTGTAGTTGAGTAAGCTTTCTCCTTTGTTGATACATAATGCATCTGAGATACTTGCAGAATAGCTTTCCTGATTAACTTTACACTATAGGCAGGATAGTATACGTAGGAAGAGATGCCATTTCAGTTAATGAACACTGAATGTTTTAAGTAACAAGTAGCACTTTCCATACTTGTCTCTACTTGTACTTGGCATTCTTCCTGCTGCTTTTCACCTCCTTTCACCTCTTTCCCCTGTCAGCCTGTATTCTCATCAGTTCTGTCTGCTCACTCTCTCTCTCTCTCTCTCTCTCTCCTCCATATATATATATTTTTCTGCTTCCTACTTTGCCTCCTCTCTCACTTTCTCTTCTTGCTTTTTTCTAAATAGACACTCTGTGTAGAGGCATCCCATTCCTAGCCCCAATGCTTTCTCCTGTCCACCAGTCCAAGGCTCAGTCAGTCAAAGAGATGTTTGGCATCCATCATGATCAAGATCTCCAAGTCTGGGCTCATTAAGCCTGAAGAGGGAGCCATACTTCAGTGGAAAATTCAATAGTCTGGTAGTAACTGAATAAAAATTGAATTTTGGAGGATTTCGATTTTGGTGAAGTACTTAGAATTCTCTGCTAGAGAATGCTAGTCCACTTCTTTGAGCTATAGCATTACCACTTTTTAGCAGAGAGTTGTAAGTACCTCACCAAGCTACAAATCACTCAACTTACAGGATCAAGCCATTAAAGTTTAGTGTCAAACTGCTGCAACTATATAGGCTGGTATCTTATATCACACTTGTAACAACCACTGGAACTCACTTTAAACTCAAGAGAAACATTTGCTTGTCACTGCAAGGCTTCGGGTTTGATAGGGCTAGCTGTATCAGGCTGAAGCACTCAGTTCACCCACCTCGCACACAGAGGCAGATCTAGGGTGGGGCAACTGGGGCTTGTCAGGTGGCACAAAAAAAGGAACCCCCCCACCTGCCCTGCAACCGCCACTCACTCCTCCCCGCCACCGCCAATCACCCCTCTCTCCACCGCTCTCAGTTGCCCACCTCCCGGCTGTCAATTGCCCCTCTCCCCACCACTGTTGATCGGCCTTCACCCCTCTGCTAATCGGCCTTCTCCCCACCACCACGGATCATCCCTCCCCCTGCTGCCAATTACCCCTCTCCCCATGGCTCCCAATTGCCTCTCCCTCTGCTGCGGATCACCCCTCCCCCCTGCTCATCCCACCCTCTTGCCCTGGGCACTGTTGAGCGTTAATCTGCCACTGCTCATACATTATCTCCTTTGAGTTGAAGATGGGTTTTGAGAGCTCTTTACAATCACAGCAATAGTGCCATGAATGTTGGACTAGGGAGACCAGGGTTTGAATCCCTGCTTGGCCATGGAAACCCCCTGGGTGACCCTGGGCTCCTCGCTCTTGACTTTAGAAGAAGACAATGTCAAATTTGGGATTGCCCACCAGGTACCTCCTCCAAGACACTGTCCTCACCCTTTTTCTTCATTTGGCTTCATTTGGCCATTTCCCTGAAGGTTGCTCTCACTTCCCCCCTCCCTGATCAGAATCTTCTCTCTTTTTAATATAAACTAAGGAAATTCACACACACCTTCTTGCAGCCACAGCTGTGGAATTCCTCATTCACACACATACACATACACATACATACATACATACATACACATACGCATACACACACAGAGATGCACACACAGAGAAATAGAAATGAAAATAGTCTGAATTTAAAAGGGCATTTATTTAATCACAAGTACAGAAGAATAAGCCTCTCAGCTTTCTCCCTTATTTCCCTTGTGGCAGGGAAGCTTCCTGGTTTAGGATAGATCAGACTAAGGCCATTTCCTCCCTACACTGTCATAGTGCTATAAATCTACTTTTAACATCCTCTGGAATTCTGGGGTTTGTAGTTTCCTGAGGCCAAAGAGCTCTCTGGCTAAGAATCCTTAAATGCCCCTCCCTAAACTCCAAACCCCAGGATTCCATAGAATGTTGAAACTGGAATAATAGCACCATAGCAGTATAGTGCAGAAAGGCCCTATGTAACGTAGATGCACTCTAGAGCAGTGGTGTGAAATGTGCAGCCCTGCAGGTGTTGTTGAACTACAGCTCTTAGCATTCCCCATCATTGACTAAGCCTGTTGGGAACTGCCGCTCAATAATATCTGGAGAGTCTATCCCTTTCTACTTCTGCTTTAGATGTTTAATTGCAGTTTTTCAGGCTTAGCTGTTAAAGCAGAGCTGAGAAACTACCGGTTACTACAGAATTACCTATTTAGATTGGTCAGTTAATCTGCTATGTTCTTGGTTTAAGTACAGCTTAATATCCTGAACTGCAGACAGGTAATTGGCATCGTGGTCCTAACTTTTATTCTTAAGAATTTAGTCTGTCTCCTTCATGTCCACAGAGCATGAGAAAAAGACCCCTCCTTATACCTTTGCAACTGTGTTTTGCCAGAGAGAATGAAATTTTCCAAACTTGCAACAACCTGAAGAAAACACTTTTTAAAAAGTGTCGGAGAGAGTACTCAGCTCCATATGGCCATGAGCAGAAGCACATTCATTTCTCTGGCTCCCTGCCAGAGATTATAGCTTTGCCACTTCCTTTGGTGGCAACCAAAGCAACAGAAATACTACAAATGGTCATTACTCTCTAGGGCCATTTCTGCACTGGGCTGTTAGAGCGCAATGATTCCATTTGCAACATCCTATGGAATCCTGGGGTTTGCAGTTTCGGCCCCTCCCGAAACTACAAACCCCAGGATTCCATAGGATGTTGCAAGTGGAATCATCGCGCTATAACGGTCCAGTGTGGAAATGGCTCAGGTATCATCCATCTGTCCCTCCCTTACCTAGAAAAAAGGCCCCTGGAATGATCACACAAGAGCCAGGATGATGTAGTGATTTGAGCATTGGCGCTTCACACATTCTCAGATCCCCCAAACCCCATGGTAGATTTGCCTAAAGTTGGAAACAACTTGAAGGCACAGAACAATCACAACCATAACAACAATGAAACATCACATTTATTTGAGGAAAAAAGGAAAATTTAAAAAAAATTAAACTTCCCAGCTTGGAAAAGTTCTCTCTTTTTAAAAAAGACTTAGGCCCTTTTCGCATTAAGTCTTCTCGCGCGAGCGGGGGAGGGCGGCTTGCGCAAGAAGCCTTCTCCGGGAGGCTGCCGCTTCCCCCTTCCTTCCGCAGGCGAAGGAACGAGCGGGGAAGCAGCAGCCTCCCAGAGGCGGCAGCGGCTCGCGCGTCCGTCCATCCCCCCCCGCGCGAGAGAGAGAAAAAGGCGCTCGTCCCGTCCGCCCCCCGTGCGCGAGAGAGAAAGGCGCTTGTCCCTTTTGCCTCCCCCGCGCGCACGCGCGCGAAACAGGACATGTCATGTCTGTCTCGCTAGCGCCCCGCCCCATCCCTTCCTTTCGCAGGGGCGGAGGGAAGGAAGCGCCACCCAGCCGGCTCCCGGATGCTCCGCACGAGAGGTAAGTGCGCGCGGGCGCTGGGAGCATTGCGCGAGAGCGGGTGATTTTCGCTTCAAAGCAAAAATCAAAAAACCCGTGCTCGCGCCGCTTCAGCCCCGTGAGCCCGGCGGAAGTGGGAGTGCGTTGTGTGGAGCGATGCTCCCACTCCCACGAGGCTCACGGGACTGTCGCGCGAGAAAAGACCTGTGCGAAAAGGGCCTTAAACTAGCATTTCCAAGAGTCCCCATTGCACACTTCCATTTTCTGTTTATTTCTATCAGATTTCATGATTTCAGTGTCAAATTGTGTGCAGTTTTGAGAAATAGGAGATAATTTTTACTTCTCAAATTTGAACGATTAACCAAGACAAAAGACAAAAGCAGGGGAAAGAAAATATTTACTTAATACACAGTATTGTATAACAAAATACCTGTCAATTTCATTTAAATTACTTTGTGTCTGGGTTTAGGAAAGAGCCTGTGCACATGTAGTCTAAGTAAGCAGTTCTGATAGTGATGAATTCTCGACATAAATACTGGCTGTGTTGCCTGTGTTACGGGTTCTAATGACCATAGTGTATTTCGAAGCCTTGTAAATGGAGGCCACTCAGCTGAACCCGACTGAAGTTCTCCTACACCCCTTTGAACTGATAGCTTGTGCAATGCAATGCATAAAAGAAAATCACTACCCAAAAAATGTATTCACACTGCCAGTTAAAGCAGTTTGATTTCTATTTTAACTGCCACAGCTCCATCTACGGAATTCTGGGGTTTGTAGTTATCTGAAGTACTTAGAATTCTGGTAAGCCAGTGTAGTGGAGAGGTTTGCGTGTTGGACTAGGATTCTGAAGACCAGGGTTGAAATCCCCACTCAACCCTGGAAACCCATTGGGTGACCTGGGCAAAACACTCTTTCTCAGCCTCAGAACAAGGCAATGGCAAACCCCCTCTGAACAAATCTTTCCAAGAAAACCCTGTAATGGGATCATCCTAGGGTTGCCATAGGTCAGAAAAGACATTTAAAAGTTTCTGCTAGAAAATTCTAATGCTGCAGTTCAGAAAACTGTCTATGAGGCAAGAACCTCATACAATTACATACCCCAGGATTCCTTAGACAGAGCCATGGCAGTTAAAATATTATCAGACTGCTATAATTGGGCAGAGTGGATACACTTCCAAATTCTGGCTGAAAATTTGCAAATATCTACATCTGCAAAATTGCTGCCTGTGTGTTTGGGACCCATATGCGGATTGACTGCTTTTACCTTCTCCTGGCCTAACCCATCTCTGTCAAAAATGGAATGAAATAGTTATGTCCCAAAAATAGACATGTTTTTGTTGTGTGTGTTTCTCATCTCTGGTAATTCATCTTTATGTGGAGATGAAGAGATGAAGGTGGCCCCGTAAGATGTTACAAAAAGAACTCCCAGCTACTAGTGACTTCAATAAGGAAGAAGGTTGAGCCTGGCACATTGTGTCCCCCTCTCTCTCTCTCTCTCTCTCTCTCTCTCAGCAAAACCAAGATTACAGCCCTCTAATTAATTCAGAATAGCAACCACCTCCTATTTAAAACCACTGAAGCATTAGCATTGCTTCTTCATCCATAAGCATACATAGAAAATGTCACAACCTGCCCTTTATGACTATGCAAAAAGCCTGCCCTCTATCACTATGCAATCATCCCATTTTTGACAGCCACACATATGTTTATATATATGTTTCTTCAGAAGTATAACTCATTCAGAGGAATATAACCCCCAGTATATTGGTACAGGTTTGTAATCAGTGTGTGGTTTCACTAACCAATGTAAGTTAAACTTAAGGCCCTTTTTGCGCAGCATTTGCCATGCGAAAGGGCCCCGGGGCACCATGCGACTGCAAGGAGCAGTCCACACGATGTACTTGCAATCGCGCAACACTCCAGGGGCTGTCAGGTACCGATTGCGCACTACTTCATTTTCAGCTTTGAGCTGAAAATGGTGTGTATCACGCATCACTCCAAGGCCCCGTGCGCACTTGCCGTGCATGCAGAGCTCTGGAGCCACGACACTCATGCTTCCTGCCCCAGCACAGCCTGGGAAAATCCCAGGCTGCACTGTGGAAGGAAGAGAGGGGCTCTCGCGATACCTGCTTGTGAGCAGGCAGCACTGCAGAGATGAAGCAACAGGGACGCGAGAGCCTCTTGCAAGAGGCTGCTTGCGCAATCTCCACACCCCAGCTCCACAAAAAGGTGAGTTGTGGAATTAAATGCATGCACTAAAGTGTTACATGTTTCCCATACTACTCAAAGATTGGACTCATACTTAGTCATTGCTAAAGTAGACCAAAGCTTGTAAAGTTTGGGAGGGGGGTTGCTATCATTCCCACAATCCTATACCCAGCATGCATAGTGAATTCTGGACTCTGGAAGATGTAGTTCAAAAGGCAACATTATCAGTCTCTGGAGTATATCCATTCAGTCTTGTCCCACTTAGTTTGTTATTCCTAACTCCTTTGTCTAGACTAAGGCCCTTTTCGCACCTTACCTTTTCCCGGTGCCGGAGTGGGAGGTTCACGCATGAAGACTTCAGAGGAACACTCCCGCATCCCTCCTGCTTGGGCTCCGCAGCGACTTCCTCGTTGCGCGAGCACCCCGCCTCTTCTGTTCACAGTGCAGCCTAGGACCTCCCAGGCTGCACTGAGGAGAGGATGCATGACCAGCCCGGCTCCCGAGGCTCCACACACCAGGTAAGTGCACATGGGGCCCCAGAGCAATGCGCGACAGTGCAGTGTTTTTGGCTTTGAGTCAAAAATAAAAAAAAAATATGCGCAGTCTGCGTCAGGCCCTTGAATGTCACACAAATGTGTGTGCATCGTACAGACCACTCCTCACATTTACACGACACTCAAGGGGCCCTTTTGCTTCAGAAATTCTGTGCGAAAAGGGCCTAACTCTGGATTTAGCCCATATTTTTAAAATTAAAATATATATTGCTATTATAGAAATGCAAGAACAATAATAAATAGTTATAGTTGCACAATTATAGGTGTACTACTGGTGAATCAGGGAATATCTAAGTCCATATCAAAAGAATGGAATATAAGAAAACTAAACAGAAAAAAAGATTAGTTTTAGAACAAATAGCAGCCAATATATTAAATGAATAAATAAGAAAAAAATGAATATAACAACAACAACAACAACAACAACAACAAATGGCAAAAGACTAGAGGCATCACTCTTTGCTGAACTGCCAATTTGAAAATAGCTCAAACTTGAGATTTCTTATAGGTTAAAGTCACTCCTGAAATGAAACTAATATCACATACATTTTTTTTCCTAGACAACTGGTAAGGCTGATAAAAATAAAACATACAGTATTACTGCTTTCTTACCTCCTTTGCACTTCCAAAAGATGCCATTGTGGCCTTGCCACCAGAAAGCTGAGAAATGTAATGTGAGAGTGCCATGCTAGTGCTTTGTAATAATGCTTCCAGAAATATGAATGTAAACTGGCTGGAATTCTTGAGCCTATGTTTTATAAATGCTGCCAGTGCCCCGCCCCTTTTGACATTTAAGTAAATAAATATGAAGATACAAGAGGCAGCATATGAGTTCAGAGCTGCACCTTATGGGTTGGATCCCTATTTCTTCCCTCCAAAGGCTTTCATTTTGCACACAAAGCAGCCAGAGGAGCCTTCAGGCTGAACAGACAAGTGGAAGGGCAGGAAGAAGGTGTTTGGCTTCTTCCTTTCTAGCCACTCCACACAAACTGTCTCACATAAACCTTCATTATTTGACCCAGATGAAAACATGTCAGGGTGAAAACTATCTGGGAAGTAAAGAATGCATTTTGCAGAGAAAAATGCTGTAACATAGAGATGTGTATCAGACTGAGATGAAGCCAATGTCTGATCAGGCCCTTTCAGACTGGTTCAGGAGTATCAAGAAATCTGCCCTGTTCTATTCTATTCTATTCTATTCTATTCTATTCTATTCTATTCTATTCTATTCTATTTGTATCCTACCCAAACTCTTCAGACAGTTTAAAAACAATTAAAACAGATAAAAACCATTTAATCCCACCCCACACACACATGTGCATATTTGAATCAACTCAATTAGGGTGAAATGAAGTGTCAGCCATCATGTCTGTAGTGATGGAGGTCCCAGAGGCAGTGTATTACCCAATGAGATGGGGGATGTTGGGGTCCACCTGCAATGCCAGCATCTCTTTAGAATTTGGAGGAATTATAGCTCAAAGAAAGTCTGTGAGAGGAAGGTAACAGCAGAATCTTTTCACCTGTGTATACCAGTACTAACTGTAGAGAGTTAAACAAAGTTAAACAAATTATTTTATTGGAATTGACAAACATAAAAGAAATCAGACATTCTTAGGAACCATATAAGGCTACTGGAAAGTAAGGTGAGAAAGGTTGGATAGAGAGAGATTAAGTATGGAAAAGGGTGATAGTTATCAGTCTTGAAGAAGATGGTCACAGCAGAGGGGCTCAGACAGCATTGGAGGGTAGCACAGAGGAACAGCAGCCTGGGGCACCATGTAAAACATACTACATCCAATGTACTACATATGGTTGGGATTGAAACCAGGGTTTTTTATAGTCTATTCCATACCCTGAAAGACTGTGTTGACAAAGCCATAATGGCTTTCCCATGGGACTGGGACTGAAAAAGTGGTCCAGAATGAGCTGACTGCTTAACTCCAGAGTGACATAACATTGGCCCTTTTCGCATGGCATTTTCCTTCCAAAAGAGGGCCTGAAGTGTCGCACAATTGTGAGGAGCAATCTGCACGACGCACTCACAATCACGTGATGCTCCAGGGGCCAGCAGGCGCTGATGTCACACCTTTTCATTTTCAGCTAGAAGCCGAAAATGTTGCGTGATCATGCATTGCTCCCAGGCCCCAGGCACACTTACCTGGCGTGTGGAGCCTCCGGAGCCGCACTGGTTGCACTTTCCGCCCCAGCGCAGCCCGGGAAACTCCCAGGCTGTGCTGCGGAAGACAGAGGTGAGGCTCTTGCACAAGCAGGCAGTTTGCGTGGAGCCAAAGGACCCCGGACACGAGAGCCTTTCGCCAGAGGCTGCTCACACGATCCCCACACCCCAGCACCAGAAGAAGGTAAGGTGTGGAAAAAGCCATTATCTTACAATTCATTCAGATAGGGTGTACAGGAAAGATCTCCATAGGGTAAGATTGAGGGATGGTCTCTGGTTGTTTACCAATCTGGGCAGTTTGTCTTTCATTGTGTTTGAAAATGCCAAGAGCCTGAAGTGGTGAAGCACAAACCCATCAGCATTAGGGTTTTCTGCATAATCCTATCTGAACTTTCATGACCTCAAACACATCCTTGGTCAGCATGACCCTAATTATAAGTTCAATTGATGAAAATCATGTATCTCATAGGAGGGGTGATAGGGTATGGCAACAAGTGAATTGTGAATCATGGGTTAATGTTGAAACATGTAGATTCAGCAGTGATTCTTGTGCCCATCTTCAAAAAAGGGAAAAACAGAGGACCGAAATAATTATTGCCCAGTCAGTCTGACATCAATACCCAGAAAGATCCTAGAGTAGATCATTAAACAGTCAGTTTGTAATTACTTAGAAAGCAAGACCGTAATCACCAAAAGTCAACATGGGTTTCTTAAAAACAAGTCATGCCAGACTAATCTTATCTCTTTTTATGATAGAGTTACAAGCTTGATAGATGAAGGGAATGCTGTGGACGTAGCAGATCTTGATTTCAGTAAGGCCTTCGATAAAGTTCCCCATGACATTCTTGCAAAGAAGCTAGTAAAATGTGGGCTAGACACCACTACTGTTAGGTGGATTTGTAATTGGTTGACTGACCAAACCCAAAGGGTGGTCACCATTGGCTTCTTCCTGGAGAGAAGTGACTAGTGGAGTGCCACAGGGTTCTGTCCTGGGCCCAGTGCTATTCAACATCTTCATCAATGCCTTGGATGAAGGAACAGAGGGCATGCTGATCAAATTTGCAGATGACACCAAATTGGGAGGGGTTGCTAATACACTAGAAGACAGGATCAAAATTCAAAATGACCTTGACAGATTGGAAAGCTGAGCTAAAACCAACAAAATGAATTTCAATAGGGAAAAATGTAAAGTCCTACACCTAGGCAGAAAAAATGGAATGCACAAATATAGCGTGGGGGACACGTGGCTAGATAACTAAGTGTGAAAGGGATCTAGGAGTCTTGGTGGACCACAAGCTGAACATGAGTCAGCAGTGTGACGTAGCAGCCAAGAAAGTAAACACAGTTCTTGGTTGTGTCAATAGAAGTATGGTGTCTAGATCGAGGGAGGTAATGGTACCACTCTATTCTGCTTTAGTTAGACCTCACCTGGAATACTGTGTCCAGTTCTGAGCACCTCATTTCAAGAAGGATATTGAAAAACTGGAGTGTGTCCAGAGGAAGGTGACCAAAATGGTGAAGGGTCTGGAAGTCACGCCCTATGAGAAGCAGCTTAGGGAGCTGGGAATGTTTAGTCTGCAGAAGAGAATGTTAAATGGTAGCCATGTTTAAATATTTGAAGGGAACTCATGTCAAGGAGGGAGAGGGCTTGTTTTTTGCTGCTAGGACAGGGACTAGGACAGGGAGAAATGGATTCAAGCTGCAGGAAAGGAGATTCCACTTAAACCTCAGGAAGAAATTCCTGATGGTCAGAGCTGCTCAGCAGTGGAATATGCTGCCTTAGAGTGTGGTGGAGTCTCCTTCTTTGGAGGTTTTTAAGCAGAGGTTAGATGACCATCTGTCGGGAGTGCTTTGATGTGTGTTCCTGCATGGCAGGAGGTTGGACTGGATGGCCCCTGTGGTCTCTTCCAACTCTATGATTCTGTGATTGAGGGTCTGCTTAGCGATAATGGTACAAACCACATAAAAGAGGCCATAGCTTTTTACTGGTTACAGCTGGCGAGGCTCCACTCCAGCATGGCATGGTATCACGGCATCAATTGACCAGCCTGCTAACTGCTGGGAACCAATCACTCAGCCTGCCTGCTGGGTGTACCTTTGCAATGACAGACTTGGAACTCCACATGGGTGTAAGTCACTGCACACTTCCCCTACCACCTTTATGAGGACTCCAAGGTAGGCATGGCCCTTGCAGTGCACACCCCAGTGTTTAATTATGAGACCCCCAACTGGGTCTGACAGGCACCCATGACCCATCTACTCTCCACTGGATCTGGGCCCCATGCTAAAAACTGCCCTGAGACAAAATTACATGTACTATAAAGATTCATATATGCTACCAAGCAACAAACCCATGGTCAGGAATACAGAGGGCAGGAGGTGGGACAAAGCTCTGCGCTGACTGTTGAGGAAACTGTTCTCAGCCCAGCTGCTGACTGGATTCAAGCCTCTGCCTCAGCTTTTCCAGCTCTGCCCAAAAACCAATAGGAAAAGCCAGACTGGCAGGTTTTCCCACCTTCTTCCAGAGCCTGAGAAGCCACAAAGGCCTCTGGGAAGAAGACTCCATTAGTGGAGAAAAATAACTCTTGCTCTGAATCATTGCAACCCACAAGTACCACTCTCTGTAAGTCAGGGAATCCTCTTGTCAGCTGACATAAATCAGAGTAGGTCATTCCTATAAAGCCACTGGAAACCATACTGCAAAATGTGGGGGAGAAGGTAGGAGAAGGAAGCACCCACAATTTCCTCATTACCACATACTATATAAATATCTCCCCTTCCCCACTGCCCAAATCAATCTTTTGTGGCTGGAAAAAAAAAACAAGGAATAGCACTGTACCCACCTTTTTATTTGAGATTGTTGATTTAATACAGCATGAAAAAAAAAACCTACATTTGATGTTGGGAAATAAGGCTGAACAAATTGGAACAAGGACATCATTATCTGAATTGCCCAGAAGATTGTACTGTACTTAAGCAATGCTCTAGAGTATGACAGTACCCTGTCTAGTTTCCTTCCACAGTATAATTATCAGTATCTACCTACAGTGGGCCTCAGTATCCACTGGGGTTTAGTCCAAAGACACCCACCTCTGTAGATACCAACATTTTTGGATGCTCAAGTCCCATTATGTATAATGATGCAGTAAAATGGTGTCCCTTATGTGAAACAACAAAATCAAATAATCTTCTTTTAAATATTTTTTAACTACAGTTGGTTGAATCCACATACAGAATCCATATATACGGAGGGCCCACTGTATCTTGTTAAATATAAATATGACATTTGAAAATAATCTGATAGTTATTAAATATAAATTTTCACTATAAAGCATGAAGCCAGAGAAACAAGCCATGTAACTTATAGTTAACCTGAAGAAAGGAAGAATTCCATGCTATTTCACTATGGCCTAGGCTCTCAGGACAAAATAAAACATAAAATATATTTCTAAAAATGTAGGTTAATCATTCTTTTTCTAAAGTATACCCCTAAACAAGCCTGCTGCCATCAGCCTCAGTGAATGATAGTGGACATTCCCCAGTGCTGAAGTAAGATTCTACTGCCAGTCTAGTTTAGCTTCTGTGAAGTGAATGTGAAGAGATGTCATGTTGTCTTTCATCTCAAACATCAAAATCTCTTGTATGTCTAAACACAAGCAAAAGTCTGAGTAGGGGTGGAGGGATTAGTGGAGATTAGAAAGAAGGCGAAGATGGAGTTTGAAGACAATAGGATGAAGGTAAAGTGGAAAGAGGAAAACAAAAGTTTTATTCTACCTGTTTGTTTGTAGCAACCACGAAAGCTGGCAGCAACAGCAAAGGGCAGAGAACACTGCCAAGATGTTTACTATGGAGTCTTTTCGCAACAGAAAGCAATACAGATTACTAGGACAAACAGCTGTCTGATAGCTACTTCTGACAGGAAAAGATTGCAAAACTTGAAATCGCAGGCCACAGAACATGATTGCGGAACAAACTCTTCAGAGGATATTGCTCCTCATATTGTGATCTTTTCAGAGTCAGGAAAAAACATTTTTAAGAAGACACTCTAAGCCACTTTTCCCAGAGTTAAGTTGATAAGAATTTGTTTTAGCAATCTTGTAAGTTTAAAAAAACAAACAAACCTAGGCTCCCTTTAGTTTTCAAAGCACACACACATGCATGCACACACAGCCTGACATCCCGTTTGTCACATGCACAGTTGTGAGTCAGCCTTATGCTTGCATGTGTCTTTTTTTGGTATTCTATTCTTCCTTCCACACCAACTATCTGTCACCAGACATCCTGTGGAGCTGTTGCAGCTCTCCCTCCCCACCATCTCATGTCTGGTGGAGAGTGACAGGTGTCTTGGAGAAGCATTTGGTGAGGTCCCTGTACCCAGACACAAAATGATTCCATCATCAGCTGAGACCTTAGAAGACACCAGCAGACCCCTCAGTGGATGATGTAATCATTTTGTGTCTGGCTTCTCCAATCTCCATAGCTTTCCACCAGCACTGAATGTTCATGGGGGCTGGTGTGGCTCTACACTAAGTCCATGAATCCATATTCCATGACCAGAATGCTGGCCCATGTATTGGTAGTGCTGCCCTATTACATAACCTAGATTTTATCTGGCTTCTAATCATTCAGCCCAGTTCCTGTTTGGGACCATTAGCTGGTGAGATTATGACCTTTCGTTTAAATAGGGGAGGGAAATCTCTAGCTCTTCTGGGAGCCAAGATGAAAAGTATGGCCCCATTGATAAATGAGCTTCCCACTGCATTGTAATGTTTTGGATAAAGTTATCACAGTGTAAAGTCGAAGACTTTTATGGCCGGAATCCATAGGTTGTTATGGGTTTTCCAGGTTTTGAGGCCATGTTCTATTAGTATTTTCTCCTGATGTTTCACCTGCATCTGTGGCTGACATCTTCAGAGGATCTGGTGGCATGGAAGTGAAACAGAATATATATACTTGTGTAGTCCCCCGAGGTGGGAGGGAGCAATTTGCATGTGTTACAGTTGGCCTATTTTTAAATGGGATATCCCCCAGAGTTGTATTGTCAGTCAGGGGATATGCATAACAGTGCGTTAAGTACATTAGCAACCCATTGTATTGTTCCCTGTAGAGGGACCTCCAGAGTCTGGGTGGTGTTCACTGGCATGTTTTTGAGTCTTGATTTTAGTGTTCTTCAGTACTGGTAGCCAAATTTTGTTTACTTTCCAAGTTTCTTCTTTCCTGTTGAAATTGTCCACATGTTTATGGATTTCAGTGGCCTCTCTGTGTAGTCTGACATAGTAGCTGTCAGAATGATCCAGAATTCCTGTGCTTTCAACAGGCATTCTGTGTCCAGGTTGGGTTATAACATGTTCTGCTACCACTGATTTTTCTGGCTAGATCAGTCTGCAGTGTCTTTCATGTCCTCTGATTTGTGTTTGGATACTACATTTTGTAGTCCCTATGTAGACCTGCCCACAGCTGCAAGGTATGTAGTAAACTCCAGCAGAAGTTAGAGGATCCCTCTTGTCCTTTGCTGAATGTAGCATTTGTTGAATTTTCTTGGTCAGTCTGTAGATTGTTTGGAGGTCATGTTTCTTCATCAATTTCCCTATATGGTCAGTGACCTTTGATGTATGGTAAAAACATATTCCCTTTGGTTGTCTGCTTATCTTCACTGCTGTGGGTTTTTCCGGGTCTTGAGGCTTTTCTGATGTCTGAACCGGAGTAACCATTGGCCTATAGAGCCCAGTTTAGATGGTTCAGTTCGTTTTTCACAAGGTGGGGTTCACAGATTCTTTTTGCATGGTTTACCCTCCCATCCCAGGGGACTACGCAAGTATATATACTCTGTCTCACTTCCATGCCGCCATATCCTCTGAAGATGCCAGCCACAGATGCAGGTGAAACATTAGGAGAAAATACTAACAGAACAAGACCTCAAAACCTGGAAAACCGATAACAACTTATTATCACAGTGTCATTGAGACTTAAATTTACCCTCTCCCAGGTAAATTTTGTAATTTTAGGGGTAAACCTAATCTGTTGCTGAAAGCAGAGGTTTACAGAGCTACCAGAATATAGTGCAAAGAAAATAACAGAGCCAAGGTATAGAATGAATAAGGATGAAATCCCAATAGAACAATGTGGTAAGGTAAAGCAAGGCAAAACTCTATAAAATCATAATAATAAAATTGTTAGTACTCAAAAACTTGTTTTTATTGCAACAGACATGACAATCTTTCTTACTGAGGCCCTTTCCACAGTTTACCTTATTCCAGAGACTGAGGCCCTTTTCGCACGACATTTGTCATGCCTCCAGAATGTTGCGCAGTTGTGAGGAGCATTTCACATGACTTCCTCACAATCATGCGACGCTGCTGGGGCCAGCAGGCACCGATCGCGCAATATTTCATTTTTGACTTTTGGCCAACAATGATGCATAATTGCGCATTGCTTCAGGGCCCTACATGCACTTACCATCCATGCAGAGCCTCCAGAGCTGCAGCAATCCCACTTCCTCCCCCAGTGCAGCCTGGGAAAATACCCAGCTGCTCTGCACAAGGAAGAGGCAACTGCTGCGGAGACAGAGCAGAGGGGATGTGAGTGCCTCACTGAAGAGGCTACTCGCGTGATCCCTGCACAACCATGCTGAATGGAAGTAAGCTGTGGAAAGGGCCAAACAGTGTGGGTCCCAGCATTGTCTCTGCCAGGAGTGGAGCGCAACAGGGGTGCTCTCCTCTGCACTAACTGTCTCTGCAAATGGAGGAAGCATGATGACACTGCCTCTTCCTTCCACAACACAGCCGGCTAATGTCCCAGGCTGCGCTGCGGCAGGAAGCACAGCTGCTGCGCTTCCAGAACCTCCACATACCAGGCAAGTGTGGGCAAGCAGTGGGAGGGCTGCGCGGTTGCCAGTCATTGACAGGGAAAACCCATCAGTGACTTGGGGCATGATCGTGCCATGTGGAGATGGGACAAGCATGTGACTCAGATGATGTCATACAGAACTGTCATCCAAGTCCTCTCCTTTTCCATCCCCTGTGCAGGATGACAACATCCTGCCGAAAGGGCCTGAGTTTCCTGTAAACTCTAAGTTCAGTTTTATTTTTCCCAGGCTTCATTCACCCCAGAATTGGACTAGGTGCTCCCAAGTGACAAGGAAGAGATGAGAGAGAGCAAGAGGAGAGCATAGATAAATAGTTAGGGAGATAGATTGATGACTGACAGATGTTTACCAAGGTTAAGGTAGATGTGTGTGGCAGATCTTGGATTTCTGGTAAGCAGTTTCAGATAACGAAAAAGGTCCTTTATGGAGAGGGCAGTACAACTGGGAGCAAAGTTCCCTGCCCAGCCCTTTCAGGCTTAGGAGAGGTCTTTTTTCACAACAGAAACTCTTGGTTGACATCCTGTTACAAAAAGGGGGGGGGCTTTTACTAAGACTAAAATAGCCTGGTGTGGGAACGGGACGTGGCAAAGTAACTTTTACAAATTTAATATATATATATATATTTGGTGGTGGGGAATTCCATCAAAGGGTAGCATGCTTACCCCAGTCCCTGATAGTTGTCCACTCATGTCTACAAATACAACAGCCTTCAATATATACCAGTCTAAAAATATTCTGCTTTAGGCCTATAGTGCACAGGTAAGAACTGGAGAGCTGTGATACTTCTCCCATACCAGCCTCAGCACATCCAGTTCAAACATTCCTATCTGTATCCAAAACTAGTGTATATACCTGGCGTTGCCCGCGATTTTATTTTCTCGTAGGTAATACTTGTTGAAAAGATTTGAGATCCTGTGTCTCTAATTCCTCAAACTGTTTTGTTCTGTGCCTGTAAGTTTTCACCATAGTTCCCAATCCAATCTGTATTCAGAGTTATTAACATACAGAGTTTGGGTTTCTGAGGGAATACACTATCCTCCTCTTTGCTGCTAGGTCTCATCTCCATAGCAGCTGGCCTATTCAGAGCTCTCTGCCTGAGAATTCTAAAGGCTCCTCCCTAAACTGCAAATCCCAGGATTCCATAGAATCTTCTTAGGCAGTCAATCATATGAGGTCTTCGCCTGACACAGACAAACAGAAAAACTTTGACTTTTGTATATTAGATTGAACTCACAAAGGTGGGAGTGAAGGCATTTCACAAACTTGATACAGAAGCTATTACAGCATTGATTAATCAGTTCATGAGGGCACTAAGATACTTCTCCAATCTCCATAGAAGTTTTGAGTTATCAAAGATTTGCTTCTTGTTTTTAAAACACCATGAAAATATAAATGCACGAACTGTCTGTTGTACAGCACATGGGGCAATAACAAAAGGCAAATAGATAGGCCATCAGAAACATAGACGGAAGGGAAACAACTGCTAAGCCACACATGTGGAACCTATAATAAAAACATTACAGTGTGAAGTGCTCCTGACTGAGACACCATTCCATGTCTTCTACTCCCTCTTTTTCTAATTCTCCAAAAAAACCAACAGTCATTATTCTGTGCCCACAGCACTTTCATTTAATTATGAGTATAGAGCGTGCAGTTAATTTTTTGAAATTACCTATATTACAAAACTGTTTGTAGAATTTAATTGATACCACAATGAGCCAGGTGTTTTAGGCAAGCGCAATGAAGTTTGTGCTTGGCTTCACAGTTTTTTGTGCTATGAACTGTAGGGCATAGCTTTTCAGGCTTAAATTCTATATACTTTAAGCCATACTTAGTTATAATTAAATTAATGTTATTAAACTAGAAAGACTTCAAGACAAGCCCTTTCATAATCTGCCAACATTCTTCAAATTACATTAATAAAAGTGGCTGAAAAACAGGTAGCTGCTGTTATGGCATCAAACTTTTCTTAATACTGAATGTAACCTTTCTGTGTGGATATAGCTGTATATGCTTAATCCTAATTGCTGAAAATGTGTACATTGCAGTGACAAGAATGGAAGAAAGCCTGAGTTTTTATAGCAATGTTGAGTTGAGCGCAGGAGGAAATGATTCACAAACTGGCAAGGTATTTCTGCAGCTCAAAAGGGTAGCAGGTTATTGAGCCATGTCATTTTAAATAGCTACCTATGTAGTTCTGAGCCTTAAAAATGGAGAAGGCAAATGAATAATACCATCTCTGTTTAATTTATGAGGACAAGCTGGAGTGGTACTTGGCCAAGATTCAACATCCCATTCCCTTTGGCAGCTGATGTGCTCACTGGAAGAGACAAGAACCTCATTCACTTACAGTGACGGACAAAAGCATTCTATAGAGTATGCTCCCAGGTCCTTCTGACAATAGAGCTTAGTAAAGTGGAAGACATTAAGGAAAAAGGAAGGGCACCTTGCAGTAAAGGAAGTCCTGAGTTAGGAGTAGCTCAGCAGGGCAGCTGATGACCAGAGCTCATAACAGTCTCTCCTTCCTAGAGTCACCACTTGTCAAAGCCAACTGAATGACAAAGAACAATAACAAAGTGTGTATATGATTTCAAGGTTCTAATCAATCCTATAATGTCAGTTCCAGAGGTGGGAATTGTGCAGTCCTCCAGATATTGTTGCAATGTAGCTTGTACAATCCTTGGCTATGCTGGTTAAGGCTGCTGGAAGTTGTTGTTCAACAATATCTGATGGGGTGCACAATTGCCTCTGCCAAATCTGTTCAGTCAGAATTAAGTCCCATTCTTTTTTGCTCATCTTAGGCCCTTTCCACACTGGCCTATTAAAACGGTGCAGAGCGACCTCCAACAGAGGTCTTCTGCACCGTGGAGTGGACTGGGGCGGACTACTTTTCGAAGTTCCACACCTCAGTCTGCTCTGGAGCGATGGGAACTGGTCACGCAGCGTGCTTTTTAAAAACCTCTTTTAAGAGGTTTTTTTAAAAGCACAGAGTGCGCGACCCCGTGTTGCTCCATCGCCACGCTCCGGTGCAGATTTGCAGGCACGCACTAGTGCGTGTCTGCAGATCTGCTGGGGGCGGGCTTTAGGCTGGCGAGCTTCTCTGATTGATGGAGAGCCTCCACCAACCAGAAGCCACCATTTTGGATGCCAGAGCAGTGTGGAGTGACGACCTCGCACTGCTCCTCGTCCCGACGGACTCGCCCGGATGCTCAAGAAATCCGGTGAGTCCCGTTTTCACGTGGTTCCCTCCCCACATCTGGAAAGGGCCAGTGACTTTCCACCAATAAAGGTGAGGACATATTCCCTGTATTAGTTTTTCTTTAAACTCGGGCATACTGCCTAAGAAACAGGGTTGAGCAGGATGCAAGCCAGGGCATTATCTGCTCCTCTCCCTCCATCCTAGTCCCAACATTGCAAAGTGTTTGAAAGTTCAGAACTGAGCAAACACTTTTTGAAAGGTATCTTTCCCTATTTTGGGAGCCACTGCTACTAGGGAAGGAGGGGAAGGGAATTCAGAAACATGTGAGTCATAGGTCCTTTCCGCATCTTACCTGTTCGTGGAGGTGGGGGACAGCGGTCGCGCGAGCAGCCTCTTGCGCGAGGTGCTCACTTCACTTCTGCTTCCTCACCGCAGCTGGCTTGCCGGTCGCGCTAACGCCATGTGAACGTCTCGCCCCTTCCTACCACAGTGCAACCTGGGAATTGCAGGCTAGAGCTGAGGCAGGAAGTACGACCGGCCCGCTCCCGACACACCGCACACCAGGTAAGTGCGCAAGGGCCCGGAAATATTGTGCAACCACGCACCATTTTCAGCTTTAAGCCGAAAATGAAAAGGTGCATGCGTGGTCCGCTTTAGGCTCTTGAGCGTCACGTAAATGGGAGTGCGTCATATGGACTGCTCCTTCCATTTACACAACACTCAAGGGGCTCTTTTGCTTTAGAAACAGTGTGCAAAAAGAGCCATAGAAACCAAGCAGCACAAATTTATTAACCAACAGGACTCATGTTCTGAGATGCTTATGCACCTAGTTCTCATGTTTTGAGATGCTTTGTTTTTGGTTTGCTAATATCTATTACAGCCTGTTTTGTTCCAAGTACAAACAGCAACAGTGCAATCTTCCTTGTTCGCCTCCAGGAAGAAAGGTTCCAGTCTCTGGTACACAGAACAAGTCTTGACCACAACCTTACCTAGAATAGCCTGGGAAATTCTGGAACATACTGCAGTGAACACTTAATATTGTTTCATAATCTCCTCTCCAGTCTTACCCTGTAGCAGCTGACAAAATGGGCCAAATCAATGCTGGGGTAAGGGAGGGAGGTGCAACTACTCCCTAAAGAAGGGATCCCCATGATAGGCACTGGGGCTGGAGGTTCCCAGGAAAACATCTAAGTTGGGGTCTGTAAGGCCAGCCACATCTCCAGTGGTAGCTGACATCCAAGTGGGCTCCCAAAGTCTACCATGCCAGGGATTCACCACCATGTGAGTTTGTCTGGGTAACTGGTTGGCAGTGAGTCAGTAGTTTTGTGCTAAAACTTATAGGTGCAACTACTAAAACTGTGGCTGTTATAGTCCATCCAAGATATCTGTCTCCACTGTGTTTATTCTCACCTTCTATTGCACCATTCCAGTGCAATAGGTGCAAACAGACAACTTTTCTGCTTCATCTTAATGCTGTTTTTAGGATCTTATTTTACTATTTTATGATACTTTTAAAAAATCTATTTTGTTAGCTACTGAGTGTTTCTTGAGCAAAATGGATGAAATATAAACAAGGTAAGTAAAGTCCCTGAATACATGGGGACCACAAGGAAGGGTAATTTCTCACTGGCCCCACAGGTCCCAGCATCCATCTACTTCTGCCCATCAGTTCCTGACTTCTCTGCATTGAGCATTCTGATTGGACACTCTGTGTTCACTTCAATATGTGCAGAACATGCTGTGTGATCAGGGATCCTACATTATCAGGCGCCTTTGAAGATTTTCCCCGATCACATGTTCTCAAGTAAAAGCAAGTTGAGCCACTTTCCAGGCAATGCTGCTCCAGTGATTAGGGACTATGGAGTGGGCAGGGGGAAGAAGCACATGGGCATAGAGAGGGGCACAGCTCTGTGGGTGAGATACCTCTTTTTGCCCAAAGGTCAAATTAAGAGAGAAGTTTTCAAGGGTTGCATTCTGTGAGGGAAGGCAAAAAGGTGGAACCCAAAGATATCAGCATATTTTAGTGGAAACTGCTTACTTCCGATAGCTGAGTGAATGTCTTACTGTTCTTTTGCCAGTAACTAAGCATTTCAGCCTTTTAGAATGTGGAAAAACATAGTAAAACTAGGAAACCACCAAGTGATGGTGTCATGGGGAAGGGGGAAAGATCACCTATGACCCAAGGAGATGTAGACTTGGAATCAGGTGCCTGGCTTCAAAACTGGCAAGTAATCAGATATTTCAAGGTATAGAATGAATTAATAATGAAATATTCCAAATGTGAGCATACATGGAAGAAGAAAGGCAGCACTAAAAGTAGAGAAGGTGACATAAGTTTGTTCTTGTTTATTCATGATCTTTTTTCTTGAATATCTGCTAATAACTTTTCAGATGACTATATACAAATTAAAATACAGGAAACAAATACTTAAGATAGAATGCAGATGAGTAGAAGATAAGTGGATTTTTATATATTAAAAATGTTAAATACCCTTAGTTTTTTGTCAACAGCAATGAAGGACATTAGGTAAGACAATGAATCTAAAATTTTAAAGAACAGGTAAAACATAATTGAACCATCCAGAAATAATTTAAACCTTGTGTTTGTAACTGTGTATGCTGCCTACTGTACTTCTAAATTTCACAGTTCTCAAGAACAGCATTTTAATCTGACTAGAATCAAACAGAAAGAGAAACAATATTTCAAAATGACTTCAGAAAGGCATACTTTGACTAAGGCCCTTTTCACAAGGCATTTCTCATGCGAAAGGGCCTCTGGAGCATCGTGCCATTGTGAGGAGCATTTCAGATGACGTCCTCGCAATCGTGTGACACTGCTGGGGCCAGCAGGCGCCGATCACGCACTATATCATCTTTGACTTTTAGCTGAAAATGGTGCGTGCTCACGCATTGCTTTGGGGTCCCACGCGCACTTACCGTGTGTGGAGCTCCAGAGCCATGGCCCTTGCACTTCCTCCCCCAGCACAGCCTGGGAAAATACCCGGCTGCACTGCAGAAGGAATAGGCAGAGCCCTCATGCTGCCTGCCAGCCGGAAGGCACATCCTGCAGAGCAGAAGCAGCAGGGACACGAGAGCCTCACAAAAAGGCTGCTCACGTGATCCCTGAGTGACCGCGCCAGATGCAGGTAAGTTGCAGAAAGGGCCTAAGATGCAGTTGATTTAATTGAACGCCATAGCCAGAATCCTATTGATTAGTCCTAACTGATGTAGACCCATTGAATCAGGTTAGTATCATTGATCTAGAGGTGTCCTCTAGTGAAGACAAACAATAGGATGTATGTCCATATCGGTTTAAGTAAGATAATCTGGAATTATGAATTAGCAAACATACATCTATATAGGCAAATGACAGGAAACCATTTGGTAATCAGGAATTCAATGCACAGGAATCAACAGAGTGGAGTATGTGCCATTATCCAAACTTTCAGGGCCTCCAATACACAGAGGGACCCTCTGCCAAGAGTGAAATAGCACACTGGAACTGCTGCAGTTCTACACAGTAACAGTAATAAAACCAGGAGTAAATTTTAGTAGCTAAGTTCAGATAACTCCAGTTTTTTTCTATCAAGTCCTTAGGGCCAGTTATTAGACCTCTCCCTGTTCTTCCCCTGTCCCCTATAGTGAGTGGGTGAGTGTGAGTGAGTGATATTCATGATGTTTGATACCCTTCAACCTGTTTTTTCCGTTCTACAGCCTTGTGCAAAACCTGAAAGATGGTACTGGCATTATTCTGGACATTGTAATTTGTTAAATTCAGCAGCTTGTTGAAATCCTCTTCCTGCAGTGAGAATTGTCTTGTGGAATACGGAGAAAAAGCACTGGAGACATCAACATTGCCTAGTGACATTTCACCAGCGTTACGTTCGACACCTGCAGAAGAAGATAGAAATATCAATGTAATGGCCAGGTCATCTCTGAAGCTCAGGACAATTTTCCCCAACCACATGATCAGCAATGGTGGGAGCTGAAGTCCAACCCATATGATAGGTACTAGTGTTAGGGGTTGCTAGTTTTGCATAGGATGGCATATTGGGCAGGACAGCAATGCCACCTCGATCTAAATTCATTTCTATAGGTTGACTTTCTTGTCTACCTCCAGCATGTTCAGATAGTAGAATGCTGGCTTGGATGTGGGGAACTCCTATTCAGACCTCACGTACAAAGTTCTCTCAATGGACTTGCACCAGCCTCTATCTTTCAGCTAGGACTTCATGCAGGACTTCTCAGGGGAAGGGCAAGTTACAAGCAAGGCAAATAAGTAAATTACATTTAACAAAAATGTTACTCTTATTCTAGGACATGGATTTAGAAGATTATTGGATTGATTGGCTGGTTTCTTCATCTGAACTGAAGTTGGCATGCATAGGCTTCCCCTAGCACTCTTGCATCTAGGCACCAACAAAGTTACTGTTTGGAATTAAAATCACCCAATACTCTGGGCATTGTAGTCCAAAACAGTGACTTTTCTAAGCACTGTGACACCAACCTGCTTCTCCTGAGCAAAGCTGTTGTACTATGGTACTTCACAATTTCTCATCCAAACCTACTGATTCAGAAGCATAAGTAATTTTCACTTTTGATTCTATTAATCAACTCTATTTGGCAAAAGACAGAAGAGAATTCTTCCTGTCACAAATCAAACAATATTGCTTTAAATTTTTACAACTTTGCAATTATTGAGATTGTTTTAATTTATGAATTACAATGCTCTAGAAACAAGGTATACAGAAGGGATATAGGAACTTTTTTAAAGTTCCCCTTAACTGTGGGAAAAGGAAAGACCAGACGTAACTGGAAAACATAATAAACAGTATTAAGGATAACAATGGCATTGAGTTGGAATCACAATATTGTTGGAAGATTGCAAGGCAGCAGCAAGAGGAACTAGGGATGGGGAGATGACTGACGTATAGTTGCAGGAGTATACATCTGATCCAGTATCAGATCTCTCCCTCTAAGGTCCCTCCCTAAAATGCAAACCCCAGGATTCCATAGGATGTTGAAAGTGGAATAATAGCACTATAACAGTGTAGTGCGGAAATGGCCCTAGTGTCATATACAGCAATCAGTTATGATTTTGGTTGAAAGGAGACTCCATGACTATGTAAGTCTCAACTGATCAATATATATATAAGACTTGGACAAGATTTGATAGAGGATCAAATATAATCCTATATATGCCAAGCCAAAGTCCCCTCCATGTGTACAATTTATTCCACCTCTCTCTATAACTACACTTAGACAAGATCCTCAGTGAGAGAAAACTTTCCTAATCACTGACTACAAATTATAGATGGTTGAACTGGGACTTCAGAACTCTAGGTTCTAAGCCTTGCTGACTAGGGTTATCAGATCTCAGGACCTAGCCTTGAGTTTCTAGTTTTGTGGCACACCTGCAGGCAGGAGATGAGAGTGCAAATTCTCTAGTTTTGAGGGGCACAAAGCCAGGCAAGAAGAGGAAAGGGCTCTGTGCTAATCTCCAGTTCATCTAGTAGAGCAGTAGCCTGGTACAATTTCTAAGGCGACCCATGAACTCTGTGAGCAAGTGTGGTTGGCAGTTAATGCTCAATGACATCACCAGGGGCCATATGTAGGTTCCAGGTTTTGGACCAGAAACCTCAGAGCCTGGAACAATCCTTAAACGACAACCTAGCCACTGTCCCATGAATTTCAGTGGATTACTTGGGCCAGTTGCTGTCTCTCAGGTCCTTTCCACAGAACGGCGCTCTTGCACATCATCTCATTACAATACTGGTGGTGCCTCTACTGTGATAGGAGCGCATCCTCAGCACTCCTCTCTGCACCCAACTGGCTACCTGTGGAAGAGAGTGCAAGGGACACACCTCTTCCTTCCATGCTGCCAGCCTTCTTCCCATGCTGCAGTGGGGAAGGAAGCATGTGACTGTGCTTCTGGCCCTTCTGCATGGCCAGCTGCAATGGAAGGCTCAGGCGATCAGAGGTCATTGACAGAATTTTCTTGTCAATGATATACCCTGTGATTGCGCTGGCTTGTAATGCGAGAAGGGTGGGACCATGATGACATCATGTGGAAACATCATCACAGTCTCGCTCCTCTCACATCTGTGAGGACACCGTCCTGTGGAAAGGGCCTCAGTCTGCCCTTCCTCATGGGGTTGTTCTGAGGATAAATGGACAGGAGAAGAGCAAAGTGTGTTATTCTGAGCTCACTGGATGAAAAAGATCAGATATTAATATAACCAATACATAACAGAGTTAGTGTATTGCAATTGTAAACATTCTTAGGCCATTTCCACACTACACTGTTACAGTGCAATTATTCCACTTATGCTGAAAGCATCCCATAGAATTCTGGGGTTTGTAGTTTACTGAAGCCAAAGAGCTTTCTCGCTGAGAATTCTAAATGCCCCTCCCTAAACTGCAACCCCAAGGATTCCATAGGGTGTTGAAAGTGGAATAATGGCATTATAACAGAGTAGTGCAGAAATGGCCTTACTGGGAAACAAGTTCCTCTATAGTCCATCAGATTTGCTTCCAGACTTATTTAAGATAGATTTGTAAGGTTCCAGCAAAAAATGCATTAACTTCCACTGAAATTAATAGAGCTTGCAACTAAATAAAGGCATATAAAATTAAGGAGAAACATATTCACTTCTGTTTTGTACAAACTTCCATTAACTCACCAGGTGCGAGGTATCTCTGGAAGGTGTCATTTACCAGTGGGAAATAAATGACTGTGGGAGCTTTTACATTGCCTGCATCTTCAAATACATAACACTCCTTTAGGTTTTTCTTTTCTTCATCATCCAACAGAATTTTGGGGAACTGAATTCCTTGCTCTGAGAAGTATGTGGAGGCCTGTTCCAGAGGCTAAGGGTTGCAAAAATGTAACAATTTTAGTTAGTACAGGGAAGGAAAGAAAGAAATTTCAAACCAGTATTTTGCCTTAAGGTCTCCCTAATTCAGAAATGACTTGAAGACACACAGCAACAACACCAATTTTCAAGTAAGCTGTTTGTCTGAAAGTATAATGTGACCATATTCAGAGGCAAAGTAGAATATTAATTCATGGGACAGGAAACTATACAGCAAGGCCTCCTTATCTGGCTATTTTACTTATGGTCTCTCTTTTTTGTCACCACAAGAGCTAAGAGTAAATTTGGCCTAACTCTGAAATTCAATAGCATTTCAAAACCTGGCTGGTTTAAAATGTTGAACTTTATCAAATTCAGATCCCAACAAACAAAATATTAAGGGAAATGCGCATTCCTTATAGTCAACCCTCTCACAATGAAATTTCCTCAAAGAAATGTGCCTCAACATTTCAACTTGCAAATTGAGCTTGTGTTTATTTCCCACTGACCAATCATAAAATGAAGAATGCTAAATGCAAAATAGACCAGTGAGGAAAATCATATGGTATGAAAACAGATACATAATTCTGGGGTTTGTAGTTTCTTGAGGCCAAAGCACTCTCTGGCTGAGAATTCTAAATGCCCCTCCCTAAACTGCAAAATCCAGGATTCCATAAGATGTTGAAAGTGGAATAATAGCACTATAACACTGTAGTCCAGAAATGGCCCTAGTTCAAGAGAATTAAATAAACCATGGATTTCACCCCAATAGTATTTTACTTCAGTTGGGAATGGTGACAAGAATTCCTCAATATGCATCTGAATTCTTACAAGCAATTTTAATCCAGGAGAATCTAAACATTAATTTCCCCTAAATTAAGCTAACCTTATATGGAAACAAAGAATAGCTGAGATCTCCTAGAACAGTGGTTCTCAACCTGTGGGTCGGGACCCCTTTGGGGGTCAAACGACCCTTTCACAGGGTCGCCTAAGACCATCGGAAAATGCGTATTTCTGATGGTCTTAGGCTCCATTCCCTCCTCGGTGGTGGTGCGCAAGTGCGAGCCACGTGCTTGCGTCCTCCTGCCCCCTGTTCAGAAGCGACTGAAATTGCTCCCCTTCTCTGCTACTGGGAGAACCTCCTGTCTGACGGGCCAGCTTGGGAGGGCGGTGGCAGCACGGGGGGCAGGCCCCCTCCTTGACACAGACCCTGCCCCACTCGCCATGGAGGGGGCACTGTGGAAGGGCTGAGGGGCCACAAGGCGGCGCTTTTCCGGGGGGGCCAGCTGCGCCCAGTGCAAAAGACAAAGACACTGGGATTCCTCCTCTGACCCCCGGCCAGGGTCGACACTCTGGAAACTTTTCCCACACTGCCATCCCCAGCGGAAACGAGAGTGAAGCAGAAGCAGAGCCCGGGGTGGGGTTTCTCAGAGTTTTCCCCGGGGGAGACATATGGTTCCTCTTTCTCTCCCTGCCCCCCCCGTTCCTGGTTGGCAAGGCAGCCTTTGCCGGGAGGGAGGCATTTTAAATAATAAATAAATAATTTTATGGTTGGGGGTCACTACAACATGAGGAACTGTATTAAAGGGTCGCGGCATTAGGAAGGTTGAGAACCACTGTCCTAGAACATTAGAAATGTTTAATTAAAATGTTGTGGTAGCATTTAATATTTAATTGACATTTTGAATACAGTTTTCATTTCAATTGTCCTTCAAAAACAAAATTGAAACTAGAAATAAAGTATTCCAACCTTGGTTTGTGATCCTCCAGTATAATTGAAGTGCAGAATGATGTCCACTTTTCTTTGTGGCCTCAGAAGTGGAGGGCAACTAGTATCAAAGAAGAAAGCAGTGTCTACCAGTTCCAGGTGGTCTTTAGGTTCCCTTAGTTCATTGGGAGACTCATCTAGCACAGTGTCTATAAAACAAAACCTTTGTCAAAAAAGGGAAACACAGTAGCAGAAGGCTCACAAGATCCAGAAACAGCAGCTTTTCCCCTTTTTACTAGAACATGTTTGTTTGGTCTTGTTTTCTGTTTTTTGACATTATTGCCTGAGAAGGCTGATTCCAGTGTTTGTGAGCTAGCAGTTTAAAAGTAGCTTGTGTGACAACTATTGCTGTAAGCAGACAATGATTCTGGAGATAACTGAGGTAGGACAGCACAGTGGACTCACATATGTGTTAGTCCTACACTGATTTTCTGTACAATCTATGTCTTACATTTTTGCCTGGTACAGAATCACATGTGCAATATGTTCATGCACAAGTTCTGTGGAGAAGAAACACTATTGAGATTGGAGGCAGGGAGCTGATGTATGGTGGAACTCCAGATACTTGACCATTTCTATCCCAGACTTTTCTTCTCCTTTTCTTTTTTCCAAACACAGTTTAATCAAGTCTCCAGCTGGCTGCATTCAGAGTTGATGGCACGCTTACTGTGCCTTGTTTTTGTTTGTTTTTTAAACCACAACTTTTTGCTTATCTACACCAGTACCTGGCAAACTACATTTACTGTGTACAAACTGCTTAGAATGAGTTGACAGCTGCAGTGACTGGCACCTGAAGGGCAAGAGGGTCGGGCAATGTGGGAATACCAGTGTACTGTGTTCTGCAGAGCATAGCACAACAGGCTTGCACAGGGGCCCTTTCCACAGCTTACCTGATTCTGGCATGGGTGCACAGGGATCACGTGAGCAGCCTCTTGCAAGAGGCGTTCATGTCCCCTCTGCTCCTGCTCTGCAGCAGCTCCCTGCTGGCTGGCAGGCAGCATGAGGGCTCCGCCTCTTCCTTCTATTACCCTGATTTCTGGGGTCTCTTGGGGGACACCTCAATGTGCTCCACATGATGGGGAAGGGAAACTAGCCAGAGCACGAGCAATAGCAATGCGAGAGGCAGAGTAACCTAGCAGGGTCTTTTTACCCAGTTTTTATAGGGTCTGGCTAAGCCAAAAACCAAACTAAAAAATCCAACAAATGATTTTATTGAAAGAAAGTCTCATGCACCAATGCAATCACTCACACACTCAGTCAAGACCTATTAAGAAGCAAAAGAGAGGAAACTGGATAGGGGAATATTGAAGGGGTTGTAGCTGGGGTAATACCGCGCCTTTTCCTGAAGTCCTTGGTTCGGGAAAAACAGCGGAGAAGTGGGGCTCAGCCCGGAGAGGTCTGAGGGGATTACTCAACGGACAGAGAAATGGTCTGATGAGATGACCAGGAGTGATCCAAAAATCGCTCAAAAACTGGGACTATTTGTAGGGAGGAAAGTACCTGGAGGGGTAATCCTTTCCCAGGGAGAACAATGGGTGTTGCAGTGAGAACGAAGCTCCACAATGGTGACTTCCTTTGCATGATAGGATTACAAGGTGTTGCCAAAGTCTCAGGATCTTCGGCTGCATTTGGTTGTGGTGTGACTTCATTTAAATAGTCCTCGCCTGATAGGATATTTGCTCATCTTGGGGCAAACATGCTAATTCCCTCAAGTCGTCTTCTCAGAGGCTGAGGACCCTTTGTTTATTGTGGGTTTTCCCAGCTTGAGGTCTCCTGGGGCTACGTGACTGGGGATTTTACTGGCCTGACCTGGTTTTCGATCATTCGACAATTGCTGCCTATGTGCTCATCCGGGCGACCTCTCAGGCACACGGAATTATATTTAATATCAAAATTGTAAACCCTGGGATAGGGTTTTTCCAGTGGAGTAACAATCTGCAGTGCAGCCAGGTACTTTCCCAGGCTGCACTTAGGGAGGAAGTGCAAGGACTGCGTCTCTGGAGGCTCCACACTCAAGGTAAATGTGTTTTGGGCTCTGGAGCAACATGTGATTGCACATCATTTTGGCAAGAAGCCAAAAATTATATATTGCATGATCACTGCCTGCTGGCCCCAGCAACATTGTGCAATTGCAAGGACATCATGTGGAACAGTCCTCGCAATTGCATGACAGTCTGGAGGCCCTTTTGCATGAGAAATGCCATGCGAAAAGGACCAAGATCATACATGCTTCATCCAGTTTTGCTGCTAAAGGGCTGTCTGTTGCTCCAGGCTAGCAGCTGGTTTCACCTCTGCACAAAGGAGCAATGTCCCAGAAAGAGGGAAGAACTCTTCTGGCTTTAATCACTGTGGAGGAGATTTTTGCTGGTGAAGGGAGCAAATGCTGCTTACTTTGTTGCATTCCATGCAGAGGTTTGAAAAGTTATTACCTTGAGTTGTAATGCTCAGAGTCCCCTTAGGAAGTATAACTACTGCATGGAAGTATAAACTACTATTTGTAGTTTACTGAGGCCACAGAGCTATCTGACTGAGAATTCTAAATGCCCCTCCCTAAACTGCAAACCCCAGGATTCCACAGGAAATTGAAAGGTAACAATAGCACTATTAACAGTGTAGTGTAGAAATGGCCTAAGTCTATGCTATGACAAGATTTGATCTCCAAACCAAAATTAAATAATGCATTACTATACCTTTCCATTTAGAAAACTGTTGATTCTGCATATATTCATCATGCATTTGGAACCCTCTTAAGAAATTGTGATACTTTGACACTGCTGGACGGTCTGTTAAAATATCCCTCAGAGTATTGGAAAGACCTCCTGCAGGTGTCAACATGCGTGTTGGTATCTCATGGGGCCTGTCTGGTAAATCAGGCACTTCCTCTGTAGAAAGACAAAAAGAAGTGAACATTGTCCATGAACTGGGTGATATTCAATCGCTCCTTTAGATGTACTGAAAAATAAACAAAACAGGCTCATTAAACACTGATTTAAAAAAAAAAAGCTGGTGAAAATCTTTCAGTGGATGGTATGAATTTAAAATGATATCCTTATATAATCTAGACTGATTCTATATGTTATTTTAGTGGTGTATTTTTAAATTGAATTTTACTTTTTTGATGCCTTTATTCATTGTATTCATAGTGTATTTACATTTATTCTATTTATTTGTAAAAGACCTTGACTCCTTCTAGTGATCAGGCTGAGGTATTGCTTAATTTGGACTTTATAGCAGATACCTGAATAGCCTTATGAATTCTGCAGTTCTGCTTTTACCAAGCACTTCAGCTGCAAAGCTCAAATTTAGCTATTTCCAGATAACAATAGATCAGACCACTTAGTATCTTGTTACACTGCAGTGATTCAGAACATACATTACAACTTACCAATCTCAGTGATAGTATCTCGGGTCATCTGTTCCAGAAATCTTCTGAATTATCAGCTGCATGCCAGGCATCCAATAGATTTTTGGAAAATACGCTGCTCCACATCCCTTTAAAGAAAAGAGGGGGATGGGAGAGAGAGCAAGAAAGAGATGAATGTGTTCCCTTCTGTACTTTTGTTCATCTTCAAAAGTAAAAGGGTTGTGTAAATTCTGTAAAACTCTTAATTTAAACTTCCTTCTAAGTAGTGTTATTGTATGGTCTCAGGTTGGTGGTCACTCATGACAGCGGAGTTACTAGGAATCTGTGTTAGCTATCAGTAATATCTCCTTCCACTTACTTCAGTAATGGAAGCTCTACTATCTCAGGGCATCAGCTTCTGAGGGGCTTGTTTCTGTTTACAGGAGAAAATGCAGCATTGAGGTAGGGTGTATATACTGCATATGAAGGGGGAGCCCCTAGGTTAAATCCCCAAATCTCTTAAATTAAATCCCTGGCTTTCATCAGTGGGGTGAAGAGGAGCTACATAAGGTGCTGAACTTATTTTAGAGATAGGATTTAGTACCTTTGCTAGTTTCTTTAAAGTTTGAACTGAAACCAGTGGAGCCACTGGATCACAGCCACAGAAATATGTCACTGCCTGGCATCTCAAGGAAAGACTGGGGAAAATTCTACCCAGAACTCCTGGAGAACCATGGGCAATCCATGCAGAATGGACATGGCCAACTTCCAAGTGTCCAGGAAGTAATTTTTCACCCTTAGAAACCACCACAGTACATCTGGCCAAAAAGGTTGCAAAAGGAAGGAAGGAGCAAACAAGAGGTTTTGCTTTTCATGTTTTGGAATTTAAAGGCCCTGTCTTCCATTTTACTGCAAAGTGGCCACTCCTGGAAGTGGAGTGGAAATAAAACCTTTTTGGTGAAATAAATTGTGGTCCTAGGGTAGGAAGTGTAAGAGGGGTTCCTGGAGGCCTTTGGGTCACAAAAACCGCTTCAGGAGCTTCACACATCTAGTAGGGAACACTTTGCCCACCTGTATTGTACACAATCCTGAGCTAGATGGACTAATGGCCCAATCAGTATAAGGAAAATCCCCATGCTCCTATTTACATTTTAACTACTCCGTTTCCCATGAAATGTTACAGAAGCACAGGCAGCTGTTGGAGGAAGCAGTCTTTCAGACTGTCATCTATTTTCCTATGCCACATTATGATATAAGGACTACTGAGTATATATGAAACACTATAACAAACATTATTAAACATTGTAGTAGTAGTAGTAGTAGGAGGAGGAGGAGGAGGAGTGCCATTACTACTGTTTCCAGATTTTAAATATATCTCACTCTTTCAATATATTTTTATTAACTCAGAGCAGCTTACTAAAAAGGCTAAAGACTCAGTGCAATCCAAATCTACACCTGCAGTGACTGGAGAGAGAAAAATTAGTTGAATGAAGTACTTTTTAAGAAGAAAAATTATCCGAAATTATCCAAGTGAAGGAAGAATAGTGAAATTTCCACCCAGCCCTAGTAACGAATTCCAAATGTGTAATTCCAAATGTGGTCACTACAGATTTGTAACAAAGAATTACTATCCTGGCAATTTTATTTTTGATCTCTTGCCTAGTAATTCCCAGCAAGGAATTCACCTCCCCCATTATCTAAAATAGGGATAGGACAAATCCAGAATTTTCTGAATCTGAATCCCTAGAAGGTTCTGGGATTCACGAATCTCGAATATTTTGAATTCTTTTTTTAAAAAGAGTTTAAAAAGTGATCGTCCACTCTGCACGTCCCTGCAGGCCACATTTTAAGTGCCCACACCAGTGGTGGCAGAAGGTGTGCAGAGAAGGGGTGATTGCCTCCTCTGCACACCTCTGCCAACTGGTGCCAGCATGTCCGCATGGGCGGTGGTGGTGGTGGTGGGTGTGCAGAGAATGGGCAATCACCCTCTTTTCACATTCCTGCCACAGCGAGTGGAGGCCCCAGGACGTGGAGGGAGGCAGCGACCACCAGCCCTACACACCACTGCGAGCCTGATCCTGGGTGCCACACAAGCGCTATCCCCAGGGCGTGCATGGACACGGCGATCACCAGCCCTACACACTGTTGCAGGCCTGATTCCAGGCGCCTGTGCAAGCGCTGGCCCCAGGGCATGCACGGATGCAGCAATCACCAGCCCTACATGCCCCTGTGGGCCTGATCCCGGACAGCCTTCCGAGCTCAGGCTGTGGTGTGCCCTGCACACTGTTGCTGCATGGAGGAACAGAGTGTGAGGTGGAGAATGGCGGGGCAGTGGGCACTTCCAGATTCAAAAGATTAGGTTCACCTATTTTGGTCAGGGGATTCGGATCTGCGAATCTCGAATCCTTGCCAAGGATTCAGTTGGCCCATCTCTACTCTAAAGGTACCAGATCCTGTCTGATCTTGGAAGATAAGCAGGGTCAGCTCTGGTTAGTACTTGGATCAAAGGCTGCCAATGAATACTTGGTATTATAGGCTATATTTCAGAGGGAGGAACTGGCAAACCCACATTTGAGTATCCCTTGCCTAAGAAATCTCTATGAAATTCATGCAGTCACCATAAGTCAACAGCCAGTTTAAAGGCACATGCACACTCACACGCTTAACCACCATGTTTTAAGCACGGTGCACACCATTCAGTCTTTGCTTTCCCCTCTTGGGATTTCATTGAAATGAAACTCAAAACTGTAGTGAAAACATAATAGAAACACTATATCAAGCCCATTAAAATGATGCTGAATGTACTAAACTGTGTTTCTATCAAGATGAGCTTGTCCCCCAGATGTAAAAAGTCACCTTGCATAAAGCAGATCCTTGATTCTGGGAGTTTCTTCATTAGATGCCCCATGAAAAACTCACTTCCAAAATCTTCAGCACGAACAAAGGCTCCATATTTTGGGAATCCCACCTCATAGGGTGTAAACTCCACCCATTCTGCAAAGAAATCCATGAAATGACATTTTTAATGTCACAATTTCAACATTCAAAGATAGAAAGGTAAAAGTGTTAAAAGTTTCATGATAGAGGATCTGACTCCTCCTTTGTATTTTGTTTAGTCTCATAGTAACCCACTAAGATGTATCAATCAGAAAGGATTAGGGTTTATCTCATAATTTTCCAGCTGATTCCTGCTTCTTACATCTGTTGCAGGAGTGTGGAGAGAAAGATACTTCTGGGTATACATGGAAATATTTTAATGAGCCCAGTACATTGTGAAAGAGTTCTTTCTTGGTAGCTTTATGGTGTATTTTTCCTAAAGTATAGAACTTCTACTGGCACCTTCCTGCTCCCTTCCTCTCTTCCATTGTTACACATTTTTGCTGTACATGCACTGCAGTGCCAACCAGATCTACCACCATCAAAAGAGCATCTTAGCTTGAATTTCCAGGCTTGAGACTAAGTAAACTGGATCTCATAAAGAAACCAAAGGGGGAAAAAGACCAAAACTAATGTCAAGAAATTTAAATGTTGACCAAAAAAAACAAAAAAACAAAAAACAAAACCCTAATCTGAGAAATGATGTGTTCTGTGGCCTGCTCTAACATGGATTTTCTTTTCTCATTTCTCATTTGCCCCTTTTGGTTGTTGTCATTCTTACTGTCTCTTGGTTGCAGGTTTATTATTTTGTTTATTTTGAAATTACATTAAAAATGAAAGAAATTCAGACATTCTCAAATGTCCTACATAATCATTATTGACATTCTGGCCTTAATCACATTTTTGTATGCTGCAGCCTAAAGGGGACCCACTAGCCAATGTAGTTAACTGTTGTCAAGTCTTCTTGATTTATGGTGACCCTATGGATGAGAGATCTCTAAGGCACTCTATCATCAACTGCCCTGCTCAGGTATTGCAGATTCAGAGACATGTCTTCCTTGATTGAACCTATCCATCTATAATGAGGTCTTCCTCTTTTCCTACCACCTTCTATCTTACCAAGCATTCTTGCCTTTTCTAGTGACTCATGTATTCTCATGATATGTCCAAAGTATGACAGTCTCAGTTTAGTCATCTTAGCTTCTAGGGAGAGTTCAGGCTTGATTTGCTTTAGGACCAATTCATTGGTCTTTTTAGCCATCCAAGGTATCTGTAAAACTCTTTTCCAGCATCACATTTTGAATGAGTTGATTTTCTTCCTCCCAGCTTTCTTCACTGTCCAACTTTCACAACCACCTTGTCTTAAGCTAGAGGTTTGCTTGACTTAGGGCACATCAAGACCAATCAAAATCCTGAAAATCCCAGATTTTGTTCCTGTCCGCTCTGATTTTATTTTGGAGATTATACATATTTTGTTGACCATAGAATATTTTCTGTCAGGTGCCAGTTCTGTCATAGACATTTTCTACCAGCTTCCTAGGTCAGTTTATTTTAACCCAGTATAAAATAAGGAACAAAATCTGGGACTTCTCAAATAATCAAATAATTGGTAATAGGGAACATTTTATTTCATTGGGAGGTTGCAAGAATTTGCCCAAAACACAAATTTCTACATATTTGAGGTGGAAAAGAAAACTTGAAATTTAAAATGAAGCTACTGGGGAAGAAATTGAAACTGACAAATGTGCTCATTTAGGCACAAGTCATTGAATGCATTATTTTTAAAACTCTGAGATTGAATCCTTGGATACTGACATGTGTTAGTGCTAATCAGGGATATTACCTCTTTTTCTCCCTTATAAACTCTTTATCTTTTAACACCTGTATGACTTAAATGTATAGTATAATCTTCTTTGTCTTCAAATAACTGTACCTATTGAATTTGGCTAGTGCAAATAGGGGAGAATGTTTTGAGTTTGTTTTCAAAGAATTTATAAAAAACTGAAGATTTCTTTATATATGAAGAGGACTTGAGCTTTAAAGTGGGGGCAGGGGGATGGCTGATTTTTCTATCCTTATGGATTTTCCCATTCTTCTGGATACCATGGGCTACCTAAAAGACAAATAAATGGCCCCATGGGCAAATTAAGCCTAAACTCTCAGTAGAAGGCAAAATTACTAAATTGAGGCAGTCATATTCTAGGCACATTATGAGACAATATGACTCACTGGAAAAAGGCAATAAGGCTCATTAAAAGTGAAAGTCAGCAGGAAAATATTAAGACCATACTACACATGGATTGATTCAATTCAAGGAGTCTCAGTCCTGATTTTACAAGGTGGGGCTGTTGATGACCAGGACTCATGGAAGTCTCTCATTCATAGGGTTGCCACAAGCCAAACCTGACTTGACGACAAATAACAACATGTAGGGAACAGTGAAATGAAATTGCACAACAGTGAACCAGTGAACATATAGATCTTCTTTCAGTACAAGGGAATGAATTATCCCCTTTCTATCAGTACTGAGATATGTAAATATATATACCCAGCCATATAATCTGGCATATTATGGCATTATAAATATGAAGCACTTGGAACAATTTTACCTCTAAAATCTTTTGTGGCAATCTTATCCTTAACATTGAGAGCCACATAGATTGGCAGAGGATTCTGACCTCTGTTCACTGCCCGTCGTTGGTCTGAGAGTTTATGGTTGTTGTTCTGAAGGGGGAAAAAAGTCTGATTAACTGAGGAAAAAACAAAAAAAATATATACAGAAAGAAAGATTAATACAGGGTAAAATTGGACTATTGCACTAGCACTAGCATTGCACCAGCATGATGCAGTGGTTTGAGCATTAGACTATGACCCTGGAGACCAGAGTTTGATTCCCTACTCAGTCATGGAAACCCATAGGGTGGCCTTGGGTGTATCACACACACTCAGCCCCAGAAAACCCCATGATAGGTTCACCTTAGGGTTGCCATAAATCAGAAATGAATTGAAGGCACACAACAACAACAACAACAACCAAGACCAGTTAGGTGTCCTTGAACTAATCCCATGGCCTCACTTCTATCCAAGGGAATCATATCCAAGGGACAAACTGCTTGTGACACTGAGCACCTTTTTTTAAAGAAGAAGGAGGAGGAGGAGAAGGAGGAGGAGGGGAAGGAAGGAAGGAAGGAAGGAAGGAAGGAAGGAAGGAAGGAAGGAAGGAAGGAAAAAGAAAGTGGATTGTGCATAATGCTGGTCTATCTATCTATCTATCTATCTATCTATCTATCTATCTATCTATTTTCACAAAAAGGGAACTAAGAAAGAAGTCTAATCTAGATGAGAGCTATGGCACACAAGAAGGATAGAAATAACTATTTCCTCCTTCCAGCACCTGCTTGAAATCCCACCCACCTCTTGCTCTACCAGCAGCTATTGAACCTGAAAGATGCTTCAACACATGATTTGGGATTAAATAGTAGGTAGGAGGTGATTTCCAGTTGAAAAACAGTGTAGAAGATTAACATAGAAATTAATCCTTTTCCTCCCAGGGGTTCCATGGTCTCAATGCAGACTGAAGTCTCATTAATCTACACTTTGTATTGCTTTAAAAAAAGAAAAAGATTTAACAGAAGGCTTATCTTCCAAATGGGGTAAGCAACATTTGGCTCTTCAGATATTGTTGGGCTGCTACTCCCATCATTCTTCACCAGTGGCTATGCTGGCTAAGGTTGGTGGAAGTTGCAGCTCAGCAACATCTGAAGGTCCACATGATGCTTAATCCATTAAAAAAGGCTCCTCCTTTTAAGACTTTTTTAAAAATCCAAAAACCCAAAGATCAGATAAATGAGGCTTTAGTTTGGATTGAGACCATGGAATCCTAAGGAGGTGAATATTAATCTATATGGAGGGCTACACTTTGTCCATGCATGTTTTAAAGTATAAGAAGTAGTTTGAATCTAACAGTTGTTAAAATGTAGTACAAAATTAATTGTGATAAAAGTAATTGTGATCAATTAAAAGCACTTCAGTTTATTATTATTATTTTAAAAAAAAGGTTCCTTGCATTCTCACTGGAGATAATATTCTTGATATTACATTGATATCATATATACATTGCACTAGTGCTAGCATCCTGTTGGTGGCATAGACATACCCAGGCATAATTTAAATTTATGCCAGTGTATGTCTGTTTTTGGCCATTGTGGAGTTCAGTATTCTTTTTCTCCCCCTGCAGTGATCAAAACACCTCTCTGGACCTACTGTGGAGCTGCTGAAGCCTTCCCCACCTGCCACAACACTCATGTCCTATGAACAGATGAGGACTGATTTTATCAGCTGCTGAGATCTTTGGAGATAGCCATGTTTAAATATTTGAAGGGATGCCATGTTGAGGAGGGAATGGGCTTGTTCTCTGCTGCTCCAGAGACTAGGACAAGGAGCAATGGATTCAAGCTGCAGGAAAGAAGATTCCACCTGAACCTCAGGAAGAACATGCTGACAGTCAGAGCTGTCCAGCAGTGGAATATGCTGCCTTGTAGTGTGGTAGAGTCTCCTTCTTTAGAGGTTTTTAAGCAGAGGCTGGATGGCTATCTGTTGGGAATGCTTTGATGGGTGTTCCTGCATAGCAGGGGGTTGGACTTAATGGCCCCTGGGGTCTCTTCCAGCTCTATGATTCTATGATTCTATGAGAACCCAGAGGGCCTCAGCAAATGATGTAATTACTTCACATATGGCTACAGGGAAATAGCCAGATGCTCCTGTGATCCCTCCTGTTCTTCACCAGGCACAGAATGGATGGTGAGGAGAGCTTCCATGCCTCAACAAGAGGTCCAGGTGATGGTTAATGGCTCAGTGTTAGCTAGTTTCACATGTAGAACTACTACACTACACAGAGTCATGCAGGATTGATGGCTAGAACAAAACAAAACAGAACAAAGTGGGAAATTAGCCAAGATGATCTGGAAGACTGGCTTTTCTGAAATAAATGTGAGAATAGACTACTGCTGCTTTTAAAAGTAAGTGGACTTAGACATCCTAAGGTGATACAGGAGAAAATGAGTGATTTTAAAGCATCCTACTTTTATCCCTGAGGGCCAAACTTGATATTCATGTGCAAACACCAGGGACTCTTTCAAACTGCACAATTATAATACTTTGACTCTGATGCAATTGCCATGTGTGTATCCTGGGGTTTCTAGTTATGCAAGGCACTAGACTTCTTGAGCTAAGAATTCTAGGCACCTCTCCTTAAACTGCAAACCCCAGAATCCAATACAATGCTTGCCATGGCAATTACAAGTGGAATCATAACACTATAATTGTGTGGTGTAAAAGAGGTCCAGAGGTCATCAAAACGCTAAAAAGCAATACAGATGGGGAAGAATTTAGAAGGAGAGGCAGACACTATTCCTAGAGGGAAAATCACAAATCGAATACCCCATCATTCAGCATAGCTTCAATCATGAGTCCCCAGAGATCAATAAAGGATGTCTTGTATCCTGCTATGGTCCTCTGGCACAGCTCCTTATGGTAGGCTTTCAGACTTTGCAGCGAAAAGGCACTCATTTTAGATTTGGCTGCTTGCTTCCGAGCATTCTTGATTATCTCTCCCAGATCTTTATATGACCAATCAGGATCTTCATACAAATCTGTCATGGTCCTAGGAAGGAGCGGAAATATTAGTATAGATGAGACAGAGAAAGAGAGAGACAAAGTGGGGGGAGAGAGATGGGTCCAGAAATTCAGTGCTGTATTTATTGTATGCATACGCTGTGTTGAATTTCAGGCTGACACTAATACTAAAATTATTGATCCCAGTTGGCTGAAAGTTCTGTGAGATCAGACAGTTTATTGATCCTGTGGCTTAGGTAAGTTAATGGGGGAAATAGCATCTATATTAATAGTGCCTACATTAATATTTTGATTCATGCCCTGTCCTTCCTGATAAAAGCCCAGAGTAGCTAACATTCTATCTAAAACAGTTTAAAATAGCAGTTTAAAAACATCTAAAATCAACTATAACAACTGTTCTCTAAAATACAATAAGAGCAATAAAATGGACAACAGTAAAAGACAATTGTTTTCTTATTTCTAAAAACCTTTACAGCTGGCACCTGAAAAGTCCTAGTCTTTCAAGACTTGACAATAGGGTTTCCAGGCTCAATATGGAATTGGCCAACTGTGTTTTTAATAGTTGGCAAATCCTAGTTCAGTAGGGATTAGTATAAATTTCTACCAAGAAGAATTACAGAGTGTTGCCTCCCTTACACCGCCCCCGCAAAATCATTAGATGTTGCACACACACCCTGCCACACAGCTTCCTCTCAACAAATCTGAGGTGGAAGAAGAGCAGGACACAGCAGCTAATCTTTGTAGAAAAGGGCCAAAATAAATGACAGCAAAAACCTTACTCCCTTACCATGTTGTACCTGATGAGCCAGTAATATATGAAACACAATCCAAAAGCTTCAGTCTCTGGAGACCCCAAAAGGTGCCATACATAGCTGCCAAAGCTCTCATCCCAGTTCCTGTAGTTGTTACAGCAACCACGGGCACCTGTTCATCAGAGAAGTATTGTCATGAAACTATGCTGAGATCATTGTCCCCCCCTCAAAAAAAGAGGCCTAGAAAAATCCCTGTGACATGTTGAGACTAAAAAATAAAGTGTGACATGAATTGTCAGCAATAGGAGCATAGCTCATCAGGTGCATGAAGATATGAATGTGAGAGGCGTTGTCATGCCCTGCATAACTCACAATGCACAAACTCCACTCTGAGATAGACAGCAGTGTTCATTTGTGATAAGCAAATAGCATAGCACAGTCCTTCTGAAGTTGCTGAGACTGAGGAATACATGGCATTCATAGGTTTTATACCTTCCCATGCACATTTAGGGGCATACAGCTGTGATTCGAGAGGATCATCAACTAAACATCACCTCACAATGTTTGACAATCCCCATAGTCCCAGTTGTTTACCCCTTTTTCATCCTTGGAGCAATAAGATGTTACCTGTCATTCATCTCTGAGCATTTCCAGTTCTCACAACACCTTTTGGTGCTTTCCTTTTCTCTTTCTCTGATCTTCCCCCTCTCCTGGACTACACAGTAACATTGAGCAATAAAGCAATTAACCATTTGATACTTTCAAATACACACCACACACACACACACTTCAAACACATTGGCTATCCTGCATATCACAATATAACGCCCAGCAATACATTATGACAGGAGCCATGCATCTTGACAAGCATGTATGCCACCTTGAGTTCCTTGGAGGAAAAGCATGGTATGAATTTCAATAATAAAAATGATAAGAATATTATGATACATATATATATACTGGTATATCTTTTAGACAAACATATATGAGGCCAGGTAAAGACAGCAAAGGAGTAAAAAACATGGGTATGTGTCTGCTTCCAGGATTTTGGTCATTGATTAAGGTCATGGTTTTCAAACTAGAGAAAAGTGGAGTTTCATCAAAACGTCTCAGATAAGCTCAGTAAAGACAAAAAGAGAGCTCATTAAAGCTTTCAAATTAGATTTTAAAAATAACATATCTCTCAACATTTCACAAATGGAAACTGAGACACATGTAGCCAAGCAACATCAGAGTGCGGTCAAGATGGCAAAAGATATTAATGAGGATGAACAAACAAGCCACGTAAGTGTGCTTTTATCTGAGCCTACTAGGAAAGGCAAGATCCTGCCCCTCCTGTCCTTTCCCCTGCTGAATTAGCTATATGCAAACTACTTTTGCACTTTCAACTCAGTCTGCAGCAACTGAAGCTGAGAACAAAGCAGGAGGAGCAGAGACAACTAGGATATTTTAAAAGCAGCTGAAAAAGTGGGATGTCAGAGGATTAATCAGGACTGTCCCTCTCAAAGTAGGATAGTGGGAGGGTGTGAACTAATTCCAGTTTTAGTAAATGGATTATGATTTGTTTATTGCAATATTTTTGTTTTAATAGTTATAATTGTAAGATGTTTTGGGAAGATATTCAAACCTGAAAAGTGAAAGTCTCTTAAATAAAATAAGATTTCCATCAAATTGCATTTCCAAGAAAGACATAAAGGTGCATGTGTTGTAATAGGTCAACTGCACAACATCCAAACTGATACCCAGATCTGTCAGAAATAAGCTGTCTTGTGCTGTTTATGTTATGTCCCACTTACTTCATGATCTTTCAGGTCTTGTTCTAACTGAAGGATATTTTTCAGTGTAGCAGCAACCACTTTCTTCCTTTTTGTGAGGAAATTCTTTTCATCTAAGCACAGATCATATCCCAGACGCACATCAATATCTTTTGGCCTTTTACATAGCAGCCCTTGAGTCCTAAAACCAGAAGAAATGTATACAATCATGTTATATTTATGCAATGCAGACTACCTAACAATTAGGGATGGGACGAATCCAGAATTTTCTGAATCTGGATCTGGATCCCTGGAAGGTTCTGCAAATCCACAAATCTCGCAAATCTTGAATCTTTCAAATCGTCCCCATGGGGGGGCAGGAGAAGAGTGGGGAGTGCAAGATTGCTATCCCCACAACCTTCTGCCACCGGCCCCAAGCAGGATTGCACTGGGGGCAGGCAGAAAAAGAGTGTGGAGTGTCAGATCTCACTCCCCACAACCTTCTGCCGCCAGCCCCGGGCAGGATCACACCAGGGGTGGGCAGCCAAAGAGCAGGGAGCATGAGATCGTGCTCCCCGACACCTCCTCCCCCCACCATGGGTCCAATCGCAGTGGCAGCAGGCAGGAAAAGAATGAGGAGCACAGGATCATGCTCCCAGTCACCTCTTCCCCCTGCCATGGGTCCGATTGCGGTGGCAGCAGGTGAGAAAAGAGTGGGGAGTGCAGAATCATGCTCTCCCCGCCACCTCCTCCTGCCGCCGTTGGCCCAGTTACGGTGGCGGCGGGTGGGAATAGAGCGGGGAGTGTGGGATCATGCTCCTCACCATCTCCTTCCCACACCCCCAGTCTCTGATCTGAGGGGCAGGAGGAGGTGTTGATTCGATTCACCTATTTTGGCCCAAGGATTTGGATCCATTAATTTTAAATCCTTGCCCAGGATTTGAGGATTCAGTTGGCCCATCCCTACTAACAACCATCCCACCAGTACCAGCAACAGGGAACATGTGCTTTCAGATTAAAGCTTCCTGATGGGTATGTTTTTCTCATGAATGGGAAATGAAATCAACTCTAGGTTAGGAATCTAATTGACAAGAGCTTGATGATTAAAATTAGTTGATTATAGTCTGTACTTTTATTGCAAAACAGAAGAAGAAACCAATTTTACCAGTAGATGATTGGCTCCAAAGTGTCTGGCAAACTTGGTGATGCTAAAATTACAATCAAAGTGTGATCCTATATGTATCTAGATGCATGCCTCACTGAATTCAGTGGACTTATTCTCAGGCTTGAGAATTGCGTAAAGGCTTGCATCTTCAGAGCATATGGAAAAATAGACAATCTATATTCATAAATGACTGAAGACATATTTTGTTATATTGAAACAGAACTGTATCACAAGAAGAAATCCCATTAAAAATTCTAAATATAATAACAAACAGATTTTATGGCTGTAGCCCCCTTTCTGCTGGATACAACTTATGTATTTTATGTTCATGAAAATAACAGTTGTCAGGTCTCATATAAAATAATTCAGCAACTGGTTCATCTGTTCAGGTTTGTTTAATATTTCCAAAAATAATTATATGATGATTCTGGCCCGTTCCTCACCGTAGCTTTTTTCGGCGCTGGGGTGTGGGGATCACACGAGCAGCCTCCAGAGAGAGTTTCTCATGTCCCAGCTGCTTCAGCTCTGCACGAGCTGCCTGCTCCCAAGCAGGCAGTGCGAGAGCCCCACCTCTTCCTTCTGCAGTGTAGCCTGGGAGTTTCCCAGGCTGTGCAGGGGCAGGAAGCACGACCACCGTGGCTCCGGAGGCTCCACACACACGGCAAGTGCGCATGGGGCCCTGGAGCAATACATGATTGTGCACCATTTTCAGCTGAAAGCTGAAAATGAAAAAGTGTGGGAGCGGCGCCTGCCCTACCCTGGAGAGTCACACAATTGTGAGTGCGTCGTGCAGACCACTCCTCACAATCGCACAACACTCCAGGCACCCTTTCATATGGCAAATGCTGTGCAAAAAGGGCCGTAATTCTGTTCTTCTCAAACAAGGAAAAGAAAACAGTTAAATGAAAAACATCCACCTCTTTTAAAAAATGATCAGCATTTTATTGGTTCAGTTCAGGAAAATTCATGTCTGCAATCATGTTTACACCCATTAGGAGCTACAACCAATTATGAAAAGTAGGTATAATCGATTGTGCACTTGTTTGCCATATTCACACTTCACAATTCTTATGTGATTTTGAATAAAGATTGGGACTAGAATCAAAAGAGAACAATAAGTGTCTGTGAATGTGTAGCAGAATTCAGAAAAGGTGTCTCTTACCAATCTTTTGACTTCACACTCAGATCAAATGTTTTGTTCTGAAAAGAAAAACAAGAAAACATATATTGTTTAACAGTGCCATGGGATGTTAAATACTTTCCATTTCAGATGGTATTTTATATTTTGCTGTCAGAACTGAAGGACATGATGTTGTTTCTTTCTATTTCATGTACCACCACATCAGGCAAGCTTGGTGAGGACATGGGAGGGAGCCTTCTCAGTTGCTGCTCCCAGATTGTGGAATTTTCTGCCATAGGAAGCAAGGTTGTTCCCCTCTCTGCTCTCTTTTCACTGTCATGGAGACTTTTCTGTTCATTTAGACCTTTGAGCATTGACTGTGTAATTCAGAAAGTCTTTTCATTGGGGTGTGTTGTATTTTGGTGGCCTTTTAAAGTAATATTTTTAATATGATTGTTTGTTCTTTAAAACTTTTCTATTATCCATGGTTTTTGTTTGTTTGTATTCTGTTTTAATATGAGAGAAAGGCAGGGTACAAAGCAAGCAAACACACATGTACAGAAGCTGACTCAACAGGCAGTTTAATCTAAGACTAGATCACATCTTCCATTGGACCTGAGGACAACCATCATAAGCTTAGAGCATACAGGCTCTGTCCATATTATAAAACCCTTTCTGCAAACGGTGAGGGAAGTGCTCCCTGCCGCTACTCACCGGCTTTTTGGTGGGTCCGTTTGGGTCCGTCCTGACGAGGAGCAGTGCAAGCTCGTCGCTCCGCACTGCTCCAGCATCCAAAATGGCGGCTTCCGATTGGTGGAGTCTCTCCACCAACCGGAGAAGCTCGCCAGCCTAAAGCCTGCCCCCGGCAGATCTGCAGGCATGCACTAGTGCATGCCTGCAAATCTGCACCGGAGCGTGGCGATGGAGTGACATGGGGTCATGCACTCCGTACTTTTTAAAAACCTCTTAAAAGAGGTTTTTAAAAAGCACACTGCGCGACTAGTTCCAGTCGCTTTGGAGTGGACTGAGGTGCGGAACTATGAAAAGTAGTCCGCCCCAGTCCATTCCATGGTGCAGAAGACCTCCGTTGGAGGTCGCTCTGCACCATTTTAATAGGCCGGTGAGGAAAGGGCTTGTGTCCTTTTATCTTCTCTCTTCCTCTCTTCTTCTTTGCATCTGCTGTCTGAGAGGACTACCGCGTTCTGCCTTATGGTGAGCTGACTTCAAATATACTTAAGCAGATTTAAATCTGAAAGCCTAGTGGAATAATAATAAATAATGATCCAAGGAATTCCAGAAATAATCACCTTCATATTATATAGATTATAAATTGGAGTTGGCAATACAAAACATCTGCTAGACACTGGACTTGGACTTGGGGTAGTGTAGTTCCTTAATTAAAGATCTAATCTTTATTCAAAGCAGGTGCATGAAATAAATATGAGGTGGGTATTTTTATCATCACTCAGTAAACACTAAACAAGGTCTGGGTGTATATACCTGTCAGCAGGGCAATGAGACAGGATGAGGAGGCTCTGTTGGTATACAATTCACCTCACTGTCCAACTAGTTCCCTGACTGAACTTCTGGAGTTGGTCTCAGAAGTAGTGTTAAAATCTCCCAAATGTATTGTGCTGGCAGATTTTAACATCCATGCTGAAGCACCCTCATCAGGCCAACTCAGGATTCCATGGCAACTGTGGGCCTGTCTTATTAATATCTGGCCCTACATATGTTGCTGGCCATGATCTTGATCTGTTTTTATTTTTATCTTTCTGATCAGGATGATGGTGATCTGGGGTAGAACCTGGTTGTTGTTGACATATCACTACCTGATGTGGTTTAGATTTGCTGTGACTCTTAATCTCTGCAGGGGCAGTAAGTCTATTAAAATGGCCCACCCCCCAGAGACTAATGGATCCAGAAGGATTCCTGAGTGTTCTGGGGGATTTTCCAGCTGCTAGAGTTGGTGATTCTGTTGATGTCCCCATTGATCTGTGGAATAAGGAGATGACCCAGGCAATTGACACGTTGCTCCTAAGCAGCCTTTGCTTGGGTGCAGAGCACAGGCTCCTTGGTATTCTGAGGAGCTCAGGGCAATGAAGCACTTCTGTAGATGAATAAACCCATGATGGAGAAAGACTCAGGATGAATCCAACAGAGCACAGGTTAAGGTCCACTTTAGAACCTACTTTGCAACAGTCAGGTCAGCAAAGAAACTATTCTTTGCTGCTTCTATTACATCAACTCAGTCTTGTCCAGCACAGCTGTTCCTGGTACAGAAAGGGCTGTTACATCCTGGACATGAGTCTAACAAATGAGTTGCTGGCCTCACCTCTCCAAGCAACTTGTCTGCATCATCATGTTGAACAACTTGCAACTCATCCACCAATGTGCCCCAGGTTGTTCAACATGATGATGCAGACAAGTTGCTTGGAGAGGTGAGGCCAACCACTCATCTGTTAGACTCATGTCTGTCCTGGTTAATTAAACTTGCCAGAGGAGGACTGGCCAATTGGGAGTTGGAGGCTGTAAATGCTTCTTTAAAAGAGAATGATGTTACAACCTCTCTAAAAGAAGCAACTGTAAGACCTTTGTTGAAAAAAAAAAACTGTATTGGACCCCACCTTCCTAGGTAACTATTGGCCAGTCTCTAATCTCTCCTTTCTAAGCAAGGTCCTAGATCAAGTGGTAGCAACACAAATCCAAGTTTTCTTGGATGAAATGTATTACCTGGATCCATTCCAATCCAGGTTTGGGCCTGGTTGTAGCCTTGGCTGCCTTGGTGGATGACCTACACTGGGAAGTGGACAAGGGGAATGCATCCCTGTTGGTCTGCCTGGGTCTTTTAGCAGCATTTGATACCATCAACCCTGGTATCCTACCAGGTCATTTGGCTGATACAGGATATGAGACCTTGCCTTGAAGTGGTTCTAGTCTTTCTTGGCTGAATGTTTCCAGAGAGTGATGCTGAGGGACTGAAGTTCATCCTTTTAGCTATTATCCTGTGGTGTTCCACAGAGGTCAATACTGTCACTTATGCTTTTTAACATCTACATGAAGCACCTGGGAGAGGTCATCCAGAGCTTTGCAGCTGGGTGTCATCAGTATGCTGATGGTACCAATATCTATCTCTCCTTTATAAATGATGCCGTGGTAGTACTGAATCATTGTCTGGATACAGTAAAGGACTGGGTGTGGGTGAACAAACTGAGGTTTAATCAAGACAAGATGGAAGTGCTGTTGATCAGTAGAAAAACCAGCCTGGGATTGGGATTACAGCCTGTGCTGGATGGGATTGTTCTTCCTCTGAAAGATCAGATCTATAGCTTGGGGATGCCCTTGGACCCAGCGTTATTCCTGGAAAGCCAGGTTGCTGTGGTGGGCAGGATTACCCTTGCTGAGCTTTGGCTGATGCACCAGCTGCATCCTTTGTTATGGAAGGCAGGTCTGGCCACTACAGTTCATACATTACTTACCTCCTGATTAGGCTACTGTAATGTGCTCCATGTGAGGCTGCCCTTGAAAAGTTTTCAGAAGCTGCAGCTAGTGTAAAGTGCAGCTGCCAGATTGATATTGGGCATGCATTTTAGAGACCATATGATACTGCTCTTGCAAGAACTGCACTGGCTTCCAATTTGTTTCTGTGCTCAATTCAAGACACTGGTGTTGACCTACAAAGCCCTAAACAGCTTGGGGCCAGGATATCTGAAAAAGTACCTCCTCCCATATGAGATCTCCAGAGGAGGCCCTATTTATTGCATGTTCCAACCACTTGTGAACTTAGGTTGGTGGGTACAGATAACAGGGCTTTCTCTGTAGGAGCACCTCAACTGTGGAACTCCCTATGCAAGGAAGTTAGGCTGATCCCATCTCTTTTAAGTTTCCAAGACAGTGCTGTTCTACATGGCATTCACTGCTGGAAAATGCTGTTTTAACCATTTTAAAACTGGACTGTAAGATTGTTTTAGACTGCTTTTACGAGCTTTTAAAGAGTTTTTTAATATGTTTTTAAAATGTTTTAAAACTCTGTATTGTTTTAATTGGGAGCCCTTGTGGGTGGCAGGTGATATAGAAATACATTAAACAAACAACAAATAAAACTCTACAGCATAGTTTTAGTCATAAGACAAATATTCATGAACTGATCTGATGCAATAATGTATAGAAGAATTAATTTCTCAGTGCATCACATTTGCTGCTGAATAATGTTAGAAATACTAGTGTGCTTGAGTTCATGGCTGAATATAAATGAAAAGGTGGGTCAAACTAGATGTTAAATGGATTGCATATTCCATACCATTAACCTGTTTGCTCTTCCAAAATAGGATTTCCTCAGAGATAGATGTCTCAGCAGTCAGACTTGTAAATTAAACTATGTTACCTTCCAATGACAAATCACAAAACAATGCACACTAAATGTAAAATATGTAGGTGAGGAAAATAATATGCTACTACAAACAGTAATCTTTCAACACTTGAGTGACTCCCTCTGGAAAAAACCACGCTAAGCATATCATCTAGTTTCATGCAATGAAACTATTGGCAAGTATTGCTAGAAATAAACAACAAGATGGCATACGGTCAACACATGGTTGCCTTTCTGTTATAAATGATGGCATGAATAGCTTCTGCGTAACCTCATGAATTGAAAAAGTGTCAGTGTGGGATTCCCTCCCCCAACCCAAAGAAGGCAACAGCTGATTCTCACCGGTGGTATTGTCACTTTTTCTTCTACAGGAAGTGAGACCAAGTGAACAGTTGCTTTCTCATTCGTCTCTGTGGAAACCTGTAAATAAAATGAAATTAACGCTAGGAAAAGGTTTTACAAAGCAATCCATGTTTCCTATCTGATGCTTCTGGTGCAAGAACCAGGAACCCACAGTTCTAACCGTAGCTGCCATGTATGATAAACCACCAAGGTAAAAGGTTGGACTAAACATGAGAGAGTCTCTGTTGGCAGTGAAAGAAAAAAATTGGATTATTCTGTCCATGCCTGGTGGTGGATCTGGAAACTGTTCCAAACTTTTGAAATTTTTTAATTTTCAAAAAGCCTTCTCCTGGATCTAGTTTCCACATCACTCCAGACTGACTTTTTGTTCTCTCAGTTTGTTTAATCTGGGAGGTTATCCAGCTCTGGCTGATTGCGTTCCCTAATCACTTCAGTTCTGCCCCCTGGTGGCCTGTACCTCAGCCCTAATATTTCATCCCTCCCTCAGCATCTCATGGGTATGGCCTATGATTTGTAATTTGGTGCATCACTGGCACTCTCTGGGAGGTAATTTTAAATATCTCTCCCTAAACTGCAGATCCCTGAGTTCTTTAAGATGGAAGCATGGCAGTTAAAGTGGAATCACAAAGCTGTAACTGTGCAGGATGCAATGTCTCGGGCCATTTCTGCACTAGACTGTTATAGTGCTATTATTCCACTTTCAACCTCCTGTGGAACTCTGGGGTTTGTAGTTTACTGAGGTCAAAGAGCTCCCAGGCAGATAATTCTAAATGGCCCTCCCTGAACTACAAACCCCAGAATTCCACAGGATGTTGAAAATGGAATAATAGCACTATAGCAGTGTAGTGCAGAAATGACCTCAATCTCTTTATGGTGGGGATGGACAAAGTGACTCTAGAGAAGAGTACAGGCCTGCCCATTACAGATTGTGCTTGTGACTCCCCAGCCCCCTCCGTCTCCCTCCAACCCCATTTTTTCAGGCAAAAAATGCAGGTGAATTGTCTTTCTTAGAAGACTCCAGGAGCCACAACTCACAATTTAAATCAAATGCAGGGGAGACTCCTTTGTGTAACCTCAAAAAATAACTTTTTTCACCGGAAAAAAAAAAGTGCCTTCTGGCCCACTCCATCTCCCACCTCTATTTAATTTTATTTTGGTGTGGTCCATGTTGTGCCAAAGAGTCCCATGAGCAAAAAATAAAAACACAAATGGCTCTAGACTAACTACTTTTTGTGGAAGTAACCAATATACCGGACAGAGCTGTCTCCTTCGTAGTTCAAGGTCCAGTTCTGATTGGTTATATTTGACATAGTGAAATTTAGCAGGAGAAGCTGGCCAAAGGCAGGAACGCAGTGTGAGATTCTTCGCTTCTTCATAGGACCCACTCACTGAAAGAGTGAATTTACTTTCTATAGAAAGACAAAAAGGCAGACAGGGATCAATATGCCATCAAATCACAATCTCTATAAAAACACTGGGTATGAACAATTCTGTTAAATATTTTGTACCAATATTTTGCATGTAGAAGCATAGAATCGTAGAGCTGGAAGAGACCACAAGGGCCATTAAGTTCAACCCCCCCGCCCCGCCCCTGCCATGCAGGAATTCGCTATCAAAACATTCCTGACGGATGGCCATCCAGCCATTGTTTACAGTGAATAAAATGACCCTTTCTGCTCAAGGAAGGGCTCACATATACAAAAGCAAATGCAATTTTCACAGTTTTTCTTCCTTTTGCCCATAGCTTTCTGTGCCATTTCCCGTACAGTTCTGGAGGGTCCCTAGTACTGATTTTTTGAATGTGCAAAAAGAAGGAGGAACTAGTAAAAACAACATCTCCTCCCACAAAATCATCTGAATGGATTTTCTTTAGACATATTTCAGCCTAGGAATTAAAAGAATATTCATAATTATGTATTTCTATAATTCATAGTGCTTATAGTTATTCAGGAAACCCCACCAGGAAGGATTATAGACCAGTAAGAATTTTGTGCAATTTTCTCCTGGTATTTGAACATCTTGAAATGTTGTAGAAGAACGATTATGTGGGGGAAAACACTTTGTATTTTAAAAAAAATGGGTTTCCTGTGCAGAAAACACTGTTTCCTGTGTAGGAAATTCTCTCCATTTTTTTCCAATTGGGGGGGCAGGAGTGTGCAAAAAAATAATGGTGTTTTTTTGTTCTCTGCAGAATAAGTACTCCACACAAATTTGGAATGTTCAGAGACAGAGAATACTGGGGAGGAATATATATTTTCTCACATAGCAGTGAGAAAAGTACCATAATTATTCATCTTCGCATGCATATTTGCAAGATCCTGGAGCCTATTTATTTATTTTAATATATTTCTATCCCATCCTTTATCAGAAGGGGATTTAAATAAACCAGTAAAGCATTTTTAGAAATTCCAGATTAAAACAATAAAATAGCTTAAATAAGATTTAAAATATATTAAAGAAGACAATCAGTTAAAACAGTTTAAAAGGCTACAAAAACTAAAATCCATGTGCATGTACATTTGAGTTAAATTAAGTGCAAAAGGCATTAATAAAAATCCAAGTCTTGACTTGGTACCAGAAAGAAACCAATATTGGTGCCAATCATGTCTCCAAGAGAGGACATTCCACAGTTAGGGTGTAACAGGTGAGAATGCCTTCTCTAATCTTCTCCCACATTCTGTTGTGCCCACAGAAAGGGACAGTCACCTCTTATGGACTTCAATCTTTGGGCAGGTCTAGAGGGTTCCCTTGGATGTCATTTCTGAGGGGACAATATTCACAAACTCTCTCCATCCAGTGAAGCTCAGAAGATATTGCATGACCACAGATCAGCTCCATAAATATTGAACAGAAGAGTAGGTCACAGAGAAGCAGACAAGACAGAGGTTGCCAACGATTTACTACCCAAATAAAATGTGCACATAAAATAACCTACCTGATTTCACTCGTCCCTTGTCCACTTGAACTTCCAAACAGGCAACTTCACGAGACTGTAGAGTTAAAGTGAATCATAATAAATGTTGGACTACGTGGTAAATATTTTTATACCTTAGCTGACTTTTTTGTCTATTCAAGCTGCTTTGAGATGAATACAGCACAAAAGTAATAAGTCTGACCTCATGGAGGCTTAACCCTTACATTAGCTTTTCTCAACCTCTTCACTCCAGAGGAACCCTTGAAATAATGTTATGGTCTCAGGGAACTGTTGCGTAAAATTTATTATACCTACAGCTCAAAATAAATATTCATTCTTTTCAATCACATTCTCTCATTGAACCTGTGGCCATCTCCTGTGGAATCCTAGCATTTCAGGGAAGCCTGGTTAAGAAACCCTGCTCTATATTTATTTCCTGTGCCAGAATTCAGATCTGGAAGATGCAAAGCAATAATAAAACAGATTGCCTTTAAGTATGTTGGGGGGGATTACTCTTACTATCTCACTGAGTACCCACCCCATATCTTAGTATTAAACAAGCCTTTCTATGTATATGTTCAGACATATTTAGCCACAGTTAATCTCCATTTAGAAATTAAACATTAAACATTACATGAGGTTCAACCTCACTTTTATACATAGTGAATCTGCAACTTCTATCTTCCTTGAGAATGCTGCAGGTACTAGAGCAGGGAAATTTCCATTAGCAACCATTCCTGTTTAAATACTAGTGAGAAGGAATGAAATGAAAGCATTCTCAGCCCAGTCCCAAGAGCCACTCCCACTGCTGCCATTGTCCCGTTCCTCAAGGGCAATAAACAAATAAATGTTGGAGCAGCAGAAGGTTGTGCAGAACTACAAGTCCCAGAATCCCTAGTGACATTATTACAGCTGAGAAGTATACTTTCTTTTCAGTGGGAATAATATATGGAGTAGCTTCAGTTTCTAACTGAGGGTTTTGAGCCTTTTAGTTCCTAACAAGAATGTGTGTGTGCGTGTGTATTTTTTCCTCCAGAGCCTTCAGAGCATTTTTCCATTGCCATCATTATCTCCTGCTGCCCTAAAATGAAAATGTTCTCCTCTTGTGACAGTGGTTGATGGTAATAGGTACTTTTTGATCACCTCCAAGCTTTGTAATTATTCTGTTAGAACACTCACAAAAGTGAGGCAAACAGATGAATTGGCAGGCTGTTCCAGCTTCTTTAATCTCTTTATTTCTATAATGTCAATCCATGTGGCGAGGCGAGATACAAATAAATTTTGTTGTTGTTGTTGTTGTTGTTGTTGTTGTTGTTGTTGTTATTATTTTCTCTGCTTATGACACTGTCTTTAGCTCTTTCTCTGACACACTCTACAGGTATGCTTCAGTTAACAAAGTGGATGTGTCCCAGGCAACTACAGAAATTGATGGGAATCATTCTAACAACTAGAAAACCACCCACACCACCTCTCCAGCTTCAGATTTGGGAGGAAGACTGGGCACTGTTAGGCCCTTTCCTCACCTTACCTTCTTTCGGCACTGGAGTGCGAGGATCGCACGAGCAGCCTCCGATGAGAGGCTTTCATGTCTGGGGTCCTTCGGCTCTGCACGAGCTGCCTGCTCATGTGAGAGCCCCGCCTCTTCCTTCCACAGTGCAGCCTGGGACTTTTGCAGGCTGCACTGGGACAGAAAGTGCGCCTGGTACAGCTCTGGAGGCTCCGCATGCCAGGTAAGTGCACGTGGGGCCTGAGAGCAATGTGCGATCGTGCACCATTTTCGGCTTCCATCCAAAAATGGAAAGGTGCATGATTGGTGCCTGCCAGTCCCTGAAGCGTCATGCGATTGTGAGTGTGTCATGCAAATCGCTCCCCACAATCGCACGATGTTCCAGGCCCTCTTTTGCATGGAAAATGCTGTGTGAAAAGGGCCTTAGTTACAGCTGTGTGATAGCCGAGAAATTTACTTTGTTTGGACTTCAGTGTCTATGTTGGATGGGGATTCTGGGATTTGTAGCCCCAACACATACTTTTTCCAAACTCTGATCTGTGTAAACAAGGTGCCTGGAGCAAATCACCCACACAAGGCCCAACCAGAAACTTTGCCCATTTCCGCAGTACACTCTTATAGCACGATTATTCCACTTTCAACATCCTATGGAATTCTGGGGTTTGCAGTTTCAGGAGGGGCCGGCCAACCTCTCCTGAAACTGCAAACCCCAGGATTCCATAGGATGTTGAAAGTTGAATAATCATGCTATAAGAATGTAGTGCAGAAATGGCCTTTGCCTCCCACCATGCTGGTCTCTTCTGTTCCAAAGTAGGAAATGCCAGCAGGATAGGGCTTGCTGGGATTCCATTGTGTGTGGCCACCTAACAGGTGACAGTTTACAACTATCTTCCAGTGCATGTAGAAGGCAGTACAATCTATGGGCTGCTGATGTTAGTCATAGTGAATCTTGCATTTACAATGATCTCCCAATATCTATTTTTATTAGGGATGGGCCGACCAAATCCTCAATTCTCAGCAAGGATTTCAGATTCGTGAATCTGAACCCCTGTGCAGAAATAGGTGAACCAAATCTTTCAAATCCACCAACCAAAAAGTAGGATTTTTTAAAAAAGTTCTGTTTAAAAAAAGTTGTTTTAAAAAAATTAAAAAGTTGCCTTTTAAACCCTTTTTTAAAAAAGAATTCAAAAGATTCAAGATTCATGAGATTCGTGGATTTCCAGAACCTTCCAGAGATTCAGATCCTGATTCAGATTTGGAAAATTCTGGATTCATCCCATCTCTCATTTTTATCCTCTGATAAGGTGACACAATGGAGTGCACACATTATTTTTACCACTTGGGGGCGACCTTGATCAAATGGCAGAATTGCTAACAAGACTCTAATGTAGGGTTGTAGGAGTTTTGTTTTGCTTTGTTTCGGTAATGGTGGTGTGAAGTGAGAGGATTCTGAAAGGTTTCCTGTATAATGGTAACTTTTCCAGGCTTTGAGCTGATGTGTATGAAAGCTGCAGTCAAGTTTGCCTGTCCCAATCTAGGCTTCCCTCAGCATAGCTTGAGTAACTTCAGGAAACATGCGGGTGAACTTAGTTTCAACTAGTCATATGATAGAATGGTTATTTGGGTGTAAAGTATCTGAGTGTTCTTACATTAGGGATGTTGGCTTCACTAGCTATACAGAGAAGGAAAGATAATAGAAGAATATTATTACCACTAAGACTCCATTGGTATAAATCATTTCTGGAGCATCAGGACTGCAAGGAGAGAAAAAAATAAGAACAAAATCACTAAGACTTTCACCAGCAAGACTAGATTATTTATTTATTTTGTTACTGTGCTTGCTTCTCCATGGCTCAGTTTCATGTGAGTTTCCATCAGACCTGCGGCTTAGTTGCCCCAGACAGATGTTGATATGACCGGTTCAGAAGTGACATGGTTGCCATTGCACTTATACATGGGCCTCCTTGTCTTACATATTTCAGGAACCAAGGTCTCCTTTCCAGAGAGAGCAGAAACAAGATATGAGGGAAAAGCCAAGCTCAGGAGGAAGTCCAAGACAGTGGAAAACAGGAGGTAAAGGTCAGGAAAGAAGGAGCCATCCCAAATTGCTCCTTCCAGAGGGTATGCCGGTGTGAAGGAGTTGAGGAAAATCTAGGGAAAGAACTAACAGGCAGCCTTGCAAGAAGCATGGAGGTTTCCATTATAACCATGATCAGTAGCAACAGAAACTCCATAAAAGCAGATTATGAACCAAAAATCTTCTCCAGGGACAGCAGCACTAGGGAGGGGATTCAGGTGAATGCCTGGCATATGCCAAAGGTCCAGCCCATAGCCTTTATGGCAACCTATGTCCTGCCTGGCTCTTACAAACAGCCTCCTACAGCATACATATGGTCGATCACAACAATCTTAAAGCATGGGTAATGTGCTGCCCTGTAGTGGTGGCTAAATGGCAATTTCCATCAGACCTGGGCAGCATAGACATAGATGATGGGATGATGGGAACTGCAGTCTTACAGCATTTCATGGACCATAAGTCTCCTACTTTTCTTTAGCTGGAACTGTGGATTAGCAACTGAATTGTAGATATCATGTTGCCTAAGATAAGACAAGTTCCCTGATTTACCAATTTCTTACACACATGACAGCTTCAATATATCTACAGAGTCATCCAAACTACTATGGTTTCTTTGGTCACTTCAATGGAAACAGAGGCTCAAGAATGATATACAGGATTGTGATCTCATTGAAGTAAATGAGGGTGCTGGTTGTATGGGAAATTCGTGTGTAAAGAACACATGTGAGGTGCTGGATCTGGAAGATCATATAGAAAAATAGCATATTTTTAGTCCCAGTTCTGGAAGGGGGGGAAGGGGGAGGAAAAGTAGGAAAAGAGAAGGGGAAAGGGAGGGGAAGGGGGAGGAAAAGTAGCAGCAACTGCAACTATGTAAGGATTCTCCCCCATATCTCCTGTTCTTTGCACATGGAACTACATGTGAAGGTGTGCTTAGTCATGAGATTCCTCTTGTCTGTAGTCAATTCAGCATCAAATGGAACAGTTCATAATCAGTGTTGCTACAGTTTACTCCTGATCTTAGTGTATTACATCAGCAGACTATATCTAAGGCATTCAGTAAGTGCTTTCTCAGTGTCATTTGATTAGCTGCTGCTATGTCTTATTGACTAAAAATGGCTGAGATTTATTCTGCTACCGTTGTTGCTCCATGAACTGAATCTGCATTGCCAATGATACCACCGGGTAAGCTATTAAGAATGACACAAAGCCAGTCTATGCTGTGTGTTTTGGCATCAGTTTTATTAATGGCATGTATGTCACCTATCAACTTATGGTGACCCCATGAATTTTGTAGGATTTTCTTAGGTGAGAAATAGAGTGGATCCTCTGGATCTGTGGGCTCCAGATCTGTGATTTCTACCAACTGCAGATCATCACATCCTATACATAAAATGACAGTGACATGAATGCAGTGAAGTATCTACACATACATCACTGTCATTTAATAATATGGAATGCGATCATTTGACTTGATGACCCTCGTGGTCTCTTCCAGCTCTCTGATGCTCTGATTGTCTATGAATCTGTGATTTGCATCATTTGGCATCCATGGGGATCCTGGAATCAAAACCCCACAGATCTGAAAGGCCCACTGTACTTGGAGGTGGTTTTGCCAGTTCCTTCCTCTGAAATTTAGTCTACAGCACCAGGTATTAATTTGTGGCCTCCTATCCATATATTAACCAGAGATGAACCTGCTTAGCTTCCAAAATCAGACAGGATCTGGTGTCTTTAATGGTGTACTTAACAACAATTGCTCTTACCTGCTCTCTAGTGTGAATTCAACTTCTAGTTCCTCCTGACCCTAAAAGTTAAAACAAAAACAACAATGTAGCTGAAAGTCCACATTTTCCTCTTAATAGTAATACCTTTTACACATGAATCATGTGAAGAGAGTTCCACATATAGAAAATCAACTGGGTGAACATAAATCTGCATGTTGAATATGAATATCTGAACTACAGAAGGCTATAAATGCAATCAACCACAAGCATACTCCTCAAGTTTTCACAGTTATCTATCTATCTGTCTATCTATCTATCTATCTATCTATCTATCTATCTATCTATCTATCTAGGTTTCTCTGGCTCACAATTACTGCCTGGATGACCAGGGCCAAACCTGGGAGCCGTGTGACCTAAGGGGCAAAGATGGTAGTATAGGATCACAATCCTTTCAGGATATGACTATTATAAAATTTGTGATTTGTAGCAATGAAAAATAATGTATTATTGGTTAGTGTATAGCCTAAGATAGTTAAACATATTGGCCCTGCTGTCCTCCATTGTCTTCCTCCTCATGTGTGGAAACTAAAGAGGAGAGCCTCCTCTTTGCATGGAGGCTCTTCATGTGCAACTCTGAAAAACAAGGATGGTCATTCTAAACAATCTTTTAAAAGCATTTGGCCTTTCTTGATAAAGCTCCAAAGCCTCTCTCAATATTATGTGACAACATTGGTGTTTTCCAACCAGCAACACCTGAGTCCAAATTAAAAAAAAATAGTTATCACACTTTGCTTCCATTAAACAGAATGGGACAAATTACTCTCCCACTAACATAAATCTAATTAATTTCAGTATGATTTGGAACCATACATACATTTGCCAGGGTGGACATAGTTAGTGGAGTAGTTACTGAGTGCTTAAATTTAGAGTGTACATGGTAACTTAAACAAGGGGTCTTTAAAGGCCCCACTGCCCCCCATTTACCCGTCATATATCGGACACACTAATGTAATTAAAGCAAACATGATTCCCATATACAATAGGATTACTCGCTGCTGGAAATAAAATTTTACTGAAAACAGAGAAAGGCAGTTTCCTATCTAATGACACCACCCACTTTTAAATTTCATTACACACCTTTGGATTGAGCTGAAAGCTCAGGTGAACTGTTTCTCCGAGCTGGATTTTAGACACATCAAAGAAAACAGTGAGAAGATGGTCATCTGCAGTATGCTTATCTTCATCACAGACCTTAAGCTCCAGAATGTTCTAGCAAAAGGAAAGCAAGATACAAACTTTAGAACTGGAACTGATTCTGACAGCAGTGTGCCCTCACCACATTGAAAGATTTTGGTAAACCAGCATTTTTTAAATTTTTCAAGTAACAAGAGAATGAGTGCTTTTCCCCTTATAACTATGGAATGTTCATATGAATTACGTGTAGGTATTTTACTTCATTTTGTTTACTAATCCTGAATACATTTCTGAATACATATGCAACAATATACTTATTGGTCACATACTACAGCACTTAGCATTCATGTGTTTCTACTGAATAGTATTTGCCTACAGCAAAAACAAATCACAGCAGCAAGGTGTGAGTTATCATACTAGATCTCACATAAAGCTTAACTAACAACTACAAACCTTTTTCTGCACATTCCTGCATAATCCTGGTCTGGCTATTATTTTCTTAAAGCAAAACTAAAAACGAAAGCACAGTTTTCCTACTCTGATGACAAATTTGCAAGGAATATGAAGGAGACATTGGCCATTTCCACACTAGATTGTTATAGCGCTATTATTCCACTTTCAACATCCTATAGAATCCTGGGGTTTGCAGTTTAGGGAGGGGCCTCAAAGGCCTCTCCCTAAACTGCAAAGCCCAGGTTTCCATAGGATGTTGAAAGTGGAATAATAGCGCTATAACAGTTAAAAGCGGAAATGGCCATGGAAAGAATTTAGATAAGGGTAGTATAGCTTTTTTCAGATTTTGATTAGTTTCAAAACATTTTGCACATTTCTGAATTGCCACCATACTTTGTCTAATAAGGTTACAGAGCAGCATGCTTCAAGACCTCCATGGAAAGTTTAAAACAAGACTTGCAGTTAACGTAGCCAATAGTAAAGTATGTTGGGTCTTAAAGTTTAACTATATCTGGAGAAATCTGTGCAATTCCTACTCCTACTATAAAAAAAATATTTTTTAAAAAAATCCAAATAGCAAAAAGTTTCTCAGATGTCAGTGTGCCAATTGAGTTTAATGAAATTAGTTTAGGAGGCCTTTGGTTGGAGGTAGGAATCGTTATTCATGCCAAGCTTTCAAGCTTCCCTATAAAGACCTGTTCTATAAGAAATATCATAAGGCCTTGCCCTCCTAAAGTTAGTTGAATTTAAGCCCTATTAAACAATAAGACATGCCAAATTCCAGTTGATCTGAGTGGGAATTAAGTGCAACTAAAGCTGTAATGCTTATTTAGTTGGGAATGAGCCCCACTGAATTCAGGTGCCTAAGATTGTCTAGATTTTCCTCCAACAGAAAACAGTGACATAAACTTTTAGTATTTGGGGCCAAATTCAGTAGCTAGGATGGGCCAAGAGCCAAATTTAATTTCAGACAAGTTCTTGGGAGTGGCATTCCATTAGTGGATGAGGCCAAAGGTAAAAGGATTACACTAAAAATCTAAGCTTGTTTTAGCTTAGTGCTCTCAGTGCCAGCAAATAAGCCCTGGAAAAGGCATTTCAGTTTTTTTTAGAACGGGAAAAAACATTTCAAAGGTTAGGAAGTCACCAGACAATGATGTGACAAGGACAATGATGCAGTTATCTGTGGAACTCAAATGGCTGAACTGGTATTTCAGGTAGGCTGCTGGATTTGATACCTATAGTGGTCCTGATATACACATACAAAAAAATGGCAAAGAGTTTTATATCACATCTTATATAGCTTTCTGATTCCACGGAGAGAGATGTAGCTCAGTATAATAGGCAGTTTGTTATTAACCAAGTAGATTACTCAGATAGCAATTGGTACCAAGCAACCACAGTTTCACATGTAGACAATCTTGCTATTGCTTGGCTTTGCCATCTTATCTAACCCTTGTGAGATAAGGATGCTATTCCCCATCTTATGAGATTCCAGGAATTCCCACTTCCTTGCTGGATAGCTGGGGCTCTATTCTCTCAGGAGAAGATGCTTCATCTACCAGCTGTGTTTTTTTTCTCTTTTTTTGTCAACTTCTAGGGCTTAGAAAACGTTACATAGAAGTGTACTGCAAGCAAACTGAACTCATTCTAAGGGGAATGCATCTTGCCAGCTTAGCAAAACTGATGGTCCGTGAGGTAATATCTTCCATACTGGGAGGATCAAGTATAAAATCAGCTCTGAAATGAGTCAAGCTCTCATCAGTTCAGAGAGATATGAATTTTCTTTGAATTCATTTTTTATTTCTGCATCCATATGTCAATTGGGCATAATCAATAAATCCCATCTTATATCAGCAGCTTGGTTTCACTCTGATATTCTTCTTGCCTGGTTTAACCAGGACCTGAGTCAATCAAGCCCTTCAGATTGAAACACACTCAAGGCCAGAGGTTCCCCAACCCTGAGAAAAGTCATGAATAGTCTCCTAAGACTAAAACACCTTTAATCAAGTGGGAAGATTTCATCTCTAGTTCTCAACCTTATGATTATAACTCCTCCATTATCTCCATTATCCTGAAGTTTCAAGCACAGAAGTAAATACGCTGCCCACGACTGTGTAGTAAAAGGTTTATGACAAGCACCTCCCCACACCATCACAAGTACTTACTTGTAAGCAATAATTTTTAATTAAGGTGAGACACATCTTCTTCCAAGCCTAGCCTGTCAGAGTTGTGAAATGGACCTCAAAACTCATGTTTAAAATTACTGGAAGTATGGCATGTTGGGAGACTGCAAAGAGTGACATTGGCTCTGTCCTTGCAGCTTAACCGATAGCCTTCAGATGTTTTGGATTTCAGCTCCCAGAAGCCCCAGCCAGCATGGCTAATGGTGAAGAATTTGGGGAGTGGCAGTCCACAACATCTAGCAAGCCAACTATTTCATGCCCTTGTTCTGTAATATAGTGTTCCCTGTTCCTGAATACTGTGGTTGCAAGGAAGTGAAAATCAGAAGTAAATGACTGTGGCTAGCTATTGCTGATTGGACAGGAGCCACCAGGAAAGTGTTGTGGTCATAATTGCTGTTTGCAAGCTGATGCTTAAGCACAGCATGCCAGCAGACCCCAAATGTCACCAGCAGGAATTTTAGAGATCCACAACCATGTGTTAACTTTTCCAACATTTTCTTCAGGGTAAGAACATACGTTTAATCTGAAATTATGAGTGATTATTTGTATGCCATCTCCAAGGAGAAATGACAGTCCTTTTTGAGTCTATGTGATGTTGAAACCTGGGGAGAAGAGAAGAGCAAAGATGGGGCGTTTCCCCACAGCAGTCACTAATTATGGCAATGCTTTTAATTCCAAAGCAACTCCTGTGCAACTTCCTGTGTGACCAACAGGACAGATCTGCCTAGATGAGGCCTAATGACCTCCTGTTTAGTGTGGTTACCTGAGCATCTTACCTTGACGTGATTCTGAATCCTGAAGTGGAAGCTTTCATTCCACACAGGGTCTTTGGTATCATTCACAGTCTGGGTCTTGGCCCTTTTCAGTGATGCCGTTGGAAGCCATAAATTCACGTAGCAATCAGACTGGGTGACTATGCCAAAAAAGATGTTCTTTAGTGATAACACAGTAATACCTCATAGCTATTTAGCAGGCTGTTTTAAGCAGCACATGTTTATTCTTATAAACATAAAAGAGCTGCTGAGGCTTACCCTATATCCTGTCATTTACTGGTAATTAGTTTAGTCAGCTAGACACACACTTTGGGATGCGATTTGGCAGTGAGAAAGCGGTAGAAACTACAAAGAAGCAAGAAAAGGAGGGAAAGGAGATCCCTCAAGTGTCTCTTCCTGGTAGTAAAAATTCAGTAACAATATATTAAATAGTTAACAATTTCCCAGCAATTTCCCCCTGAGGCTGACAAATGGTAAGCCTGGCCTTGACTGTTTCTTAATGCAGTTCTTCTTTTAAAATACACTTGGTATCTTAAGTGTGTGAAGCAAGATAGAACACTTCTGCAACTCCAGGTTTGTTTGTTTTTTAATATTTTGAATGGCAGAACCTCATGTCACAGAACGACCTTTTTACAATTCTGTCCCTCAAAAGAAACAGTAATGGCTATGTAGTAGTGTGGAGAGCAAGGACTGTTCAGGAAATAGACAGCAATGTAGACTCAAGTCAATAGACTCTGACTCAAGTTGGACTTAAGTCACCTCAGTGACTTGACTCAGACTCAACTCAGCAATAAATGGTGCACTGACTCAACTCAACTCAGTACTTGTATATCTTTAGTGATTGACTTGCTGCCCTTGGTTCAGTAACATAACACGTTCATCCAGAAACCTTACGACTTTGAACAACACTTCTATCTCTTTTTGCCTACTGGTCACACGACAATCTGTCTCAAGCCCAAAAAGTGGGCACATTTCTTAGAGGGGAAAGCAAATTGGTCAGGCAATGAGCTTGAGGCAGGCTTGAGGTCTGCTCAGCAGCCTGTCCCTGATGCATATTGGGGGAGCCTTCTAAAACTTTTCCTAAGAGGAGAAGACAGGACTCACCCCCAAGGTGGAGGGTGCATTTCTCAGAGAGGAACAGCAAATGTGCTAGGCAACAAGCTTGAGGAGGAAGGATCCTTCTAAAGCTTTTGCAGCTTCAGAAATAGGGAGTAAGAAGGATCCTGTTCCCCACTTCTGAAGCTTTTTTATGCCCACTGGCACAAAATCCTCCAGCTTCAGGAAGGGGGAGTAAGAAGCAGTCATATAGGGACAGAGAGGATGGAGACGGTTCACCCCAGGTGGCAATTTTTTGGGAGGTGTCCCAGCTCGTAGCCATGCCCTTGCATGTTGTAGCCATGCCCCTCACACTGTACACCTACCCACACACACCGTAGCCCCACCCCCACCCCATCCTATCCCCCACATCCAAAGCTGAAGATGGCAAAATCACAAATGTGGAAAGCCAATTCTGTTTAAATTGTTAAAACTGACTCTGTTCCACTCTGTCTAGAAATTCTGGATTATAGGCTGGGGACGAAGCTGGCTTTCAGACTTGAAACTTGACTCGAAAGTATCTTCAGGAACTTGAGACTTGGAGTAAAAGAATTAAATACATCACTGGAAATAGAATGCCTTAAGCCCTTTGAACTGGTAGAATTAGATTAATGGGTTTTGAACAGTGGTATTGTTGTGCTAGGGTCACAGGATCAATGTCCCAGGAGTCATTGATCAGCAGGCACTACAGTATCACCTACCACTGTTTCCTCTGATTTTAGCTGCAGTGCCAAAGCAGATTTTTCCAACAATAATGTAGTAGTACGAGCCATGCTTATTGTAATCCAGCTATCCAGACTGTGGCTCAGTCTTGAGCAGGCAAGACCCATTGCTCTACAAGACACCTGCTCCTGGTGGAGAGTCTTTAAATATGTAGTTCAACATAGCTATCTGCAACCATCTTTTGGGATTGCCACTTCAAAATTTACTCTGAGCCACTGATCTCAGGATGTGATCTTTGTCCATAGCAAGAATCATAGAGTATACTGGTGATCCAGCTATGCCAAACTATGCAAAATTCTGACTAAAAATCTTTTGGAAACAAAACCAAATCATTATATGAATATACTTTATAAACAAGCTCTAAACCATCTCATGGGCCAGATTTAACTTTTTTGAAAAATGAAAAATGTGATGCAGTTTGTATTAGGGTAGCACCATGTCAGAATAGTGTATGATAATTAGTCCTGTGCCAAAAATTTCCTCCACATTTTAGACACTCTCATTAAAAGTAATTGCTTCCAAGTATATTCATAGGTGAAGAAAAACAATAGAGAAATCCTTATTAGTGGGCCTCTGACTTCTTTTATCTATCTGTCTGTCTGTCTGTCTATCTATCCATCCATTAGTTATATTTTTATCCTAGCTTTCCCATAATGAGTTCAGGTTACTATATGTAGATCTCCATTCCTCCATGTTATCATCACGACAAATCTATGAGCTACAGCAGACAGAGACCAGTGAACTTCACGTCTCAGTGAGCATGACAATCTCAATCTCCCTACATTGAGTCAACGTGACATAGTTATCATAAATATAGTCTGATAGCTATATTAATCACTTCCAAAGATAATGAAAATTGATTTTAAAAATGGGAATCACCTTATTTCTGAAGTTGAGAATCTCATTCTATTTGCTGAAGATTCTTTTCTGTCCAGCAAATGGAATTAGGCTGTTAGCTTCAGAAATTTCCGCAGTTAGATTTCCAGTCACCCCGGAAGAAGACATTGAAATATATATATAGACTGAAATACGTTGCGGCTTTTTCCAAAATAAAACTGTTGCAAAACAGGAGTCGAGAAACTCCTGCTGATAAAAAGAAATAAAAACTCCTGCTTGCTTTAGACTTCATGCCTGCTTCACGGAGCAAGTAACAAAACACTGCTGAGGTCATACTAGCAGATGAGGTTTATATGATATGCAGTAAACATGCTGTAGGCACCTTCACCTCACGACAACAAGCGTGAATAACAAGTTCATAGCCATAACATGTCATGTAGCAAAAACACATATGATGGCGCAGCTGTGTGCCAGTTCCGGACAAGCTGATAACGCTGAGGAAAAGTTTCCCATGGAACTGGCTAGCCATAACAACAGGTTTGTAACAGTTTGCTTTCTCACACACACACACACACAAGAGCTGTGAGAAATTTGTGGAGCAAGGAGTCCATTATGCATCCACATAATGCAACAAAAACAGCCATCCATTGAGCACTTGGAGATGTGTTTCTTTTTTCCTGTGGATTCTATTGGATTCTCTCCGGTTTTTATCGCTTACTATTGCCAGACATACAGAGAGAGTGTATAAGAGAGAATTCAAGCCAGAGCTTAGGAAAAGTTATTTTTTTTTTTTTTTTTGGCCTATTATTCCCATATCCTCTCCCAGCCAGCGTAGCCAGTGTTCATGCTGGCTGCGTAATTCCAAGATGATAATCATAATAACAATAATTGTTTGTATTAACAGTAATACAAACAAAATATGCACTGTGGCTCTTCCCACAACTGATGCTACACTTGGTAGACACAAGCATCCCAAAATACATGCACCACACTTACACACACAGCCCATAAAATTCTGAAGGAATTGTGTGACAATCACACCTGGGAAACAGAATGAAGAAAGCAGAACAGTGTGCATTTTATGGCAACCCTGGTACTTTACTAGGGCTCATAAACAAGGAATTAGTAATTACTCAAACCAGCCTGACTGGGGTTTAATTGTGGGACATAAGCAGAAAGCCCCAAAACAAAAACATCTAAGTGCAAAGTGGAGGAATATTAATGCTAGACAGCATTTCACATAATAGCAAGAAACTCATTCTAAGGAATCACATGTCAACAGACGTATCTCATCAGACCTGCATATCAGAAAGTGATGGATGCAATAGCCCAAATACTTATGATACATTTCTTGGTAATTTGTACCAAATGGAAACAGATGAGGGGCGGAAATCATGCAGCCTATGGGAAGATACAGAGCAGTCCTTGGAACCCCATGAACTACCAAGGAATAGACTTCAGACCACCCTGAAAAAACTGTGGGTCAAAAAAAGTTTTTTTCTGGCCCAAAAAAACTAATGAGGCTCATATATTTAGGGTTTAAAGTGCTGTTTTCCCCAATTCCCTGCCTCCTTAAAGATGCTTAAAACCTGTTCAAAATTGCCCCAAACTTTGGCCCTTTCCGCAGCTTACCTTATTCTGGTGTGGGCACATGGGGATCACGCAAGCAGCCTCTTGTGAGACATACTCGAGTTCCCTGTGCTTCTTCTCTGTAGCAGCTCCCTGCTGGCTGGCAGGAAGCATGAGGGCTCAGCCTCTTCCTTCCACAGTGCAACCAGGTACTTTCCCAGGCTGTGCAGGCGGAGGAAGCACGAGGGCCACGTCTCCGGAGGCTCCGCACGAAAGGTAAGTGCGTGTGGGGCCCAGGAGCGACATGCGATCACGCATAATTTTTGGCAAGAAGCCAAAAATGATATATTGTGCGATCGCCACCTACTGGCCCCAGCAGCATTGCGCGATTGCAAGGACATCATGTGGGATGGTCCTCGCAATCACGCGATGCTCCGGAGGCCCTTTCACATGAGAAATGGCATGCAAAAAGGGCCTTTATTAAGGGTGACAAAAATCACTTCCTGTCTCCAAAATGGAACAAAATCCAAAAATCACAGAACAATGATACCTTTATTGGAAACCAAAATGCAGAAAAAACACTGTGCAAGCTTTCGGAGTTCAATGGCTTCTTCATCAGGCAAATATGTTAAAATTCATACAGGAGAAGAAAAACAACACTGTTACAGTCACAGGCCTATATTCTATTACTTCTGTTATCATTTAAGATGGTCTAGAGAGATAACAACATAGGCAGAGGCCACAATAGCAAAGATAATAAGAATAACTTTGTTTTTTGTTTACTTGTTTGTTACATTTGTATCCCCATACATCCACCACTGAAAGCAGTGTGTTAACCTTACAGGAACCCAGCTAAAAGTAAGTCAGACTGCAGCAAGACGTCCAAGGTTCCAAGCCAAAAGGTGCAGCTGAACAAAGATTTTCACCCTGATTTTGCTTCTTCTAATGCCATTACTTTCCTGTACGGGGTTGAGTCTGGGCCGTATTTTCCCATACAAGGCTGTCAGGACTTTGAGACCATAAAGGGAGGCCCTTCTTTTTTTAATCCCACCATCCTCATGAATATGATTAGTGAGGATGTAACACATATATATCTTCCAACATTTCACAGATGTAAAGTGGGATATGTGTAGCCAAGCAACGTTAGAATGTGTTCAAGATGGCAAAAGTTATTAATAAGGAAGAAGAGATAAGCTAAAAGAGGTAGCAGCAGTTTGCTTTTGCCTGGATCTACAGGGAAGGGCAAGATTCTGCCCCCTCCTGTCCCCCCCCCTCCTGAGTAAAAACTACTTTTGCACCTTAAATTCAATGTGCAGCAATTACAGTACACCAAGAACACAGGTTATCCATTTGAGCAGTACGTATCCTTATGTTTCTATCCATCTTTGTTTTTATTTCGTCCATGTCTGCTTTTGTAAGTTATCTTGAATCCCAAGGATGAGGGATGAAGGTGGGATAGCAATATAATAATACATAAATAAAATTGGCTTTTTAATAATCATTGTGATGAAATGAATGTCAATGTCATTAAGTCCATGCCTCTGCCAGAACTGAGTCACTATGATAGTACAAAAAGCCCACATGATAGGAAAATACCATTAATGGTAACTGACTTTAGTATTCAGAAAAAACTTCCCCTGATATCCCTGTTTTTTCTTACATGTACTGGGGGGAGTGGATTTGCACCCTCTAAACCAGGCCACTTGGAACATCTGCCAGTGTCAGCTGGAGGGCCGTGGTATTTGATTTGAGCATTTGGGCTACGTCTGTTCCAAGTGCAGAAACTTCAATTAGTTCAAGGCATGGCCACTAGATGGTTACTGGCACATCTAGGAGTGATCATATTACGCCAATATTAAAAGCATTGCACTGGCTGCAGGTCAGTTTCTGGGCAAGGCACAAAGTATTAGTTGCTATCTTTAAAGCCCTACATGGTTTGGATCCAGATTATCTATGGGATCACCTTCTTCTCTATTGCCTGCCACATACATCCAGGTCCTCTGGGGAACATTTATTTCAGTCAGCCAATACAAAGCCAGTAACTGTTGCCCAGAGGACATTTTCTTCGACCATCCCCAGCTTCTGCAATGACCTGCTGGAGGAGATTCATCAGCTGAATATGCTGCCTGAGTTTTAGACAGTAGTAAAGATCAGTCTCTTCTGAAAAGCCTACCCAGATGATTTTTAAATTGTGACTTTCAAAGTATTATTGAGGGTTTTTTTTAATATGCATTGATGTTATATATTCTTTTAACAAGTGTTATGTGCTTAATCTGTTGTTGTTCCCTGTCTCCATCCATAGGGACAGGTAGGAAAAATACTACTACTGTTGTTACTATTATCATTATCATTATCATTATTGAAATCCAACATACAACAGCCTAAACAGTATAACTGAAATCCTAAATAAAATTCTGGAACCTTCTGTATAATTAGGGCTTACATGCAATAGACACCATGAGGTGTATACCCCTGAGTATATCTCTCATACCTTGTTATACCCCTGCTGTCACTGCACTGGCTTCGTAGGTGGTACAGACATATGCAACCAATGAGTAGGGCAGGAATGCTCTTATTTTTCCACATTGAGTAGCAGAGAATGGGAGAAACTGTCCCAGTGGGGGCTGGGTGGACCATATTTGTACATGGTGCTTAATTACAAAAGAAGACACATTTGCATGAGACTTACGCAAATGATTTAGCCCTGTGCTGCATGGATAAGTAGGAGGAAAGAAAACTGGATGATCTTCCCAACTGATCTGTGCTGAGAAAATTCCTTTGTGGCTGTGGAGCACGCTAGCAATCAGTCCTGCTGGGATCATGCAGGACTTGTTCATCCATCCACTCCCACAGCTCACTATAGCGAAGCATCACTTCCTGTTTCCTAATTTTATGTTCTGTGCCTCTAATCAAGCCCAGTCAGGTGGAGTTCTGTCTTTTCTCCACCACCCAGATTTACACCTGGGATGGGAAGCTGAATTATGTCTTGTTGTTGTGTGCCTTCAAGTCATTTCCAACCTATAGCAACCCTAAGGCGAACCTACCACAGGGTGTTCCTGGTATATTTGCCAATTAGGAGAAACTAATTGTCTTTAATATTAGAGTTTAGCTGTCACAAAGGATTGCCTCAGACATATCAGAGCTCAGTGATATATCCATATCAGTTCGTCTTGTACTGACTCAAAGGCGAGATTGAGGCCCTTTTCACATGGCATTTTCGATGCGAAAGGGCCCCTGAGCATCGCGCAAATGTGAGGAGTGGTCCACACAATGCACTCACATTTGCACAATGCTCCAGGGCCTGACACGGACCGCGCACGCATTTTTTCATTTCTGGCTTGAAGCTGAAAATGCTGCACGGTTGCGCATCGCTGTGTGGCCCCACACGCACTTACCTTGCGTGCGGAGCCTTGGGAGCTGGGCTGGTCACATTTCCTGTCCAGTGCAGCCTGTGAAGGTCCCAGGTTGCACTGCGAAAGAACGAGGCGGGGCTCTCGCGCAAGCAGGAAACTCATGCGGAGCCGAAGAAGCAGGGAAGCGAGAGCCTCTTTCTGGAGGCTGCTTGCGCGAGCAGCCCACCCCAGTGCTGAAAATGGGTGAATTGCAGAAAGGGTATAAGAGATGCATGAATGTTCAGGATATGAGACCACTTCAGGTGTCAACAGGGAGCTATGTAGACACACCTAACAGGTACATGCATGCCCACAAAAGCACATACATAGAGGGAAAGTCTGAAATGAACAGGAAACTGGAGGTTAAGGCTTCCTTCCTTGCTGACTGACATCTAGGAATCACAAGGAAAGTATGTATAGTGAACCAATACTTAGCATCTGCAGCCTGAGGTGACCAACCGACGGTTCCAAATGATAGGACCAGCTTAACTTGTGACTGACCTTTTGATCCAAAGCACTTCAGTTTATTTGTTTGCATCTCATTGGTTGCATCATCATAATACATATACATAAAAAATACCTTTTTATTCAAACAGTTAATTGGTTATGCACAATTGATTCTCTAATCATGCCTGTCTGCTACACTTTTACATTTCTAGTCTTGTTTTTAAAATGATTTTATATTGTTTTCAATTGTAGCTGTTTTAGCTAAGTGATAGCTAATTTAATTATTATCTAAGTTTTGCATCATCAGGTTTTTAGCTGCATTTCATACTAACTTGGTCACAAGCTGCCTTGGCTCTCTTATGTTGGGAGAAATACAAAACATACATTAAATAAATAAGCACCTAATTCATAGCCTTCAAAAGCTTTCTGCTATTAATTCTCATGTTATCTACTCAAGGGTGGAAATCATATGGCCATCCAGATAAATTGTGGTTGTTCTTGTTGATGTTGTTGTTCTGTGCCTTCAGGTCAACTCCACCTTAAGATAACCTTGTCATCGGGTTTGCTTGGCAAGAAGGGTTACCTTATCATTTAATGTGGGGTTATCTGAGCATGTATGTTTTAATTGTTGGGCAAGAAGTTGTTCAGTTTATCTTTGCACATAATACCTCACCCTGTGCAAAGCAGCTTCCCAGGACCTTCTCTATGGCCACGTAGTGACCAGGAGAAGGCAGGGGGTGTCTGAGCTGTTTCTATCTGGAATATGGCACGTACACTGAAGATCCAGGAGAGTGATGGCTGATTTTTTTTTTCCTCCCAGCTGCAGAATGATAGATGGAGATTACCCATCTCTCCTCTGGTTTACTGGGCCACTAAATGGCTGTGGGAGCAAGCATACATGATAAGACCATTGCTTTGCATGGAGGGAGGTGGAAAATAAGTGTAGATTAAGTATCACAATAGAGTTTTATGCTTGGCATACTGGGTTGTGGCCAAACTATCTCTAACTCTTAAAATGCAGTATGCATTTTTCATGTTAAGTAGTGATTTCAAAAATTTTTTGTATAGGATGTTCCTTCAGCTGGCTGAACAGGTTTGCGATAAACACTTCCCACAGTCTGGTTTTCTTCTTTTCACCATGCACAACTTTTATTTTGGAGCTTGTTGCACAAGACAGAGTCACATCCTTTCTAACAAATCTTCCCATTTGCAAACATAATTTCTACTTAGTTTATGCAACATCTTCCCATCATTCAGGATGCTATCTGGCTTCAGTACATAAACAGAAGATGGAGCGTGATGTTGTCAATCACGTGCTTCCAAGCTGTGACATGAAAATAACAACCTGTCAGTGACCCAAATCAACAATAGCTTAATGTGCCACAGTCTCTCTGAGACCTTACAAGTTTCTGAGACTATTTGACCATTATTCAATAGAATATGATTTGCAAATAGTAACTAAAGCATCACAGAGTAAGGTGATGTTTGCACGGTGTTTGTACACATCAAGAGAAAAATCTTTTTCAATGCCGTGTACAATGTCCTCCTCGGATATGTAATGAGAAGGTTGATTTGGGCCCTTTCCCAAGGTGAGGTTCACAGAACTACTGAGCTGTAACCAAAAAAATTCTGGGACAGACACAAATAGATCTGCAACAAACAGAAACTGCAACAAAAGGCTACAGAACTAAGTGGGTCTATAGAGCGTTCTACCTAATTAGTGCTCCTGTTTTCCAGGATACTCCATTCCACACACATGACTGAGATGTTTCAATAGTTTCCCCTTTCCTCTTAAGATTTTTCCCTACAGATTTTTTTTTTTTGTACTTCTGAAAATTTTAGGATTTTTTCAAACTTCTTCATCCCTTCTCTTTTGCATGAATTATACTGTTTTGTCTATATAAAGGTCTATACTCAACAATATGGCCCTTTTCGCCTGCCATTTCTCATGCAAAATGGCCTCCAGAGTGTCGCTTGATTGTGAGGACCATTTCACATGACGTCCTCGCAATTGCACGATGCTCCTGAGGCCAATAGGTGGTGATTGTGCAATATATAATTTTCGGCTTCTTGCTGAAAATGATGCGTGATCGCGCATTGCTCCCAGGTCCCACACGTACTTACCTTGTGTGCGGAGCCTCCGGAGATGTGACCATCACACTTCCTTCCCCAGTGCAGCCTGGGAAAGTACCCAGCTGTGCTGCAGAAGGAGGAGGCAGAGCCCTCATACTTCCTTCTGGCTAGCATGGAGCTGGTGCAGAGGAGAAGCAGAGGGGACGCGAGTGCCTCTCACAAGAGGCTGCTCGCATGATCCCTGCATGCCCACACTGGGACCAGGTAAGGTACAGAAAGGGCCTAGGTTTTTTGTTAGTACTAAACTAGGCTCCAGAAAGTAGTCTTTTACAATTTTTCATTTTGTGTTATCTCATCATAGGCTAGGGCTTGAAAGGGCAGCTATGGGAAAATTAGACAAGGCTGAATATTTCCAGTTTCTGTGTATGGCTGTGAAAACTGGACAGTGAAGAAAGCTGATAGGAAGAGAATCACCTCATCTGGAGTGTAGCACTAGAGGAGAATTCTAGGGATACCCTGGACCACCAAAAAGAGAAACAGTTGGGTTCTAGAGCAAATGAAGACTAAACTCTCCCTAGAACCAAGGTGACTAAACTGGGGTTGTCATACTTTGGACATATCATAAGAAGACACAACTCATTAGAAAAGACAATGGTGCTTGGTAAAGAAGCAGACACTAGGAAAAAGGAAGGCCACATTACAGATGGATAGACTCTCTCAAGGAAGCCACAGCCCTGAATCTGCAAGACCTGAGTAGAGGAGTTGAGCATAGGCAGACTTAGAGGTTTCCCATTCATAGAGTGTCCATAAGCCAAGTTGATGGCAGTTAATAACAACAAAGGTAGAAGGCAGTAGGAAAAGAGGAAGTCTGCATTACAGATGGATAGACTCAATCATGGAAGCCACAGCCCTGAGTGTACAAGACCTGAGCATGGCTGTTGATGACAAAGTAACTTGGAAGCCTCTCATTCATAGGGTCACCATAAGTCTAAGCGAAGTTGATGGCAGTTAACAACAAGATTCTTTGTCAGTCTTCTCCTTGCATGCTGCAGCAAACCTTGTTAAATTATGGCAGCTCTTTTTGTCTTGACTTATGGAAGGTCACTTAGTATAGCTTACCAAATGAGGGCTGGTTCAGATCTTTGGACATGATAATAAGTCATTCCTACAACTATTCTACTAGAGAATGCATGCATGTGAAGTAAGTGCTTCCCTCAGTACTCACCTGCATCTACATTATTGAAAGATAACACATGAAAAGAAGAACAAGGCTACAGTCTTCGCCTTCAATATATGAGGAGGAGCCACTCCTGCTAATCACCTGACAGTCATCTTCCTTTTAGAATATTTGCATTGGTGCTCCATCCATAACTACTACAGATTTTGGATCTAGGTTTCTCAAATCAGTATTATTCAGCTACTGCATCTCCTGGCCTCAAAAGTCATACTTTTCCCAAAGTTTCTAAGCCAAATTTTTCCAATTGCTTTGATATAGTCTCCACCACCTCCAACACTTCCACACACATCCTGTTGTGTCACAGTGCGTGCACGACTCCTGGTTGCACAAATAGTTCTATAAGCCAGTTAATCATGCAGTAAAACCTGATTCCCACGAATTTCTAACACATGCCCAGTTTATTCAGATTTGTTTTGTTCAGCAGGGTTTGTTCCCAGGTATATACTCACAAGATTGCTGCTCAAATCAAGTACTACTTAAACTGTGCTAATAAACACTGGAGTTAGTATTAGGAAATTACTACTTAATATTGGGAGTTCAAAACTGCTGTATTCTCTAGGGCTGAATAATTCGTGCTTCATCACCTTTAATTTTTTGGAATACTATTTACTTGAGAGTGTGTAGTTTTTTCATGCGTTAAACTGTCATTCGTGCAGCTGCATTTAAGCTAAACTGGGACCATAAATAGGATTCTCAGCTTGCCTACAAAGATAGGCTACCATCTGAGAATAGCATATATCTTGATTAAACTTTTCTATTATGTTTATATTTATGATTCTTACAATCCTAGACTTTTTGCACCACAATAAAAATTCTGGAAAGAGTTGAAATACTCACAAAGGTCTGCTTTCCGGAGATTCTTAATTTTTATGATCTTGACCGTGAGGAGGCTGCAAGGAGCAGACTCTGGCTGCAGAAGAATAGCAAGCACAAGGGGTGGATTAACATTCATATTATTATAGAGATGGCCTCTTATGGACATTTTGCATACCACAAACCATCGAACTTCCCATGGACCAGCATTACAAAACAAGAGGCAAAAGCAAAATGATAACCTTGGTCCAGAGGGAACTGAGGTGTGCCAACAGGCAATAGACTGCACTAAAGTACCTATTGTATCATCCTATTGTGAACAAAAGAGAATACTGTCCATTCCACCATCTAGCCTGAAAATGAAAGCCCAGATGTAATGCTGTATCAGCACATCTGTTTGTATTACTATGGTAGGCTCTGTCAAGGAAAGCAGGTACAAGTCAGTCATGTCCTTTCCCATATTAGCATATCCCTTCTTGTCCCTTTTGTGTCACCTCTGCTACTAGTGTGATGTCCTGCATAAGTTCATGGCTCATTTTAGCATAGTACAGCAGTGAGGATAGCTACAACATCATTGTGTCTTTATCTTAATGATTCTATCCCCCTTCAAAAAGAAAGAGTGACCAAAACAGTTGAAGCCTTTTAACCTTCTAGCTAACATATTTCTACCCAAATTCATTTTCTTGCATAGTTCAGACAGTAAATATTGTGAGTCAGTAATTCCCATGTTCTTCTGTTAATTCAATGCAACTCAGGCAAAGCCAGCCTGTCAGTGAAATGCTGAGGTAGAACATTAACTTTCCTGTCGAGAAATTGAAAAAAGCTTACTGAGATATTTCACCAGTCTTAACTCAGTGTTCTGCTTCTTTGGCCCTTTTCTCACGCAGTTTCTTTTTTCTTTTTTTTTTTGCGCGAGTGCCCCTTGAGTGTTGTGTAAATGGGAGCGTCGGTCCGTATGATGCACTCCCACTCGCATGACGCTCACGAGGCTAAAGCGGGGCATGCGCACATTTTTTTTATTTTTGGCTGCGAGCTGAAAATACTGTGCAGTCACGCAGTGCTTGCGGCGCCCTCGCACATTTACCTGCATGCGGTGCATCGGCGATCTGGACCGGTCGTGCTTCCTTCCCCCAGCGCAGCCTACAACTCCCAGACTGCACTGCGGAAGGAAGGGGCGGGGCGCTAGCGCGACGGTTGCGCTACCAGGAAGCAACCTGCGGTACAAAGGAACGGGGAAGTGGCAGTGTTCCAGATGAGGCTTTTTGCACGAGACGCCCTCCCCAGTCACACAAACGGGTAACATGTGAAAAAGCCCTTTGAAATTCATATAGATATTTAGCTTAAGCTCCTCACTTTAGGGCAAGTTCTATTGCAACCCAGGAGTGTCAAGAAGAATGGTTTCATCTTTAATTGTACTATTTACTTGTTTACATAGTACTATCAACGTGCATAACATCTTTCAGACTAACAAAACAAAACGAGACATCTTAGATCCTTAGCCCAAGGAGCTTCCAATGTAAATTTGACTCCGAAGGAAGCAACAAAGAGAGAGAAAATACTGAAATGAGTTGAAACAGTATTAGTACAGTATTTAGGAAGTTTTATTAAGGGAGAAAGGTCAAAGAGATAGACATTATTTGAAAGACAGTCTTAGAATCATAGAAATCTAGAGTTGGAAGAGACCACACAGACCATCCAGTCCAACCCCCTGCCATGCAGGAACACCCTCAAATCAATCCCGACAGATGGCCATCAAGCCTCTGCTTAAAAACCTCCAAGGAAGGAGACTCCAAAGAGACTCCACTACACTCCGAGGCAGCATACTCCACTGCCGGACAGCCCTGACTGTCAGGAAATTCTTCCTGAGGTTCAGGTGGAATCTCCTTTCCTGCAGCTTGAATCCGTTGTTCCTTGTCCTGGTCTCTGGAGCAGCAGAAAACAAGCCCTTCCTTCCTCTACATGGCATCCCTTCAAATATTTAAACATGGCTATCATGTCCCCTTTTAACCTTCTCTTCTGCAGACTAAACATACCCAGCTCTCTAACTCTATCCTCATAGGGCATGTCTTCCAGGCCTCTCACCATTTTGGTCGACCTCCACTGGACTTGCTCCAGCTTGTCAATATCCTTCTTGAATTGGGGTGCCCAGAACTGGACACAATATTCAAGATGTGGTCTAACCAAAGCAGAGTAGAGTGGTACCAGTACCTCCCTCGATCTAGACACCATACTCCTATTGATGCAGCCAAGAATTGCATTGGCTTTCTTGGCTGCTGCATCACACTGCTGACTCATGTTCAGCTTGTGGTCTATGAAGACTCCTAGATCCCTTTCACACGTACTGCTATCCAGCCACGTGTCCCCCATCCTATATTTCTGTATTCCATTTTTTCTACCTGAGTGTAGGACCTTACACTTCTCTCTGTTGAATTTCATTTTGTTCGCCTTGGCCCAGCTCTCCAATCTATCCAGGTCATTTTGAATTTTGACCCTGTCCTCTGGCGTATTAGCAGCCCCTCCCAATTTGGTCTTCTGCTTTATTAGAATTGGCTGTGCTAGCCGAAGGATCTGGGAGGTTATATATCCCAAAATAAAGGCCCTTTCCACATGTGGTGAGGGAAATGCTCCCTGCTGCTACTCACCAGCTTTTTGGTGGGTCCATTTGGGTCCGTCCTGATGAGGAGCAGTGCGAGCTTGTCGCTCCGCACTGCTCCGGCATCCAAAATGGCAGCTTCCGGTTGGTGGATGCTCTCCACCAACCGGAGAAGCTCACCAGCCTAAAGCCCACCCCCGGCAGATCTGCAGGCATGCACTAGTGCACGCCTGCAAATCTGCACCAGAGCGCAGTGACAGAGCGACACAGGGTTGCGTGCTCCGTACTTTTTAAAAACTTCTTAAAAGAGGTTTTTAAAAAGCACGCTGCACAACCAGTTCTGGTCGCTCCGGAGCGGACTGAGTTGCGGAACTACGAAAAGTAGTCCACCCCAGTCCACTCCATGGTGCAGAAGACTTCTGTTGGAGGTCGCTCTGCACCGTTTTAATAGGCTGGTGTGGAAAGGGTCAAAGATTCCAAATTATGATTCTTAAAATCTTTTCCTTGTGCAATATAGATCCCAAGCAGTCATGCATGAAAACCATTGCTGATGCTAGTTGGTACTACCCTTCAGTAGTTACCCAAAGTAACCATCTGAGCTGACTAACACCTTATCAATGCAGTGGATCAAGCTACACCCTTAAGACCTGCGGTATGGCTAGGAAGATGATCTGAATAAACAGGGATTCAGCAAAAAGCAACAAATTCAGGTCCATTTTTGAAGATTCTTGGATGGTCCTGAAAATTCTGTTCATTTTCTTGATTTCTCAGATATGTCACTTGAACTCTATCCAAACTTCACTTTGGGGAAATTCAGAGTGAATCCCACTGTATTTTTTCTAATAATCTGGCTGCTTCAATAAATCAAAGCAGAACCCATGTGCCTTCACGGTCTTCTCTGCCTTCATAAACACTGCTGCAGTAGCATTTGCCCTATGATCCAGTTCAGTAAGGCCCTTTTCGCATGTTTTTTATTTAGCAAGAGCGCCCCTTGAGCACTGTGCAAATGGGAGCGCCGCTCTGTACGACACACTCCCACTTGCGCGGTGCTCAGAAGGCTGAGGCGGGGTGCGGGCACATTTTTTTATTTTTGGCTTTAAGCCGAAAATGCCCCGTGCTCGCGCAATGCTCGCAGCACCCTCGTGCACTTACCTGCTTGCGGTGCGTCGGCAAGCTGGGCGGGTCACACTTCCTCCCCCAGCGCAACCTACAACTCCCATACTGCGCTGCGGAAGGAAGGGGCAGGGCGCTTGCGTGACAGTCGCGCAAACAGGAAGCGACCTGCGGTAGGAAGGAGGGGGAAGCGGCAGCGTTTCGAACGAGGCTTCTTGCGCGAGACGCCCTCCCCTGTCGCGCAAACAGGTAACATGTGAAAAGGGCCTAAGTGTCACCAAATAATTAACATCGCTAGCATCACCCTGGGTGACATCGTTACGCATCGTTTTTTCTATATACCTTCTAGGCTTATTCATGTTGCTGATGGTGGCACAACATTGGGTGGCTGCAGTAAAAGAAAAGTTTAGCTAGTAATGGATAGAGCCAGATAATCTCTTTTATTTTTTTTTTGATTGTATCCAAAAGCAGCTGCAGGTATAGAAGTTATTTGTTACAACATTTAGAGCCCTTCCATACTGTACAATTATGGAGCTATGATTCTACTTTAACTGCCATGGCTGCATCCTATGGAATCCTGGGGTTTGCAGTTTGGTGAGACACTAAAGCTCACTGGCTAAGTATTCTAAATGTCACTCCCTAAACTGCAAATCACAGGTTTCCATAGGATGTTGCCATTGCAGTTAAAGTTAAATTGTAGCACTAGCATTGTGGAGAGTGATATGGCCCCCAGATCTTGTGGCTGTTGTTAAATGTCTTCGGCCCTTTATGCAGCTTACCTGATTCTGACATGGGCATGTGGGGATCACGTGAGCAGCCTCTTATGAGAGGCACTTGCGTCTCCTCTGCTTCTTCTCCACAGCAGCTCCCTGCTGGGCAGCAGGAAGTGTAAGGGCTCTGCCTCTTCCTTCCGCAGCGCAGCCAGGTACTTTCCCAGGCTGTGCTGGGAGAGGAAGCATGAAGGCCACATCTCCGGAGGCTCCACACAGAAGGTAAGTGCGTGTGGGGCCCTGGAGTGACGTACAATCGCACATCATTTTGAGCAAGAAGCCAAAAATGATATCTTGTGTGATCACCACCTACTGGCCTCAGCAGTGTTACACGATTGCGAGGACGTCATATGAAATGGTCCTTGCAATCACATGACACTCTGGAGGCCCTTTCACATGAGAAATAGAATGTGAAAGGGGCCTTCAAGTCATTTCCAGCTTATGGTGACCCCAATGTTAATCTATTGCAGGGTTTTCTGAGGCTGAGAGTGTATGATGCACCTGATGTACATGATGATCACCCAGTGGGTTTCTAGTATCTCTCCCCACAAATCTATTGAAATGTAAAATCAGTGACCTGACTTTTGGTAATACCCAATCGGGAGTCAGACACATATAGGATTGCCAGGTGAAATAAGAGAGAGGGGTTCTGTCACTTTAATGGTTGGATAGAAGAGGACATGTTGGCAGGTATTTCTTTTCACACAGGCAACATCTGCTGAACTTTCCTCTTCTACACAACCATTAAAGTGACAGGAGCTGTGTTCTTTATTTCACTTGGGAACCTTAATCACATATATATTTCTTGATTTAGGGAGATTTATTGGATTACATGGTTTGCCAGCATGACCAAACAGTGCTTTCAGATTTGTCTGAAACAAAATATCCAAATCCATTTGATATCATCTTGTTTGTTATTCGGATCAGCTCCTTAGGGCTGAGAAAGTGGAAAGATATCTGCTGAGATAAGTAGATGTTGGCCTAAGTCCTTTTGGTTGGTCCCAACTAGAGTAGACCTACTGAATAAATGGATTAGTGAACACATAGGTAAACCTCAGTGATACAATGAGTCTACCTTAGTTATGATTAACAGTAGAGTTCAGTATGCAAAGGGATCTTGTATACCTTTGAGACTAACTGAAAGAAAGACATTGGTAAGAAAAGCTTTCATATACTTAAGTCTGCTTCATCAGATGCATGAAGTCAAGTGCCTTGGAACAAACCTTTACGGCTATGATTGAAGAGGCTGTATGTGTATAGAGCAATAGAAATGCAAAACTTGTGGGTATGGTGATGAAGTGACAAGTTTAGTTTTAATGATGGTCATTGGGGGATGAAGGCAGGAGGAAAAATGTTGATCAAGCAGACTTAAATCTATGAAAGCTTATGTTACCAATTTCTTTTTTTCAGTTAGTCTCAAAGATGCTATGAGATCCCTTTGCATATTGATCCAGACTAAAATGGTAGTGTCTTTGAATCTGATCAATAAGATTCATTTCATTATTTTAAATTCCAGTTATCTAGGTCTCCTTTCACCATGTTGATTACAATCACCATGTTGATTGCTCTTTCTTGGAAATAACTTCATAAGGAGTGTTATCTATCTGGGTTTAACTAGCCTACCAAAGCAACACTATTTCCTGATATGTGCCAACTATTGCATGAGGCTATGTGGTCCATGAGACTCTCAGTGAATTATCACCATGCCCATCTAATTGCTGGTACAAAGCAGGATTTGAACACTAGTAAGTTCCACAATGCCACATTGCACAGTGCTTTATGACCACTGTGATATGCGCACAAATCCTCATTCCTGCAAAATCTATGCTGTCTCTGATGGCTTCCATGACATGTCTGCTTCCTTCTTGATGCTGTCCAGAATGATTTGGGAGGGGCTGAGCTTTCATATAAATAAACATCTTTCACGGCTAAACCCACACACTGTGAACATGCTTAGCAACTCTTACCATCAGCCAGGGAGCTAAGTTATAGGATGAGGAAGGTGTAACCCTAAGGTAGAAAGCATACAGCCTCCAAGTTGTCATTGAACTGCAGCTTCCAGCATTCATTTCAGTTGTCTATGCTTGCTAGGGCTGTTGGAAGCTGCAGGGCAACAAGATCTAGGGGACTACATGGTACCTGTTTCTACTTTAACCCATAAATGTGAACATCTAATTTTAAGTATGGATAAGGTAAACTTGGTTCACCAGCTTCTAGAAACATACCTTGAGTCTCTGCAGTTTTCCAGGGTTTTTTTGTTTTTGTTTTTGTTTTGTTGTTTTACTGTTATCTTCTATGGCCAAAATGGACCTGAAGTTGTTCCCAAGCTGTATGAATGGAGGGATCTTAGTAGAATTTGTATTTTTATGCAGGATGCAGTGCTCTGGAACTATCATGTTACTAATTGGCTGCAGACACACACCCCTCAAACTGAGCACATTTGAAACATATGCATTAAAAATAAACATATTTCAAATGTACAAAGAAATGCCTTTCTTAAATATACTTTAGTCAATGGGAAGAGATGTGATCCTGCAATGTACCATTTTTAATTGCACATTGTACATTTGTATAATTTTCACAAAATGTGAATGTTTGCCAAAATAAAAGGTGGGAAAATGTGATGGACCTTAATTTGTTAATAATAAAAGCGACATACTTAATAGAACTAGGCACAGATAAAATGTAGAGGTGGAAAAGGACAGATATTGTCCAAAGACGCTGATTTTATCAATATGAACTTCTCTAATGAGAAAAAAAATTACCTGAAAATGTTTACACTAATGACATCTCAGCCACTAATCATTTCTGACTAAGAAGTACTTTGTTGTGTCTACAACTCTGATCTGACAAGGATGCTGATGGTTAAGTTTATGGATACATCTGTGAAGATGCCGAAAATGATACCTCTTCTGCATTTTAAGCACTCTGAGAATCATAAGATCAGGAAATTTCATCTCATATGCTTTAAAGTGGTGACTACAAAAAGAAAGCTCCTTTAAGAGAAAAGAAGAATAAGTCAATCAAAAGAAGATAAATGCAACTCATGAAGCATTGAGTCCTCAGGCATACTTGTAATTTGTATGCTTATAATAGCAACTTGCAGTTTTTAAAACAACTTTTCCTTCATTGATTTATGAGGTTGAAAATTTGGCTCTTATGCATCTACCTTTTTTATGTTTTTCTACGTGTATATTATTTTTAACCAAAGCAGAATAGCACCTCTTGCATTTGTGTAATCTCTAACTGTAAGTTTGGCTATGTGCAGGGAAAAAAACTCATTTGATTTTCTAGCACATGTGGGAACTTTCCCTCAGACCACTTTTGTTTTTACGCTGGGGAAAGATCTGCCAACTACAGGGTCTGTATTGATCCCACAAGGATGATCTCAACAGTATGAATCAGCAATCACCGACAGTGGTAGTTCTCCCTGCCCTGAAGAAACAGGACATACCACACAGTACACATAGTGCATATAGTATTCCTGGGAACATTTTGAATGTCTTGTCGTGTCCATATAATCCTCCTTCTCATTGACAACCTGAGAGGCCATCCCTCTTTAACTCTTGACACACTTACAATCTGCCACCTAAGCCACAAACTCAGTTAAATCCTGAAAAAAGATATCTTCCAATTCCTGTTCAGTGCTGTCTTGGGAAATCCAACAGCTTTCATAGCCCAGACATTGATCAAGAGGAATTCTCTGCATGTCAACCAAACACTTAAGCAGAATGTTCTGTATGCTTCAGGCATCAAAAACAGAGCAAGCATATTTCTGCACTGAAGGATCATTATGGAAATAATGTCTAGATAGTTGGTGAAATCATTCAGATTTTTAAAAATTCTCTAGCTCCTTACCTGTTGTTTGCTTGTAAATATCCCCATTGCAAACCTCGTCCGACAGATCCCTAAACTGTCTCCAGGCAAGCAACAAGGGATGGAGCAACTTAAAGTCTTTAAACTGAGGAGTTGATGAGCAGGTGTTTAACAAACTGACTCACAGCTCCACCCCTCTTTAATTTTCATAGAAATGAGGCAATCTGTTTCATCAAACTCTTATGTTAAAAGCAATGAATGAGCATGGTGGAAGTTTGTTTGCAGCTTCAGTCATAAATCCCATAGCACAGAGCTATCAAGATTACAACTGACTGATGCCAAAAAGATCTTCCTAAGGCTGTACAAGCAATTTCTAGCTGAGGTCAGATCTCAGTTCACTCTTGGTAACCAAGACTCTTCTTATCAGGATGATGAACAAGAATCACAAAATCTTATGCAGAGGAACAAAATAAACACCAGACTGACCATAAACTGTCCCATGTTCTAATCTAGAGAGGAGGAGTGTTTGTGCCCTATGTTTGTCTGTTAGACAGTTAAGTGGCTTTTTCTCCACGAATAAGAAGTGAACTCAGTCTGTTTGGGGGCGTATCTATTGATTTTCTTTTTTCTTTTCTCTTTTTAGTATAATTTTTATTAAAAGCTTGTCTCAAAAATACCCCCCTCCCACTTCCATGCTTAAATCTTCCAGCTGAAATTGCTTATTTCCATTCCATTACAAATTTCCACCTTACAGAGAGAAGAACAGTTACATTATTTCTTCTTTGATTTCTTTTACATTTATATCCTTACCCAATCCAATACTCTTTTCCATTCTTTCTCAAAGTTCTGGATAGATTTATTCTTCAAAGAAAATGCCAACTTTTCCCTCTCTGTCATATCCAGAACTTTAACTTCCATTCTTCTATATCAATATGCTTCTTTTCTTTCTAGTACTGAGCATATACTAACCTTGCCACAGTTATTAAATATAATAATATCTTCTGATGACTTCTTATTTCCCTTTGTTGCCCTAGCATATTTAACAAATAAAGCTCCAGTTTCATTTCAAAATTCAGCTTACAAATTCTTTGGATTTCGTCATGTACCCACTTCCATATTTTTTTTTATTATTTTTTTTTGCTATCTTACATGTCCACCACATATGGAAAAACGACCCCATCTTTTCATTCCACTTCCAAAAATTTGAATTCCCATTTTTTGTTATCTTTCTGGGGTCATGTACCATCTGTAAAACATTTTATAAAAGTTTTGTCTTCAATTTAAGTTTGGTGTAAATTTTATATCTATTTTCATCTATTGATTTTCATTGCTTTTGCTGTTCTTTGTGTTAAAATGTAAAATCCCTTATCTAATAAGGAGTTATCTATTTTTTTTGTTTTTGTTTTTAAAGATGAGCTTTAAAATATTTAAATCTCCAGAAAACATTAAAAGAAAAGAGGGTAAAGCCCTCTGATCTCTTACACCTCTGAGATGGTGTAGTTATGATTTCCTCCTCCCCACCCATTTTTCTGTCTCCATCCCACACCATTCCAGCATCACACAGGAAGGCCACGCAAGTGCAAGAGCCCAAATCAGGTGGACCCATGGGCGTAGTACTTCTTGTACAATCCAGCCCCTCCCATATCACTTATACATTCCAAAGGAGACAGAAGGAAGCCACGTGGGGAAGAAGCAATGACACCATTGCAGTCATGTAAGAATTTGATTACAGTTCACTTTGTTTAGCATTATAAAGATGAAGCACTCTATTATTGTCCAGGTAAGTTGTGGGAAAATGTTAACAAATATGAAAATGGTCTATATTAGCTACTTGTAGCTAATAGAAGCCATCACCATAAGCTAAGTAACAGCCTTTAAGAATTCAACATGGAGAGGAAAAGATTGCACAGAGCATTGTGAAAGATCATAGGAAGGACTGGAATGTGATAGGCCTGCAAAGATCTGTATTACTCTTTATAGGGTTAGAGACAGAAGGCAGCTTTTTCAGGGCTCCTCCAGATGGGGCAAATGTGTCCAGAGGTTGCAATGTTTGTTGCTATGGTTCTTGGTTTTTTTGAAAAAAAATACAGTTGGACCTCTACATCGGTCAATTTAACATGCATGGATCTGATTGTTCATAGATTATTTGCTGCCACCACTGCCCTATGCAACAGTGAAAGAAGCCTTTTCTGAGGCTCTAAAAGATACTTCTTTTAATTCCCAACTCCCTTTCTAGGGGCATTTAGACATAACCCCACAGCCCTTTCTTGTTCTCTTCCAAACACCTTTCTCTGTCACCCCTTGACACACACACACTACCTTTTTTTCAATAGGTCTGTGTGAGTGATTGCATACATGTGTTTTGACTGTGTTTTTCACAAATAACGAATAAAGAAAACAATTATTATTTACTTCTGTTTGTTTATTTACTCGGCCTGACCCCATAGACATTTGGTTCAAGATCTCGCTAGGTTGCCCTGCCTCTTGCATTGCTTAGCTTGTGCTCTGGCTAATTCCCATTCCCCATTATTTGGAGCACATTGAGGTGTCCCCCAAGTGACCCCAGAAATCAGGGTAACATCAGAACAATATGTTCTTTTCTTCCTTTCTGTTTTATTTTAAATTATGTTTAGAGCTATAGAGCTCCAGTAAAATAGCATGTTTGCACTATAATTCTCTAACTTTAATTTTTTTAAAAATTAGAGAACAGAAATATTGCTTTTTAAACCATAGCAAGTCATGAGCCAGTTTAAAAATACCTAGTGCTGATCCAAGAAATAGCTACAAACAGCTCTCCAAAAGAATGGAATGAACTGACACAATAGTGACAAGCACTGGCAAAACTGGCAAAACCAAAGGAAGACGTACTGTGAGAACTCAGACTTCTTTAGTCAAGTCTGCAAGGGACCTCAGTGAGGTGAAGGTGAAGCAACAGAGGCATTCTTGCTATGGTGTGCTCACTCACATGTACACACAAGATTTGTAAGTTTTTTAGCACTTCAAAAACCTGCAAAACCAGTTTGAGCAGAGACGTAATTGTGTGGATAGTATCAAGATATGAGCTAGTCACAAGATGACACTGGACTTAGTTATATCTGGGTGGAGTCAGAAGTTTCCTGTGTCTGTTACATTCCTGGTTGATAGAGACAATAAAGGTCTTGTCAGCTTTCCTGACTGGTGTGTCCCATAAGCCTTTGCAACATTGGATCAGAAGTCATGTTTTAAACCTCTAGCTTACTAACAAGAAAAAGCAGCAGAAGCTGCATACCACATAGAAAGCAATTATCTCATATCAGTCTGTTATTGCCATTGCCTAGCCTAAGGGATGTCAGAGATCGCTTTTGATATAAATAATTCAGCTCTCTTCCACCACCTCTCTCCATGTGTCTGCGAGGCCACTGGACAAACTTGCAAGACAGGCACAGCAAACATGCTATTATGTATGCACGCTGCTCACAAAGAACTCCCTTCCCCGAGCAGGCAACTTGGCAAGCTGAATTCTCAACTGTCAAGCACTGCACATTTGCAAACTGTCTACTACTTTGTCAATTCGGACGTAACTCAATCATGCTAAATTCTAACTTTTCAGAGGCTTTGGCCCTTTTCGCACTTTGCCTTCTTGCACTGGGGGGAGGGCGTCTCGCGCGAGAAGGCTCCTCCGGGAGGCTGCCACTTCCCCCCTCGTTCCTTCCGCAGGCGCTTCCTGCTGGCACGTCCGTTGCGTTAGCGCCCCGCCCCTTCCTTCCTCAGGGGCCTGTGGGAGCTGTAGGCCCTGCGGAGGGAAGGAAGCGCGACACGGCCGCCTCCCCGACATTCCGCACAGCAGGTAAGTGCACGTGGGCGCCGGGAGCGTTGCGCGATAGCGGGTGATTTTTGCTTCAAGTCGAAAATAAAAAAAAAACACGCTCACGCCGCTTCAGCCCCGTGAGCACCGCGGAAGTGGGAGTGCGTTGTGCAGAGCGATGCTCCCACTCCCGCGAGGCTTCACGGGGCTATTGCGCGACAGAAAGCCCATGCGAAAAGGGTCTTTGTCTCCAGCCCCAAATTCATTGTGTTTCCCTAAGTACGGACTGGCCTACAGCTACATTCTCCCTATAAAAACCCCTGAGTCCGAGACTTTCCTCGGATCGCTCCCGATTTCCATCCCGTCCTGCTGCCGCTTTGCTGGGCGAGCTTTCCCCTCAGTCCCACGTACTGAGACTACGCACCTCCGAACCTTCGCAGTGATCTACCCAGGCTTCAGGACAGGTGTAGTATCACCCAAATCAACAATCCCTCTTAAAATTCCCTCTGTCCCACTCCAACCTTTATTTTTCTATAGTTCTCTATGTGATTGTGTTGCATACACTGTTTGTCTGTATTTTAATAAAGATCAAAATTATTCTAAAACTCCGGTTTGCTTTTTGGCTTGGCCTGACCCCATAGACATTGGGTAAAAGATTCCGCTGCGTTGCCCTGCCTCTCGCATTGCTAGCTTGTGCTCTTTGACTAATTTCCCCAACTTGTTTAACTGTGAGTGCATTTAAGTGTCCCTCACGGGACCTCCAGTAAACAGGGTAACAAGTCCAGTGTAATTTCTCCTTAAATACAAAATGGCCAGGTTCTACACCAGCTACTTCATTAACTAAGAATTACACTTAAGTATAACTCCTGGTTCAACTGCCCAAAACTCAGTGGAAATGTTATTCACACTTATTGAAGTTGCCAACAGAATATATCTCCTTCTCCCCATGCAGGTGATGCCTGGTAAAGTAGGTTGAGAAGAAGCTATGATCATGGTAATACTGTGTAATACAATTGTGACTAAATCAGAGCTTGCATGAATGACATTTTTGTCAGGTGGTGGTGGGGTGGACCAGGAGCAAATAGTTAATTAAGTATACTTAGGGCTTTATCACACCAGCCTCTTCTCCACTGAAATAGCATTATTATAAAAATGCTACTGAATGGGGATTGGTCTATTTGGTTTCACACATTTGGAACCATTCTAGTATTCTAGTATTACAGTGTTCATTTGTGCTAAAAGTTTATCACACAGAGCATTTGGAACTGCCCCTCACTACCTACTCCAATGCATTATCACTGACCCCTTTTCCTTTTCACTGTCCTTTTTCACACACACATAGATTTCCCCCCTCTCATATAAATGAAAACAGTCTTACATTTAAAAAGTCTTTTGTTCCAGGGGTGGGGGGTGGTCATGACTGGGAAGACTTAACTAATCTCTAGCAGATGAAAACCAGCAGCTACTGATCTATCTGTCTCATTGATGCTGGCTTTCATCTGCCAGTGTATTTAAGTCTGAAGCTAGAAGAAAGCAAGAATTAATGGATTAATACATGTGTTTTTTTTTTGAACTGTAAAATTGTTTTTTACTTATATTTCCAGGTGTGGGTGAGTGTGGGTGAGTGAGACAGAGAGGCCATTTCCACACCTGACTGTTATAGTGCTGTTATTCCACTTTCAACATCCTATGGAATCCTGGAGTTTGCAGTTTAGGAGGGGCCTCAAAGGACCTTCCCTAAACTGGAAACCCCAGGATTCCATAAGTTGTTGAAAGTGGAATAATAGTACTATAATAATCTAGTGTGGAAATGGCCAGAGAGAGAGAGAGAGAGTTAGGCCCTTTCCACAGATCACCTATTCTCGGCGTTGGGATGCGATGCTTATGCGAGCAGCCTCCAGTGAGAGGCTCTCATGTCCAGGATCCTTCGGCTCTGCAAGAGCTGCCTGCTCATGAGAGAGACCCGCTTCTTCCTTTCGCAGTGCAGCCTGGAACCTTCCCAGGTTGCACTAAACAGGAAGCATGGCCAGCCCAGCTCCCAAGGCTCCACACACAAAGTAAGTGCATGCAGGGCCCCGGAGCAATGCACAACCATGCACCATTTTTGGCTTAAAGCCGAAAATGAAAAAATGCATGAGCGGTCCCTGCCAGGCCCTGGAGCGTTGCGCAAATGTGAGTGCGTCATGTGGACCACTACTCACATTTGTAAGCTGCTCAAGGGGCCCTTTTGCATGGAAAATGCTGTGTGAAAAGGGCCAGAGAGATTGATTCTGGAAGTGGGCTGAAAAAGGAGGCAGTGGGAGGAGTGAGCAAACTTTTGACTTCCCTGACAAGCCCCAGTTGTGGAGAGGTAACAGTCATTTGGCAGTGGATTTTTTTTTTCTATAGTGAAAAAAGTTTAAATGTTTCTCAGTTACTTTGCCAATTGAAAGGAAATCAGCTTGAAATTGCCACCTCTTCTTTTTATTTCCTGATGACCAGGGGCGGATTGAGGTTTTCCTGCCCACAGCATATACCTTGGTCACCCAAAATCGGCATAAAGGCACGCTTGAACTTGTGCACAGGAAATCATATCACAACAGTAGTGGGAAAGGAGGTCATTAATGGATTTTTGGTGTTAATAAAAAGAACCATTTTCCAAACAGTCTCCCACTGGAGAACAACAATGACATCATATGATGAGTCCCTATCAAAGATGCTATTATCCAATTGTAAGTGCAATGAACCTGCCTCATATGATAAAGTCTTTAACTAAATAGCTGGTGTAGAATACTGGCCAATATATGATAACTATGGTTGCAAAGGAGAATACAAAATCAATATTTTTTCATCAAATTTGTCAGAGGTGAGGGTAGTGCCAGTTGTGTGCAACAAACAAACTCTACAATTAATCTAGAGGACTCATTTTAAAATGGAGTTAAAGTTTTTTATTTATTAGTCTACCAGTCAAACTGACTAACAGAAGAATTCTCCACAGGCTTATTCAGAAGTCTCTCTCTGTTCAAGGGGGTCTCCTTCCTAGTAAGTGTGTTTAAAAATGCAGATAAAAACATGTAGCACAGAAGCTTATGACTTCTGCTGTTTTCTCCGTTCCACTGCTACGCGCAAGGCTTCAATAATCTTCTTTTCATTGTTTAGGACGTTGTATTCAGTCAGATTCACCAATTTGTGAAAATTGGCCTTTGAGAAGCAGACCTCCCGAGTAGTAAATGGGGAAAATATAGTGGAGACATCCACATCGCCTTCTTTCATATCCTCTGGGCTTCGTTCCACACCTAAGAGAGAAACAACCAAGTTTCACCAGTAAGACTTTAATCTAAGACATAACAATATTGTTGGCCCAGTTACATTAATGTTATTGGCCTTGCCTACCAACTTCATTTTTAAAATATCTGTGGATATAGTGAAAGCAAAAATTAGGACATAAGTGCCTAAATTAAAACATGATGCCTGTGGTAGCACTGATGTCTTGGTCATACTCTTCACCCAATGGCAGCTTTTGCAAAACTAAAAACAAGTACTAAAAACAGGAATTTTCCCAGCCTCCTGAAATAGGTATTTAATGTTTTTTTTGTCAGGGGCGGGGAGGCTGGAGGAAAGAGAGTGTACCTTTTCTGCTTTCACAACACTGAATAACATTAGATACTGGTCAAGATGTCATTAAGGATGTGTAAAATTGCATGAAACCACACCAAAGTTTGCCAGAAATTAATATGGACAAGCGGGCATGGGCCAGGACTCAGCTTCCCCAGATGAACAGCAGCCTCAAAGGAGGACACACAGAAGCAAGCACACCAGGAGCTAATCAGGCTGGGATGAGAGCCAGTTGGCTCTAGCCTTCTTAAGGAAGGCACAGGGCAGTAGCTCGATGCCAGAAACAACTCATGTGTTGCTGGTCCTTGTCTTGTGTTCTCTGGATTCTCTGCTCATTGCCTGCCTGGATTTTCCGGCCCCAGACTCTCTGACTGTGTTGCCCAGTGGATTCCTGGACCTTTGTATTGTTTCTGGATGATGTTTCTTCCCACTGTGAACAGGCAAGCTGTTCTGACTGTAGGTGTCCCTGTTTGGCTGTGAATGGCCTCCTGTTGACCCTGCACTTTGTTGCCTGGCATGGACAGTCAGCGTCTGTGGCACCAGCTGTCAGTATAGTGGAGCACCTATGACATATGTGATTGTTCCATCTGGATTACTGCTGGCACTCTGTTCTGTTCAGGCACAGTTCCTGGCTTCCTTAACAGGGACATGATATATACTATAATACTGCTTAAGGTTAATTGGCCATAAATGATGCAGCAGATGGTACACAGCAGAGAAGTTTTCTAGCCATTTTGCAGATGAGTCCAGCATCCCCTCACAGCCAGTGGTAGAATTGGGACCCCACCCTAACTTCCCAGATTATCTGTGGCCAAGAATCAAATTCCTCAATGCTGGCTATGTGAGGAAATTTGGGTTGGGCTACGACTCCACCTGGGTAGATGCCAATGAAATATTTATTCCCAAGAGTTATATAGTACAGACCAAGCACAAAAACCAAAGTATTCAAGCACAACAACAAAAGTAAACCCCCTTCTCCAGTCTGTTTTCAGCCTTCCTATCTTTCCCCAGGATCATGCAAAATATATCAAATAAGGCCAATAATACAAAAGACTCTTTCTCTATACTGGACAGTTGTTAACAGTTTGTCATGCTGCTAACAAAGATTCCAAAAGCCATCCATCCAACTCATTACTCTTTCTATCTGGGACTGTGATTGTGCTAAGGAAGTGGTACACAGAGGTATTGCTCTCTTTCCATGACCTCTTACTCAGATCAACTGTATTCTCAACAGCTTTCCAAATACCTTTTTAGATATTAAGGCTGTTAAGAATCTGCTAGAGAATAGGCCACATGAAGCTAGTAATCTCTGTGAATCCTCTGTGCACCAGCAGAAGAGGAGAGTGTAAGGGAGAAAGGGCAATGACAATGTGGGCACTTGTAGGGGGCCATAGAGGAAACTTCTGAGAATGGCATAGGGCCTATGGGCCATGGGTTGTCCATATGTACAATAGAACAATAAAGAACTGAAAAAAGAGACATAAGTATAAAACTGTCATTACCCAATAAACTGTGATCCAGTTGAGCTGTGTGGCCCCAAAGAAGTTAGGAATGACTACATAAATATATACAACAATTTAAAAACTGCTAGTTTAAAACCAAAGTTACATTATTTGATTGGCTGGTTTGTTAATAAAGAAAGCTGACTCACATCATAGATTAAAACAAAGTAAAGCATGATGTAGTAGTTTGAGTGTTAGAATACAACTGTAGAGACCAGGGTTCAAATCCCTGCTCAGCCATGAAAACCCACTGGGACTTTGGACAAGCCACATTCTCTCAGCCTCACAGGAAAGCAAGAGCAAATCCCTTCTGCACAAATCTTGCCAAGAAAACCCTGTGATAGGTTTGCCTTAGGGTCACCATAAATCTGAAATGACTTGAAGGTACGCAACAGGGACAGTTAAATTTAAAAGGGTTTTCAAAGATTAACTAAGCAAATGTATTAAAAACACTAATTTAAAGCCATATAAAACACGATAAAATAGATAAAAGTGCAGCATTAAAAGACCATTCTATTGCAACCAGTTAAGCACTAAAGACAATGAAAAGATCTTCCCCTGACTGCAGAAAGAGAACAAAGAGGATGCCAACCCAGCCTCTGATGGGAGGGAATTCTACAGTCTGGGAGCAGCTACCATGAAGGCTCTCTCCTGTGTCATCAGCAAATGTGCCTGTGAAGATGGTGGGAAAACAATCTCCGCAAAAGTTCCTAAAACTCAGGCAAGCTCTTATAAGGAGAGACAATCTTTCAGACAGTCTGAGGCCAAGCCATATAGGGCCCTTAGCACATCAGCACATATCTACCCAATCTATATAACTTACCAGGTTCTCTGTATTTCCTGAAGGTATCATTTGTTAAAGGGAAAAACAGCACTATAGGAGCTGCTACATTTTCTTTATCTTCAAACACATAGCACTCCTTTAGATTGGTTCTCCTGTCTTCCTCGCTGATCTCTATTTTGGGGAATGGAATTCCCTGGTCAGAGGCATATGCTGAAAACTGGTCCAGATTCTAGATAAACAAATCACCCAAAACAAACTGTGAAAATTCAGACAAAGCTAATGATACACCAATGAATCTGAGTACATTTCAGTATCTAAAAGCCTTGTGCTATATGTGACAGGTTGGGTAAGCAAGCAAGCAACTTTAAGCAGTGAATATGTCCTGTATACATGCTCAGAATCTAAATAAATTTTAAAAACCCAAATGTTTTGTTTTTAAATGTTTGATTGGTTATTCAGATTGTGGCCTGTAGGATGCAGCATCTTTATTCCAATTTCTATGTAATATCGGAAATGCAGCCTGTGAAACTGTTTTTTTTCCCCCTACAACATCCTTTCCAAGCAAAGCCTAAACATGAATGTCTTTGCAAAACTGAAGTGTAGACAGTCCTGTTGCTTTTTGCATCTACTGCATTTCAGCTTTCGCAGGAAGGCATGAAATCCTATTCAAAGCAACTTTGCAATGGGAGAGCAGGGCTCCTGTGCTCAATAGCAGCATCAAAAAAAAAGATGCACATGCCTGCACAACAATAATAAGGGGTAAGTTACTTTTTTTGCTGCTGTCACCAGGACAAATTCAATAGTAAGAGTGTGGAAAGGACTCTTCCAGAGGCTAAGAGATGGCACAAAAATTGACAGAAGTGCATGACGTCTATGGGACGTATGAAATCGAAGGCTTTCACAGCTGGAATCCATACATTGTTGTGGGTTTTCCGGGCTTTGAGGTTGTGTTCTATTAATATTTTTTCCTGATGTTTCGCCTGCATCTGTGGTTGGCATCTTCAGAGGATCTGAAGATCTGATCTAATCTTCTTGTTACTGCAGTTATGATATGTCTGGTGAGAGCACTAGATATCCTTTTGATATCAAATAATTTGGCCTTTGCTTGACCTTTCTCTGCCACCCTACTCCACGTGTTTGCAGAGGTCCCCTGGACAAGCACGTAAGGGCACGGCCGTTAATGGTTGTACATTCCAAAAACCCCATCCAGGCAGGCAACTTAAGCCTCTCCGTTGCTTTAGGGAAAAACCTCCCTGCAAACCGGATCTGCTCAGCACATATGCACACAAAGCTGCACGGCCAAGAGCTGAGCCATTCCTTTATGACAGGCCATCAACGTACCAGCCACGCTATTGTCCTTAAGAGCTAAGCTAATCATGCAAAGCCTGACCTTTTCCAACTCCTTTGTCCAGCTCCAAATTTCCTTTGTTCTCACCAAACATAACATAGCCTGTAGGTAAAATCCACCCTATAAAAAGTCCCCACTTTTGGGACTTCCTTGGATCACCCTGGACTGCCATCCCGCCTTGCTGCCGGTTTGTCTAAGGAGCTCCCCTCAGCCAGCCACACTGAGCTTTCTTCCCCGGAACCCCAGCTTCTCTCCAGGACTACGAGACCAGGTGTCATCTTACCCATTCCCTAAGCTCTCTATTTCTGTTTCCAAGTTAGCTAGTGTGCGTGTTGTCTTATTTGCTGTTTATCTTTCAATAAAACTGTTATTTTTGTTACTTTTAAACTTGCCTGCTTGCTCTCTGACCTGAAGCCATAGACATTGGGTTAAAGATCCTTGCTAATGTTACCCTGCCTCTCATTTAGCCAAGCTAAATTCCCCCAACTTGTGTTTTTATTTGGTTATTTGGGGTGCCCCTCCTGGGACCCCCAACATACAGGGTAACATTCTGAAGATGCCAGCCACTGATGCAAGTGAAATGTCAGGAGAAAATACTAATAGAACACGGCTTCAAAGCCTGGAAAACCCACAATAACCCATGGGACATGTGTTTCCCATACTTGATCTCAGGAAAGAATGACATTTCTCCTAAATTCATAATTCAGAAGCACTGTGCTATTCACTAAAAAAAAAAAAACTGTGCCAAGATAATTAACAATCTGTACCAAGAAAAGATAAATTTTGCAGCCTATACAAATTATGGCAAATTAATGCATCCGAAAGGGACAAAATCTAAGTCTTCAAATACCAGGAAGCTGCATCAGAACCAATAAGGTAGAAAAGGAGGGATACAATGAAATATTTCACCTTGGTCTGCACACCTCCAGAGTAATTTAAATGTAATATAATATCCACTTTTCTTTGTGGTATCAGAAGGGGAGGGTAGCTCGTGTTGATGAAGAACCCAGTATCCACCAGAGACAGAGGTTGCTCTGCTGTTTCCATTAGTTTGTCAGGCTGATCATCCAGCACAGAGTCTGAAAAGCAAGTATTTCTGATCAGTTGTTAACAAGAACAAGCCTCTCTGCCAAAAATAAAGGAGTGTGCCCTTTTCCTTCTTCCAAATTCTACATATTAACTGCTTTTTTATTCCTGATTTTAATCTTCCCTAAGTCGATTTTTTATTGTTTTGTTGTACTACTTGGTCTGGTATTATAGCATTGTTGTTCTTATTTTATTATTTTTAATGTATAATTTGAAGCCTTTTTATAAAAGAGGCAGGGCCAAAGACAATTCAGATAAACAAGAAAATCATGGAAAGGTGCATGATAAATATGTTTATGGGGTATCTTCTGTCCATTCATTCAAAGCCAGCATAGGTTTGTTTATTCATTTCACTTGATTAAACTAGGCTCCTTATCGGATAGGGCTTGGGCTAACCAATGAGCTACCACAAGCTAGAGGACTCAGAACATCCTTCAACTGTGGAAGGAATCAGGAATGTACAACATCAGCAGCAGGCTAGCTTGACAGGCACTGGACAGACCATGTATCACCATCTTCAAAAGCCTTGCAACTGTTCCCTGGCCTAGGTTTAATCCTACCAGTTGTCCTGTGACTAATCTAAACCTAATTCCAAAGTAAGCACCATTTAAAATTCTGTTAGATGATACACTATGTTACCTGTCTAGGCCAGTGGTCCATGGACATTTTCAAAAAGAACCACTTCAACAATATCTTCTTAATGTACTTCTTTTAGTACTGGTATCATGCATTCTAGATGAAAATGTAACTAATGCTTGTGCTTTTCTCTCATTATTTATTTTTAAGGTTTTTTTAAAATAGTTTTCAAAGTAGAATTAATATCATATATCATATTCTTGATAGTAAATACTGTTTTTCAATCCTGACAATGCTGGAATGTATAGAAAAGTAGGAGGGGGACAGAAATTCACGTCGGTTTACCTCCTTATTTCTTACAAGTTATCTTTTGTGGAGCAACCTGCCAGATACAATTGGAAATGATTTTTTTTTCCATTTGTACTACTCAACTAATTCCTAGGAGGCAGGTAAGTCACAATTGCAGCAGGATATTAGCACCTTCAGCTGAGACTTACCACATGACATCATGTCTCTTCTGTTGTTCTCCCAGTGGGAGATGGTTTGGTTAGTGTTTCTTTTATAAAAGAAGTAATTGGTGTCTAATTGCTTCAGCCAGTGGTTCTATTGCAATAGCAAAGAGGATAGGTGATAGGGGACAACCTTGTTTTGTGCCACGTCGCAATGGTATAGGATTGGAATCTTTCTTGTTGATGTTAATTACTGCTTCAGACTGTGCATATGTGTTTTTAGGGAAATCAATAAAGGTGTCCCCAAAATTCATTTCCTCTAATACCTTAAAAAGATATCGCCATTCCACTCTGTCAAAAGCCTTTAGAGCACCCAATGAGAGCATCGCCAAGGGCATATGAATTCAGTAGAGTAGTGTATGATGTTAACTGCTCTTCAAATAGCATCCGCAAGTTTACGGCCAGGCATGCACCCTGTCTGATCAACATTTATGTATTCCCACATGGGGGAACTTCCACGCAGCTTGTCTCCATTTGAAAATATGTGTGTCTCAAAGGATCTCTCTCTGAAAGGGTTGGCATCAAAAATTAATAAATGGTTGATCGATGAGACCTATGGTCGAGGTCTCCTGAGTAAATCAGGATGGGAAGCTGAACTTGACATTCAGATATTGGATGCAAACTGGTTGAAAATTTGGACATCGCCCCATATAAATCTTCCACAACCAAATTTAAAGAGTGTACCCTTAAATTGGTCCATAAGTGGTACCTTACACCTGTTCAACTGAGTTACATCATGAAAACAGCATCATTTAATTGTTGGCGGGGCTGTGGTTCTAAAGGTACTTACCTTCATATGTGGATATCCTGCCCTGTTGTAGCCCATTTTTGGTCGGAGGTTTTGAAAAATATTAGTATGGTTACAAAGCAAACAGTAATTGCTTGTCCTACCCTCCAGCTGTTTTCAATATATGACTCACAATGTAAACAACTGAACCACAAGGATCTGATTAATTTCTTTCTCATAAATGCTAGATTGGAAATTGCCTCCAATTGGAAAGTAGGCAATTTCTCTTTCAACAGATGGTGGGGAAGAATCTGGGATACATGGCTGCTGGAAAAGCTGGTGCATAATGGAAGGTTAACAAAAGGTTGCGCCACACAGGACAACTTTGAAAAAATATGGCACCCTTTTGTTGATTTTATGAATGACACACCATACTTACACTGGAGCTCTCACCATGCGGTTCAGAACTCTGGTTGAGTACTCCATGGTAGTGATTCTTGTTATAACCTCTTTCTATTTTGTACTGTCTTTGTACCATGTTTTACTTTGTATTGTCCTTTGGATTTTTTAATAAATTAATTAAAAAAATAAAAGAAGTAATTAATGGATCAATCCATTAATGACCTCCTTTGTAAAAGAAACATTTTCCAAACCATCCTAGTGGGGATGGTTCTAGGGGCAGACAGTTTGGAAAGTGTTTCTTTTATAAAAGACAGCATTAATGACCTCCTTTGTAAAAGAAATGCTTTCCAAATGGTCTCCCACCAGGAGAACAACAAAAGACGAATGAGATAATGTGATGAATCCCAGCCAAATATGCAATTTTCCTGATGTATGCACAATTTACCTGCCTTGTGTGATAAAGCTCCTTGTTCAGTCAATACAGAACTAGATTATCCGTTGTTCCATCAAACATGGCGAGGTACATCCTTTTCAGGTTGTAAGCTAGTTCACCTAGACTCTGGCTATGATGAGTGACATCTAAGAAAATTCCATACACTGAGGCCATCACCACAAATGTAGTTTTAGTACTGTACCTTTCCATGTATAAAATTGCTTATTCTCCAAATAGTTATCATGAAACTGGAAGCCTCTCAGGAAATTGGGATATTCTGCCATTGTTGGGCGTCCTGTCAAGACATCTCGGAGAGCAGAAGCAAGTGGGCCAGGGGGCGTGACTAGGCGGGTTTCCAGACAGTGTGGATTTGAAGGTATAAGAGAATCGTCTGAAAAAGAGTAAAAATAAACATGTGTGGTTATCAATACTGTTACACTCATTGGGTCCATAGGAAGAGGAAAGGTTTAGTGAAAAAGGTCATCCTTTACCATGCCTTTAAAAAGTATTTACTCCCCTTGACTATTCCACATTTAATAGGATTTAATTAGCATTTTAAATTTAACAGATTTTATTGACATTGTTACTGCTGAATGTACACAAGATACTCAACACTGAAGATGCAAAATATTTTTACGCTGGCACAAATTTAAGTAAATAAAACAAACTGACACTTGCTGGTTGTAGAAGTATTTGCCCACTTTGCTGCAGCATGAGCAAATGAGCTCTGCTGCAAATCACTGCTTCCCAAAGTCATCTGTGTATACAGTTCAAGTGCCACATAATCTGAGATTAAATACAGTGGGCCTCTTGTATTTGCAAGGGACTGGATCCAAGACCCCTTGCGAATACTAAAACTCATCCATTGTTAAGTCCCTATGAAAAAATGGAATAGGGCAGCTACAGAGGTGGTGATGAGCCATGGCCACAACAGAGGTGCACCAATCACTGTTGCCATGTCCCTGCTTAAGCTTCTCACTGCCCTGTGATTGCTGGAAGTCAAGACTGTGCTGATCCTGCTCACTCATGTGTGAACAAATGCTATGTCCCCGCAAAAGCTGCTGGCTGCCATGTGATTGCTGAGGGTGCTGGTGCCAATCCTGCTTGTTTGTTTGCAAGCCAATAAATAGGATTGGCACTGCCTCTGCTGCCAAAAATGACAGGGTGGTGAGGAAATTCAGCATAGATGCAACAGTGGTGGTGATGCCAATCTTGTTCACTTATTCATTAACAAGTGAGCAGGATCAGTACCACCCCAGCTGCCATGTCTCTCAAATCTCCTGCCCTGTGAATGTTGAGGTGACAGAGTGGCAAGTGCCCTCTCCAAGAAGCACACCTGTTTTGCAAGGCCTACAAACATACACCAAACACCTGGACCTTGCTGCCACCTCCACTGCTGCCCTAAGATGATTTCTGAACTGAATGTCATGTAATTTAATTTTTTTTAAATATTTTTGCACTTCTCAGTTTGCAAAGGTTTAAATTCATGAATTCTGACTTTGTGAATATGGCAGACCCACTGTACAATTATTTCTCGAAGGTCCCAGATTTTGTTGGAGAACATATCTATAGAAAGAGCATCACAGAGACTAAGGAACTATCAGAACAAGTACAGGATAAAGTTGTGCAGAGGCAACAAACTGGCAGGATTATTGAAAAATGTCCTAGACTACAACACCCCTAGAACACCATTAAATCCAAGACTACAAATGGAAAGAGATGTTGCTTTGCCTAAAAATATCTTTTCTCGAAACTAAATGACTTTGAGAAGAGGATGTTACTCATAGTAGCAACCCAGAAGTCAATGGTAACTTGGAAGGACTTACAGAGATCCTCAGCTGAGAGGAAAGACACTGTCCATGGGACATTTACCACCTGAACACTTCATGAGTTGGGCTTTGAAAGGAACAGTGATGAGAACAAAGCTATTGTGACCATGCTGTACATGGTACAATCCATGTCAAAGTATGATTGGCTATAAATACTGTTTAATTGGCACAAAATAAATATAAATCTTGCACTTATGGCTGAAAGCTATGTGGAAAGGAAAGAACTCTGGCTGGAAGCTTCAAAGCTAGGACAAAGGACCTCAGTATGTCCAAGTAATAAATTCAGGAGAATCAGTCAGAGAGCCCTACCTCATAGGTTTAAGATGGTCCTCTAAAGTTCTCCAACCTAGCGAGCAATAGTGAATGAAGCTGCTAGAAGGAGCATCTAAAGGGCCAACATCCTGTTACCTCTTCCCAAAGAAACTGTCCTTCTGTTGCCTCACCTTTCCATTCACTAAGAGGCAATCATGATTTCCCTCAATGCTTTGTCACTTGCCACAAAGACAATCAAAACCTTCCAGACCACTTTTGTTGGCTGTTCCAGAGAGCAATTAACACACTCCCTTTCAGGGCAGAAAAGGGGTATTTAAACTCTGGCTCAGACTGTGGCTCTTTGCTAGTACTTTGGACACACTTTGATGTGTTGCACTGCATGAGGCCCCAAATTCCTGTTCATTGTATTGCCCTCAGACGCACACACCCTGAGATGGAGACATCTTGCCTCAATCCTCTGCTGCTTCAAGAATGCTTCAAGAATTACTCCCTTCATCCCAAAATCTCATTGCTTTCTATCCTTTACCTTCACTAGCCTTGTGTGGTTCATGAGACTGTTTGATTGCTTGTGTATGCGTGAATTTCCCCAATAAAGACATTCTTTTAACTCTCGACAGGTGTCCTAAAGTTAATTCTAGTATACACAAGTGAAAAGGTCTCATGGTCACCCCTTTTCACAGGCCTCCTTGAACTATAATTCCCATCTTTCTAAGAAGATGCTGGTACTTCTGGAAGACCTCAAGGTCCCCCATCTTTTGGGGTAACACTACTACTGAAGCAAACCCAAATCAAAGACTGTTTGGAGTTTGCAAGAAGTCATGTGTGAGACACAGTAAACATGTGGACAAAGGCTCTCTGGTCTGATGAGACCAAAACTGAACTTGTTGGCTTTGCTATAAAATGCTACGTGTGGTACATAATACCAACCCCATAGTGAAGCGTGGTGGTGGCAACACCATGTTGTGAAGATGCTGCTGTTCAGCAAGGACTAGTAACCTGGTCAAGATTGAGGAAAAGATGGATAGAATCACATACAGGATAATTTTCAAGGAAAAATTGTTTCAGTCTGCAAGGGATTTGAAGCAAGGTTCATCTTCCAGCAAACAATGATTCTAAACACATGACAAAATAATACCGGTTGAAAAAAGGTAATTTTAATATCTCAGAATGCCCCAGTCAAAGCCCAAACCTCAATCTGAATGAGAATATACAATAAGTTTTGAAAATGGTTGTTTGTCCACAGTCTCCTCCAACCTGACAGAGCTAGAGCAATTTTGCCAAGAAGGAAGGGCAAAACCTCAAGATCTGAATGCACACGGTTATAGAGACTTACCCAGAAAGACTCACAGATGTAATTTCTGCAAAGATGTTTCTACCAAGTATTGACTCTGGGACTGAATAGTTATGCAACCAACGAGTGCTAGTCTGTTTTTGTTTTCTTAACTTTTGTACCACAACAAAAAATGTTTGCACCTTTACAGTGTTGGATATCTTGTGTATATCAAGTGGTAACCATCCCAGTTAAAGCCATTTTGATTAAAAGTTGCAGCACAAAAAATGTAGAAAAATCAAAATGGGTTGAGTTCTGTACTTTTGCAAGAAAGCCACTGCTGAAACAAATCCATCCCAGAGCCAAAGCCAAATCATTGATGGAGGAAACAAAACAGTTACTGAAAACTGAAAGGATAGATGGATGTTTGTTGGACCAGGGCAACTAGATAGCAGACAAGTTGTACTCATAGTCTTATGAGATGGTCCAATGGCTGTGCATTTGAGAGAGAGACTACCAACGTCCCTGCAGACAATGCCACATGATGGTATGCTTCCATAAAAAGATGGCTGACCCATGTTTTTTCAATCCCTGGCAGTTCCAGTTAGGGGATATTAAGAAACAAACCTCTCTTGGGCAAGAGGTATCCAAGAGTTTGGAAAACCACTGCCAAGCTGAGGCTAGATACTAGCTAGACAGATCGACGATCTAGTTGAATATAAAACAGCTTCATAAGTGATAACAAAGTAACTAGCAAACTTAATATCTTTCAATAAGTTTTAGCATATAAATTTAAATTATGTATCCACATATATAAATATTGTCATATATTTAAACTGTAACTATAAAAGGAATAAAACCGAATCTATCTTTGCATTATCATCACTGCTTTCTTGTTGTTGTGTGCCTTCAAGTCATTTCCAAACTATAGTGACTCTAAGGCAAACTTATCATGAGATTTTCCTGGCAAGATTTGTTCAGTGGGGGTTTCGTTGTTGCCTTCCTCTGAGGCTGAGAGAGTGTGGCTTCCTCAAGATCACCTAGTGAGTTTCCATGACTGAGTGGGGATTCAAATCTGGTCTCTACCATAGTCCAGTGTTCAAACTACTACACCACGTTGGTTCCTACCATCACTTCTACAAATACACTTCTACAAAAGGAACGAAGTGCACACAAAAAATGCACAATGGCATGAACTTGGACATATTTGCAAATACTAATGTAGATCAAAAGGAACATGTAGGCCATTTCCGCATGATGGGGCTCCGACAAGTCCTTCTGTTGCAGTCCCAGCAGGGAGGGGAGCGCACCAGGAATACTTCCCTCTGCACCTCACTGGTTTGCTGTAGAGGGGAGTGCACTGGGCCTGCCTCTTCCTTCTGCAGTGCAGACAGGCACTTGCCATTGCTGCGCTGGGAAGAGAGGCGTTGCCAGTGCATTTCTACACTTCTGCATGGCCAGGAAGGGGCGGCAGTGCCACATGATGGTAGGTGTAAAATGGATCCCTCATGCAGAAAGGGCTTAGTTAGGAAAATGATAAATTTAGCAAACCAAAAAATTGTACATTTGCACAATCCTAGTCTAAATATTATCCTCCTAAATTAAAGTTAGAGATTTTTTTTTAATTGATCTCTTATTCTACATATCAGAGCAATTGGAAGAACTTTGTCCGAAGTATATTGCACTTTTCTTGAACCATCCTATGTATGAATTTTGTGGGGAGGAGGGATTTCCAGAAGGCCAGAAAATTACACCCTACCTCATTCAACAGTAATGAGACAATTAATCTACACAACCCTATTGTCAAATAAAGGTCTGAGAATATTTTTTCTCAAAAACTAAGAAAGGCAAGGTCGAAGGAAGTCACATTACCAATGTCTTCTATTCTGTCTCTTGTCCATTTGTGCCAGAAGTCTTCTGAATTAACGGCCAAGTGCCAGAAAAACATGAAATCCATGGAAAATATACTGCTCCACATGCCTGTGAAATCAAAGTGATTTTAAAGTGCTTGAAAAAATCATGAAATGTCCTTTCTATTTTCATAACTGCCCTCTTCTTAATATCTGAAGTATATTTTCTATATTGTTTGGTTTTGTTCTGCATTTCACACATTCTGGTAGCTTATTCTTCTTGTGATCCTAGTGATAAGATGTGGCTCCCCAGAAAGAGAAGAACAAATATTTATTTATTTATTTATTTATTCATTTATTTATTTATATTTTTTGAGATGGAAAAAGTCAGAACTTTATTGTTTACAACCTTTGTGCAGCCTTGTGTCTTTCTGCATTGGAATCAGACTGCTATTATTGGATGATCCATCTGACAAGCAATTCTCAACAGAGCCCATTTGCTGGGAACAATTGTGTAAATGAAGGACTCCACTGTAGTGTTGTACTGCTGGATGGTACCCTTTCCACTACCAGGAAGTAAGGCTGAGTTGCATAGCCACCAAACTTGGCCAAAGCTTCTAAATCTCACCTAGAGAACACCTCCCAACTGAAGTGAGTAAACATACCCAGTCTGAGCTTTCCTCAATCCCCATGTCCAAATGCACCAAGCCCTCAACAATAAAATGTATTCAACATTCTGACATAAAAGACATATTTGTTGTTGTTGCCACCATGTAGGAGACAAACCTCCCTGAAAGGGAGCAACCAATTTGTGAAATTCCTCCTCACTCATCAAATGGCAGCTGCCTAAAACTACTGCAGTTCTATCATTAGATATCAAAGTAAGAATAGAAGCATAGAACAACAATGTATGTATTGATACCATATACTGAATTAATTCAGAAGAGGTTTCCAAATTGACAGTAGGCACTACATTTAAATGCATTGTTGTTTATATATCCTTTGCAGTACATGGCACACATGACTTACTGCATCAGCAACAGTTCTTGCATAAATAAAACTAATTTAGAGATTAGAGATCTTCAAACAGGAACTACTTGATGGCAGGGCAACTGATTTCTGTCACATAATCACTGTTTAGTTCTAGCTGAAGTACAGTCCTCCCTCCACATTTGTGAGTTTGACCTTCATGAATTTCATTATTTGTGAGGTGTGCAAGCGCCTTCCCCATTCTTCTCCTCCCATTCCCTTGTGTTTTGTCAGGTGTGGAGAAGGAAGGCAAATGCTCAGAGAAAAGGCAAGAAAATGCCTTCTTTTTCCCTCCAGAGCTTCCCCTCCCATTCCCTTGCCTCTGGCCCTGGCACTGAAAACTCACACCAAGGCAATTGGCAAGGGAATGGGGAGGAGCTGGTGCAAGCCTTCGTTTTCCACTCTGGAGCTGCCCCCTCCCATTCACTTGCCTCTGGTCCCAGCATGCAAAAGGCAAGGGATGGGAGTGGGGGGTCCTGGAAGGGAATGGGCGGGAGATCATGGGGGGGGGTTATTCACAGTTTTTCCACATTTGTGAGGGTTCTGCACTCTGAATTCTTATGAAAGTGGAGGAGGCCACTGTACTAACTTCTAACTAATTGACTATTGTCCTCAGCACACAAGTTTACCTTGCATGAAACAGATCCGCATTTCTGGGAGCTCCTTCATCATTCGCCCCATGAAGAAATCACTGCCAAAATCTTCTACACGAATGTACGCTCCATATTTGAAGCTTCCTACTTCATAAGGAGTGAACTCCACCCATTCTGTGAGCACAACAAAATGGAGATGTAATATGTACCAGAGAGTCTCAGTAATGAGATGAGTCAAATCATACAAAGTACATTGTCTTCATTAATTCTGGTCATAGTATTTGCTGTTGAGGGGAAGGAAGGAAGGAAGGAAGGAAGGAAGGAAGGAAGGAAGGAAGGAAGGAAGGAAGGAAGGAAGGAAGGAAGGAGGAGAGAAGAGACTGAGAAGGAAAGGAAAGGAAAGAATCTGATGTTCTGAAAAGTTAGAAGAGTGAAGGAGAAAGAGTTATATGAGGCACTCTGGTAATGGTAAACCACTCCCTGAAGCCTGTCTTTCTCCTCAGCATTCTGATATCAGCAGAAGCATGGTCCCTCCTCACTCAGAATTCCACAGTGACTAAAAAAAGACTCACATCCTTCAGCAATTAATCCATGAGAATAGTAACTCTAATCACAGAGGTCTGTGATGTGAGTCCCAGGGGGGTGATTTCAGCCCACAATTCTAATATGAGGCCTCACTATTTTTCAGAACATGAATAACCCCCACTTTTAACCATAAAAGTACTGTGAGCACCAGTCTTGTCAGATCTGGAAGATAAGCAGGGTCACATCAGGTTAATATTTGGAAAGAACACCACCAGATAATAACAGGGATTTCCAGGTACAGCCAGGAAAGTATCTTGTCTGAAATCCTGGATGGCTGCTCCCTGTTAAGAATTGACAGTACTGGACTAGAAAGATCAATAGTGTGGCAGAGTATAAGGCAGCGTCCTGTAGTCCTAGCAGACACAAGCTCAAGAGAACAACATCACTGTATGCAGAAAAATCCTACTCATTCTGTAATCCTGCATGTCAAAAAAATAAATGCTGGCAGGCATGGACAAATTTAAAATTAAATGACTATGCTGAACTTCCTTCTGCTCCCATCTAAGATAGAAAAAAAGACAAACTGTCTTCAAACTGATTCTGTTTATGATTAAAAAGTAGAAACTCTACATTTGTTAATACAGAATAAGTACAGATGCAGGTGTAAAAAAAAGTTATAATAGCAACATTACCTCTAAAATCCTGAGCAGTATAGTCTTCTTTAAGACTGACAGCCAAGTAAATGGGCAAAGGATTCTGACCCTCCTTCACCGCCAGTTGCTCGTTTGAGAGTTTATGATGATCTCTCTGCAAAAGAGAGAGAGGAATAGTTACAAGTTCATTAATTTGACCATTTGAGACCCTAACATACGTGCACCTATGCGCACATTCATTGGCTAGCATGTGGGCACAGACATTTGGGCTTAAAGGCTATAAAATTCCCTCCTGCCAGAGGTTATGGTTCACCCCTTCTCTACTTGCTAGCAGGCAAAGACCTTCTCATTTAGCGACACATTTGGCTATTAGGTGGTTGTTGCAGAAGGGTCTAATAATGGGGGATGCACTACCTTGTTTTAAATGTTTTTAAAAGCTGATTTAAATTAATGAGGTTTAATAGAGTTGTTTAATTGTTTCTTTTAAACATATGTATTATGAATAGTTTTAGCTATATTTAGTTTTAACCTATGCTAGGAGTCCCACATTGGAAGAAAGGTGGGTAAAAATAATAAAATAAAATAAATAAAATAAAAGAGTTATATTAGAGACAACTGAATTTATTGAATTTTTGCCCTTGGTGAAATTCTGTGGCAGGCAAGCAACCAAAGTGCAGCAACTTGCTGCTTGGACTTATAGAATCCATGTCTATCATTACTAACTTTAACCTGTAGTGTAGATGTACAGGAGCAAAAGTTAGAAGGGCTGAGTCACCTGTATAAGAGGACTCAGGTATTGGTATTGATGTACCCTGGTTTTTTATGTGTATATATGTAAGAACATTAGAAAAGATCTCTTCTGTCATGTCAGCCAGTTGCTCCTGGAAAGACCACAGACAAAACAAGTTTGGCAGTAACAGCTTGTCCTGCTATTGCTTTCCAGCAGCTGGTATTCAGTGACAGAACAATGAAGGTTTTGTATCAACCTTGTATCATGGCAAATAGTCACAAATAGAACTTCTCCATGCATTTGTCTAAACCCCCTTTAAAGCCACATGAGCCATGTGAGGAAGTGCATACTGGCCTTGGCACAATGTCCCCCTATGGACACCATCCCCAGAATGACAATCCCTTGCTCCTGCCATTGAATTGTTAGGTTTATAGGGCAGGCTTGTGCACGCTGACTCAAAGGGACACAGTTTATAATGATTCCGAGTGATTCTGACAGCTCTATTCTCATTCACCAGAAAGTAGGTAGGACCCTTCTGCAGACTTTATCTTAAATATAGTAAGCATGGTGAACTGAGGGAGAAAGACACATGCATTGGAACTCTTCCTTTAAAGCAAGTTTGCTTTATCTCCAGCTGTATGGTACTTAGTGGGCTGAGGTTTATGTGTTTGTCAGACCTCATCTACAATGTTGCTGGAGAAATAAAGCCTTGCTTCTCTTGCCCTTGGAATCTTGTCAGCATTTAAGTTTGTTCTGCATCAACTGGAGAAGCAGACATTACATGGTGTCCGAAGTAGGCATGTAATCTTTTTTTTCTTGCAGTTGGGAGTTTGTTTGTTCTAACTGACGATATGGACTCTTTCTGACCTCCACCTTCTCTTGTTTTGCCAGGTAATTGGGCTGAGAATTGGAGCCCCTGTGTCTTATTTTATAATGAGTCCTAATGATGGTGACAGCTCTATTCTCATTTAACAAAAAGTAGTAGTTAGGGTGCATCTTATACATTGGTGTGTCTTATACACCAGCAAATAGTATTTGCTGGTGTATAAATGGGGTATGTATTATACACCAACAAATATGGTACTTTCCTTTCCAACTATAGCCCTCCAGATCATTTTGCTATGCCCAACTACCTTTTTCTTTTGAACTAGTCCTAATCATATTTTAAAATGGAAAAAATAGCCATTACCTTATCATTTAACATGGACTCAACGACAAGTCCCCAGAGATCTATAAATGAAGTGTCATAACCTTCCTCAGTTCTTTGTTTCAGTTCGTTATAGTAATATTTCAGATTATCCATAGAAAAACAGCTCAATTTGCATTTGGTCACTTGCTTCTCTGCTCTATTAATGGCTTCCTCTATGTATTTCTGTGACCAGTCAGGATCTTCATACAATTTCCCCATAGTCCTGCATTCACAAAGAAAAAAGCAATCTTCCATAATTTTTTTTTTTGCAGAATTCTTGCATTAAAAAGTTTGCATTCTTTTGTGTAGAAAATTTCAATCTTGCACACAAAAAGACTAGTCCAAAAAAAGTAACTTGCATAAAAAATCTAGCCACTCTTTTTGTGCACAAAAAAACAGCAATATTGCACAAAAACACACACGGCTACCTTGAAACAGTGGGGTTTGCACACATATCAAACATTATTCTCATGCAAAAACAATTGTGTAATTCTGCATGGAATGTTTTCCTAAAGTGTTGTGGGATATGTGACTTCTCAGGTGAGAACTGCACAGAAATATCTATTTCTCTGCAGTGGGGAGCAAACTGGAAATTCATTTTCAAGGACGAAATTGTGAAATATTTACACCCCAAGGCCAAGCTGAGGGCATTTACTAAAGCAATCATTGAGTCACAAGCCAAACTTCTTTCCAATAACCTGGAAAGTTAACCAGTTAGGGGCAGAAAATCCCCCAAAATTGGTGAGGCTCCTAAACAGTCCATCTCATTTTTTTTTCTCCCTCTCTTTTTCCACCAAATGTACAAGTATGCAAGGACAGGTGGGGCTTTGCCCTATGGATGGAAAAAAACCTCATAGTGACTGAAGCTTTTATTAATTCATTCAATTCCTAATAGTGTGCAAAACTGTTAATGACAGTGGATGCTTATCTTATTCTCCTGTTTTAATTATATACAAGTAAACTAGCACAACTCAAAATGCATATCTTTATAAAATATACACAGCCATATTTTAGTCAGTGAGGAAAATGCACACATCTGAAAAAGTGCGAGAGTTTCCAAGGGGAATAAAAATATTTTTGATTTGAGTCTTGGAGGGGGAATAAAAACTTTGATGAAATTCTGAGGACAGAGTAAATACAAAACAGGTTTGCACATCTCTGTTTTTGCTCCTTTGAAATAAATTCTGTTTGAGAGTTTGGGTGATGAGCATTGGAACAAAGTCTTTAGGTAGGCTGCATAGGCTGCCAGAAATTCCAAAAATATGACCAAATATGACCCTCACCCCATACCTGAAGTGGCTAAACATCTACTGCTGATTTTGAAAAATAAGTATTTTTTGACATTTAACAATGCTGAAGAGAGAAATATTACTTATCTAAAAGGTATTGATCAGACGAATCCAAGAGAGGCAATTCACCAGTTTTTGCCAGAAAAAGGATGGCTTATGGGCATCAGGTGTACTCAAGGCCTCTAAAGCAGCCCAAGATCCCTGGTGGTGTAGTGGTTAAATGCTGGTACTGCAGCCACAAGTCTGTGAGTTCAATCCTGCTGGGCTCCAGGTTGACTCAGCCTTCCATCCTTTTGCAGGTCGGTAAAATGAGTACCTAGCTCTTTGGGGACAATTAGCTAGCACATTGTAAACTGTTTAGAGAACACTTCGCTGATAAGCAGTATAGAAATACATATGCTATTGTTATTGCTATTGTCTCCATGAAGCGCTGGAGCACTACTTTGCCCAATCCTGAACTATGGTTTAGCATCAGCTTGCCTCAACTAATTATAACTAATATCAGTTACACCGTATCCAAAGCTGTTGTTAATCTGAAATGGAAAAGTAAAATCTTCAGAATTTCTCCTTGTGGGCCTTCAGCAGGGGTGGGGCATGAATGTTTAAGGCTTATTTAAATTCATTCTCATAAAAGTAAAGTTTCAGGCAGCGCTGACACCATGAGAAACCTTACATGTTATTTTGAAGGTGTTCGGTAATGCTGTGATGTACAGGAAATGAAAAAAAAAACATGCAAACAATAGTGAACTGAAGTTCTCATTACCATGTTGTGCCAGATAAACCTGTGAGGTAGGTAATACAGTCTAACAAATTCAACTTCTGCAGACCAAGAAGGCTTCCATACATTGCTGTAAATGACCTGACTCCACCACCTGTTGTCATGATTGCCACCACAGGTACCTGTTCAGTAGAGAAAAGCAGGGAACAAATAGTGGCAAGCTTCTGGACATTATTGCAAGAGGACAACTTTTATGGAAGAAAACTGACTACAAATGAAATAAATACCAGAAAATATTTGAAAAGGGATTTAAAAATGTATTCCTCAATGTCAGGAAGATCCTGGAGTGATGAGAATCTTTGCAGTTCTGGACAAATTTTGCACAAAATTCACTTTTTTTCCCCACAGAAAAAGAAATTGTGCACAATTGTATTTTCTATGAAGAAAATGCTATAATTGGAAATTTAGAACAGAATAACTATCGAACTACAAATGGCCTTTGAAACGGTGCAGTTTTTGAAGATTATCTTACAGCAGAAAGGGAAACTGCTAAAATTGCTCATTGCTATATCATTGTCAAGTACAGTAATCAACATAAATGTACATATAATCTAGTTGTACTTTTAGCAGCCTTGAAGACAATGCATTTAGGTCACAGAGTCTGTTAACTGTGCCCCAGCTGTTTTGTCCATTGTCTGCATAGAATACCACTGCATCTTAGTGCATGTTTTCCTTCCAAAAATGTATATGCCTTCATACACAACCACACAAAAAAGGGCCAAGCTACAGCACTACCATAAGATGACATTACAGGGCTCATACCAAACAGAGCTACATTTAAACATTTGAGGGGATGTCATATGGAAAATGGAACAAGCCTGTTTTCTGCTGCACCAGAGACCAGGACACAGAGCAATGGCTTCAAACTACAGGGAAAGAGATTCGATCTAAACATTAGGAAGAATTTCCTGATAGTAAGAGGAGTCTGGCACTGGAATAAACTGCCTCACAGTGTGGTGGAATTTCCTTCTTTGGGTGGATGGCCATCTGTCAGGAATGCTTTGATGGTGTATTCCTGCGTGGCAGGGGGTTGGACTGAATGGCCCTTGTGTGGTCTCTTCCAGCTCTATGATTCTGTGAAACTACCACTACCAAGCCTGAAGTAAAATAGCTGGTATCCAAAACCGGGTACAACCATATTTTGAGTCACAAGAATTGCCTTATTTGCTTCAAGAGAAAGTTAAAATAATACTGTGTTACATTTAAGGAAGAATTACTAGTTTGCCTACTTCATCATCCTGCAACTCTTCCTCTAGATGAAGAGCCTTCTTCACTGCCGCAGCAACATATTTCCTCCTCTTCTGCAGGAAATTCTTTTCCTCAGTACACAAATCATATGATAAACGCATATCCAAGTCTTTTGTCCTGCGATACAGTTTACAATGAATACAATTTTTATAAACTGGAATATCTAAAGAGCATGGGGATGTCACCACCTACAATAGTCTTAACTATGGCTGGACAGCAAAGACTCTTGCCTAGGGTTCAGCAATGAAGATGGTGCAAGCCTGAGAGGACTACTAATTTCCTAACAAAAAATGTGGAGGGGAAGCTTCTGGCCATGTACCACACCTGTCTCTATTTTGCTTGTGCAGTTCTGTAATTTTTCCAGTACTGTTAAACTTAATCTGGTTTATGCACACATAGTGCAATTTGTTGCAGGCCAGGGCACTGGTCAGTTGAACAGATCTAATGCAATTGTTATAATTTCTTGAATATTAATGTAGGGGTCTGTCAAGGAGAATATACAGTTTTGTTGTACTTCTTATGTTCTATTTTGGATTCAGTATTTGCTTTAATTATTTGTGTACATGAGACATTAGAAACATTTATGTAACATTTCCTCCAGAGCTAAGAGTTGTCCAAGCTTTCTTGTGGATAAACCAACCTGAATCTACATGGTTACCAAAGAAATTAAAATAAAAATAGACATGGTTCGAGTAGCAGGAAATAACTGTGAAATGTGGAGGCTATATTTATTTGTTTATTTAGGGATAGTGATTCCCAGCACCAATTTTGCCATTTGAGTAGTACTACTTTGGCCAACCACTGACACCAATCCATTCCTTCATAAATTCTAAATATGTAAATGAGCTAAAAAAAATAAGAAAGACACTATATGTCTTCCATGTTCTCTTATCTGAAAGAAATTTACATAGAAGGCCACGTTGAACCTATCTCTCAGCAAAAGAAGAATAAGACAGTCAACTTGTAACTATATGTTATATATTACTTAAGAAGAGAAAAGAACTGACTGCAACAGCTAGTTACACATAGGGAAGCACCAAGTATTTTCCTCTGTGGATTTGCAGGCCAAATATGTTGTTTTCAAGGGAGATAGCAATATTCTCTCCAAAACTCCTTTGACTATGGGAATATCTACTGCTTGGGGCCCTATTTGTTACCCTTGGTCTTTTACATATATTATATGACAGGGGTTTTCCCCCTTCTAATTGCTGATTTTCTAATTCCAGCATTAATCAAGTGAACAGTCTCAACTAACTGGGATTTTCATAGTAGACATGATGATATTGTGATGCATTTGGCTCTGTGGTGACATCACTACGAAAAAAGAATGCTTCCTGGATGATGTAAATGATGCTACATGGTGGACTGGTTTGGGTTGAAAGACAAAGACAGTTGAAAAACAGCAAAACTGGGCAATGGAAACCCATTAGTGACTATTTCATAGGCATTGCCAAACATTTTTCTTTCTTTTTTAAATTGGACTTCACTTTTTGACAATGTCAAAAATGTTCCTGAAGAGCTTTTTGTCCTCAGCTATAATCATGACCAACTTGTTTTATTAACTTCAGAGGGAATTTAGCATGGCCTAGCTTTCTGTAGATTAGGGATATAATTTCCAGCTCTGGATTCAAAAAGGCTAGCAGATTGTTGAAGCAGTTACTTCTGTGAAAAGTCAGAAATCCTTTAAATCGTTGCAGATGTGTGAGACTCAAAATCACATTTTGCTGAAGAACGTACAATGTAACAAAAAAAAATCAACACAGAAAAGTATTTTACCAATCTCTTGCCTTCACTCGCAGACCAACTGTTTCATTCTGAAAATCAAGAGAGTAATTAATACTTCAGGACAGTTACTTAGTTACTCCATTCCTTCAACATTATAACAATACAAACAATATAATTCTTTTATTGACCAGCAAGAAAAAGATGCAAACGAAACATCTTCCAAGATAGCAAAAAAGCCATTGGGACATATACTCCATACATTATTTCCTACTAGGGAAGAACAGAACACTCCTGAACTGGGCAAAAATGTTTCCTTTTGGTCCAATAGCTAAAGGACATAAATAAGTAAATGTATTTTGAAGTGAACCATCTACAGGTTGTTGTGGGTTCTTTCTTCTTTCCTGTTGAAATTGTCCATGTGTTTATGGATTTCTGAGAAGAAACTCAGAAAGTAAACAAAATTTGGCTACCAGTACTGAAGAACATTAAAATCAAGACTCAAAAGATGCCAAAATATGCCACCCAGACTCTGGAGGTCCCTCTACAAGAAACAATACAATAGATTGCTAATGCACTTAATGCACTATTATGCATATCCCCTGACTAATAGTACAACCCTGGAGGATATCCCATTTAACAATAGGCCATCACACAGACCAACTGGAACATATGCAAATTGCTTCCTCCCACCCGGGGACTACACAATTATATATACTATGTCTCACTTCCATGCCACCAGATCCTCTGAAGAGGCCAGCCACAGTTGCAGGCGAAACATCAGGAGAAAATACTAATAGAACACGGCCTCAAAGCCCACAAAACCCACAACAACCTATGGATTCCGGACATGAAAGCCTTCAACTTTACATTGAATCTTGTATGTTTCTGAATCTTGCCTTGAAATGTCAGGAATTGGAAAACCATGTAGCCTACCACTGCTATGGTTCTCCCTCTCCCTTCGTCAGCTTTTCCTACATTATATTAAATCCCTACAAAAATATTTGTTTTAAAGAGAAAGCACTTACCGTTGCTATTGTTATTTTCTCTTGTATGGGAAGCTTAGTCAAAGGTAAAATCACAGTGGAATTGCTTCCTGGAGTTAATGAAGTTAGCTAAAGATATAAATAAGCATATTTAAAAGAAAGCCAGACATATTTGACATGATTTTTACACTGCAGAAGAACATCAATGTCCTTATTTACCAAACACCTGGTACCTGAATTGAGCTTTTGTGAAGTTGAAAGTTACTGTCATATGATTGATCACACAATATGACTTCCCTCTGTTCCTCCCCACCTCTTTTCATGTACGCTGTTCTACTAGTAAGAAAAGCTAGTCATCCAATGCAGATTAAATTTGTAATTTCTGAAATTTACATATATCAAGTTATAATTTGTGTTTTCAAAGCCTATTTTGAAAGTTGTAGTGTGGCAAAAATATTGCATTGTAAAATATAGCCCTTTTTTTCATTTGTCTCTATACATTAAAAAAAAGAAAGAAAAGAAAATGCTAATTCTTGCAATTAAGGTTGAGATAGGAGAATTTTCTAGAAGTTGCTCCTCTAATCTATTTCAGCCACAAAACACTGGTGCAACATTAACAAGAGTAACATACATTTGACCATTCATTAGGCAGTGTGATTTCCAGATTTGATTGAAGATTCTTTATACAGTGAAACTGAAGGACAATTCTTTTACAAAGGCAACAATCAGGAACCAGTGTGACCTTCTGTGTTTCTTCATAGGAACCTTTGATTGTAAAAGCCAAATCACCTTCTACAGAGAAAAGACAAAACAAAGCGAGACAAAGGGAACAAGAGCAATAGCTGCTCACTTGCTTCAAAATATTTTATCTAGTGGACAGCTTTGTCTATGGTCCATGTATACAGAATTCCAGGAGTTACGGCTAAACTAACTGCTTCTGAACCAAATTTCTAGGATGTTTTGTTTCAATAAAAAATACAGAAGCAGTAACATGAGACGTAAATTCCTTCTACAAAAAAAAATGTTGCTAGTCAAAGAGAGATTTTGTAGAAGGTTTGAGCCCTGGAGTAGGGTTGTTTCAATGAGAAGTATGGCAGCTTATATATTTGATCTTTCTGCAACAAACTGTCCCATCACTGTTTGAAATGACTGAGTTCCATATTGGCATCCTGGCAAGCCACTATATCCCCTTCCAGAGCCTCCTAAAATGATGCTTCATGAGGATAAAATGTTATTTCAGAGCTGTTGTGAATAAGATGAAATGGTAGCCCTTTGAATGTGACTTCAGGTGCTAGAGAGACACTCAGCTACAGAATAAATTTACACTGTGTCAAATGTGAAAAGCACATGCATACAAAATTCCATATGTATCCTTAAAGGTGAAGACGAGTAAAGGCCCACTAGATGTCATCATACATCCTCCAGAGTTTCTCAACTATTGATTCAAAGCAATGCACATGCAACCAGTTAATGATGCAATGACCTCACTTGTGTATTGTTGCTTCAGCTTCCCAAGATCCACTGTAATTTCCAGACATGAAACTTCACGAGACTGTAAGAGTAATGTGGTGTAAATAGCATACTCATCCATTAATCTCATCACTTGCAAAACCTGCAACCTGAAATGTGACTGGTTATTTAAAATTAGTATGCAAAATCCAGCATCCTCCCTCATAAACTATATTTCCACCCTCACAGTTCACAGTTTTGCTGTTTCCCTACTGTTTACTCACACAACACACATCCCTGTGTTATATTTCTATCAGTGGAGCCTCCCCAGAACTGCGGTGAACTTGTTGACAAATCCTCATGCTTCCAACTTAATTGTATGGAGGCCAACCCACACATAAAATGGCCTTCAGTAATTTCTGCCCTTCTGGCCTATGCCTCTGAAATAGGAAGCCATCTCATATCAAGTCTCATATCAAGTTTCTAGTTTATTGCTGACTGTCAGTAGGATCTCAAGGGAAGGCCTTTCACATAATCTCCTGATCTGTTCCACTGGGGGTGCCAGGGACAGAATCTAGGATCTTCTATATGCAAAGCATATCCTGTTGATGTTACAGCCCCAACAATATTTAATGCTGGACACAGAATAGGGATGCCAATGTTTGCTTATTTCATTCTAAAATGTGAGAACAACAAGAACAAGAGATCAGAAGTTTCTTTCTCAAATGGGTTAGTCTCAAGAGATTGTGTCTTTTTCAAGTGATTTTCTCCATTTCAGGTCTGGGAAAAAATGTGCAGTTTTTTGTTTGTTTGTCTGCTTTGGGAAAGTTGGGGGGTTGGCTTTTTGCAGGGCATATATGTGAGTATGTACCTTCAGATCACCTATTAACTAACAGCAACCCCATGAATTTCATAGTGTTTTCTTAGGCAAGGAATACTTGAGGGTAGTTTTGCCAGTTCTTTAATTGAAATATGGCCTACAGCACCGGCATTCACTGGCAGCCTCCCATGCCTGTACTAACAAGAGCTGATCCTACTTAGCTTCCAAGTTCAGATGGGAACTGGTACTTCTGGCAGTTAGGTGCTTTTTGCATATACTTGCCCTTTTTTCTTCTTTTTTTTTGGGGGGGGAGGGGCAGAAGATATTTATCACACAAACTTCCAACGTCTTACCATAAACAACATCTTTTTGCCATTGTTGCAACTGACAGGTCTAAAATAGTAGCTTTTTTCCTGTTGTGCAGGAATGAAATTTCTCACTGTAGTTGACATCAATTTTTTTGAGGGGATGTCTTGACATGTTAAGACATCTTTTCTCATCAAAGATGAGAAAATTACCATCTTTCTTTTATTTCCAGAATGACTAATATTTTATCAAGTGTAACCCATCAAACTATTAATTTCTAAACAATAGCAAGGAGAACATTTTAATTAGAGTCTTCAGGGATTTCTGCCAGGATGTAGAGTAAAGAAAAAGCAGATTTGATTTTAAGACTTCAGTTTAAAAATATGCTTTTTATAATGAGAAAACAAAGGAGGAATAGGAAGAGATCACTTGAGCCTAAGGACAGAAAGAATATTTGAAAAAAAAATTAAAAAGTCAATGTGTTTCTTGAGTGAGAAGGAGAATCCTGGAATTTTCACATTTTGGGACTTATTCTGTACAAAATTTGCACATGCAAGGCTTGTACAGGAAACTGCATTTTTGTGCAGAAAATAATTGTGTGCAGATAATTCTGTTTCTGCATAAAAATATCCTGTATGAATTTTATGCAGCATAAGTCTTGAACTGTGACTTTCTCACAGTGGGAATAACACTGCAATGTTGTTTCTTTCAAGAACAAAATTAGCAAAGAATTGCATCCCTACTTGAGGCTAAGAAAGATAACAAAACAAGACATTGGAAGGTATAGAAGGTTGTTCAAAACTTGTTCACTGCTTTCACAAGCAAATGCCATCTTTTGAAAGAAAATATTGTGGAGGTACTGGCTCAGTTAAAATGATCAGAAAACTGCGGTCTTTCAACTTGTACTTTAGTACGACGACAACAAAGAAGTATCAGCACACATTGATGTAATGTTCCCATATTACAACATTTAAGAGGGGCGAAAACCACCAAAAATAAATGATAATTTATTACCACTACTGTTCCATTTGTAATGATGTTTTCAGGATGCTCTCGGCTAAAAAAAAAAATGAAATTACAAATAAAGATGTTGCAGTCTATTATCACATACTGGCAACTTTAAATATACTGGTATTTTGGATCACCCCAATTTACTTTTGGCCCTGCCCACTTCTAAAATGTAGCTCCTGATATCTTCTCTGAAACTGAATTTGAACTTTGGGTTGAAAGAAATTCTCTCACTCTTGCAGTATAAGTTTCCATGAGTATAACAAACATAAAGGCATTTTTGCTCATTTTCCCTTCCCCTTCTCCCCCCACAAGTCCCATGCCCTCTCTCACACAGTACAAAAGTTGCCCCACTTTGCTGCAACACATTTTAGCATGACATGGGGACTGCTGAAAATAATGGGGGGGGGTATTCTCCATTTTTCTAACAGAATCAGCCAGTGGTTCAAAGAGCCTTTTGCCTCCATTGGATATAACTCTTTTAATGAGGGCCCATTCACACTAGAGAAATATATTCCACTTGAACTGCCATGGTAACATCCCATGGAATCCTGGGATTGGAAGTTTAGGAGGGGCATTTGGCATTCTCAGACAGAGAACAGCATCATTTCTCCGAACAACAAACTCCAGGATTCCACAATATGTTGCCACTGCAAGTGAAGTGGAAATAGCACTTTCATTACGTAGTGTGTATGGGTCCAAAGTATCTTTCAACTATAAACCACTTTAGAAAGTAAACAATCTTTTTAGAAGTTTGACTCCCTGTCTTGAAATGGACTCATTGCAAAATACCTTAAGGATAATAAGCACTACAGTAGACCTGGAACGAGGTGAACTTATTAGCCATGTAACAAACAGTGGAAGGAAGTAACCCAATGAGATCTCAATCTAAATCATGCTCTCATAGGATAAGACCTTGTATTCACTTTTATCTCATGCATGAAGGGGAAAAAAATCTAACTTATTTCAAAAATCCCTAGAATGCCAAAGAATCATGCAATGCCTGGGAGATTTGCACAGGGAAGAAAATAATGTCTGTCAGCTGCTATCTAGAAATCAGAAAAGTTGTATTTTTGTATTGCAGCTCCAAGAATCCCTCACCCAGCTTGTAATCCAAGAAATAAGATTTGACAGCACTGCCTGCTACTCAAAAAGCACTGCTAACACCACTGTGTTTACAGCAGGTTTTGGGGTTATTAAAGCTGCCTAACTTCTTAAAAGCTTGCCTACTGACACATCCAAATCTGTGCACCAGCTGCCAGTGAGGCAGTGGGTGTCTTGCACAACATTTCCATTTGAAAGCCTTCCTTTCCCCTTCTGCTCAAATGGCGGACGCGAGTGGCAGCTCGGATTGAAGCTCCGTGATGGAGCAGCCCCGGGCTGCCTCCCGCTGGAATCCAGCTGCCTCTTTTGTCACCTGGAGGTGGCTAAAGACCCCCCCGGTACAGGGGGCCCAGAAGCGGTCCGAAGGGGACCCCATAACTGGTGTGCAGTTCTGCTCTGCCCGGATGGGAGAGCAGCAGGCATCAGGGGGTCGAAGGACCTTGACGACAGAACCAGAGGGATGCTGCAGGAGCGGCACAAGCGCCGCCAAATGAGTTTTTTAAAAGAAGCAACAATGAAATTACCAAAGAAAGAAAACTTTAACCTGTCTCATTCCCTGCTTCCATGAAAACCACAGCAATTATGGTTTGCTATGGCTTGCTATGGGGTGCAGGAGCGATGGGGGAAGGACCTGGAGAAGTAAAGCTAGCAGCGTGAGTTTTGGCTTCATGGCTGTAAGAACTCAGAGTTTCTTAAAGAGGTGGCTGACATTGAGGGAAAGAGATCGGGAAGACGTGGAGGAATGAGCTGTTTGTTCCTTTAAATTTCCAGATTTTAAATTTTTCTGACTTTTAAATATTTTAAATTGGCTTAATAAGACTATTTACAAAATTGGGCATTTTTAACAATTATTATAATTCAGATAATGGAAGAAAGAGTTTGGACTGGGCAATGCAAATAAATAATGATGCGAGTTTTGAGCTTCAGGACCAGGACTGACAAATTTTGAAATTATGAAGACATGAGAGCACCCTCCTGCTTCTTCTTTTTTGATCCTTGATTGTTGATGTGAATATAAGAGTGAGTCGGTAATAAGACTTAGAATCGGAGGCTACAAAAGTGTACATCCCCCTGGAATAAGTGACTTTGCATATGGGAAAGCTACTAGAAATGGAAAAGAACAGGATGAACTGCGGTCCCACTCCTGACGGCGAGGCATCTTGGAACTCTAAAGCGACAACAAGCAGACCTTGAAATATATTAAACATTTGAGATGAGTTCTGGGATGTGCTAGAAGTGTGTGGGGAAGTAAAGCAAAGCAGTTAACTTGGGTAAAAAAAAAGGGGGCTTTATAATATGGAAACGTGTACTAGTTCAATGAGATATTTTAACAGGGAATAGTCTGAAAGCGAGTGGGGAGTCTATGTTGGGCATTTGTAATCCTACCCCAGATGGCAGGGCGGTTCAGAACTTAAAAATGACAATAAGAGTACAGAAATAGATTTGTGAAGAGTTCTAGGCTACAGTCGTGCCGATGGGGTAGGGAAAGAGCAAAGCATTAGAGAAAACAATTGGGGTTTTTTGTCTGTTGTTTGTGAGTTGTGCATGGACTCCCTGGATACTATGGCTACGGATCAGCGACAGAAGGTCAACGTTATGAAACAGACTCTCTCCCTATTTGGCTATCTGGAAGTAAAGTGACGATTAGACGATGGGGGGGGGACAAAAAAACTGCAAGTGAACTCTGGGTAGCTGGGTTGGGAAGGGAGGGAAAAGGAAAGGAATGATTTTTGATGGTAGATGACATATAGAGATGAATGTAAACTACTTAAGTAGCAAATAAGGGTAAAGGGGGTTATAGAATGGAAATGTGTATCTGTTTAATAAGATATCTGAATGGTGTGAAAGATGTTGGGGAGTCAGCTTTGGGTGTAACCCCACATCTGGAGGTGGGATGGCTCAGAGCTTTCAAGCGACAATAAGAGTACATAGAAATATTTTGAGAATATTTTGAGGAGAGTTCTGGGCTTCTCTCTGGACGAGAGTTCTGGGCTCATCTCTGGACGAGGGGCGGAGGTTTGTGGTCTGGGTTTGGATACCCTGAGAAGCTATGGATACAGATTAGCGATAGTAGAGGGCGTGAATGGGAAGTGGGAGGGAACTCGTTTGCAGCTTGCTTTCCCCCTATTCCTGTGGGTGAACCGGCCTATACTCGCGAGCGACGATAAGCGACAAGGGAATAAAGAATATGAGTTTGGCCGGGGAATCCCATAGGGGAGGGGGGAAAGAAGAGGAGTTAAGATTCGAGGTCCTGATTGAAATGAAAGAACAGATATTTTAAATAGTTCAATAGAATATATAAAAACCCATATTAATAAATTAGAATATGTTAAAGACAGGAAAAGTGAGCAAGAGGCAATAGCAAATCAGCTCAGAATGTTGGTAATATAGTATTATATTGTAAAGGTAAATAGGGAGGAAGAAGGAAGGCCAGAATCGGGTATTAACTGGGAATCTATCAGTGGACAGGACATATTAAGGAGTGTTGAATGTCAATTAGAAAACATGTATACATCAGGGGAAAGCGTGTGAGAAGCTAGCTCTAGCAGGGGAACAACAATGTAATGTGGTTCGGGAATGAGATCGTGTGGGCTTCAGGGGGCGGGGACTGAGACAGGATGGAAGAACATAAATATTTCATGTTAAGATTTGGTATAAAATTTGTTTTTTTATATTTGGGGGGAAAAAAGAAAGCCTTCCTTTCAGTGCCATCCTGCCCACAGCTCCTGGAACCTGAGAGTTTTTCTTTCCTCCTAATTCAAACAACACATCCTTGACGCCAGTATTCAACTGCAGTGCTAATCTTTTCAGTTATGCCTCCTCTTCATGTTGCAAAATCTCCCAAAAGTAGAAAAGCTCTCACGCTTGAAGTCCCAATCGGCTACCTTGGCTTTTCGCTACTGTCACACCTGATTCTAGTGCCAGTTTTTTATTCATTCATTTATTTAATTTATAGCCTTCCTTTCTTCCAGAATGAAATGTTATGTGCTGTCAAGTTGCCTGTCGACCTATGGTGTCCCCATGAATTTCATAAGGTTTTCTTAGGCAAGGAATTCTCAGAGGTGGTTTTGCCAGTTCCTTCATCCAAAAGATAGCCTATAGCACCTGGTATTTCTTCGCTGTCTCCCATCCAAGTACTAACTAAGGCTGACCAAGGCAGCTTACAAGAAAACAAAGTACAGCTAAAATCTATTTGGTATATAAGTTGAAAAACCATTAAATAAACAATTATATTAATACACTACATTAAAACAGTTTCTAAAATGTTCAAATTAAAACATAACAAGAAAAACAAACGCATAAAACATCCTATTAAAAAAATCCTTCTACCACAGTAAGGTAAGAGCCAAAGCCCTGCCTAATTTTTTTTTTAAAAAAAAGGGTATTTGCCTCCTAGCAAGAAGAGAGCAGACAGGAGGCAAACCAAGCCATGGGAGGGAATTTTGAAGTGAAACATATGAGTGCTGCAAACCATTCCCAACTGAGAGCCCTTCAACACCGTATGGAATAGATGGTGTCAATTTCAGGAGCAGTGTGGAAAGGGGAAATATTTATTTTCTCTTCTTCCTCCTGACACTCTCATTCTCAATAAATACAAGGGTACTCAATAAGGCTAGCTGGATCAGGAGTACTCTATGTTGTGGATACAGTAGAAATTTTTATTTTAGATCTCTGCTTGGGACTTCTGAAGTCTTTGCCAGAATCTGTTGCTTTGGAGCTAGCCTTTAACTATCTCATGCCAACATCATACTGTTGACAAGTCCTTTTTGGTTACCCCTCCCCAACACACACACACACACACTAAAGTGGCAATTTCCTCTCCCAACTATATTTTTCTAGCTCTTCCAGGGTATCATATCCAGGCCTGAATTAGCTGCCTTTAGTCAGAGGAAGTACCACCCAGACACCCAAAACTAGTTTTGTGTTCTTCATGTTTGAACTTAGCCTACACAACAGAGATGATGATGGGACATGTTGTCTCGTTTGGGGATGAACTGTCTGACTGCACTTTCTGGACTATTGTGTGAATCAGTACATAAGTATAATATAAAGCTCAGTCCACACTAGACTTCTGTTATGAAGTAGTCGTTAGGCTGCCCTCACTTTTTTTTTTTCAATCCATTTTAGAACAGCTCCTAGATTGTTGGAACAACACCTAGGTATCGTCTTCTCTTTCTGTCATAGTAAAATCCAGAATCATTTACTTAAAGTAAATGATAACAGACTCCAAACAAATGAAAGGAAGTTCTTTACTCAGCACATAAATTAATGTGTGGAATTAACTACCACACAATACAGTGATGACAGTGGAACTGGATGGATTGAAAATGAAATTGAAAATATTCATAGAAGAGATGGCTATCAATGGCTGCTAGTCATGATGGCTTTATATTACTTCCAGTATTCAGAGCCAGAATGCTTCTGCATACCAGTTGCAAAGATAAACGAGCAGCAGAGAGGGATTGCACTCATCTCCTTCCCTTAAACATCTGGTTGTTATTGTTGTTGCTGCTGTGTACTCTCAAGGCATTTCCAACTTCTAGTGACCTCAAGGTGAACCTATCATGGGGTTTTCTTGGCAGGATTTGTTCAGAGGGGGCTTGCCTTTGCCTTCCTCTGACCATTGAATAAATAGAACACTGAACTAAACAGGTCTTTGGGTTGGTCCAGCATGAGTTGTATGTTCTTATAATGTACATATTTTTGTTTAGAGAATTACACCACAAAATTCTGAAAAGTATAGAAGGGTAACTGCATTCTGGTTACCTGAGAAGGACACATTTGAAAAGTTCCTCTCAAGATGCAACCCAAACAAAATTGTCTCCATCCCTATCTAAATGAACTCTTAATGGTCCCTATCTCTGAATAATCATGATTAGATTTCCTACTCCAGTTGTTCTAGTTGCTCAGATGTAGTGGGGATGGGATCACTAAGGCATTTCAAACCAAGAATATTATGATGCATACTGTGTTCTGGCATTCATCTTGTAAATTCTCTGTTGCCAATCAGAAAGGATAAGCTCGCCAAACCTATGACCTGCCTCACTATATGGCAGTTCCTTGAATTCTTTACAACAGTGGTGTACAACCTTTCTCACTCTGGTGGGAGCATCAGTGTTGACTAAGGTCAGCTTTTGCAGTTACACAATCAGTAATGCATCTGTTCCTGTGTTTCCCAAACATGCTATTACCTGTGCAACTAACTGGTAATGTAACAATTGTGAAAAGAGTTGCGGAAACACATGTTTGACTAGTTCTATTACTGATTGCACAACCACTTCCGCAATGGGTTTTTCAGTCACCTCTGCAATAGGATGCACAACCATCTCTGAAACAGGATATGCAACCAGTCTCACAATGGGTTGTACAACCCATCATGCAACACAATGTGCCATGAGTCATGGAGCCAGTTACACAGCTGGAAACTGCATTGTATCCAACTCCCGCCCCTTGCAAACAGTAGAAAACTGGATGTCCACAAATGTAGTGTCATTTGCATTAGTAGAAAACATTACTGTATAACTGAAATACTGGCTGCAGTAGATAAGGGCCAGAGTAGTATATTGATCAGAGAATCAGACTAAGACAAGGAAGACTCAGGTTCAAATTCCTGCTAGACATGTTAACTGGGAACCTAGGGCCATATATCTATTTCAGGGAGCTGTTGTGAACATGAAATGGAGGTATGGGGTGAAAAAACTTGCGAGCTATCCAGAACACCTTAGAGGAAAGGTAGGATAAAATGTGATAAACCGATAAAACAATGATTTAATTTTTAAATTATTAGTATTGATTTAATAGTAACAAATACACATACAGTATTTTTTTTCTTTACCATCATCTTTTAATAAATATATACATGTTTTTATACAGTTATTTACATTCCTCAGTACTTTCTTCATTGATATTTTCACACAGGCTTCTTTCCAGTTTATGAATAAATAAAACAGCTCAAATTCAAATCTGTTGAAAAGAAAGAAAGAACAGAAGCTCAAATTAACCACCCAAAGACAGCATATAGGCAAATATATCTAGGTCTAGAGATCTGAAGTATTTATTCAGTACATCCAGCCCTGCTGAAGCCAGGTCCGTAAGATGGAACATACTGTTTTCATATCCATCTTATATACTATGCAGCAGAAGGAGCTCACAGAGGCCCACAAAGAGATATTCATATAACACAAGTGTGGACAGAGTGAAGTCCATGGTCCACACGCAGCCCTGGATCCCACCTTTGTGACCCTTGAAGCCTCCCATTTTAAAAAATTTTCAGATAATCTATGCCTGAAACCAACAGAGAAAATCCTCCCAATATGTGAAGACATCCTCACCACTACCACACAAACCCCAAGGAATCTCATCCCACTATCTCTATTTTCCCTCATAGACATAATTTCCAGCTGCCATTTTGAGAGGGGCAACAGAAGGCAGCAGAAGCATTTGGGCTTGCTGTGGAGGGGTGCAGCCCATAGGGTCTGATAGGAAAACTGGTCACCACACACAGCTGCCCACTCCTAATATATACAAGGCAGGAAGTCATTCTTCCATATTTATTTCCAATCTTCTTATTTCAAGTAAAATTAGCAAGATGTGGAAAGAACATGTTCCTATTGTATGTGCTTTAAAAATTGCTAAGACATTTGAGAAATCTGAAATACCATTTTGTTTTCCTGGATCTACAAAAAGCCTTTTAATCTGACGTTCCCAATTCTGTTAGAAGCCAGGAGGCCTAGGAATATGGATACTGCGAAACCATCCGACCCAACGGGATCCTAATTCAAGAATACCAGGAGAAGATGCAGGAGCAGCAACTGAAGGAGCATGAACCTGGACACCCCGTCTTTGGAGCCTGTAAGTGGATAAGGAAGAAAAAAAATATTAAATGCTGGTACTCATTAAACACAGATAAATAAACAAACACAAAAACACATCAACTCCCTAAATGAAAAAGAACTCACCTCCTCAACCATTGCCTGCTAGGTAATCCGTTGTCACCCATAAGCAGACCTGGCCTACATATGAAGTCTCTTGACTCAGGGGAGGACAGCTAAAGTATTCCAAGAACCATCCTGCGTGTAGCTGCTCCAAAAAGTCAGTGCCAATACATCTATTTTACTGAAGTTGTCAGGCTTGTAATGTTCCCCAGCTTGTTCCCCAGCTTGTAATGCTCAGGATATGAACTGAACACTGTATCCCTGAAAACGTGTCTGGCTCAGGAAACTTCTGGGTATGCACAGATCAAAAAGTGCAAGTTGTTACAAGTTGTTAGGTACAGTGGTGACCTAGACATCCAAGTGCTTTTTGACCTGAGATGTGGCTGAACTTTTCATTCTGTCCCTCGAGATGAGTAGATTCTTGACATCCCTACAGATACCTGCCATATGCCATTTCATCACCCCTGGTGCACCCTACAAGGTAAAATTTACTACAAGGTAAAATTTATGTGAAAGAAGAGGGCAGGACTCAAGAGGCTGGGTATTGGAAGAGAGTTTTGGAGAGACTTATGTGGGTGTGCAGTAATATTTGATCCCATCACACTGTCAGTGCTATTAGAAAAAGTGCAACAGATTTTCAGATGTTGGAATTGAGCCCAGAAAAAGATCTACTTTCTGATGTTTTATATTTATTTATTTTTTAAATATTCTTATTGAAAAACAATCGATTAAATCATTATAAAATTCACAACATCAAAATTAATCTTTCCTTAAAAATTTACATTCATCTTCCCCCACCTCCTGGTTCCATTTTTTTGCATGTCCCCAACTTTTACCCTCTTTTTGCTTTTACCTTACAATATCCTTTACATATTTTATCCTTTTCTTATCCATTTATATTCATAATGATTTACACAATTAAACAGCTTAAACAGCAAAACAAATAAACATCCATTAAATGCAATTATTAAACTTTTATCTCTCACTTTCTTTGTTCTATTACTTCTTTAAATTTTATCTCCTCTTACATTCTATCTCTTCCATTTCTATGACTTTAAGTTTCCATTCCTCCATAGCTGGGCCCGTGTTCTCTTTCCACTGCTGACCATACAATTTTTGTATAAATATAAATATGTATATAAGTACAATTTTATATTTTTAATATTTTTTTATTTTTACATATTTTTATATTTGGTAACAGCTGCTAGGTTATGTTATATTTAGTTTTGAGAGTAGAGATAGCTTTGTTTGCTGGGTCCAAACTAGCAAGGGAAATCACCTATTACCTGTCCCCTATTACTTATGACTTATTCAGTTCAGAGAGTAGACCAAGGAGAGCTAGTACTGAGAGAAGAGAATACAACCTGTAATCTTTTTTCTCAAGGTCCTACAGGTGGTTTGAGTATTAACTACAAAAAATAAATGCCCTTCAGTTAGTATGTTTAAAAATACGTTTCTTTTTCAGTTTCCAGTTTACTGTCATTTGTGCTTGGGAAAAATATCAGTACAATGCACCTTTACCTTGATGTACTTTTAAGCAATTCCAAAACTGTAAACCATTATTAGAACTATACATAATGAACTATACGTAATGAAATAAAACTATAACCTGTGAAAGATCAGCAGAATATATTTTTGTAACTTTTCCTTATTATTTTTGAAGACTAAAATGCAAACATCTTGTCCATAATATGGAAGTAAGAGACTGTAAGAAATTCAAAATATGTTGAAATGACAAGGAATCATACCTTTAATTTAAATAATTAAAAATTCCTCCAGTGCAAAGCAAAGTCTGTTGGGCCTAGCTATTAATCTTGTTGTTATGGGCCTTCAAGTTGACTTTAATTTTGGTGACCTTATCCTAGAGTTTTCTTATCAAAAGCTCATCAGAGGAATCATAGAATCATAGAGTTGGAAGAGGCCCTATGGGCCATTAGGTCGAATCTTCTGCTCAGTGCTCAGGGAATTTTGCCATTACCTTCCTCTAAAACTGACAATGGCTCAGTTAAAGTCACCTATGGCTGAGCAGGGATTCAAACTCTAGCGTCCCAGAGCCCTGTCTAACACTTAAGACATCACATCACATTGACGCTCTTAATCTGTTGTTGTTGTTGTTTGCCTTCTGACTTAAGGCAACCCTAAGGTGAACTTATCATGAGGTTTTCTGGAGCTGTGTGCGTAGCGCACCCAAGGTCAGCCAGTGGGTTTTCATGGCCAAGCAGGGAATCAAACCCTGGTCTCCATGATCACAGTCCAGCACTCAGATCACTATACCTGGCAGGAGAGGAGAAAAACTGGATAGCTTTTAGAAATATTTTAATCAATCTTTTTTAAGTTTTGGCAATGAGTATTCTAAAATAATTAATCTTACCAAAAGATAAGGCTGCCAAAAAGCAAATATTAAAAAATAAAACCTGTTACTTGAAATATAGCCTTTCAAGCTTCCGCTTCTGCAACTGTAACAGAGTGGCTGAGGGCTTTATCACACCAGCCATAGCCACCTGTTGGGACTGCAAATATTCATACTCAGAATCAAATTCAAACTCCTTAAAATGCAGATGTGATGCTGCCTTTTACAATATTCAGTGACCACATTGCAGGTAAAATATTTTTCAGTTACTTTGTTTGACAAAGAATAATTTTAATTACTTTTAATCTAATTTAATCCAATAGACATATCAAATAAACTTTTAGTTGATTAATCAGTGACACTAAGTCATTATTACTAGTACCGAGGGCTTTATCACAGCAGCCTGTTGTCTCTCAGCATTTGCATTATCTAAGGAAACAAAAACATACCAGTATAGAAACAATCACACCATCTCTAGAACAATGCTACATTGCCTGTTTGGTTTCCACAATTGGTCTTCCCCACTACCCCACTGACCCTGCCTCCCTTCACCTGTTTATGCCATCTAGTGCATACATTTTGCCAGTTTGCCATTTTGGCATTTCATTCTTCCAGAGTCACAGCTGGCTGTTTCGCCATAATGCTGTAATTGCACTGTACTGGCAACCACCAGGGCAGTGCAAGGGCAAAAGTTAAAAAAGAAAAGAAAAATTTAGAAAAATGAGCCGAGGACTGGAGGAAAAGCAATGTTGTTCACATGCACCATAATGTCCTCTTTGTCCAGACATTGGAATTGCAATAAGCTCACCCCGCCTGGGGATAGAGAGGAAGAAAGGGGAGAAGAATGCCCACTCACATGACTGCCACAATATCAGAACTGCAGCAGAATGACACCATCACACCAATACACAATAGTGGAAAGGGAGCGTTACTGGACTATTCATGTGTATTTCCCATGAATGAAAGAACAGCCCAATAACAATGAGAATACAATTCAACAGGAGAGTGATGACGTCATGTGATAAGGAGAGATCAAAAATGGAACTAAGCCAGTGCAATCATACACTAAACCAGCATGTGATAAAGCCCTAAGAAATCAACATTTTGAGCAATGTTGTTCCCAATGGATAGCATAAGAAGTGATAGCAGTTACTTGCTATGATTTCTTAGTCGATAACATAGCAAGCAAATATACATGGAAAGCTGTACTCATTACTGGCAATTGTAAGTGGAAATGTCAGAACAAGAGATTTGTGAAGAAATCATTCATTTTTGAAATCATGAAAAGAACGCAGGGTATAGCATGGTGAGCCTTTTTCTCAGAAGGTAAAGATGATCCAACTCAACTCAAAGATTTGCTCCACTATCATCAGAGTGGTTATTGATTACCAAAGGCTGTGCACAGGTCTGTACACTGGCTGAGGAGCATCTCATCTGGTGGCTTTTCAAAGTTGTACAGGAACTTCTGGGTATTCATTGTGACATCCAAGATGTTCAAATCACTCTTCAGGTGAGACACAAGCACAATGTAGAAGAACTCTCATTTGAAGACTCCTTCTGGACTCATACATGCCTCACCATGAATCGCCTCTTTTTACAGCCCTTACACAGCCAGTCCTTGAAAGTGGTGGCATTGGCATCATCATCATTGGCTTCTGCAAACTCTTTTGCTCCGCTAACCAGTTCTGCATAACTGCTATTCCCCATAAAATGTGAAGAGCTCCTCACATTTCTTCATGAGGGAAGTACCAATTACAGTTTCTACTGAGACATTGCATAGCCTTACTTGTAATAAGTATGTTGAACAGGGTGTCATGGAATATTAAGAATGACATCAAGAACCTGAAGTCCATCAGTTGATCTTCTGGGGAAGACCTGCATCTGCTTGAGGTGACTTGATTACTTCCATCATAACATCATGAATTTCTTTTCTTTAGGGGTTTTCAAAAGGCGTCACACTGTCTATTCCGCTTTCCCAGCAAGTGTCACTCAGTGATTTTTCTGATGAAGTCAGACACATAGGGTGTTTCAGTGTCTGCCATCATTTCACAGAGGTAGAGAAAACCATAAAGAAAACACAAAAAAGCTATATATACCCAAAAGCATAATTATTTCCATTGATGATGAAGCTGACTCTTAAACAAAGGCCAGTGGTTTAGTGTAAGTAGCCTTCCTCTGGAAACTCTTTTTGTCACTCATGTTAGCAGCAATATAATAATTTTGCCGATGACAATGCTTAATGCTAATGTTGTTTTGCTAAAGGCATCTTCAGCAAGTTCAGTAAACTTTCTGTGGTTGATTCATGAGCTGACGTGAATCCTTCACACCTTTCTTACATTTTTGTCAACAACTCTCACTATGACAATATCTTCTCAGAGCAACTTACATCAGGTATGCGGTTAAGTATGACAGACCAATACCATAACTTTATCCAACATGTTGTGTATGTTCTCTAGCATTTATTTGGTCATAAGGATGATCATTCATCCTGAATGGTTTTTCTGCAGTGGTGATCACTAGACTCTGTTGAAGATATATGCTGCAGATGTTTTCCCATTTCCTCATCATACTTGCTAAAATGTCCACAGCTGTCTGCAAACTGTGTGTTCAGAGATACTGAGAATGCCAAGTTGTGTGTCTCCAGGAACAGAAAATATCCATTAGGCATTTTAACACTTCCTTCCAAAGCTGAATTTGTTGGTTTATAACCTGCTGATATTCTGAATTAATACACTAATTCAGTCTAAGCCACAGTTTTGTTTATATGTATTTGCAGTATGTGGTAAAAATCATGAGTGACTTTTCATCTTGTTTCAGAATGTCACTCAGGTGTTCCAGTCATTGGCCCTGGTACTCCAAAGTGAAAAAATGGCACTAGCAGATAAAAGTCCTGGAAAAGTTTTGCACTGGAAACAACAAGCCTTTTGGGACTCTATGAACAGACCAGATAGTACCTGTTCAGCTTCTCACCACTGTCTAAAATCCATTCAGCAAATGTTTTCAAGAAATGACATTTGTTCTCATCTACTGAAAATTGCATTGTACTGGACATTTTGCATTTTCTGTTCTGAGCCACAAGCAAGTTTTGAAGACATTTTCACAAATATGCCAGTCAACACACATGTATATATGCTCCAATGTGGTAGACAGTGGCCCTTTCTACACAAGGTGAGGGAATCGCTCTGTGCCATTACCTACTGCTTCTTCTGGGGTCCGAAGCAACGTGGACTGTCCCTGAAGCCCTTCCGCAGGGCTCCTCCTTGATCCAGGGCGAATCAGAGAAGTGCAAGGTCTGTAAATCCGCACTGCTCTGGCTTCCAAAATGGCGGCTTCCAGCTTCCAAAATGGTGGCTTCCGGTTGGTCGCGGGTCCTGACCAACCACTGAAGCTCGCCATGCCTAAAGCCCCCCCTCTGCAGATCGAGCCTGTGAATCTGCACAAGGGAGCAGGAACGCAATGGCGCATTCCAGGAAAATAAAGACCTGTTTTTTCCGGTCTTTCAAAAACACTCTAGAGGACCACTTGGGGTCATCTTGGAGTGGACTGAGGTGTGGATCTCCGGTAAGTAGTCCGCTCCTAGTCCGCTCCAAGGTGCAGACAACCTCCCTGCAAGGACACACTGTCCCATTCTAATTGCCTGGTGTGGAAAGGGCCAGTGTCAGCCTTATTTGTACTACAAAACTGGTTGACATAAAAAGAAGTTGGTAGGATTTGTCATGTGGTTACCAAAACTTTATATATTGGAACGATGATTTCAAACAGCACCAATGAAGAAGAAAAAAATAAGTTGTGGCCTGGCAAACTGTAATGCAGGTAAAGCTCAGTTAACAAAGCTTCAGACCATGAAGTTTCTGCCCCCAGCACCAAACCTTCTGTTAAAGAAGTAATGTCCAGAAACACATCTACTTTGTTAACTGAGGTATTCCTGTATATGGTGACACTTTCCCTTTAAGACCAGTTACACTACTCCTACAGAGGGCCTACCTCTTGCAGCTGAGAAGTGTTGGGGCTCAGGGAAGACAACCTTGTAGCCAAACTGAAAACTAGAAATATCTCCTGTACCATTAATGGTTGTATAGATGGGGAATTTCAGCAGGTGTTGCTTATTATGTAACCAAGCAACAAGTAACACCTGCTAAAATTCACTGTTCTGTGCAACCATTAAAGGTACAGGAGCCATCTCCAGTTTTCATTCTGTCAACCTCAAGCAAAAGCTATTTTGTGTGTGTGTGTGCGTGCGTGTGTGTGTGCATGAACACACATGTGCCCATACTGAACATAATAATATATCAGACCACAGCTCAATGAAAGTCATTATTTGAGGTCTGTACTACCCGACAGAGCCTTCATTGGGACCCTACAACTAGAATACAAATACAGTAAAACGAGAGCAGCAGATGTGGGAGACATTTTTGCCACGCTTCTGCCCCCCTGGCCATCAAAAGCCCAGGAGAGGCCTTTTTAAAAAAGAGGAAGTGAACCAGAAGTGACTTTCAGATCATTTCCTGTTTTAACAAGGGACTCTCCTGGGCACAAAACAGGCTGAAGGAATCAAAAACGTGGCAAAAATGGCCCCATCCCCTAAAGGAAACGTGCCATCAAAAGTTATCCTTTTATGTATTGGTTGGTTCATTGTATGGAGTGCAGCAGAGCTTATGGCCCTCAAAGGACTTCTGGGGATCTAATGCAACCATTTAAGCCCTAAAAGTTGCCCACCCCAGTCTAAAACAATCATGGCAAGGGAAAATATTTATTTACATATGGGTAGGAACAGAGATAGAATCGTAGAATCTAAGAGCTAGAAGAGACCACAAGGGTCCAACTTGCTTCCAATCAGGAATTCACAGCTAAATAATAGTTGTGTATTAGTTAGATAATATTGCTGAGCAATAATTAGATAATATTAGTTCAGAGGGCTTATGACTGGCACGCCAAAACAGTCCCACTTACAGGTACACCTTTAACAAGCTATTCTGTTGTGCAGAGTAGACAATTTGTTCTTGTCACAGCAAGGATTCCAAGCCAGCTGGAGGAGTGTATGGAGCAAGGGAGGGTTAGCATCTAAGATTACCAGGGAGGCTGCCAACAGAAAGTAATTTTCTCTGCCAGTTTCAACAGGGAAACATGTGGGAGTGATGTGAAGTCAAGCTTTCATTGAGGTATTCTTCATCAGTGGAAGGGAGCAGTGGAAAAGGGAGGTCCCAGACCACAACCAAAAGACCTGTCAAACAGAGCCCCAGGAAACCAAAGAAAGCTCTGCTAAAATGCTTTGGAATTTGGAAGAGGTATTCAGGGTTTCCCCTCTCCCCTCCCCCCACTTAAGAAAAAAAAATGAAGTGCTTTGGCCATTCTACTTATTCCCAGAACAAGGAACTGCAGGCAAGAATTGTGACATATGATCCATGTATGCAATAATTCTCACATTTGGCTCCCACCTTTGTACACCTATGCATGTCTCTTTGAATTAAGTAGCAGCAGAGTCTCCAGTATCAGACCTGTATCAATATCATACCTATCCCACACCTCATAAACTATCTGTGTGTCCTTGAAACTCTGAACCATGGGGTGGTGATTTAAGCTAAGTGCTTTTTATCTAAGAACCAGCCCTGTGTAGCCTTTGAAGTAAAGAAGCAAATTGTATACAGCGGATGACTAGAGCTTGAAAGGAATCCTGAAACTAGCATTGCCTAAATAACCACAGTAATGAGGACCGCCTGTTTCTAGCTATGGCTGGGAGCCACATATGGCCATTTCTGGACTGAGGTAGCACTGGTTGCAGGAATCCAAACCTTTCATGTCCCAACTACAGTAATGCGCTCTATATGGGAATACCCTTGGAGATGCTTTTTTGTTGCTCTAGTTTTAAGCTCAACTACCTTTCTGTCCCATTGTGTGTTTACCAGCTGAAAAGTTAATGTGAATGTCCTCCCATTTCTTGTTTTTTTGCTTGAAGGAAAAAAACTACTGAAATGGACATGTATCACCTACAACTGTGGCCTCCAGTCACTCATCTGGAACTGCTCCTGCAGCCCTGATAAACAACCTTCACTATCTGTTACCCACCATCTATATTGCACACATAATTCAAACAACCAGGGAAGAACATCAAGCAGCCAGCCCAGCCTGCTATTCCATTGGAGGTGCTCTCCATTTTGCACTACATTCCAAAAGTGCTACATACATCTTTATATATATGCATATTCTTTAAACACCAGTGTGGTTCTGTAGATATTATTTTTCTATGAATTAGAGATTCTCTGTAATATTAAGAGTTATACTCACATGCTCCGTAACGTGAATTCTACATCCAGTTCTTCCTGTGTCTGGGGGCGGGGGGAGGAGAGAGGAAATCTCTGTGTAAAATTTCTTGTGCCTTTTCATATAATTCCTAATACTATTTAACCTTCTGACACTTTATCCATCCCTTACCTCACAGTAATGCACCAGAAGGTTACATTTGCCTCCTTCCTATGCCCAATTGTTTTTACTGATTGCCTTAAAGTCACTTTAAGTGTTCACAGATAGTCTTAAGTTTCAGTATCAGATTTAACATGAATGTCCAGGGTACTAAATTGCACAAAGCACCCCCATAAAAAGAGAACGCTTTCTGCTATAGACAGTAGCACCTTACACATGGAGGGCAATGAGAATGGATGGGTAGTAACGCTAGTATGCTTCTGTTTGTGCCTTCAGCTCACATGTAGAGCTTCCATACTTTCCAAAATATGAATAAGAGTTATACTTTAGACAGTGTAGATATAACAAAAGTATTTCATTCATTCTGAACTGTCCAATGCACAGAGAAAATGCAAAAGGATGTTGAGAAAGGCATCTGATCAGATGATGCTAGCAGAAAAGGGACAACATATGGCTTACCACCATGGTCCCAAGGGGCAATCTGGCCACTGAGATCAAAACACTCTACTGTCATTGTTTTAAACTTCACTTTAATTTCTTCCTCCAGAATGTCAAAGAAGAGGAGGAAGAGGAGCACACAGGCCTGAAATTTGGTACTGGCTAATGTAGTAAGGAACTGTGATTCACCATTACATCTGAACTGGCCCAATGACAATTTAATCTGAAATATGAATTCAGAATTGTTTATCTGAATATATTTAAGTCAATGCTGTCTTCCATTACAAGAGTACATACTTGACAACAGAAGATTGTATAAGCAGCAAAGTGTGTTTTCTAACAATTCAGAGTTTTTGTTACACACATTTTAAAGGACTCTAACAATGTCATTATCTATTAATTGAAATAATGTGCCAAGATAGCCATAATATATCAGGATTCAAGTCTTGCTATCTTTGCCACAAAGACAAGATCTGTAATTTTAAAGATTAAAAAGCCATTTTTTTATTTTAACCTAATTATAATTACATGTCGAAATGTAATTTTAAAAAGATGTACAAGCAACAATTCAGTTGACTACTAACATTCCAAACAGAACCAGCAGATACATTTGCTGTAAAACATACATGGAAAATACAACAGTGGTTAAACCACCCCTTCCCCCAGTTTCTGTTTGTCAAAACTGCAAAGATAATACCCTCTGCTCATTATTATACCAGCCCTGCTACACACCCTGAAGTTTCTTTAAAATTAAATTCAGATAAGAGTTCAAATATAGATAAATACTCAGGGTAAAATCTAATAGAAGATGCTATACTCAGTCTAGGCGTGCATTTGTAGTAACATCTCTTTCCCTGAATAACTTCACCACTCACTTGTGGATTGAGTTTGAAGTTCACACGACTGGTCTGTCCAGTTTGAAGTTTACCAATATCAAAGAGAACTGTGTAAAGGTGATCATCTTTGGTGAACACATCTTCATCATAGATTTTCAGGTTCAGTACATTCTAATAACAGAAACATAATGTAAGAATAAATATTGCTTTCAAGATGAATATTGCTTTCACCAGTAGGCAAGACCATTTTGTTCAAGCAGACTTTGAATGTCTAATTGGTCACAGGGATGCTTCTTATTGGGGGGTGCTTTATTTTTAATATTTATACACCTTTGGGTGATTTTATACTGTTTTAATCTGATGATTTTTAGTTGTGTTTAAATGTTACTGTCATGTTTTAGTTGATTCTTTTTGTGAGTTGCCTTGGGTCCCACTCTGGGAGAAAGACAGCAAAAAAAATGAAATAAATGAAATAAAAAGGAAAGTCCCAAGAAGAGAAAACACAGACTAGCATATACACATTCTGGCCTTTTCCCCATGGGGTTTTTGAAACGGTGCAGTCCGTCCTCCAAGGAGGACATCTGCACCTCGGACCAGACTGGGTCGGACCTATTTAAGGTAGATCCATACCTCAGTCTGGTCCGGAACAACTCCAAGTGGTCCTCCAGCGTACTTTTAAAACACCTGTTTCTTTCGGTCTTTCAAAAGCACACAGCGCGCCACTGCGATCTGCCCGGGGGTGGGCTTCAGGCTGGAGAGCTTCAGTGGTTGGTCGAGACCCTCAACCAACCGGAAGCTGCCATTTGGGATGCCGGAGCAGTGTTTATTGATGAGCATGCACTGCTCCGGAGCGGCGTGGACCGAACCAGGGAGCCAAAAGGTCCAGTGAGTAGCGGCACGGGGCGATTCCTTTGCCCAGTGCGGAAAAGGCCTCTGTTTGCTTATGTATGCAAGGATAAGGGTCTGGAATAAAATATGTATATTAAATATCAAACCTATGTGGATGTAATCATAAGATTTAATCACTATGTGGGATTTTCTGTACCTGGGTGGAATCAAAGTTTTCCCAATTGCTTTTATGTAAATGAGACAATAAAATTACTGTCTTAACTTCTATTTTGTATCCTTTCATTTGTCCTTCCATGAATGAGGTCAAAAGTTGAGTTTTAAACCTTAAAACAAAGTAAATAGCATAGGTCCTATATGAAAAATACTAACATCTTCACAATTCTGCTGGGGAAAAAAATTATGTTTGTTTTTTTCCAACCACACAACTTGACAAAGGGGAATCATTCAGTGTTATGCTGTCAAGAAACGACATGGGTTCTTTCCTCACCACACCTTTACAGTGCTATTATTCTACTTTCAACACCCTGTAGAATTCTGGGGTTTGTAGTTTACTGAGGCCAAAGAGCTCTCCTGCTGAAAATTCTAAATGCCTCTCTCTAAACTGCAAACCTCAGGATTCCATAGGATATTGAAAGTGGAAAAATAGCACTATAACAGTGTAGTGTGGAAAGGTCTGTAGAGAATCTATCTACTGTCCAAAGAAGAAATGGAAAGCCCTGATCCCATTATTCTGTTGAAACTGAAAATGGAATACTGTGCAGAAAGCCAACATCTTCCTCTATTTTTGAGAAGAGACAATCACCGAACACACAAGTAGAAATTGAAAACCTATGTTCATCTTCTGAGATCCTGTCTGAGCAATCTTGAAAGACTTGGCACCATTGTTAGTATTTGGATTGTCCCTGTTCTGGATGGGTAATTCAAAGCCTTTGGGAAGCTGCTATTTGCATTTCAGTAGAAGCCACCATTGGTACCTGTGCCATGTCCAGTTTGGTAACACAAAGGAGTTTATAAGATTAACAAGACCATTTCCACACTACATTGTTATAGTGCTATCATTCCACTTTCAACCTCCTATGGAATCCTGGGCTTTGCAGTTTAGGGAGGGCCCTTTAGAATTCTCAGCCAGAGAGGTCTTGGTCCTCAGTAAACTATAAACCCCAGAATTCCACAGGATGTTGAAAGTGGAATAATAGCACTATAACAATGTAGTGTGGAAATGAGACAAGGCGGTTCAACCTGATTTCTCATATCTAGTCCTACAAAAGAAGGCATACTCTTGGCTGACTGGTTCCTTTCCAGGACAACATTGTCATCACCATCAAGAGGACAGGATCAAAATTCAAAATTCAAAATGACCTGGATAGATTGGAGAGCTGGGCCAGGGCGAACAAAATGAAATTCAACAGAGAGAAATGTAAGGTCCTACACTTAGGCAGAAATAATGGAATCCACAAATATAGGATGGGGGACACGTGGCTGGATAGCAGTACGTGTGAAAGGGATCTAGGAGTCTTCATAGATCACAAGCTGAACATGAGTCAGCAGTGTGATGTGGCAGCCAAGAAAGCCAATGCAATTCTTGGCTGCATCAATAGGAGTATGGTGTCTAGATCAAGGGAGGTACTGGTACCACTCTACTCTGCTTTGATTAGACCCCGTCTTGAATACTGCGTCCAGTTCTGGGCACCCCAATTCAAGAAGGATATTGACAAGCTGGAGCAAGTCCAGAGGAGGGCGACCAAAATGGTGAGAGGCCTGGAAGCCAAGCCCTATGAGGACAGACTTAGAGAGCTGGGTATGTTTAGTCTGCAGAAGAGGAGGTTAAGAGGGGACATGATAGCCATGTTTAAATATTTGAAGGGATGCCACGTAGAGGAAGGAGGGGGCTTGTTTTCTGCTGCTCCAGAGACCAGGACAAGGAGCAATGGATTCAAGCTGCAGGAAAGGAGATTCCACCTGAACCTCAGGAAGAACTTCCTGACAGTCAGGGCTGTCCGGCAGTGGAATCTGCTGCCTCGGAGTGTAGTGGAGTCTCCTTCCTTGGAGGTTTTTAAGCAGAGGCTTGATGGCCATCTGTCGGGATTGATTTGACGGTGTTCCTGCATGGCAGGGGGTTGGACTGGATGGCCTGTGTGGTCTCTTCCAACTCTGAATTTCTATGATTCTATGATTCTATGATCACCAAAATTTGCTATGTGGAAATATACTCTCTAGAGTTTCCTAAAACCTTGGGATTCCACAAGAGGTTTCTAGAGGTTCCATAAGACATTATGATTAGGGGGAAAAAAATTTTTTTTGAGCTGTAGATATAACAATATTTATGCAGGACTTCCCTTAGCCCTGAAAATTATTTCCTTCTTTAATTTTTTATTTTATTTATATCTTTATATTTACAGTTATATGTATATGTCTACATCTGAACCATAAATTATGTACACAATTAGCTTATATTTAAACATAGAATTTATATACATGTGTATATTAATTTCCAAAACTATTTTCCCAACACAAATAATGCTTTCTGTAATCTTTATTATCTTATTTAAGGTTTGTTATCTTGATCTTTCTAGACTCTTTATATATTTTGAGCTTATTTTCTAAACAATATTCATTCTTCCATAGATACTGTTGAGACATCTCCCCTTTTCTCCTCTAAATAACTGCTTAACCATTCCCAATGTTCTCCAAAATTTCTATAGTTTTCCCTTTTAGGAATATCATCAATTTATCTACCTCTATTGTATGATATATTTCCAAGATCCATTCATCAATTTCTGGTACCTCGTCCTTTTTCTGTTGTCTAGCATACAGTATCCTTGCTTTAGTAATCATGTATAAGATTTTTCTCACTTTTTCAATGTAATCCTCTATAACATTAAGCATGTTAAGAAGATAAAATTCTGGACACATTGGAAAGCTTCATTTTATAACCCAATAATCTCAGTGTGAATATTTTATCAAAAAGTTTTAGCTTTCTTGCGTTGCCACTTTTTATACTTGCAATGTCCACTGGTGTACAGACAGGGGGGTGATGATGGCAGTGTGCCCTGGGCAGCAATTTGGGTGGGCACCACACACAATGTAGCCACACACCCACCCCCCTACCCACACACCAAGCTACATGGCTGCCAGCATCTGTCACTATCTCCTTTGAAGATTTTTGCAAGCTTTGCTGGAGTCAGATGCCATCTATAAAGCATTTTATAGTAATTTTCCTTGAGTGGTTGGCTGCATGTAAATTTCAGATTTTTCTACATCTGCACCCAGTGATCTAGCAGTAATGGATGTCCAATATTTTGGGCCCATTTAACCATACAGCTCTTTATTGTTTCTTGTTCCATTTCCCATTTTAGAAGAGGTTTATATAATTGGGTTGTTGTATGTCCATCTTCCATCTTTAAAATAATGTCTAATTCAATGTTGGAGTTTTCTCCTCTTTTTGGTCTTGTTTGATTCTTGCATAAAATTGCCTTATATAGGAACCAAGGACAATCTATCTCTTTTGTTATCAACTCTTCTCTAACTTTGAAGTAGCTTTCATTGTCTTGGAATTTTAGAAGATCCTTATAAGTCCAACATTTTGTTAAGGGTTGACTTTCTGAACTATCAAAGGCCTCCTGGGAAGATACATATAAAGGCATTTGCGGACATAAATGTTTACATTTTTGCCAATAATGTTTTTCTTGAATAGTGTGAAGAAATTCCTTTCCAGGCTTATTTTTAGCATACAATAAATATGCATGCCAGCCTTGTTTTAGATCTGTTCCTTCAAGAAGCAGTGTTCTCTGATTCTCTCATTTTATCTGGTCCAATATCCAAGTTAAAACATTGGTGTGTGCATATAATCTCAGATATGGCTTTCCTAATCAACCTCATTCTTTAAGACCTACCATCAAATTCAATTTGGTTCTTGGTTTCCTCCCAGCCCAGATGAGTTCAGATAAATCTTTTTTCCACTGATTAAATACATCATTTTGAAGTGTTATAGATCGGGACCCACAAGACATCCATTCAGTAACAGAGAGGCCATCGTGGCTCCCAAGGCTGTGAGAGTCAGGCTAATATCTCTGCAGCAACAAATATTTTATTACTTTATAAATTAAAGCTGAAAAAAATGTGTCTGCCGACACACTGTCCAGACATAGATTGTTCCAAGATACTCCATTTTATCCCCTCTCTCTCCTCAGTTTCCTCCCAGCAGTTAGTTTGCATTCTATTCCCACTAAGTATTATCAGTCATAATTGGGTTAGTTTGAAGTAGCAGGGGGTTCTCCTAAGGTGTCCCCCACACCTAAATGTGTTTGTAGAAATACTTTCATCAAGCTACACATGCTACGATTTCTCCAAGCCTACTGAATATAGATGATCGCATTTTGGATTACAGTATGGATGCTAGGCAAATGAGTTTGCTATAACTGTATTGGATTCACTTGTTTTTACTGTTGTTATTCAATTATTACTTTATTTTGTTTTACTTATATTCTGCCTTTCTTCACTATAGAGCTCACAAAGTATATTGAAACAATGGTAAGGGCAAATGATTTGTACTCCCAAGTACAAGAAATACTTGTGGTCTCACCTTTACCCGACTGTCAATCCTATATGAGAAAGCTTGATTCCATACTGGATTTTTGGAGTTGGGAATTGTTTTGGTCCGGACTGTTTCACTTGAAGCAGTTGGCAACCACAAAGAAACATAGCAATCAGTTTCAGTAACTGCAGAAGAGGAAGAAATATTATTAATAGTCCTGTAACACTTAGGCAACACTTACAGCCATACGCAGCCACAACAAGGAAAGTGTACTTTTAATTGTGTATGAAAACAAGTCAATGGCAAGGAGGAGAAGAACAAGAGAAAAAAATCATTTCAGTTCCTCTTAGAGTCCATATGGTGTGGGATCAATGAAAACTTCTCCCACGTTCACTATATCTCATAAAACCTATGCTATAGCAGCCGTGATCTCCATACCACCTTAATTAGGGCAAGAGAAAAGGAAGAAGCCTAGGGGAAAGAGGAACTTCAAAGCAGATGGACTGAATGCTTCAAACTAAAGGTATAGCAATTCCATCCAACTTCCCAATAGTCCCACCCACTTCACTAATTTGATTTCTACCATGGACCCAAAGGACTATTACTTTGAAAAAGCAGATTTCGGCGTTCTTGGCTAAATCACAAGCAAGAGGGAAGGAGCCAATAATGTTCTTCGTGCTAATAGAGATTAGCCCACTTTCAAGAAGTCAGACGACCATATACACTGTGACTTGTCATCCTCCACCACGCCTAAGGGCAGCAAGTTAATTTAAGAGGTCGGCTATGTGGCAACATGCCATTGTCTTCCAACACACCATTGCTCCTTGTCTCATATATTAGCCACCTGAGGAAACTGTCTGTCTGCCTAAAGGTAGGCTTGTACATGTAACAACCATATAGAAATTAGACATATGGGCAACTGCCAAGAGTTGGGGAGCATCGTGATTATGCAGGAGACCTTGGAGGGCACCCCACTGCCTCCACCCAAGGGATGCAGGAAATTTCAGCACCCTCCCACCCATAGGCTGTTTTGCTAGTGTCTGGTTAACTTTGTATTGGTTCCAGTTTCTAGCAGGGTTTATGGTGGATACATTCAAGTGATCGTGCCCTAGATCAGGAACCCTCAAGTGTTCTGCCTGATGAGGGAATCTTCATCAAGTCATGGACCCTCTAATACAGAAGGTCTGAAGATCTCCAGATCATCTAGATTAGGACCCACAAGACATCCACTCAGTAACAGGGTGGCCATCATGTTTCCCAAGGCTATTGCATGTTTTGGAGGAACCTGGTGGTGAGTGTTTTGCACCCCTTCTAGGGACACTACATTAGCCCCAGGCATTCTTGCATTAAGAAGCCTTAGCTTCATTAGTTTTATAGGAATAAGAAGGGCAAGAAGCTCCTCTTTGCAACATTTGTGTCTATTTCTCTATGCTTAAAGTGCCTCCATGTCACATAGATAATTTAAAGAGCCAACACCCCTTTTTTCTTTAGATCACCATGTAAAGGACATTGTTCATCTCATCCTTCTTTTTCTTTGTTTCCCCTTTGGATTTATAACTATGGAATCACTGGGTTACTAATTGATTTTTTGAAAGAGACTTTTTATTGTTGATGTTCTTTTATGTCTATGGACTATGAGAATTCTACTGAAAGTACTCAACTTGTAAAAGATAAAGTAGGGGGAAAATCTTCAGCTCTGAATGAATTTAACCCTGATTCATTTTCTAAAGATTTTAAGGAACCATTGCAGGAGGTTGGACAAGGAAAAGGAGGTTTGCAGAAAGGTTACACAGGATCTTTGCAAGAGGAAAACATTTATATACTGAAAGAATTTGAAATGCAGAATTCAGAAAAATTTGAGATCCAGTGCAATGTTCTTCTGAAGTTGGTTGACTCAGAAGAGATGCCAGGAGAGACTGGACAAGGTCTTGAAGAGAAAAGAAAGAACCTTTTCAAATTCATAAGTAGGAAAGAGACTGATTTTTGTTGTATAGTATGATAGGAGAAAACAGGAAATTATATCCATGTTTGGAGATTATTTGGATGCTATTTTAGAGCAAAACAAGGGGGAACTTGTTATAGAAGAAAAGAATGTGAAAATTTTAGAAAGATTGGGATAAAAATAAAAAAAATTAATCTAAAGGTATTTGGAATTTTTGGTTTTGACTTATATTTGCAGTGTGGACATTGATTTATTTGAGTGATGTCTAGAGTTGAAAAGAGTCTGGTTATGCTAGATAAGGAAATAGTCTCAAGAATATTAAATTACATAGAGTAAAGAAAGCAAAAAAGGATAGATGACTCTTAAAGTTGTTTTGTGTTGGTGTTGATAAGACACTGGAGAATCATTTCAAGCAGAAAAGTTTCCCTTTTTTAAACAAGTTTATAATATCCAGTGATTTTCTTTATTTCTAAAGGGGAAGAGATATAGAAGCTTATGTGCAGGATTAATGGCAAAACACAATTAGAATTTTTGGTTGCATGGAAAATTAGAATAAAGGTGATCTGGTGATGTTAGGATTTTTAAACTTAAATTTTAAATCTAACACTTTCATTATTATATGCCAAGTATGTAAGTGGGATTAAATGATGCATTTTGTCTATTGCTTTAGAATGTTATCTCCTACATAGACTATTTCTATTATTATTATTATTATTATTATTATTATTATTATTATTATTTGCTGTTTTTATTGTTATTATCTTTTGATGATAGTTTTTTGCTAAGTATATAATCAAATAAATGATAAGTTACAATACATGAAAGTATTTATTATAAGTGACTAGCATATATACTTGGCATTGCCCGGGATTTTAATTTCTCATAACTAATACTTGTTAGAAAGATTTGAGATCCTGTATCTCTAATTCCCCAAACTGTCTTGTCCAGTACCTGAAACTTTCCCCCATACTCCCCAATTCAATCTGTATTCAGAGTTATTAACATACACAAGTTGGGTTCCTGAGGGAATTACACTGTCCTCTTCCTTGTTGCTAGGTCTCATCTCCATAGAAACCAGCCTATTCAAGACAGACACAGTTGACTGAGGCCCAAGAGCTCTCTGGCTGAGAATTCTAAAGGCCTTTCCCTAAATTGCAAACCCCAGGATTCCATAGAATCTTCTTAGGCAGCCAATCATATGAGGTCTTCAACTGATACAGACAAACAAACTTCCACCTTTATATATTAGATTATTAATTGTAATTATTAATAACTAATTACATATGTAGGTAAATAATTATGGTGATAAATGGTTAGCAATAAGTAATAAAGTAGGATATAAAATGATGGTTAATAGTTAGGCATATTTGTTTAAGTAATATGACCTGTTTGCAACAAGAGTAGGAACCAATTTTTAGTTACCTGTAGTTAGTTTTGGCTTTGTTTAGTTTTTTAATTTTTGTATTTTTTAGTTCTTTTTCCCCTTTTCTCTGTATTGTTTATTAGAATGTTAGATTGTATTTTCTTTTATTGCTTTTTGTATGCCTTTGCTTAACAAAAAATTTAAAAATATGTTCTTTTAAAACCATTTCTTTCCTTGTCTTAAAACATTTAGATCCAATATCTTTCTGTTTTTTTTCAGATAAGTAATTTTGGATGCTACAGGCCCAGGAGAGTGAGTATATGTGACCTATGGGCTACACTTCCCTCATGCGTGCATTAAAAATACCTTCACACATAAGGTATTTGTTAGGAACACTGATGGTAAAATCATATTTCCGATGTAATAATCCATCACCACAATGCAGTTTTGCCACAGGTATGAAAATTGCCAACTATCTGCAGGATCCAAAGGCCTCTGTATGAATTAAGTTCTTTTACATGTTTGTATGCAAATCAACAATAAGTTAGCTTTATTGTTTAATGCAGCACAATCTTGGGCAGCAGCAGAATGCCAGCTCCAAACAAGACCAACAAATCTGGGACAAGGCTATGAGAAGGAGACCATATTGTATGTCCAAAGAGGGTACAGATTTTCTCTGCTTTCATTCTTCTTTTGCCTACCTAGAGGTGGTTTGCTGAACAAAGAAAATTCTACTACCCTCAACTGGAGCACATATAGCTGAGGTATATGGGCCAAGGTCTTTCCTTCTATTAGTTTGTGTATATAGACTGTGGGTGCCTGTCTCCTTCAGTGGTGCCAACGGGAGTCTGGAATGATTTGATTTCTTTAGAAAATACAAATAGTGAGGCAGAACTTAACAAACAGGAAAGAGAACATGCTGTGCCATCCAACAAAGATAAGATGAAGAAGAATACATATATCTGCCAGTAGTGATACAGGTCAATTGTTACGTAACAACTTCAAGAGAAGTGACTTACAGTACAGAAACAGTCAGGAGGAGGCTTGGGACTGCAGTTCCTTGCCACCCTATATTAGATTGCTGAACAGAACCAAGAGATACTGGAATGAGGATTCTAGGCTGATAACCAGATTACTACAAGCAATTCATGGACTGAGCAGGAGGTATACCTCAGCAGGAAGATCTCTCTTTTACCCCTGTGGGATCAGGACAACACCCCCTGCTACTCATACCACTGCTGTTGTCTCTGCTTTTTCATTTGTGCCTATGACTGTTTTATCAGTAGAGTATTTTCCTTTTATGCAATCTGCTCTGGAAATTTCTACTGAAGGGTGGTATAGGAATGTCTATAATAATTTCCTCAAGAAGAGCATATAGCTTAATGCTCCACCATTATGGTTACTCCTGAGGTGTCTTAGGAAAGCAGCAAGTATTAGAATGTGGTAACTGCCACCTTTCTGCATCAAGCACACAGGTAAAAGTCATTTAAAATGAAGAAAATCCTACCTTGCAATGGAATTGCTCATACTTTGCAGCTCCCAGAATCCCCTCCACTGCCCAGAGATAATGGGAATTTCTGTGCAACAACTTTTGGAAGACCAGAAGGTGAAGCACCACTCTTTCCTTTATAGAGCACCTGAAATTGTCCATTTGTGTCATTTCTTCACATCTGTCTTGTGCTTCTAAGTCAGAGTTTCTTAATATATCAGGTGATTCCTAGTGTATTGTTCTGTCATCATTTGTCATTACTTAAAGATGTGTTGTACAGAGTTGACATGGTGCATGTTCAAATAAATGACTTAATTAATCTCAATGTAACAACGTGCCCAATCAGTAATGATTAATTCCCACTGTCTTTCAAATTAAGCTCAATATTCATTGGAGATCTGAGAAGGCTCTTTTCTTCAAAATGCAGAATAGCAGCCAGATGCTACCAGGTGCACAACCCCCAGCCTCCCTCAAATACTAAATGGCTGTGAGGTCAAATGTAGTTATTCAGATCTACCCTCAAAGTGGGGAGTGCTGAAGAAACGTGCTGTAAAAGTAAACTTGGAGAGTGTTATGTCCCATTAGTGTAACACAGAATCATGGGCAATGCCTTATATGAGCAATTGTGTTTCAATCCAAAACTAGAAACCACAAAAAGGAGCGAGAATTAGATAAGGAAGGGGCATGGTTTCAAAAGTTAGAATAAAATGCATCCATAATAACAATTTCAGAACTATTTCAAAGATGTGTGTGGGAGGATGTTTAACACAAGAGATTGCATAATAAAATAACCTTCTGGAATCCTGATCCTCAACATTTGCAAGCTGACTAATTCAATGGATATGGGATGCGGAGGAAAATAACCAGCCCAAAGTATGACCAGTATTGTTTCACAGATAAATTGTTCTAGTATCACACCAAGAGAGGAAGTGATCCTTGGAAAATATCTGTTAGCAAAATTTCTCTCATTTCAGACCAACATAATATATGGTATTTCCTCTTCTACAATAAAATGTGCACACTTGAGGGTAACCAAAGAAGATTCATAGCAAAACAGTATATTTGGATTTTCCTACACAGAAGTTATTTCCATGTAAAAACATGGAAAATATGAAGTATCTCTCAAAACCAGGAAGATCCACTTTTATTTCACCCATACTCCTCTAATTCTGTACAAGAGACAAGAATGCTAGAGAATCACCAAAAAAAGTGGTTGCTACTAGGGGCAGGTTAAAAATTCATCTGTTTTTTTAAAAAAAAACTTTTCCCAAATAAACATGATGGAAAGACCTTGAGATTTTAACAAACTGAACATTGGGAAAAAGTGGGACTGATAACTGGCAGTGAGCTTAAGGGATGATTATGATAATGATTAGCAAGGACCCAAATAACTCTCGCCTGGAAGGACAAGTGTTTTGTTTCTGTTTGGCTTTGAATCCCTGTGTATTCAACTATAGGGCTTTTTCGCACTTTGGGAAGAAAACGGGGCATTCTGTTACTCACAGGACTGGCGTGCCCCCCCTGACGATCCACGCTGATCGCAGTGTGTGGCCGTGCTACACACTGCTCCGGGGAGAAAACGGCGGCTTCTGGTTGGTGGAGGCTCTTCACCAACCGGAGAAGCTCGCTAGCTGGAAGCCCGCCCCTGGGAGATCTGCAGCCTTGCGCTGGTGCAAGCCTGCAGATCTACACAGGAGCGCAGCGATGGAGTGGGGAGCACCAGGCTATTAAAAGACCTGTTTTAAGCAGTCTTTCAATAGCACGGCGAACCACCAGTTCTGGTTGTTCCAGAGCGAGCTGAAGTCCGAAACTACAGAAAGTAGCCCAGGTCCAGTCCGCCCCCAAGTGCAAACATCCTCACTGGAGGACGCGCTGCCCCATTGTAAAAACAAAATGCGGAAAAGACCTTCGTTGACTGTGCTGTATTAGGGTTCCCATCTCTTTTTTTCTGATATGATCCTTATATTTAACAGTTACATGGCTGGCCGGTAGAATATACCCTTTTCTCCAGAACTTGAGATTTCAAGAAATTGGATATAACATAAAGTGAAATTAGTTTGTCTATACCTATACTTCCACTACAGAATTTTATAAAAACAAAAACATCTAATAAGACCATGAAAACATCCAGAAGTACATCTAATTCAGCATCCTGCTTCTTAAGAGTTTCTACTCAAATACCTGTCAGAAGAATTTAACACAAGTAGAATCTGGGAGGAATGAAATGTTCCACTTGTGTTAGGTATTCTAGCTATACAGTAATCATTATTGCTAGATATTATTACTCTATCTATCTAATTTTTAAAACCATCTATTGGTAGCCACAAACACATTCTGTACAATGAACTTAAATAATATAATTATTTGCTGTGTGAGGAAAAACTTTGTTTTTTTCTGGCTTGAATTTCCCATCATTGAACTTCAGTGATGATCACTGTTTTTAGTGTTATAAAATTGTGTATAGGAAATCCAGAAAACAGACAGTTTGGGTGAACGGCATACAAACAGTTTATGAAGACTGAACACATAGGCTTACCAATCTCTCTCTAAAAGCTTTCCTTTACATTTTTCTGCAGGAATTTTCATTGGGATGTTTTCCATTTTTTTCTCTGTCATTTTTTTTTATTATTATTTATAAAATCTTGCTTAGCCACCATTCCGCTACCTTAATGATCATAGATTCCATTATTGTCATCAGGCCTAATTATCACAAACTGATTTCCTGTTCAGGACCTCAGCTGAAGCCTTGAGATTGTCCTCAGTGGCATCTTATTACTTCATTAACATCTAGACACACATAATTCAAGATCTGGAAAGATATGCATGCCTCCTGATTTAAATCGCAGCTATGTGCTGCCTACATCATCAGGTGGGCTTCTTCAAACATCAAAAAATAACAAACAGATGTAAAGAAAGACATATTTTCACCTGCGATTCACAGTTTGTTCAAAGTGTGAATTCTTTACTGCTATTTAGATCTGTGCCAAAATACCAAATATCTTGAAATTAAGAAGCACTCATATCTATTTGGCATTACATTTTAGATGAAAATGGAGTTCTTACATTAAACAGCAGCCTATCACATGCAACCTGCCATACTAGACAGTAGTGTAATATTACTCTCCAGAAGAATAAAATTCCTGATCAAACTATATACAAGTTGTTTAAAAGCAGGATGAAAATTCCACTAACTAACACAACTATATGCCCTATGATCCTGTATTACCTTTGTCAAGTTCAGTTTCTCCTCAGGTTTCTCCCCAATAGCTGGCTTTTGGGGCAGAGAAGGATCTCTGACAGCATTACAAGACTATGCAGCCTATTCTTATTCTCTCACACATGCACTCATTCTCATACATAGACAAGAGTAGTAGCAGCAGCCCCAAACCTACATATACAGCCACTGAGAAGGTGGATGGTAAGGATTCACAAGGCCATGGAAGAAACAGAAAACCATAGAGATTTATACTTCTCACCCTTCCCCATTTCACAGATGAAAGTGGGAACATGTGGTCAATTAACATCAGAGTGTGGTCAAGAGAGCCATTAAGAGAAAATGAACACGTAAGCTCAGACAGGCTGCAGCAATGAGCCTACTGGGAAGGTGACAGATGCCACCCTCTCCTCTCTCCCCTGCTGATTTAGTTGAGTGCAAATTATTTACGCACTTTTAACTCAATTTGCAGCAACTGAGAACAAAGCTGAGGACAATGAGAAAAAGTGGAAGGAAGACAGAGAAACTGGGACATTCTAAAAACAGCTGAAAATGTGGGACAACAGAGGATCAATCAGGACTGTCCTTCCCAAGTTGGGAAGATTGGAGAGTATGCAGCAGTGTTGATGAAGACAGAGAAGATTTTGAGGGCACACGGCAGGCTGAAGGGGGAGGCAAATTTCTCTTCCCACTTCCATTGATCAGAGCATACCCATTAATGGAAAAACTGCATTAGGATTCATTTGCCCCAGAAGTGGATATATTTGAAAGTTCCACTTCAGATGACACATATAAAAAAGCCAGGGGGTACATCAAGGATACTAATAGAATTCTCAGGATTGTTTAGTACATGGACAACCAGTCAAAGAATCTTCAAAAGTGGATGAACTTGACTTTATTGCTCTTAGTGGAAAACCCCTTCCCCTAGAACCTGACCACATCCCTGCTAAATGGTAATATTATACATCTATTATATTATTATTACATTATTGTTATTACAAGTTATTACAATAATGTAATGATAATATAATATATTATAATATTACCATTAATGTCTATATAGATTAGATTCAAGTAATTTGATGATAATGGTAATAATTATAAGGTTAAATTAGCAGTATTGGAACACCGAACATTTCCAGTGTTAAATTTAATGTTATTACAGTTATGCCTAATTATTGCTTTTTCCCTTTTCTTTATGATGGTGAGGTTATCTATTTTGGTTACACTTTTCTGTGATTTCAATAAGACTGATGCCTCATTGCAGGTGGAAGTTCTTTTTTTAGTCTTATGAATATTTTATTCATTTGTATCAGTATTAGTATTAAGTGTGTATTTTTCTAAGTTCCCTTCCTTATTCTCTTGAATCTTTTCTGTTCCTTCAGAAATATGCTTTATATTGGTTATGGTTTCCATCTTTTCTACTTTTGTCTGTTTATGTTTGTTATTTGTCAATAAAAAAAAATTTTTTAAAAAAAAGAGAGGTTCCTCACCTCTGTAAAAATGACTGTCAAGATATTATATTAACTATGTAGTCTGCTGTTACATTCTCACTTTTCTCCTGTAAGGTTTAGCCACAATTACCTGTCCTATTAAAACAACGCATTGGGCAAACTCAACATTTAATGTAAATAAAACTGTGCAAACTTTACTTATCAGATATTACATCAGCACAGTCATTAGCACATCCAGCTGTTCCTCTAGCACTCACACAAATCTCACTCATTTTAGACTTGCTGGATGGAGAGCTAATCAATCACTGCACAAGAGGTGAGCTCAACCTCTTGTGCAGCTTGATACCGTGTTTAAACTGATGCTATGCTAAAGGGGTACAGAATCTTGACCACTGCATGCTTCCTCAACACTACCAGCAGCAGCCAAATATGCAAGGCAGAAGCAAGGAGATCATATGACTTGATGACCTCACAGCTCAGGAAGTATGCTTGTCTAATGATGAGGAGGTGGAGGGAGGTGAAAGGAAGGAAACAACATGTAGTACACCAGTCCTGGGCACAGCATCTAACTCCCTACATCACAAGGGACATCGGGAACTCCCCAGAAATTTTTGTCCTACAATTCTCATTACTTCTAACTGGCATAACTAACAGTGACAGATTATGGCTGCAACAGTCCAAATACATCAACCCATAGGCACCCATTTCTGTGTATTATGTGCTACCAAATAATGCTGGATATAAAAACATGGGATATCTATTAACATCAAAAATACTCACATGTATCTGCCTTCTGGAGGTTTCTGGCTCTTATTATTCTTACTGTGAGCAGTTTGAATGGAGTTTCCTCATTCTGCTGGCACAATAACACATAAATAGACATCTTTTAGCAACATATAAATAAACAGTTATGTTTGATTGAGTCCATCCAGATACATAAGCATATACCAACAGGATAAAGTCTGAATGGGAGGGAACGAAGCAAAGAAAGCTTTTGTTTGCCAGTTTGTTTCTCAATGATGCTCTAAACAGCAACAAAATAGCTGGCTATACTATATGCTTTAAAAAAGTGTTAAGGAATTTGACAAAATGTCTAGGCAGGATTTTATATAGACAAAACACATGAAGCTGGTAGAAAATGATGTTCCAGTTACCATATTCAGTTAAGGTAGGACTGTATGAGTACTCTCCTGTTTGTAAAGCTACAAGGCCTATTTTTGCTTTGGGAAAGAAGAGAACTGTCATGGGATGGTTAGGCCATAGTTCCCTAGCTGGATATTTCCAGCATTTCTGTTAACACCTTTTTAAAAAAACTTAACTTTTTGAACATTCCTATCAAAAGTTTTAAAAGTCCAAACTCTCAGAATAACTGAGAGTACTTCAGCATCACTACTTTACTCATACAGCTGGCTCATGCTATTGTATGATAAGAGATTCTCATTTGCAAAAAATGAGAATTTGCAAAAAGAAAAAAAAATACACACTACCCTGTACCCAACCGCCACCACTGAAAGGGTTGATAGAAGTCGCCACTGTGAGAACACCTGAGTAGTAAGAGACGGGATGAGCTTCAATTATCCTTTTAAAAATGTGATTAGTGTTATCAGAATGTCAACCATCTGTACACTCAGAGGCCTGTACAGAATTAATCACATTCAAGTTTCATCTTGTTGTTTTGCTGCAATGGAGTGAATTCTTAATTTGTTGAACCTGTCACACAACATTGATGTTGCAAAGTGGAGAAGCTGTATAAAAATGTGGTGATCTGCTGCAGCATATCAATGAAATTATTAGGACACTGGGATGAGTCAAGACATGATAAGATTTCTTTAGGCACCATGCTAACATAACAACTGAGTGTGTTGCTCCCAGAACGAGGTCAAAAAAGCAGGTCAGAAAGATTTCTTAGATCCTATCATTCAGTCAGCAGAATGCTACCATTGGAAATCTGTATGTTTGCATGTGCCTTCAAGATGCCCTGTTGGCTTATGACAAGCCCATGAGTTTCACACAGTTTTCTTAGGCAAGGAATACCAGGAGGTGGTTTTGCCAGTTCTTTCCTCTGAAATATAGCCTACAGCACCTGATTTATTGGCTTGACTCCCATCCAATTACTAACTAGGGCTGCTTAGCTTCCAAGATCAGATGGGATCTGGTGCCTTTATGGTATTAGATTCATTTTACTAGATAAAGCCCACAAAATATTTGCCACCGATCAGACCGGAAAGAATACAAAAGGGTTACTTAGAAAATATGACTGAAAGCATAATTGCTGAAAATAACTTTGGGAGCTAATCCTAGCTGAAAAGTAGAGCACTGATAAAGGAAGAAGTAAAATAAAGATAAGGTTTATCTTTACACTGATTTAGGTCCTTGACAGGTTCATGACATTTGTTGCAACACCAGTGTGTTTATGTGGAAGTATTAACATGAGCGCTGGACATAATCCAGTCAAATTTAATACAAAAAATGTGAACACATTTTATTTACATCAATCAATCTTGTGTGTATGTAGTGTGTTTTCAAGTTGCCTGTTGACTTATGGTGATCCCATGAATTTTATAATGTTTTCTTAGACAAGGGATACTCAGTTTTGCCAATTCCTTCCTCTGAAATATAGCCTACAGCTCCTGGGATTTGTTTGCAGTCTCCCATCTGAGTTCTAATCAGGACTGACTCTACATAGCTTTCAGTATCAAACAGGATCTAGTGCCATTAGGGTATTCAGGCCTCTGCATACTTAATCTTTGTTAGCTCCCACCAACTTACAGTAAAAGCAAAATCACTATACAGAAAATAAAAACAAATATAAATTATTATAATAGAACTATACTTTGTTCTGTGAAATGGCAAACTGAGGATAAAAAAAACCTCGAATCCAAAAAGGCTTCGAGTTACTAACAACTACTACAATTTTAACTTCTAGCAATGACATGGACAGCTTCCTAGAGGCAACACAAAAGAGTCTCATTTTAGGCCAAAGAGAAGCCCTCTATTTAGCAACAGGAAGTGAGACTTGTTCCTGTCCAAAATCTAAGGTCATCATCACATCAGAGGCCCTGTTACATATCTCATAGCACCAGGGGGCTAGGCTAGTAGGTACACGTTACAGGACATTCTCTGTAACGGCACCCCATCTGTGGAACATCCTTCGAAGAGAGATAAGGCAAGAGCCCTCCCTTCTAAGTTTCCACTAGGGAGTGAAGACTTTCTTGTTTGGCATGGCCTTTGGGTCTTAAAAAGCAGGTATGTTTCTTTTAGCTGATTTTAATCTGTCTGATTTTAGAATTATTTTTAAAGAGGAGTTTGAACTTGTTTTAAACCAATTTTTAGTTATTTAATGTTTTTTAAAAAGTTTTTTAATTGATTGTGCATCCTAGTGGGTCAGGAAGAAATAAATGCCTTGATGAATTCATTCAATGTAGCTATTATATGTCTTCACACAGAACTTCAGATACAAACTGCACCATTGGAAAAACCAAATAGAAGAACTACAAGTAATGTGTCCGTTATTCTAGGTAGTGATGTTGAATAACCTGTATTTATTTGAATGTACATTATGAAAAGTGCCCAATCAAATGGCAATGAAAAAATTTCACTTCATTCAGAGTAGACTTTGGAACACCGCGTACGTTTTAATTAGAATACTAAAGACCCATAAAAGTCATGCAAAGAAAAATCTGTGAGCACTCATCATAATCTCACCAAGCCTCAAAGGAATATATACTGTTGTTCAGAGGGAATTGGTCCTTTAGGGCAAGTGGGGCACTGCCTCTTTCTTGCCTGCCTTATTACTTACAACCAGTCTATAGCTGGCATTATTTATTACTTTCCTGGTCAATTTCCCACACTTTTCATTGCAGAACTCAGAAAAGAAGTACCATACCTCCCTACACAGATATATAAGCTAGCTCGAAGCTCCTTCCCTCCCTTAAAGTTACAGAAACATCTTCATGGATGGAGGCATCCTCTGTCCTTAAAGAAGCAGTGGAGAGGCAGGAGCAACAAAGAGCAGAAAAGAAAGATGGATAGGCCCAGTTATATGGATTCTTATGGAATAATTTACCAATCACAGCCTCAGAGGAGAAGAGGGGGTCTTCCCTCACCTCCAGGAAGCAACAAATTACACTAGTGGTCATTTTCCAACCTGAACTAGTGCACCAGAACTCAACTTGCCAAGAGACTTGCTGTTTTGCCAGGGGTACTGAAAATAGGAATGCTTATTTATATGTTCTTGATCTTTGTTTCCTTCTCAGACTTCTCGTTGAGAAAGATCAGAAGAAGCGCTACTTAAAAGAATAACCATTTTCGTTTTGTGCGGGTCAGCTGTGTGGATCAGAAATTGTGATAGGCCAGAGAGGAAGCTATGAAAGAAGATTGGGGTGAATTAGAGAAAGTACTACTACAAGCCATCTAGCAGTAATTTTACTTTTGAGTGAGCGTGCATAACACTGGGCTGCTGCCACCACCACCACCACACTGTATTTTTAATGAGAGGGAGGAGGCATTGAGAAAGTTTTAAAGAGAGAGAGTTGGGAGAATGGAAATAAAAAAATAGTTTAATCTATGTGCTTTACTCTTTTGTTCACTAAGATCCTTTGCTTTTACTGAATGTCTATATGTTACTTTCTCTTTAAGAGACATTGACTGTACCTTTGGGAAGAGAGAAAAGGCAGATTCCAGAACACTTGCATTTGGGTTTGTAGTAAAAGCAGTAGGTATCTGCCAATCTGTAAGAGCAGCTTTTGCTCAAAAAAGCTGAATATATTTGAATCTCCCCAGCCTGAGTGTAACACAGATATGCCCTCCGCAGTGCTGTCCTCCAGAGTAAATCTATACAAGTGCTGCATTCGGTCTTTTTACCACTATACCCTCAAAGGAAGCTTTTTTACCCTCATGCTTCCTAGATATTTTATGTCCAACCTTTATAAATATTTTTAATATCAAAACTTAAGACTTCACCCTCAAACCTAATCAAGTGTTTTTTTAAAAAAAAACGTTGGCTTTCAGCCTGGCCATCTAAACAACTATCCTATGAATAGTAATCAATGCATTTAAAACTGGAACTGAGAGCCCGTTGGTTTGCAGTAGCAGATAACAGAACTATTTTTCTATTGTAAGATAATAGAGCTATCTTGACTATTGGTTCTTCTTTAGCTATATTTACAGGTACTCATTCTTTTCTTGGCCTCTCCTAATATAGTTTCACTCATTAAGTGAGCAAGCAACAGACCACTTTTAAAGACATATAATAATTCCTTTTGTGGTTTCAGTGAAAATGAGATACAAATTAAGAAAAATTTATATTTAAAAAAAACCTAGCATATGCATGTACAAGACCATTTTTTCTTCTTGGTTACAAATTGCCAGTTGACAGAATTCATTAGCAAGGCTCCAATTAAGAAAAGCCCTCTTAGCAAATCAGAGAATGTCTAGGTCTTGAGGCAATATTGGTGGATGGACTGAAGTAGAGCTTCTGGGGTCTGCCTCTGGCAGCTTTGCCCCAGTAAAATTAATGGCCACAAGACCCCACTTCTGCTGCCCTATAGATTTTGTAGGGATTTAATTATTTACCTAGACCATTTCTGCACCTGACTGTTATAGTACTATTATTCCACTTTCAATATCCTATGGAATCCTGAGACCCCTCCCTAAACTGCGAGCCCCAGGATTCCATAGGATGTTGAAAGTGGAGTAATAGCACTATAACAGTCTGGCGCAGAAATGGCCTTAGTTTCTTCTCAAAGTTAGCAATGAGTAATTTCAGCAGTTTTCCTCCTGCTGTGAGAAAGTCTTTGAAGTTTTCAAAGGCTATTTGCAATCCAGGACTTATTCTGTGCCAAAAAAAAATCCCACATGGTTGTTTGCATAAAAAGGATTTTCTGCACTGGAAGCAGCTTTTTCTGTGTGGAAAAAAATTCAATGCAGAAATATTAATTCCTGCACAGAAAATACTGTTCTTTCCATCTCTATAGAATGTAAAAGCTTACTTAAAGCAGAACTACCTTATAATATGGCACTGCCATATTATATAAAATTCTTAAACTCATATTATTAAAAACTCTTCAGGATACTAAGGAGAGAGGCAGTTTGGGTTTGCCAAATTTAGTTTTGTATTATCATGCCTGCTGCCTATATTGGCTACAGGAATGGTTAAATCTAGACAACACAAAACTTTTAAACTTAGAAGGGATTGACCTCTGGTCAGGTTGGCACTAGTGTCTCTGGTTTAATAAGGCCAAAGTTAACAAAGAATTTAACAGTCATTATATCAGGAAGGCCTTATTAAACATTTGGAGATGATACTTTTGTTGATGTTGTTGGAAAACACCATTTTGAGTGTCTCCTCACGAGGCTTGCTATAAAAAAGAGAATATATTATTCAATAAGTGGATAAAATACAAAGATTTGATTGAAGTGCAGCAAGATCAAATAAGAATTAGATCTCAACAAGAACTTAATGAAATGGATATCAAATGCCACTGGCTTCTCTACCATCAAATCAGAGAAAAATTAAAAATTGATATGAATCTAAATGGCTTTCAAACAACAGAAGAGGTTATAACTACAATTTTGTGCTGCAAGAAGACAAAACCTATTTCTTCTAGCTATAAAATTTTATTACAGTGAGCTATGGAAGATCAGTCTATCAAATTGTCAATGTTTAAATGGGCACAAAATTTTTCTTATTTTATCCCTTTGGAACAATGGGAAAGAACCTGGACAAAAAGGTTAAGGTACATAGTTTGCCAAGATATCTGAGAAAATGTATATAAGATGTACCTGAGATAGTATCTGACCCCAGAGAAATTATCAAAAATCCATCAAAACTATTCAAATAAATGTTGGAAATACAATTGTGAAATCGGTACCTTCTATCATCAATGGTGGACATGTAAAAAAGTAAAGAAATTCTGGAATGCTGTACATACTCAGATTGAAAGAATTTTAGGTTTTCAATTTGAAATTACTCCTGAATTTTACTTGCTATCCATTATGATTGATGAGCTACAGAAAAAAGCTGGAAAGCTACTGTTCTATATGTCAATGGCAGCCAGATTTGTAATAGCGCAAATGTGGAAGCAAAAAACTCTCAATTCTTTAGAAGACTGGGAGATGAAATTATTTGATATTATGCAGATGGACAGAATTACATATATGTTAAGAGGAACAAAATTTGAAAGTTTTATCAAAGATTGGGATAATGTTATCAAAGATTGGGATAATGTCAGGAATCTTTGGGGAGATATTAAAAATGGCAAATATTGATTTTTGAGACTAAGTTATACTACACAGTCTCTGAAGTTGTGTTCTTTACTTGACAGACAATGCTTGTTGATCTGTAATTTCTCTCTGCCTCTCACTGGGGTGAAAGTCAGAGATGAATCTTGAGTAGTGATGAATTAAGATAATGTTTTGTCGACGTATATTTCACCCATGTATGCTTTCTTATGGATGAATGTAAATATCTATTTTAATATTTATTAAATAAAAAATAATATGGCACTGCTTTACAGACAGAAAAGAAAGGGACATTCTTGAGGGTGCAGAATAGGAAAATTTCTGTACATTTAAATAGGTTTGTGACAGAAATGCAGAAGATACAACCTTTTGTAGCATGGATGTGACAGGGCCAGAAGCTCTCACATTTCTGCCTGCCGTGCACATTTGCAATCCAAATACAAAAGCATGAAGTAGAATCCTAAATACATCTCCTCAGAATTACATCCCCTTCATCTGAATAGGATACATTCAGATTTCTAAAGAACTGTAGACTTAAATTCCCAGTGGTTCACCCTGAGGAGTCCTTCTTTATAAATGAGATAGTAGTGAGGTACCTGCCCAACTGGGTGGGAAACATAATAGGCTCCTGAGGCTGACTCTCTCTCTGTACCATAAAATGGCCAACCCCAAGTTCATATATGTCTCTCAGATTATGACATATAATAGTTAATTAGTGGCCATACTAACTTGAGAATTCTGCTAATTGTAATCCAAAAAGGTAATTTTTCCAAGTTATGTTAGTGTAACAAGCTGAACAAAGTTCACAGCCACCTATGGCAGCTTGGTAGAAGTTCAGTAAACACTCAGGTTGTGAGGCTGTAATATGTACCTTCATGAGCTACACTCTGTGTTCACCCTTGTGGCTTGCAATGAGAATTCATGAACCAGAGTAAGAAGAATTTTACTATATAGTGCATCCTGCATTTTATATTTAAGATTTATCGATAATAATATAATACTTGGTCTTACTATCTTACCTCTGCTATAATATGCACATATGCAACAGGTTTTACTGGAACTCTGTCCTCCAATTTCCTAAAATTTCACCCCTGATAGAAGAGAGTTCTGTGCTGTTCTCTTTTTATTGTGGTTTTGAGCTTATTTCTTGCTGTGATGAGGTAGGTAAGAATTCTCTGTGTGTATTCTTTGTTTCTATTACACTTCCATTTATTGCTCTGCAACTCCTGACACTCCCACTGGCTGCCAAATTTGAGCATCCTAATCTGAACAATTATCAGAAGAGGCTTTACCTTCTGACAGCGTCCCCTGAAATTTAATTGATGTGTGGGAGGCTCGTGAATATGGCTATACAATGGCCTTTTCCGCATTTTATTTTTAAAACGGGGCAGCGCGTCCTCCAGTGAGGACGTTTGCACTTGGGGGCGAACTGGGTCTGGACTACTTAATGTATGTCTGGACATCAGCCTGCTCCGGAACACCCAGAACTGGTTGTTTGCTGTGCTATTGAAAGACCGATTAAAAGAGGACTTTCAATAGCCCGGCACGCCCCATTCCGTCGCTGCACTAAGTGTAGATCTGCAGGCTCGTGCCAGCATGAGGCTGCAGATCTTCCAGGGGCGGGCTTCCGGCTGGCGAGCTTCTCTGGTTGGTGGAGAGCCTCCACCAACCGGAAGCCTCCATTTTCATCTCCGGAGATTGTGTAGCGCGGGCATGTGCTGCTGTGGATTGGCGTGGATCGTCGAGGGGGAGCGTGCCAGTCCGGTGAGTAACAGACTTCCCCGTTTTCCCCCCAAAGTGTGAAAAAGCCCAATGAAAGATATGACATGGACATATACATGAACCTCGGCCACCAACTTATTAAACTGAGCACAAGGACAGGGATTTAGCTATGGAGAGACATTCTCCTGTCCCCATAAAAAATCTGCCCCCTAATGAAATCTTTCTTCAGTCACAAAATTTCTAGTGTTTCAGAAAGAGAGACATTGCAAATTGTTCACACTTGTGATGCTCTGATTTGTTGTCTTTGCATTCCCTTGGTAACTCTGCCTTCTCTTTTTCTTTGGATGCCCAAATGCTCAAGTGCAATTTTAAATTACTGCAAAGCCAGAAATTTGGGAAGTGAGAGAAAATTTCATGTGGGAGGACAGAGTTATTTGGGAGGTAGGACCTCATTTTTCTACTTCTCACAGCTATGTCCTTCCCCACCCATGAGATTTTCAATTACATTTTCCATCGTAGAATCATAGAGTTGGGAGAGACCACGGGGCCATCCAGTCCAACCCCCTGCCATGCGGGAACACACATCAAAGCATTCCCAACAGATGGCCATCCAGCCTCTGCTTAAAAACCTCCAAAGAAGGAGACTTCACCACACTCCATTGAGGCAGCATATTCCCTTTGTACATTTTAAAAGCAGCTACTGGCTTATCAACTTGAATAAAAAGAGGCAAAAAAATATACCACAAAATTTTCATAAACATTACTAGTCTGTATTGTACATACCTGCTTTGTCCGATTTTCTGAATTGTTGCCTAAGCCCTAAGGAAAGAAGAAGCCATATATTTAAAATAGCCACTTGATGTTGTTATAAGTACCACTTCTAGAAACACAAAAATATTCCCAAACTCCCCTATTAGGATGGGTTTGTTAGTTGCGTTAGTGATTTCTATCTAGGGCTCAGGCTTCTCTCTAGATTTCTATTTAGGTCTCAGGTTTGATGTACCACAGGAAGAAAAAGGAAATACACAATGCCTTTAAAAAGCCAGAGACTAAGGATAGTTCTTCAAGTGAATTCTACGTGGACTTGTCACTGTGTGCCAACATATTCTTTCAGATTACCCACCATGGGCTTCTCACCCAGCTTTTCACAAGTTCAAGTAGTATTGTTTTCCTTAGGTGTACTTACCTCAGGTGAGCTGGAGTTTGCTCCCATGATGCTATCAGCTGCATATAATCCAGTTGCTTGGTGTGGTACACGAGTGATACAGTTCTCTACTGACAGTGCCTTTGGCTGAAGCAGACAAGCAGGTGTTTTTAAAAAAATGACTAATGACTCCACCCACTTGGAATGCCAAAGAACATAAATAGTCCCCTCCCTCTTTTCCTCAGTCTGAGTAAACTAACCATCTTAGTTAATTGCAGCCAAGATATTTACATTACCATTGCTGTGACCTAAGAGACTAGATTGTTGTGACTGTATGTCTTGGTCAGTTGAGAGTATCCCTTTAGCTAATCCATCTGTGCACTGAATTCTCAACAGTACAGGTGATTTTTGCAGCTTAAATGGATAGAGGCTTAGAGCCAGGGTGGCAATCATGCCGCCCTCTAAATGATGTTGAACTGTAATTCCCAACATTCTTTGCCATTGGCTAAGGCTGCAGGGAGTTGCCAACCAACAATATCTGAGGGTTGCACAATTGCCATCCTAAAACAGATGAGAAGCTGAGAGCTGGAAGCTGGTTGAAGGTATAGGACCTTGGTGTGGAGGATCTCTCTAAGAGAATCCTATGCAGAGTTGCTGCCAACTGTGAGATGTCTACTTTCTCTCAAATGAAAGAAGCAAAGAGTGCTTTGTCTTTACATTTCTTGGCACATGGCAAAGCAAGAATGCTTACTTAGTATAAATGAGATTATGACTTATAAATAATTGTAATAAGTGCAATTTAGCTAAAAATAAGGACTTCTGCATCCAGTGATTTCATTTAACAAGTATTTCCATAGGGCTTTAAAAATGCTTTGCTTTGTCTGAATGGTGCCTATGGCCATTTCCTCACTACATTGTTAGAGTGTTATTATTCCACTTTCAACATCCTATGGAATTCTGGGGTTTGTAGTTTGCTGAGGCCAAAGAGCTCTCTGGCTGAGAATTCTAAATCCCCCCCCCAAAACTGCAAACCCCAGGATTCCATAGGATGTTGAAAGTGGAATAGCAGCACTATAAAAGTGTAGCGCAGAAATGGCTTATGTTTTGATCTTCCAGTCACACTTCCATTATACCATCCTGCAGTTCCAGGATGGAGGTGAGGTAGAGTAACTCAAGATTTCAGTTTTAAAAGCAGCAGCCATGTTAGCCTGTTGCCATAAGAACATCAAAGCCTGGAAGCTCACATTTCTACAGTGTAACTTTGCACAGTTAAAGCTTCTGCACCAGCTGTTCCCATTCCTACAGAAATCAGATCTGGCTAGTATGACACATGCCTTAGGCCATTTCCACACAATGACGCTCTTCCATGTCGTCTTGCTGCCGTCCTGGGTGCAGAGGGGAGCGCGTCAGCAACGCTCCCTTCTGCACCAGCTCGGTCCATATGGAAGAGAACGCGATGTTGCCATGTCTTCCTTCCACAGCGCAGCCGGGCTTTTTCCATTGCTGCGCTATGTAAGGAAGCATCACTAGTGTGCTTCCGCATGACCAGAAGTGACAGGAGCACTGTGCAATCACAGACATGAAACAGACTTTTTCCATTTTGCAAAAACTCCATGACAGGATGGTAGCGGGATGGTAACGACATCTTGTGGAAGCGTGACCTGCCAACTGTTGCATCCTGTGGCCGTAACGAGACAGCAACATAGTGCACAAAGTGCCTTAGTTACATCCTGTTAAAATTACTATAATGTGCTCTACTTGGGGCTGCCTTTAAAGAACACTCAGAAGCTTCACCTGTGCAAAGATGTCCCCATTCTACTGAGCAGTTCTAGTTATAGGGACCATACAAATTCCTTGTTACAGCAGCTCCACTGTCTACCAGGTTGTTTCTAGGGGTAATTCAAAGTGTTAATTGTGTCCTCTGAAACCACATATGCTGGGGTCCAGGGCTTCTGAAGGACCACAGCTTGTCATATGAGTCTGCCAATGTCTTGATATCTTCAGAGAAAGCTCTTTGTCCCACCATTCTCACAGGCAGTGGCAGAGCTTGGAGTGGGGGGGGGCAGGAGGGAGGAGGGCTACAGTGCATGAAGGCATGGCTGCAGTGCATTGAGTGTGGCCATGGTGTGTGGGGGTGTGGCCAGGGCATGAGAGGGCATGGCTATGAGCCAGGACACCCCAAAAACATTGCTACTCAAGGCAAAGCCCCCCCCCACTCTCCTTTCCTATAAGATTGCTCACAGATTAGACTGAAAACCTCCACAGTGTCCTTTCAGACTGAGATATGTTTGTTTTTGATAGGCATTTGGGGACTAATTCCTTTGTGCAAAGGGCTTTAATGATATACTGTATCATCTCTTTTGGAGAGGGTGGTACATTTTTTAAATTGGTTTCAATTCTAGCAATTGTGATTCTGTATCACCTACTTAGCTATGTAACCACCTTAGCTACTCACACATAGCTAAGTTATGTCTTCCAGCTCGACAGCTCCCAATCTTCACTTACTGGGCAATAGCCCCTGTGACCCACAGGGGAATGTTCCCCTGTAAATCAGGAGGTAGCTGACTAACATTTCTGCCCCCTCCCATGAACAATCTCTTGCACAACAGTCAGAAGCAGGATCCTTGTCACAATTCTCTCTCACACTGGAGATTGCTTGTGGGATATGGGATGGAAATATGAGTCAGCTGCTTCTTGATAAACAGGGGAATAGACCCCTGTTACTCACAGCAGCTGATGCCCAGCAAGCGAGGACCAGAGAACTTTCACAGTTCCTAAGTATTCCTAAAACTAGTGAATACATAACAATCATGAATACAAACTAGTCACAAATGTGTAACTCTAGGACCATTTCCGCATTAGACTGTTAAAATGCTATTATTCCACTTTCAACATCCTATGGAATCCTAGGGTTGGCAATTTAGGGGGGGACCTTTGAAGCCCCTGCCTAAACTGCAAAGCCCAGGATTCCATAGGATGTTGAAAATGGAATAATACCACTATAACAGTCTAGTGCAGAAATGGCCTTGGTTATAGATATGACTTCTGGTCCCTTCAATTTTCTATGTTTTAATGATGTGGATTTTTATCGGTAGGTCTGGGCTAGGAAAAAAGTAAAGAAGAATATTCAGCACATCTAGGGGGGGGAAACATGGCTCCAGTGGGAGCCATTCCAAATAAACTGACAAAATATTTGAATGAAATTGCTATAAATAGGATCTCAGTACCAAAGTCACATAAATGAAATATGTCATGTTATCTATTGATACCTTACTGATCCTGATAAAATCCAAATTACTGATGGTCTAAAACTCAAGTCAGTAACATCTGGTAGATTGTGAAAATTAGAGACAGTTTTTGAGAAACTTACCAACTAACAGATTTAATCATCCATAAGCTAATACGGCCTGGGAAACCATTTCATCAAATATTGTATTAACAGGAAACTTCCCCCAAACCTTGGGCAATTTTGCTTTTTTGAACTACAACCCCTCAAATCCCCAAACCAGCATGGGTCACATGATTACAGTAGAACAAACATTAGGGATAGTGTGATGTAGTAGTGTGAATTCTGAACTAGGACACTGAGAGACCAGAGTTCAAACCTCAGTGTGGCCATGGAAAACCATTGCGTGACCTCAGGCAAATCACACTCTCAGCATCACAAAAGAGCAAGGGTAAATTCAAACTCTGCCAAGAAAACTCCATGATAGGTTCGCCTTAGGGTTACCATAAATCAGAAATGACTCGAAGACACAAAACAAACATTGCTGCCACTGTGCCAATGTGGCTATAGCAATCTTCTCTTAGCATCACTGTTAAAGGCTCAGGGTATTTGTGTGTGAGAATTAATGCCAGCAAGGCAAATATCTATGGAAATCTTAATTAATCTTAATCAATTTTTTAATGAACAGGCCCCTAAAAAACATACAGCAAACATTAAATATTCCATAGCATCCTTCACTAATCTCTGTCCACTAGAGTGACAGAGACTCTACTAATATTATACACATCAAATAGCTTTCAGTGACCTATGTGCAGAAAGTCACCTGATAGGGCACATATCACCTGTGCTTGCATACCTTAATACAAATACTGCAGGGCTTTGGTAAGGCCAGTCTGACAATGTGCATTGCTATGTTGATGACTCATGGTAGGAAAAGGTGACAGCAGCACCTCCATGATGACAAAACAAGCAGTCAGTGTCAGTGAAGCAGTTTAAAATCATTAAGTCTGAAATCATTAAGTCTTTGAAAATGTATGAGAGATTTTGTAACTTTAAGTTAAAGACTTGTTATGGGAGTACAATGCAAGGAGTACGTTATATTGTGACCTTCCAACTTCCACAGGATTCAGCAGTCTTGAAAGTGTCATGGAAAATATTTCTTCTCTTCATTACAGATTGGTTTTCACAAACAGTATACCAATCTGAAAATAGAGTAGAGAATTTTCTCTGTTTTGAAAACAGAGCATAATGGAAGCTGAACTTTTTGTGGTGAACATGGAAAATGAAGAAACAAATTACCAAACTAGTTTGAGACCCTTAGAATTTGGGGGAAGTGAATGAAGTATTCCATTCCAAATCTTTTTTAGCTTCTTCTTCCACTTCCAATGGCCCTTTTACTTTCCACCAAAAGCAGAAGAGTCCCCAGCAAATCTGCCATGAGAGGTATTGCTTTCCTTCTTCATAAGAGAGCTGACATATTCAAAAAGATAACCTAAGAAAATGTCATACCTAAACCAGTTGAAATGCTGGGTTAATAACCCCTTCCAGAAGTTATTAAAAGCCATGTTCTCAAATATAACCAGAGAATTTCATTTGTATCATGGACAGGTATACTTCAGTTAACAAAGCGGATGTGTTCCTTCGCATTATTTCTTTAGCAGAGATTGAAAAAATAACATGGAAAAGAATAAGGATGAGTTTCTATCCCATAAAAGGAGGAGAAGGAAGCAGTTCCAACTTTTTTCAGCAAGCTTTTATTCAAAACTAACAAATAGGCACATGTGAAATGAAACTAGTTAACAAACATTTTGAACTTTCCAAAGACCACTGAAAGCTTCTTTATTTTTTTTATTTTTTTAACATTCTGGGGGTAGCTGTTGAACTCGACTCGTCTGCTTCCCCTTTTCTCTCTGTTTTAATGTTTGCACATTTTCCAGTAAGGAATTCTGGAGATAGCTGCACTTTACCTTGTCTATTGTAAACAAGGTCGAACAGGTACAGTAGGATTAGCTAGAGCAGAATCCCATTCTTTTCCAGCTCAAGCTTTGTTTATTGCATTGTTTAGTACAGATACAAAGCTGCAACCCTATTGAAAATATGTGTTTATCCAGCCCTCCTTTGTTATCCTTCCAGTGCCAATGCCGCTTAAAAACATCCTACTAAATAGATGTTTAGGAGGAAAGGGGAGCTCTGAACAGACATAAAAAGACTTTGTAAAAAGGAGCTTCTTTGTCAGAGGGTATGATAGGTGTGCCATATATATACATACATATATGTATACACACACACACACACACACACACACACACACAGAGTAATCATGTTATCAATCTTATTGAGACTTGTTACTTACTTACTTCCAGTTAAGTGGTTATAGGATTACAGTTTAATGTGACTGTCGCACACCACTGTTTATTTCCAGTACTATTCTCAAGCTCTGCATGGCTCCTTCTGTCTATTTATACTTATTTTGTTAGTTATACTTTATATTACTTTATAGTTATTATAGTTACTTTATATCCATTGCCTCACATAATTTTAAATTTCTGCTTCTGTAAAACAGTAAAAAGTCATAACTACATCAGATTGCAAGAACCAGCTAAACATGTTTCATACCCAAAGGAAAAAAAGGTTGGTGTTATCTACATAAAATACTTTTGAGCAATTTAGTTTCATGGTATGTAGCTGATTTGTCTTGTTTCTTCTATGTGTTTCAACAGCTCAAACAATTTATCCTCTGCACACTTACTTGGACACAGGTTCCTGTGGGACAATGGAATTTGTTTCCAAATTCCTATTCCCAAAAATAGGGAGGAAAAAGGATAAATACAGCATTATCATATTTTAGCTCATCTTTATAAATCAGTTCAGTTGTTACTTTGGCCCAGGCCTACCTGGTGATAGCACTAGATATCGCTTTTGATATCAAAACTGCTCCACGTGTTTGCAAGGCCTCCAGACAAGCACGTACACAGGCGTGGCCGGTAATTGTCGGACATTCCATTCTCCACCTAGGCAGGCAGAACAGAGCCACTCCGTTGCTTCAGGGACCTCTCCTGCAAACACCCTTTTGCTTAAGCACGACACTAACAAAGGCGCCCGGCTCTGAGCCGACAGTCTTACAAAGCCGGACTAAGTACTGTGTATTTGCATACTGGCTACACTATTGTTGATTCTGCGCTAAGCCGATCATGTTAAACTTGACCTTTTCCAAAGCTTTGTCTTGCTCCAAACTTGCATTGTTCTCACCGAGTATGGCATGGCCTGCAGCCACAATTCACCCTATATAAACTCCCCGATTCCAAGACCACCTCGGATTGCTTGCCCCGTTCGGATCGCTCCTGAGTTCCATCCAGCCTTGCTGCCGCTGTGTCTGGCAAGCCGTCCCCTCAGTCCTACGTACTGAGACTTCATTTCCATGAACCCATCTTCAGCTTCTTCAGGACTACGAGAAAAGGTGTCGTATCACCCATTTCCCCCGAAAATCCTTATTTCTAATTCTTCCGTTAGCTGTGTGATTGTGGTATCTTTACTGTTTGTTTGTCTTTTAATAAAAACATCATTTTTGCTATTTCTAATATAGAAAGAGTCTCCCACATCTGACTCGACAATGCGCCAATACACATCCTTTTTCTTCTGTGCCAAAATGGTTACCTCGTCCCCTTTAGGGAGGTCAAGCAGAAACAGGACTGCCTCCTCTAGAATGATAATTGTGAAGTCTACATTATTTACCCTGAGAATCTGATCCCCTTCTTCCAAGTCTTCTTTGGCAGCAGGGCTGTCCTCCAAGACACTGGCCACAAATATCCCGACATCATTGCCACCAGCCAGCTGCAAGCCCACACTGTCTCCTTTTTTGAATTTTACAAGCTTCATGCTTGGCCGAAGCAGTCCATCTTCACGCGTTGAATTTGGCAAAGGGCCGTCAGATGGACTGACAGGTAAATCCACATCTGGCTGCCCAGGCTGAGCATATATTGGCTTTGGTTCTGGAAGGGGCGGAGTCTGCTTCTCATTTCTCTCCGAAACAGATTCTTCCACTGACTTGGACAGGGGGGTCTCTTCTGTATTCTTCACGGGGGTAGACACTGATCCTGGCTTTGCTATTCTTTCGTCATCCCTGCTCTGGAGACTGCCATGGCTGGGCTGCTGTCTGGAATGGTCTGGAGGCTCTGACCTCTGGTCAGGAGATCGTGAACGACTGCGGCGGGGCCTGTCATGGGAGCAGCTGGAATGATTGGATGCCAACGACTGAATTTCTGAAATGTCATCTCTTTCTGAAGCATTGGCCGAGTGAATGCTATCAGAAAGATCTGGGACATTCAGCAGAGTTGCCCTTTCATCTCTCTGAACCACCATCTTCAACTTGCCCTTTGACCTTTCTATTAGGGTCTTGGCATCTGTTAATGACATATTTTCTGTGACTGTTCCGTTTATCTTTAGTACAACATCATCGTCCTGAATATTGCCGTCTCTTGCTGCCAGACTGTCTTGGGATATTTCTGTCACGAATATGTGGCTGGCAAGACGCAATCCATATTCTTCATTCTTCCTAGATTTCACCAACGTGACCTTCGTAGGCTTTGGGAGTTGACTGAACCTGACCGATCTCCTATCTGATTTTGGTGACAAACTCCTCTCTCTGCTGGCACTTCGGTCCCTCACCCAATTCTCGTGCCTTCTGCTCACACTTGCGGCATCGCGGGAACTTCTCGGATCGTGCATATCCTCCTCGTAGCTGTCCTCATCATTTTCGACGCCGGGTCTGGATCTGTGCGAGTTACTGGGATATGGATTTTTTTCATCCTTTGGATGGAGATTTTGGCATTCTTCCCACTTTTTCTCAGCTGCTAAACAGCAAAAGCATGCTCCACATTATCCATCGAGACACCATTAACCATTGCAACACGGTCATTCTCCTGCAGCAGCCCTTCGGCTGGGCCTCCTTTGAGCACATCTGATATAACTATCGATGTTTCACCACTCTGGAAGTGGAGGTTATCTCTTCCGCCTGATATCGCAATGCCAAACCCAAATCCAGGAGCTCTGTGAAGCATCACTGTGTGTTGTTCCCATATCGCCCTTTCTTCCATTGTTGTGCTCTTGGTGGAAGCAGTGGCGGCTCGGGCAGACATTTTGTTTCCTTCCCAGCCCCAGCGGAGGTGGAGGAGGCCAACGAGGGGAAAGCTGGCGAGAGCCGGGGAGGATGAGGGGTTGGAGGGGCGCTGCTCCCTCCCTCCCTCCCTCGCCAGCAGAGGATGGGGGCCCGGGAGAGCAGGGGAAAGGGGGCGCCGCGCTGCGCCTGCCTCACCAAAACTTTGCTAGTTCGGCTAGGGCGCCACCGCCACTGCCGCCGCCACTTCCCGGCGCTGCCCAGAGGACATCCTCCCAGGAAAAGAGGAGCATTTTTGCTATTTTAAAAACTGTCTGACTGCTTGACTGACCTGACCCCGTAGACACTGGGTTGCAAGATCCCTGCTAAGTTACCCTGCCTCTCACTAGCTTTAGTGAGTACTCCAGCTAATTTCTCCAACTTTGTGTTTGTGTTTTGGTTATTTGGGAGCCCCTTCCGTGACCCCCAGAGAACAGGGTAACACAGTTCCAAATAAGAATATGATGGTGTTTTAACTGCACAAACAAGTGTTCCATGTATGTGACTGTTGTTTCATACGAATATATTTGTGTTCATTCTACTCAGGTACAGTAATACACTTGACCTGCACCCTAGGGCCATTTCTGCCCTACACTGTTATAGTGCTATTATTCCACTTTCAACATCCTGTGGAATTCTGGGGTTTGTAGTTTACTGAGGGCAAAGATTTCTCAGGCTGAGAATTCTAAATGCCCCTCCCTAGACTGCAAACCCCAGGATTCCATAGAATGTTGAAAATGGAAGAATAGCACTATGAGAGTATAGTGTAGAAATGGCCTAGGTTTCAGAAGATTTTTGTATTTAGATATAAATCCAGAGTGAATGTTGGTACAGATATTCTCACAAACTTTTGTATACAAATGTACATATGTACATATAATGTGAAGCTGTAAAAGTAGTCCCCCTACAGCTTCCATGGGATACAACCCATTTTGTCCCTAAGCAGCTGCCACAGGAAATTCTGAGGAAATTTTGTGTGCAGGAGGGCATTTTGAGGGACAATGAGAAATCTTATAAAAGAGACTGAAAGAGCTGAAGCAAAGTGGGTGAATGAAAAGTACCAACTGAGGGCACATTTGTGGGTTTGACTTTCATGGATTTGATTGTTTGTGCTTTTCTTCTACCCCACTCCTTCCACCTTGGGTGCTTCTTTTCTTGGGGAACCTTCCTTCTTGGTGGCCCTTTAAAGAAAACCCACTTCTGGTCCTCCTCATCCACCATCCACTGCCTGATCAGCTAAGGATGGCTCACAGCCTGATTTCTCAGCACCACAAAATCTCCCCAATGCCTCCCACATACCCATGGAAGGACATGGGTAACAGAGAAGAAGTATAGGGCCACAATGCTGGCCTTCACCCTTCCCTCTCCTTTCCATGACTTGATTTGGACCCTGGGTGCCCATTCTCCCCATTGTGCCTCAGTCCCCTCCCCACAGGCACACACAAACATTCAAAATTTGCAATTTTTTCCATTTTTGCTAGGGTCCTGTGACCCTAACTCCAGTGAATGCAGAGGACCAACTGTCCTTTCAAATACAGCCTTCATTCCATCCCATCAATACATAGTAGCATAAAATCTTGAGACCCTAAGATGTAGGGCCAAAGTGGATATCTGATTTATTAGACTCCAATCTGTCCTTTTTGTTTTGTTTACAGATGTAAATTGTAAAGTTATTACTATTGCATTCTTCCCCCTTCTCCTTTCCTAATAAATATATTCTTGTCAGCAAATATTTTTTTACTGCCATTAATATTTTTATTAGATTTTCAGAGCATTTCATAGCATTGCTTTGGTGGATAGCAAAAAAATAAAAACATTCTATGCAGTTGAACAATTTATGTTTATAACTGTTTAAGTACAACAACAAAAAATTTCTCCCAGAGAGCATAATACTATGCAAAACCTACCAAACATGCTAGGACTTATCTCTGTGTAGAGTAACAACGGTGCTATTATTAATAATTGCTTAATTTAAAAAAAATAATCACGGTACACAAGTCTTCCAAGATTACATATTTCAGCCTTCAATTCCATTCTCTGAGAAAGGTGGCATATAAATATAATAAACATAATAAATCAATACTGTTTGTTAAGCAAGAAGCTTAAATAATGGAACTAAAGCTTTGCAAGCCACCCATAGAAGAAGCATTAATCCCAGTACAATAAATTCTATTTTGTCTTATTATTAAATGCAAGCATTAAAAAGACATTCTGATCTTTTAAAAAATAGTACATGATGACATCAGAACAGTTATTTATACACAATGAGGGGTGGACAAATCAGTATGATTTTGGTCTGTATCCATTTTGCGTGTGTTCACTCACATATCAGTTTCATCCTGGGTCCAGAGCTGCTTAGTTATTTCCATTCTTCCACTGCTCAGTTATATCCATTCTTCTTAAAATAACTTTATAAGCCTTGAGAGTCTATTTTTTTCTCTCTGTTTCCCAAAGCTGGAAAAAGGTGCAGAGTTATCTGGGAAAAAAGGAAATTCTTCCTCACCAGTGTGATACAATGGTTTGAGCATTGCTCTATGTCTCTGGAGACCAAGGTTTGAATCCCCGCTCAGTCATGGAAACCCACTGGGTGACCTTATGCAAGTCACACTCTCCCAGCCTCAGAGGAAGGCAAAGGTAAACTCCTTCTGAACAAATCTTGTCAAGAAAACCCCATGATAGTTTCACCTTAGGGCCATCATAAGTTGGAAACAACTTGAAGGAACACAGCAACAACAAATTCACACTTAATGCCATCGGCTGGTAGCAGTATAAATTATTTCAATTGTTTTGTAATATGCCTTCAAGACATTTCTGCTAACCCTTTTCACAAAGTTTTCTTGGCAAGATTTGTTCAGAGGACATTTGCCTTTGCCCTTCTCTGAGGCAGAGAATGTGTCTTGCTCAAGGTCACCTAGTGGGTTTCCATGGCTGAATGAGGATCTGAACCCTGGTCTCCAAACTTGTACTCCAGTGCTCAAACCATACACTGCACTGGGAATAAAAACAATTGTGTGGCTAACTGTTTGAGACCAAACACTTATTTACAACAAAACTTAAGTGAGTATCATTGTCATTTCCTCTTTTCAGAGAGCCTAGAGATTTAGATTTAGAAATGATGTGCTGAACCTAGATGGATTCATCCATACTCCCACCCTCTTTTCTTTATAGTACCAAACAAGTAACTAATATGCTTGATAATTCACTTCTTTGAAATTGAAAAACTTTAATGGCATCAAAAAAAACAACCCTTACAGGCATTTTGTCACATTGTGCTAAGGGAGATCCCATAGTCCTAGTACAGCATAGGTCCAGCAGCTTAGAATGTCATATCAACTCTTGCAAAAAGTAAAATATGATTTATTAAATAAATACAGATTGTAGGGCATACAAAGGTACAAATGATAAAGGAAGCGTGCATATGTGTGTGCGTATCAGACATGACAACAAGCCACTGCCAGCATAAGTCCTACTTGGTTTTATTCTGTTTTAGTGGAGGTAAGAGGGAGAGTAAACCTTTAGCATGACAGATAGAACAAAATTGATTTTTACATACTTTGCTACTTAAAGGTAAGCAGCAGAGTTGTTCAGAGACCAACAGCTTAAGGAAAAGAAGTGGAAATGTCCCCAGGCTTCACTGCCCCCACCTCCACTGCTAGGAAGACCTGTTCTTTTTTACTCTTCAATGGTGGCAACCACTCCTCAAATATGCATGGATATAAATACCCTAAATGTACCCAATCGTCTCTGATCTTGAAAGCTGAGCAGGGTCAGCCCTGGTTGGGAAATGGGAGACCATGAATGAATATGAGGAGATGTCAGCTATATTCTAGAAAGAAGGAAATGGCAAAACCACCTCTGAGTATTCCTTTCCTAAGAAAACCCTAGGAAATTCACAGGACTGCCATAAGTTTAAAAAAATTGACTTGAAGGCACAAATTCATACAGATGTCTGTCTGTCTGCACCGTCCCTGTTGCAGAAGGAAGAAATGGCAAGGGTGATAGAGCCAGCACCAGTTCTAGCAGCCCTGCTCGCATGCTGCCAAGTGAGGAGACAACGGTGACAGAGAGCCTTGACATTTTTTTTCTAATGCCTGTGGAATGAAGCATCTCTGGGCCACTGTGGAAATCAACTGTGTGGTAACAGAGATAATTTTCGAGACCACCTCCCATGCACACACAGTGCATCTGATCCAACAATATTCAAAAAATTGCTCCATTATCACTCTTGCCTTCCTCTCGTGAGGGCTGCTACAGCTGTTACTACTACATTTTTCATTCTCTCCTCCAACTCCTTTTTGTTTACAAGGGATGATGACATTATCTGCCACCACCATTCCCTCAGATTTTCTTGGCCCCTCTGAGCTTAGCTGCAAATAGTTATGGTTTCTGGGAAGAAATAGATTTCTCTCTGGAAATGGGGGGGTAAAAAACCCTCTGGAAAATCTTAAGCTGGTGGATTTATGGTGTTTGGAAGTAAGTTGAATCCTTCTCTTTCCCATCCTGATGCTAACAGCAGTATCTCTAGCCAAATCTCAATCAGCTAAATGTGACACTTAATTTCCAGCTCTGTATTCTGTGACTGTGACCAGATCCTAATAAATAAGGTATTCTTCTAGGTATGTCTTTGAGAGAGACCCCTGAAGTCCTAAATCCTTGTTTCTAGTTATAGTTGGCCCTCCACATTTGCAGGATAAACTTTCACAGATTTGACTTTTTTTTGTTTTTGTTTTTGTTTTTTGTTTTTTTGGTGAGTTTCTCCAACCCCTGCCCTCTCCGACCTCACATGTTTCTTTTCCAGAGGAACTTTCAGTCCTGCGGGCTCTGATCAGGGCACGCAGTCCTTTCAAAACCTGCCTCTAGCCAATACCCGAGGCAGCCTACGCCTGGTCAGCTAAGGATGGATGACAGCCCAATTTATCAGCAACACAAATCCTCTCCCAATGCTCCACACATACTCAAGGAGGGAGATGGGTGAGAGACAAAGTGTGAGGCCACCATGCTGACTCACTCTCTTTTCCTCCCCTTTCTCTGACCTGGCTTGGACTCTGGGTGCCTGCTTTGCCTACCCTGCCTTGGCCCCCTTCCCACAGATACACGCATACATACACACTTTGATATTTGCATTTTTTCCACTTTTGTGAGGGTCCTGCACCCCTAACCCTAGTGAATGTGGAGGGCCAAGTGTATAACAAAACAAGAAAGCATGATGAAATGGGATTATCTTGCTATGATGCATTTGAACCATGCCAGTAATTATAAAATGACAACTTTGATGGCCGAGCCATCAAAGAAAAAGAAAGGAATAGACCACATTCCTCAGCCATCAGGAGAACACTCAGATGAGAAAAAGATGTATCGTTTTGCAAGGTGTGACATTGCACTTGACTCAGCAAAATGCTACATACATGGGTACCTACATATATAGTGGGAACAAGGCCAGGGAATGGCTTTTTTTCCTTGACCAATGTTCTTAAAAGGTAGTTCACAGAAGAGAGCACTGATAGCAGATTATGCATACCATCACCAGAGAACTTCTAGGGGAAGCCACAGAAAAAGTTTATTAATTAAATAAAAAAAGAAGCACATATATATTTGCAGAGTAGGCATGAGCTAAATAATGTTCATATGAGGCAGTTCTTCATTTGTTTATTCATTATCCTTTCCCCACTGTATTTTATCAAGTAATCTCAGATAAAGGTGTAATAGGATTGTAAATATCCATGAGTTAGATGTAAATTTTTTTGAGTTCAGATTAAACAACAGATTTGAGGAATTAAAGACTTGCTCAGAACTGTAGGGATATAACACACAGCCACCAGTTTTATTGTAAATCAGTCTAAAGGCAACACTAGTTGCATAGTTTGGTGCTGCATGGCTGTTTTGTTTATACACAGCCAGTGAGGTGGGGGAAGATGAGCCAGATGGAAACCATGAAATCTTTGCAATGGGGTATCTATGTCTTTGACTAGCAGGGATACAATCAGAATCAATTCCAGTTCGGGTCTGTTACTGAAGCAAAGGGTTAAAGTTCCTCTCCCCTGCTCTGCCACTACCATGATCAGTGCTGTAGGGAAGATTCATGATGTCTCTCAAGGCAGAAAAAACATATTCACTCCTTGCTGAATTACATGAGAAAGGTCACTTGTATGAGGCAATCACTTCTAGTCAAAGCTTCCGGAAGACACATGTTCTTCCTTAAAATCTCTTTCTCTGTATACCATTAAAGGAAGTCAGAACAAGAAGGATATCCTCTTGCCTTCACATTAAAAATACAAACAAACAAAGTTTCAAGCAAGCATACATAATGCAAACAAACGATCTCTTCTTTCCTAGGATTTTGTTTAAAAATATTTCACTTTCATTCAAAAAACAAAAAATAATAATTGCACAATTTTATGCGAAAGTTCTGATTTTTTTTTCACTACCAGTTTAACACTTAGGATCAATTTGACTTTCTATTCACTTTGTGTGCCAGTAAGTGGGGGGTGATAGCTAACATTTATAATCTTGGGTAATTTATCCCATGTCATCTTTTTTTTAACAACTAGGTATAAAGTTACACACACTCAAAAAATAGCTGGAATTGCCTTTGCCTTTGTTTCCACCCCCAAAATGGGCAGCAAAACAAGTAGAGTTATGCCAGTTCAGGCCCTCCTACATGCATGTACATCAGTTTCTCATCATATGATTACTTAATGCTTGGTGACTGAAGCTGAAGATGTGAACTTGCTTCACTCAGGAACATCGTGGGTAAGTTGTCATACAATCTGATTTATAATGTTAAATAATTTCATTCACAAATGAAATATATTGCTCAATGCTGCTGCAGGCATATCACCTGTATGAATCAGCCCTGAAAAGACACGTGATAGCATTCTCCTACTCCAGGTACCTGAGAAGGACATCTGTAAACAAAGCAAGGGTGCTGAAGAATGGAGAAGGTTAAGTGGCTAACAAATGCTAGCTTCCCCCGACCGTATAGCAGCATACTTGATGAAAGAGATATGGTGAGATTCCACTTTTCCATTAGCCAAATGGAGTGAGTAACAAGTCCACTGTCCGCATGGCCATCTTGATGTCATCAGGTTGGGAAAGGGCATGTTTATATTATAAGTTTTGCAAGACCCCTGCATGGATATGCAAGTGACTCTCTTCTCCCCTATACACCATCCTATATACCACCTTGAGCTCAGTGGAGGAAAAGCACTATGTAAATATAACCAATGAAGAATAAAAGAATGAAGAATAATAAGAATGAAGGCTAACAAGCGAGCCATCTTATGTTTGTAGCTGCCTAGTATAAATGGGGTCCATTTGTGCTGCAATGAATTTATCCAACATTTGCTATGTCCTATGGCATGTAATCCTTTGGGACTTCATAAGATTAGCAGTATTAACTATGGCAGCTGCAGTACTATACATCTTCCTTGATCTGAAACTATGTGCCACATTCTATATCAAGGATGGGAATCGTGCAGCTCCTTGGGCATTCCAGTGAGGCCCTTCAACCTTCACTGACACCTCTGAAACCTCCAACACAACACATACACACAAATTGGCCATGGAAACACTCCAGCCACCCAAGGATACCTTAAACTGCTGTTATTAAAATGCCCCACCAAAGCAAGACAGCATATAGATCTTCAAAAAAGATCCCAAGGGCACCCAGGTTTGATGCAACATCACTTCTGTTTTCCGAAAATAGTGATTACAACAGCATGCTATTACTAGAGATTTAATTTACTAATTTCATTCTCAAAGGAAACAACAAGTAATTTTATTGTGTGTAACATTTCCATGCACTATTTTTCTACAGAAAACAGCATTTTATGCACAGGAAAACAGTTTTCTGATTTGCAAAATTCACACTTCTGGCAAGGAAAACAACATTTTCTGTGCTGGAAACAGCACTTTATGCAAAAAAAAAAACCCTAATATTTCTGTGCAGTTTTTTTTATTTTTTTTTGCACAGAAAATGCTGTTTCCTATGCAGATAATGCTGAGGTTTTTGCACAAGAAAAAACGGTGAATGAATTTTTTGCAGAGTGAGTCCCAAACTATGAAGATTCTCATTAGTCCATGTTTCTCCTTATCAAGGTTTCCTGATACTTGAGAAAGACTTCTCCAATGTCTTTTTTTTAATATTCGTCCCATCTTTAGCTACCACCATCTACAAGAAACTGAAATAGCACATTGTGATCCCCTGGCCTTGAGAACAAGCATATCCCATTTCTACACAACTATTAAAGAAAAATGAACCATGCATAACATTCCTAACTCTACGACAGTTTATATACTGAACATCACATTTACTTCTTCAGAGGATGTTAAGAATTCAGTTTAAGCATTCATCACTCAGTAACACACCAGTCTTAGTGAACACTCAAATTGTATCTCTTGAAAAGTGTTGCACTTTGGATAAGGTGAGGTAAACAGAAGACTCTGATGGATGCCTGCTTCCTACACATTATCATCACTCACCCTTGCCATTCTCAAGTCATGAATGTGCATTTATAAATAAAGATCAAGTCCTGGAATTTAAAGTCTTTTGCCACTAAGTGGCTTCTGTTGCTGAGCCAAATTAATTCAGCCCTGTACTTTACCAGTGTCTCTATAGCGCTTGGCTCAGATCAAGAAATACCATCTTTCAGTCCCATCTTGTTGAGCTGTCTTGAGAGAGTCGCTGTGGGTTTGAGCCATTGTCTCCCAGCCTCCACTTCTCGCAGTGCTGAAAGTAATAATGTGTCTTATGTGATGAAATGAAAGTTCTATTTTTATTTCTGCTCATTTTGGGTTGGGATATGAGAAATGGTAATAATTCTCCATGTAGGTGATACTGTCCAGAAACACAAATGAAACAAAGGTAGTAGCTTCCAGGGTAAGTAAATATGGAGAATGAATTTCAAGAGGATTAAGAGGACGAGAATAAAGACTTCTGCTGTTTCTTTCGTTCTATTGCTGTATGCAAAGCCTGAAGAATCAAGTGTTCATTATTGAGGATATTGTAGCTAGTCAGATTCACCAGTTTGTTGAAATTAGCTTCTGAGTACTGTATCGTGCCAGTAGCATATGGAGAAAATATAGTGCTGGTGACATTAGCTTGACCTTCAGCCATCTCACTAGGACTACGTTTCACACCTACAGAAACAAAGACAGAGAGATGAATACGTAGTTTTATTCCTTAGCAGTGGTCTAGAGCTTTTCCTTTAATTAGTACACCAAAAATAATTTTAGAGAGGAATACTTGTGTGTCTTATGAGTTAGCTTCCATTGTTATTTGAGATATAATTCACCAATGCCTAGCAAATAGGTTATGTATGCTATAAGTTGGGGGCAGGGGGTTACATGTATTTATCAGTACCTTTGGGGCATTTGTGTATTAATTGGTGAGCTACTTGGGGAAGCACGTCATGAAAGATAATTGTGGAAAATCACCATGACATTTTATCATATGCCAACTCAGTAGAAATCAGGAGAAAATGCTTCGTAATGGAAACTATAGAGTTGGAAAACACACCAAGGATCATCTAGTTAAACTCCTGCCAGTGCAGGAATTCACAGCTAAAGTATCCTTGAGATGTAAAATCTTCCATTGAAGGAGAGTCTATCCCCTTTCTGGGGTAGTCTGTTCCACTGTCAAACAGCTCTTACTATCAGGGATTTTTCACAAAAGTTTAGTGGAATCTTCTTTCCTTTAATTTGAATCCATTAGTTAGGGTCCTACCCTATAGCAGCTTACTCCATCTTCCATGTGACAGCACTTCAGATATTTAAAAACAGATTATATCACTTCTCAATCTTCTCTTCTATAGACTAAAGACACCCAGCTCCTTCAACCATTCTTCACAGGTTTCCAGACTCTCAACTATTTTGGTTGCCCATGTCCAGACATATTCCAGCTTATCAACATCCTTTTAAATTGTGGTGCATATAACTGGACCCTTCTAGATAGTTTTCATGTGTAATATCGTCAAGCCATGTAATACACAATCTTGGGTACGTGCACCTGATTTCCTGCCTAAAGGTAGTACCTTACATTTATTTCTGTTGAAATTAATTTTTGTACTTTGACTCAGGGCTCTAATATATTACTGTTATCCTGAATCCTGCTTCTGTCTTCTAAAGAATTTCTACCTGCCCTAATTTCTTGTCATCTACAAATCAGGTGAGCATGCCTCTTATTCCCCACACTAGCTCCAGAATAGACATTGCAGCTCCCCCAACATCACTTCTTTCCAGGATGTCAAGGAACCATTGACATGGATTTTGGTCCATCAACCAACTACAAATCCATTACCAGTGGACTAGATGCCACTGCTGCTGGGGGAATGCATAGCTTATTGATGGATTAACACCAACTTTATTGTTATACCCAGATGAATTATTACCTGGTACAAAAGTCAGAAAGAATTGACAAAAAAAATTATCAATGGCACATCTAGTTATAATATGGTATTATCTTTATATTAAGAGTGGGAAAACAGAATAGGAATAATAGTCAAATTCACATATGGGTATTAGGTAAGTCAAATATTAGTATAAGAATACGACAACAAAAAGATAATTCACAAAATGGAGGTTTAATTCAAATAAATTTAATATAAGTTTTGGACTTGAGGAAAATGTGAAACAGGGATAGTAGGATGGGTAAGGAAGGGGGAGAGGAGGGAGGGAAAAGAATTATGGAAATATATAAAACTTAATAGCAATGGGAGTATAAGTGGAATGGGAAGAAGAAGGGAGGGATACAAAATAGAGAATATACAGAAATACAAATATGAAAGAAACATAGCTATTTTATATTTTATGGGGAAAATGTAAGATTCTGAATGCTAATGTAATGCTGATTGCTTGATATATGAAAATTAATTTTAAAAAATATATAACACCAAGGTTTGAATTCCCTCTCAGCCACTGAAACCCGCTAGTTGACCTTGGGCAGGTCATATTCTTTCACCCTCAGATGGTAAAATGGTAAAATCCTCTCTGAACAAATCTTGCCAAGAAAACCCTGACAGCTTTGCCTTAGGATCACTATCAGTTGTAAATGACTTGAAGGCACATAACAATAATTTTCATTATGGACAAAATGCTAAGGGAAAGTATTTTAAAAGATGGAAAAGAACTGGGCAGACATGGAACAGAGAAGTACCAGTCATTTATTTTTCAGTCTACATGCTGTTGGTATTTGAGAGGAATAACAGTTTGGTTATTAAACCATGTTTTATGCAATCATAATCCTTCCTTTCCCATTTCCCACTTCATGTCAGGTTTAATGCAAGTGTCCCAGCTTTTATTTAACTACAGTTCTCCTGTTACACAAGCAGGAACCTTTGGTTAATATTATGCTTCACATCTTACACAAACAATACAGAATTTCTGGAACCAATCTATCACCGTTGTTTGAGATATCAGGTATTAGATGTCAACTTTATGTCTTTGGTAAAAAATATTCTACAATGTAAGAACTCTGGAAGAAAATTTTGGATATCATTGATCATGTTATCAGATGTGAACTGAAACTGGTCATTTCATTATGTTATTGGGTTAAACAAACTCATCCTGGTAAAAATGAAGGGCTAACTGACAATTTATCAGAAAACCCTTGAAGAAAGCTGAATTGGCCATGCTGATTGATCTGATATGCTAGATGGCAGATAGGTATATTTGCCTGATTGATAAATTTGTTTATGTTCTGAAGATATGAATTTTTAAAATAGATATAGTTGATTAGGTCTATATGTATATATTAACAACAAAAGAAAAAAAATCTCTGTCGCATTAATTTTGGGAATGCTTGAAAGTAACTATTTACAAATACTTACAATTAGTTTATTTTTCCAATAATGAAGGTATAACTGAATTACATTTTATCTGTAACTTAACAAAAGAGAATGTCATTCTTTTTACAGGGTAATGGTAACATTTAGTTACTTTTCTGGTTACAGAGGTGTGGCCTCACATTATGGTGGAGGAAGCATATACATGGCTCAAGCACTGGCTTGTGCTCCATTTGCTGATAAAGTTTTTAAGGTACCTAAAAGACAATGCTGATCTGCTTTTGAGAAATGGAAAGCAAAGTATTAGTTTTCAACTAAAATGTAACTATAACAGAAACAAACTACTTGGGGTCCCCTTAGAACTACAATTGATTAGATACTTTTTAAAAAGTAACCATCTAAGCACTGATTTGTAGCTGTGATCACAACAGAGAGAATTGGTAGGCAGCGGGAATTGATGGCTATTACCTGGAACTTGATTCAGTAATGGGCAACTTGTGAACCAGTGGTGAGAGATGGTGAGACAGCAGTGAGTTTACCTCTTTGGCAGCAGGGACTTCTATAAACAAAAGGGCAATTGAAGGTCTATGTGTGCATGATTTTTTTTTCTTGGTTGCTGCCAATATTCTAGCCATGGACTTGCACATGCTGGAGCCAGGAATGAAAATCAGCAAATAACAACCCTACGTTTTCCTCAGACAGAATACTGCTTTTCTTAACTTACCAGGTGCTTTGTATTTTTGGAAGGTGTTGCATACCAGTGGCATAAATACCAATATAGGAGCCTTTGGATCCTCTGCTTTATCAAATACATAACACTCCTTGAGTTGTTCCCTGTCTTCTTCAGTCAGTTCAACTTTAGGGAATGGAATGCCTTGTTCTCCATAGTACTTTGTGGACAAGTCTAGGGGCTAGAAAGTCAAACATAAGTAAAATCAGAAACCAAAGAAATAAGGAAATAACCTGGATTTCACAAAGGCTAGGAGTTCCACTTGAAGCCTGGGCAGATACTTTGAGTATGAAAGATTGCCTATAAGATGGTGATAAGGAAGGAAGAAGCAGTTACCTTGACCCGAAGTCCAGCTCCTTTGGGAAACCACTTTACTGTCCAAGTGTCTGTTTCACACTTTACCAGCAAAGATTTCCAGAGCCAGAAAGGATTACACTGTTCCACAGAATTCCTTTTGTACAAAGACTTGACATGTTGTTGAGAGGAGTGTTAATGAACCCCCTGAACAGTACCACTTACAAGTCAATTATCTTTGAAATATGTTCAACAAATTTCAGTGCTGATTTTTGACATGTGTTGTTACACCAGATTGGCTTAAGTCCCCACCCCCTGAGTCTTCAGATTACTTTGTTTTACTACCTAGAAGAATTAATTAAAAGACTAATGGTAACCAACAAATCACAAAATACAATAATCTCACCAAAAGCTGTGGTCCTCCACTGTAATTTAAATGGAAAATGACATCCACTTTCCTTTCTGGCCGTAGAAGAGGAGGGCAGCTGGTATTGATGAAAGCAGCTGTGTCTACAAGTTCTAAGTAGTCTCCTATATCACTCAACTGATTAGGAGCAGAATCCAGTATTGTGTCTGAAAGAAAAGTCATTTCTATTCATATGCAACACTGTAAAATAAGGGGGTAGAGAAAGAGGGAGAAGGATGCCTGGCACAACCTTCCATCCATGCCTCTTTTAAGGAGTCAAGAAATACCTTACTGAAACTGGTTCAAAGATTCATGATTTTTACTCCCTGATTTTTGCCATTCCAGTATTTGCAATAGGTTAAATAGGAAAACCTGAAGTTCAAAAGAACAAATTAATCATCCAGTAATTTATTTGCAAAATTTATTCTGGGTACATAGTGAGCAAGAAGAGAGGGAAATGAGGAAGGAAAAGGAGGCATTCAAAAAAGGCCTAGGGAATCACAGAATAAGAATGACAGGGTATAGAGTTCCTTGGTACCCAATTTCATAGCATATTTTGTCCCATCTCACTTCCTCAGCTTCTAAACTTTTATCAGATCTTTTCCCTATAAGCATGAAAATTAATTTAAGGTATCCTTACTTTCTCAAGATACAACAGTAAAATTGTGCAGTATGGCTAACATTCAGTCTTAGGGGATCTGCATATCCTTTCTCAAACAGTAAATGTATAACACAACTCAAAGTAGAATTCCCCAGCCACAACCTGAAACATATTCAGTACACCCAAATCTCACCAACACAAACTTCAAACACTTTTGATGGCAAAGATGAAATTCTTAAGTGGTTCCAACCATAAGCCTTGCATACAATTTGTCAACAATGATGTCAACTTTGGCTAACTGCTTTAAGAAATCAAAAGTGCCTAGGTCATCTTGAGAAAGGAGCCGATTAAGTGAAGAGAAGAGAAGAGGAAAAAGAAACTGAAGGTAATTGGGGAGGCATCAGCTGGGGATGGCTCTTGTCTGAATAAGCAGTAACTTCATTTTTCCTCCTGAACTGATGAAGAACATAGGTCCAGACCTGTTAAATGCTGAGTAGATAGGTTCCAATGTACATAATCTTTTAAAATAGTTATGGGGAAGAATCATAAGAAATAACTAGTATTAGAAAGAGAGAGAAAAAGACAGAGGTGAAGTCATCTCATTATATGTGTCTTCAGTATTACCTTTCCAGGTACGAAAATGGTCATTCTCCAAGTATTTGTTATTCAGTTGAAGACCCTTTATGAAATTATAATACTGTGCAAGCACTGGACGCAGTGTTATCACTTCTCGAAGCATATTTGTGAGGGTGCCACTGGGGATGTAGAGATTTGTTGGTTGTGCGTTGGGTCTCTTTGGCACAAATGGTGGAATATCTTCATCTGTGGAGCAAAAGGAGTGTTTTTGAGTTCCACTGCCCAAAATGTTTCTTTGTAGCAGCAATAAACAGAGAACTACAGCTACTAGTGATAACAAGGAAAGATTTCAAAGTTACTGGGTTGGGTTGGGTTGGGTTGGGTTGGGTTTGCTTTGCTTTGCTTTGCTTTGCTTTGCTTTGCTTTGCTTTGCTTGAAAGCCATCTTCATAGTCAGATTTCAAGACAAACTCTGAGTATGTTTGGCATTTGAAAAGTCAAAGTCTGCTATTTTTCCAGATTGAAAATTTATGTGGGCTATGTAATAATAATTGTGCATTAAAAGGGGAAAAGCAGATTAAGAATGTGGGTGAAAAAAATGCATGCCTGCATATAAATAATGCAAGCGACTGATACTACTGAACAGTTATTTCTAGCATTAGGGTGGAAGTAAGAGACTATCAGTTTGAAATTTGGATGGAGAGGGATATATATGGTGACATGGGAAAGGAAAAGAAAGTGGAATTGCAGTTTTCCCAAACTTTCAGCTTCTAGCTACTTAGTCTGAAAGCAAATCACCTTCTAAATTCACAGCAAAAGGGAACCCTTCTAAGGTAAATAGAGGAAAAGACATGCTCTACTAACCAATATCAGTAATTCGGTCCCGAGTCCATCTGTGCCAGAAATCTTCTGAACAGCTAGATAAATAGAAGGCATCAAGCACATTTGTGGAAAATATATTGCTCCACATACCTGGAAAGCACAGAAAATTTTAAAAAAAGACTCACTGAGATAATATTCTCAAAATTTAAAGCAATTTTAATGTAATGACCAAACATATGGTAAAAAGTTTGTGTGTGTGTTTGTACATGCGCACATGTGAAGAATTTACTATATGGTACACTGTTGTAACTACCACATTGGGGCTGTAGTAAAATTCTTAACATATGATTGACAAAAAGTGAATTTTAAAATGCATGTAACTGAAAGAATTTAGACCTTTTTCTATTTGTTTTGATAAGCCACCTTGTAAGAAAGAGAGTCGAGTTTCTGGAATCTTCTTCATCCTGCGACCCATGAAGAATTCACTTCCAAAATCTTCTGTCTTAATGAAAGCTCCATACTTCAAGAAGCCTACTTCATAAGGTGTGGATTCCAACCACTCTGAAAACAGCCATGTAAAAATGTAATTGCAAATGTCTCAGATCATTCAAATACTAGGCGAGTACTGGCATAAATCTACAATCAACCTCTTTATCATGGTAACTTGGTTAAGACGGCAAGAACACCTAGCACAGAAGAGTCAAGAATGTGACAGAGAAGACAGAAGTAATCAGGTTGGGTAGTATGAGAGACCCAAAATGTCCTTCCCTCTTGTCTTCCTATGCTGACTTCTCCCTTTGTTATGCAAACTATGGCGATTTCCTCATGAGGTTGATATATTGTAGCAGCGTCAAATTCTTACCCTCCAGTCTACACATTGTACCATTTTAGCATCATAGTTTTCCTTGTAGTTCTACACGTTTTCAGGTCCTAGAATGGTTCACTGCAGTTCACTGCGATGTGAAACCACTGTATGTGAAAACCAGAAAAACTCCAATGTAAATCTCCCAAACCAGTTTTGCTTTGATTTTCACCTACCTGCAGAAGCGTAGCATCGACTGAGCCAGAGGCCCTCCTGAGAATGGGGGTGCTGCAAGTAACTTAGGCTTGGATTCTATGACAAGTTACCGGTAACTTAAGAAGGTTAACAGAAGGAAATATTCTATCTCCAGCATAGCTTCCCACCATATACCACAACATACACAAACTAGAATGAATACATAACTTTCCAAAAGTTGGAATAGCCTTTCGTCTGATACACGAAAAGCCTTCAAACAAAGCTATCCAGCTGTCAGAGATAGATAAATTGTGGGCCACCTGTCTGACCAGCATTGCCAGGTGAAATAAGGGACAGGGCTCCTGTCTATTTCATGACTGCTTGCCATCTGCTGGAATCTCCTTTTCTACATAGCCATTAAAGGGTTATGAGTCCTCCCTCTTACTTGAGCTAGCAACCTGAAATTTCAGTAAAGCTGCAGTTGCCGGGGCTCCTAAGCCTGCCACTAGCCATGACACATGCCTACACATCTCTAAGAAAGAAATTCTGCCCAGCCTATGCCTACTGAGGGGACTACTGTATAACTCTGTCCCTCACACTACTCTCCAGCTTCATGTTGTACCCACTGCAGACATTTCTACTGCTTAGGAAAGCCTGCCACCCAGTGACTGAAAATGGCATTGCAGGTATTGTACACTGACATGTTGAAATTAATTAATACATTCTTAGGCCCTTTCCGCACGAGGCTGGTGAATCGGTTTGTGCCGTTTCTCACCGGATTTTCTGGGCTTGAAACAAAGCGGACTTTCCCTCATTTCCATCCACACAGCTACTGCATATGTTCCATTTTTATTCGAAGGAGTTCATGAATTCACACTGCCTCTGCCATGGCCACTCCCACTACTCCCCTCACCTCGCCCTGTCGGCTGTGATTGGCCCGTTGTTGTTGTTTTGGGTTTTTTGCATGGTTTAGTACACCATTACGTACATGCATACGTGTGTACGTGTGTACATCCATACTACTCCCTGGCCCCTCCCATGAGCCCTCTCCTGACCACCAGTTTCCATTGGCGTGAATGTATGTGTCTGCACCACTGTGAAAGTACGAATTGGATAGATCTGGAAAATTGGAAAATCGATTTCTTCCAGTTTTCAAATACCACCATATGGGGGCGCATTTAGTTAGAATTACATATGGAACGAAGGTAAAAAAACTGAACTTAGTCCGCTCCAAAGTGGAGAAGACCTCTCTGGCAAGACCCATTGGCCCACCTTAATAACCGCATGCAGAAAGGACCTTAAAACCATAGAACTGCCAAATTCTGGAGTCCTATTAGTTTTCATGCCAGGTTTCAGATATCATGTCTTTGAGTTACAGTGCTTATCATTATATATGTGAATATGCACACGCGCGCACACACACACACACATATAAGAAATGTGTGTGTCTGTGTATGTATGTGTGTGTGCACTCATGCACATATGAATAGACAGACAGATAGATAGACAGACAGATAGGTATTAAACTTCCAGGATGTTTAACATATAGCATGTATTCATAAGCAAATGTCAGTTAAAAGTCTCCTCTTATATCATCAGACAATCAGCCATCAAAATAAGTTTTTCCTGAATTGACCTTTTAATCCATTTACTGACTATTGTTGATTTTATTTGTTTAATTAATGATTTATTGTCCAATCTGTTTTCAATGCATTTGGTTTTTTAAAAGTTTTAATTTTTTAGTAATTGTTAGCCACAATGAATACTATTTTTAATGAATTTGGACTGATTACAATGAGGAGGAGGGGAGAAGAGGAGAAGGAGGTAGCACCTAATTGTCTTCTGTGTTCTTGAAATTCTTACCTTTAAAATCTAGAGTGCTAATTCTTTTTCTCACATTGAGAGCAAGGTAGATGGGAAGAGGGTTCTGACCCATATTTATTGCCTGCTGTTGATCTGAGAGCTTTTGCGGGTCTGGCTGTTTGAGGAAAAATAACAGTTACTAGAAAAACAGGAAGAAATCACACAGAGAATCTGTCTACTTCTGCCTGGGTGCTAAATGATCCAGTTTTTAGAATTACCTATTTTTTCTGCATTCATAAATGCCTCATACTGAAAAGTTATTTTCTATTTGATTTCTATAAAATAAAAATGCACTTTTTTCTTGTGATAAAACATACTGATCCAAATCCAATTTCTAGTGTCAATTAGAGTGGACCCACTAAATCAATAGGAACCTGGTATGCCAGCACAAATATCCCAATGATTTAATGGGCAACCACTGATTCCACTGACACCATGGGTCCAAAGTTCAGTTGATTCATTGGATATATTGACTCAATGCTTATATAAGTTTTGAATTCCCATTAATTCATGGGATCTATTTTAATTGGGGGTAGTAATTGGATTTCAGTTACAGTATTATTACTTTCAGTATTTTAATACTTTAATTTGTATTACTTTTAATAAAAAAAAGATCATGTAGCAAACAGGTGTTAGTTTTACTGCCATATCTTTTATTGTACTGGAAACAGGAATTATCTGAGAGATCACAACTCAAATACTCAGAGAATCAGAAATTCAGATCACTGTGAGTGTACAGCTTCATGGAAGATTTACATGGAAAAAGGGATTACCAAGATTCAGAGTATTCCTATTGTATTGTGCTCTATTATGTTATTTACGCTCAGCTATATGAGAGAAATTTCTTGTTTGAATGATTCCTTATTAGGCCATATATAATTATTACCTTCTGGAACTTCCAAATGATAGGCTATAATAGTGATTCAGTGATATTCTCTGGCTTCCATTAAGAACAAACACTGATTCTTAGGCCCTTTCCACATACGGAGGAAGAAATGGGCGAAAACACGCTAAAACGGAGCTTACCTGCAACCAGGTAAGTCTGTCGCCACGTGGAGCAGCGCGAGTTCGCTGCTCCACACTCATCGGTGTCCCGCAGCGTCCTGCGGCATCCAAAATGGCGGCTCCCGGCTGGCGGAGGCTCTCTACCAACCGGAGAAGCTCGCCAGCTGGAAGTCTGCGCCCTGGCAGGTCTGCAGGCGTGCCCTTGCACGTGCCTGCAGATCTACACCGGGCACTGCGACGGGGCTGCACGGGGCTGCATGCGGCTGCACGCCCCGTGCTTTTTAAAAACCTCATGAAAAGTGGTTTTTAAAAAGAACGTGGCGCTGCCACTTCCGTTCGCTCCTGCACGGATTGGGGTGTGGAACTACGCAAAAGTAGTCCACCCCAATCCACTTTACGGTGTAGATGACCTCCGTCAGAGGTCACTCTACACCATTTTTTAACCCCCATGTGGAAAGGGCCTTTTTATTATCACATGATAGAGTACATAGAGGCTCATCTCCTAAACAGCATGTTCATACACTAGCTGCACTGCACAGTAGCATGTCCATCCAGTAGCCGCCCTGATACCTGGCTGTTTTATGGACCAAATTCAGGGTGGAGGTTTGACTTTATAATCTCCTAACAGTTTAACTTCAACATGTCCAACTTCCTGGTAAGACAAGAACAATCTGACAGAAAAGATTTCTTCCAAATTTTCTCAGGCTGTAAATTCTATTCTAAATCCCACACCTCCACTCTAACTAAATGCCTATCTTTACTTCTATCCTCCTTTTAAGAAGAAATGAACTCTAATTTTATTTTTGCAAACCAAAACCTAGAATCACTAAGTGTCCATTTCTTTTCCCTATGTGATCTGTAAAAGGTTTCTATGTTTTTAAATAAGATTCTACTGAATTTTCCTTTGACAAAGTTGTACATTTATCCCATTCTTCCAAATCCATTAACTTTTGCCCCCACTCTTCTATTTTGGATATCTTATTGTTTTTCCAAAATTTTTCATAAACAATTCTTGTGGTGGTTACCATGTATCTTATTAAATTTCTATATCATCTTTCAAATTTATCATTCATATCTATCAGAGAGATAGAGAGATAATTCAACTCTAAATCTATTTTTATTTTTAATATCTTTTGTATGCAACCACATATTAATTACCAAAATTTCCTTGCTTGTTTACACTGCCACTATTTCAGTTCTTTTTTCGTTGTATTGTCCTTAAGTCTGTATTATGGTTTATATGTTATTATTTGTATTATAAGATATATGTGTTTACCAGCTAGAACCTTAAGATCTGCTGGGAAGGCTTTCTCTCCGTCCCACAACCATCCCAGGCTTGCCTGGTGAGGACACGGGAAAGAGCCTTCTCAGTGGCTGCTCCCACCTGTGGAACGCTCCTCCACAGGAGGCTAGGCAGGCCCCCTCCCTGCTCTCCCTTCACCAGCAGGCAAAACCTTTTCTCTTCAAACAGGCTTTTACATAAGCTGGGTAGCTTTACTTATTTATTAACTGTTGTAATTCAAATATCATTTTAAGTGCTTTTATGATTCTATATCCTTTCAGTGCTTTCTTAAAACTGTTTTAAATGTTTTTAATATATTTAATGTTTTTAACATTTTTTAATGTGTATTTATTATTGGAAGACACCTTGGGTCCCAATTCCAGGAGAAAGACAGCCTACAAATACAATCAATCAATCCTGTTGTTACTATTTTTTGTAAATCGTATTAATAAAGATTATTTTTAAAAGAAAAACATGTCTAACATTCTTTCTCCTCTACAGATTAGAGTTGAAAGACTGGTTGTAATAGCTGGATTGAAAACTGGAGAGGGCTCCCTCTCTCTTTAATGGTTGCGTAGAAGAGGTAATTTCAGCAGGTGTTGCTTGTTATGCGAGCAGGTAACAAGCAACTTGCTGAAAGAACAGGTTGCTTACCTGTAACTGTGGTTCTTCGAGTGGTCATCTGTGCCATCATACACTAGGAGCTTTAGCGCCTGCGCGGTAGCGTTCGGAAACTTCTAGAGCTTGTTCGCTTGGCGGGAACCCCTCCCCCACGCCGGTACTGCGCATGCTCCTCCCGCCGAGCAACGGTCTCTCCTCAGTTCTGTCGTCCGCCGTAGAACCTACAGGGACCTGAGAAAGAGGGGAGGAAGGGCGGGTGTGTATGATGGCACAGATGACCACTCGAAGAACCACAGTTACAGGTAAGCAACCTGTTCTTCTTCTTCGTGGTCTCTGTGCCTTCATACACTAGGAGACTGTGTAGCTTACCGGTCGGACGGCGGGTCAGGTCCTACAGCACGGAAGCCAACACCTCACGTCCAAACTGGGCATCTCTGCGCGACCGGCAGTCAAGCCTGTAGTGGTGCACGAAGGTCGATGGTTGGGACCAGGTCGCCACACGGCAGAGTTCATGCAGGTCAACTCCTCGCAGGAGGGCCGCAGAAGTAGCCACAGCTCTGGTGGAGTGGGCTCGAAGCAGGACTGGCGGAGGCTTCCTCGCGAGCTCATACGCCAGTTCAATAGTCCTCACCACCCACTTGGAGAAGCGCTGGGTGGACACTTTAAGGCCCCTCCGACGTCGCCCATAGCAAACAAAGAGATGCGGCGTCTGTCGGAAGGAAGCAGTCCTGTCCTTGTAGAAGGCCAATGCCCGACGCACGTCCAGGGAGTGGAGGGACCGCTCTAACGGTGTCGTCGGGTTCGGGAAGAAGGTAGGCAGGATGATGTCCTGGTTGAGGTGGAAACTGGACACCACCTTAGGCAGGAACGAGATGTCAGGTCTCAGGACCACCTTGTCCCTGTGGAAGACCGTGAAGGGCTCATCGGAACGAAGAGCTGTGATCTCACCCGCTCGCCTCGCTGAGGTCACCGCTACCAGGAAGGCAGTTTTCATTGTCAGGAGCCTGTCATCCGAGGTCGCCATCGGCTCGAAGGGCGGCTTCGTCAGCTGCGAGAGCACCAGCGAGAGGGACCACGGCGGTAGCGGCGGCGATACCGGCGGGTAGAGATGATGAAGTCCTTTCAGGAACCGCTTAACGGTATCGTTCCTGAAGAAGGCCGAGGCAGCAGATCGCGGCGGTTGGTATGCCACGATCGCGGAGAGATACACCTTCAGGGATGGAAACGCCAGGCCCTGTTGCCGGAGGTGCAGGAGGAAGTGCAGGACGGTAGAGAGTCCCGCGGGCGATACCGGCTCACTCCTCTCGTTAGCGAAGGTCAGGAAGCGTCGCCACTTGTATTGATAGTTGCGACGGGTGGATTCCTTCCTGGCCGCGACGAGGACGGTACCGAGCACGGGATCGTCTAGTGCGATATCCTCCAGGCATGGAGGGCCAGGCGTGGCAGGTCCGGATGGAGGACTCGGCCGCCGGAGTGGGAGAGCAGGTCCGGTGTCGGTGGCAACCGGAGTAGGTCGTCTCGCGCGGCTTGTAGCAGGGGTGCGAACCAATGTTGCCTCGGCCAATACGGGGCTACCAGGATCGCGTCGGCTCGGTCGGCGAGGATCTTCGATATCGTCCGGCCGAGCAGCGGGAACGGCGGGAACGCGTAGAGGAGTTCCCCGGTCCACGGAAGCTGGAAAGCGTCCCCGATGGAGGCACGATCGTGGCCCGCTCTGGAACAGAATCGGCAACACTTCGCGTTTTCCCTGGTCGCGAAGAGGTCGATCGATGGTTCGCCCCAGCGGTCCCGAATCAGTCTGAACGCCTCTCCGGAGAGAGACCATTCGTGATGGGATGAGGTGTCCCTGCTGAGGGCGTCTGCCGTGGTGTTCTCCTGCCCGGCCAGGTGAACCGCCACGGGATGCGTGTGCAGGCGAATGCACCATTCCCACAGGTCGAGCGCGATGTCGAGCAGGGTCGTGGAATGAGTCCCACCTTGTCTGTTGATGTAGCAGACGGCGGTGGTGTTGTCCGTCAGAATCAGGACCGTGCGCCCCGCCACGGCATGGCGGAACGCCCGTAGGGCTTTCCAGACGGCGAGCAGCTCCAGCGCGTTGATATGGAGAGCGGTCTCGTCGTCGGTCCATCTGTCGCGGACTCTGAGATCGCCACAGTGGGCACCCCATCCATACAGGGAGGCGTCGGTCGTTACCGTCACCTTCGGTGTCGGCTGTTGGAAAGGCATCCCTGACATGAGATTGCATCGCGACTGCCACCATCGGAGGGATGAGCGGACGTCTCCCGGCAGCTGCAGTCGGAGTGTCTGTTCGTCTCGCAGGGGGTCGAATATGCGGACGAACCAGTGTTGAAGAGGTCTTGCTCTCAGCCTGGCGAGATATGTCACAGCGGTCGTCGCAGCCATGTAGCCCAAGAGCTGCTGGACGCTTCTCGCAGATAACGTCGGGGCCGTACGAGCGTGAGCGGCGGCCCGGATCAAGGTTTGTGCTCGAGACTCTGGTAGGTACGCCCTGGCGGAGGTCGAGTCGAGCGTCGCCCTGATGAAGTCCAAGATCCTCGCCGGCTCGAGGTGGGACTTCTTCGGATTCACTCGTAGACCAAGGCGGGTCAGGAGTGACAACGTCATGTGGACGTCGTGGTAAAGTCTCTGTTTGCAGGACGCCACCAACAGCCAATCGTCGAGGTAGGGGAAGACGGAAGCGCCCTTCGTCCGCAGGTAGGATACCACCGGGGCCATGCACTTGGTGAAGACCCTTGGGGCAGTCGAGAGTCCGAACGGCAGCACCTTGTACTGGTAACAGGTGTCGTCGACTGCGAAGCGGAGGTACCGTCTGTGCTGCGGGCGAATGGCGATATGGAAGTATGCGTCTCGGAGATCGATGGAGGCGAACCAGTCCCCTCGATGTAAGAAGGGTAGGATCGACGGTATCGTGACCATCTTGAACCTTTTGGGGCGGATGTAGTAGTTCACCCCTCTGAGGTCTAGGATCGGCCGGAGGGTACCGTCGGCTTTCGGTACCGTGAAGTACCTGGAGAAGAAGCCGGTGGTCTTGGCCTCTTGCGGGAGCCGCTCGATCGCCCCTTTCTGGAGGAGGGATTGGATCTCTTCCAGGAGGGCCGGACTCGACGGCGTGGAGTAGTAAACGCCGCGAGGAGGAATATCGAGAAACTCGATGGCGTAGCCAAGACGGACGATGGAAAGCACCCAAGAGTCCGTAGTGACATACTGCCACTCCGCTAGGTGTCGAGCGAGAGTCGGTCGGTCTCCGAGCGCTGATGGTAGGCTGAAGAGTGGGTATTGGTGGGTCCTGCCAGGCACGTCAAAACCGAGACTTTGTCTCGGAGGAGGACTTCTTCGACGAAGCCGGGCGCCGCCTAATCGTGCGTCTGGCCGATGAGCCGGAGGACGGTCTTGACTGTCCAGACTGGGCCGAACGCTGGAACGACGAGGTGGAGGATCGTCGCCAGGATGGGCGGAAGGTGGAGGCCCTGCGGGCCTGCATGGCCGGCTGCAGCCCGATCTTTTTTGCGGTCAGTCTCGCCTTGACAAGATTGTCCAAAGCTTCGTCTGTGGACGAATTGAATAGGCCTTCACCGTCGAAGGGGAGATCTTCAATCCTCCTTCTGGTGTCCTCCTGGATGTCGGCCGGTCGCAGCCAAGCATGGCGGCGGAGGCCGACGGATCCCGCCATGACCCGGGAGGCGATCTCCACTGCGTGCCGGGAGGAGGCCATCTGGTGCCGAGCGATGGAGATAGCCTCATTGAAGATCACGGAGGAGGCTTGGCGGATGTCCTCCGGTACCGCCTCCATCGCCGGTTGCAGGCGATCGAGCACTTTTTTCAGGTATGCCGCGAGGCAAGCCTGAGTGTTGGACAGCCTGATCTGCAAGGAGGCAGCTGAATAGAACCTCCTTGCGTAGGCGTCCAACTTCCTGCCCTCCTTGTCCGGCGGGGTGGTGTGTTGCCTGCCGGAGCCCTTTGTCTGTGCCGACTCGACGACCACAGAGTTCGGTACAGGGTGATTAAAGAGATAACCGGCGTTATCCTTCTGCACCCTGTAGAGGTGTTCTAACCGCTGCGGTATCGGCTGAGCCGAGGCCGGTCTATCCCAGGCGGCCTTCACCAGTCTGGATACCCGGGGCAGGAGAGGCAGCGGGGCCGTGGAAGGTCGCTTCTCCTCGAAGACGGAGAAGGCTGGATCGTCGTCCTCCGGCTCCGCATCGGCGATCTTAAGGCCGAGGGTAGTGGCCATGCGGAGCAGCATCGCAGAGAACTGGTGGACGTCCTCTGGAGCAGAATCTGGGATCGGATCCCCGAATCCCAGCGGAGGAGACTCCTGTGAGGCCGCCTCAGACACCTCTGACTCCGCGCTCGAGTTGTACGACTCCGAGCTCGGTGAGTCCTCTCGCCGCTCGCTTTCCGGCTCCTTCGTCGCCGCAGGTGTTGCCTTCCTAGGCTTCTCCGCAGCCGGGGCGGTGGTAGCAGCAGCGTCCCGCTTGGGATGGCTGACCACTGACTTCACCCTCTTGGTGGTGACCGGGGTAGTCTGGCAGGCTGACGTCGTCGTAGCCCGCTCAGTCACCACCGACTCCGTAGGGCGCGTCGCCGTTGCCGTGACCCTAGGAGGTGGCGATATCGCCCGATACCGTGGTGAAGGCTCCCTCGCCCTATGATATCGAGGAGAGGGAGAGCGGCTGAAGGAGCGGCGGTCCGACGGAGATCGGCTTCGGCGTCGACGGTACCGAGCCTCGTCCCCTCTAGGCGAGCGCGATTCGCGCTGTCGACGAGGTGACCGGGACCTCCGGAAGGTCTCCCAGCGACTCGGGCCACGATGGTACCGATCCCGGTACGATGGCGAATGCGACCGATAGGAGGCCGGGCGCTCTCTCCATTCAGATTCCCTCGCGTACCTGGCCACGTAGGACGCCGAGGTGTATCTGGAGGCAGACGAGCGAGGTTGTTCCTCTCTTGTCTCCCTCGGAGGCGGCGAGGCCACCGGACGCTCGGAAGAGCGGGACCGGGACCTAAAGGAGGTCGAACGCCGCTCCGGAGAAGCAGAGGGCTCTCTCTGCTGCAGGTCGGCCGACCTGCGACGGCTAAGAGGGCGGTGGCGCTCCTCCACCAGGGTTGGAGGATCTGCCACAGGCGAGTCCGGGCGCTGTTGGGGAACGTCCTCAATCTCATCGTCCGAGAGATCGACGGACTCGCCTCGCCCTTTGGAAGGCTGCTGAGTAGGAGGAGGAGTAGGAGGTCGAACGTCCCCAGCCGGGGAGCGCTTCTTCTCCTTCTTCTTCTTCTTCTTCTCCTTCTCCTTGCCCTTGCCTCCGTCCGGAGCAGGGCGCTTTTTAGCAGGCGTCTCCGTAAGGGGAGCCTCAGCCTTCCTCGCCGTCGAGGATCCTTTTGCTGACTTGGCAGCCGCCGACAGCTTCGGGATCCTCGGTAGCGCCGAGATCGGCGTTTTCGCCGGTACCGAGCCCGATACCGACGAGGTGGACGGAACGGCAGCCGCCGATACCGTCGATGGCGTGGTCGTCTTCTTGTCGGCCATCTTGGAAGTGGAGGTCTCGTCTATCGCCCGCAGAGACTGTTCCCAACAATAAGATTTGAGTCTTGCGGAGCGGTTGCGGAGAGTTTGGGGAGTAAAATCCCGGCAAATTGGGCAAGTCCGGATGTTGTGGGACTCACCCAAACAGAAGAGACACTCCTTATGGCCGTCGTTGAGGGCAACCTTGCGGCCGCAGGACACGCACTTCTTAAAGAGCGCGGACATAAGACGAAGAACGCCAAACTCCGAAATCCAAAAAGACGAAAAACCGAAGGGGGAGTCCGAAAGAGAGGTCAAAGACAGTCCGAAAGTCCGTAAAACCGTGAAAAACAGCAAGCCAAGCACAACGTGAGAGGAACAAACTGAAGAACCTTCCGTACGCGGCGGCGGACGAGAAAGAACTGAGGAGAGACCGCTGCTCGGCGGGAGGAGCATGCGCAGTACCGGCGTGGGGGAGGGGTTCCCGCCAAGCGAACAAGCTCTAGAAGTTTCCGAACGCTACCGCGCAGGCGCTAAAGCTCCTAGTGTATGAAGGCACAGAGACCACGAAGAAGAATCTCCTTTTCTACACATAAATTAAAGGGGCAGGTGCTCCATCCAGTTTTCACCCTGGCGACCTGAATCCAAATAGGTTTTCTAAAATAAATGGTCAGTTACTATTAATTTTATCTCTGCTCTTCTTTCAAATACTGACCTAACTACACATATATAGATTTTCTAAACAGAAATTATTCCAAAGCATCTAATAGTCAATAAAACTAGTATATGAAACATTGTTAAACTAAAAAAAGACAGTGTAAAATAATAGCTAATCTAGGTTAATAAAACAGTATTAGAAATTAAAAACAGACCAACCCATCATCTTTAAGCAAAAGCAGACAGAAATAAAAGATCTTTAAGGCCTATGTGAAAGTTAACAGGAAAGGAGTCAGAAAGGAGTATTTTGCCAGGATTCTACAGATTTGTTGTTAACTGCAATCAAGTCAACTTCAGCCTACAGCGACCCTATGATAGGGAGACTTCCTAGTCACCCATCATCAACAGCCCTGCTAAGGTCTTGCAGACTCAAGGACATGGCTTCCTTGATAAAGTCTATCCATCTGTAATGCAGTCTTTCTCTTCTCCTTCTACCTTACCAAGTGTTAATGTCTTTTCTAAGTCATGTTTTCTCATTATATAGCCAAAGTACAACAATCTCAGTTTAGCCATCTTGGCTTGCAGTGAAAGTTCCTCAGATATAAAGCCATAAGGGAAGAAGCCTCATCTCTTGAGTCCACTGGTCTATTTGATTGTAATAGAAAGCTTGTGAACAGGGCCTGTATGGCCAGTTTTAAATTCTGGATAGGTTCGTATGGAGTGGAGATTGTCATAGGAGCCCTAATATGTATATTTCTTGCATGAATGATGTAAAATTGTGGGGCCCATGGGCCACATCGCACTCCCGGAGAGATGTGGTCCTTGAGACCCTCTGATCCTTGCAAGCTCCTAGTACGCCTCCCAATTTTTTTCACCCCAAAAAGAATTCCTTTGAAAAGGCTTTCGAATTATTAAATGTGCTGTTTGGGGGATCCTCCATCCTGAAACAACAAGACCTCCTCCCCAAATAATCCAGAAGGTGACTAGGAAAAATGCAACATTACTTCTGGTCATCAAAATGACATTAGCAATGGGACACTGAAGCCCTCTGGAGCCAAAAATGGAGGAACCAAAAATCAGTCACTGCAACCCTCCGAGTGCCAGAGCATGCCCACCTAATACACTTTTGTATTAGGTAATACTCAAGTTCACTTATCATCACTTTATCATTTTTTCAGTTCTGTACATTATTTTACAAAATTTAGTAACCCAACCTTGTACAGAGGTCAATGGTTAGGTATGAATAGCTGCAAATAGTAACTTTCCTTTCCAAAATTTACCACATTCATCTTTGATAGACTCAGAAGTATAGACTCTGCTGAGATAGTGAAAGTGCTGGGTTTAACGCTGGGAGTTTGTCTTTCAACCCATGCTCAGTGTGAGGATCTCTGGGTTGCCTTAGGTATATCACTCTCATCTACCATACTAGCTGGAGTGAAACTATTATAAGGTCATTCTAAACTCCTTGAAAGAATGATGTTGGTGGAACCCAAGTCTTCAAAAGAGATGCACCATAAATGTAAATTAAGTAGTAGCTCTAAGAGTTTACTTTTTCTACTTTTATCTATCATTCAAATCATTGTCTTTTTAAAGGGGGTAAAAAGGTACAGTACCTTATCAGTAAACATGGATTCAAGAATAAGTCCCCACAAATCTGAGAAAGACACTGTGTGACCCTCTTGGTACCTCTGCCACATTTCCTTTTCATAATATTTTAATTTCTCTCCGGAAAAGCAACACAGTTTATTTTTCATCACATGTTTCCGAACATCACTGATTGTTTCTTCCAGATTCCTCTTTGACCAATTTGCATCACCATATAAATTAATCATAGTCCTAGAAAAAGGAATTTAAAAAGTTAAAATATAAAGTTGACTAGATGAGTTAGCTAAGCCTGTTAACAAGAGATGGTTTATCACCAGGCTCACATAACTGAGGGAGGAGCCCAGTCATCTAGAATGTCTTGCTAGTGGGTTTTATCACAAATCTGTGCTGATCAAAAATTTATTTATGGAATGAAAACAAGGGTAAAAGTTCTCCTCACTGTTTTGCATATTACACCACTTCCAAGTGAAGAACGTCAGGTTCTTTATAGTTGTCTGCTTGGCTCAGAGAAGTTTGTAAACCTTTAGAAAAAATGATGCTACTCCATTGGAAATACTCCCATAATGGGGTTCCTAAAGATTCCTCAGCAACATAATATGTTCTCTCACACACACAAAGTCTGGTATTATCAAGACCAGTAAACCTGTTGCTTTGTATTTTATGCCACTTCTGCTGGATCGCAACATGGAACTCTGTTTCCCATAAATATATACAAACCCATTTTTTTAAGAACTTTCTTTTCATTTCTGTTTTCCTAATCATACTTTTCCATTAATACATTTGATAAATAAAAGAAATAATAAATAAATTTGATGCAACCTGTCCCAAAAGGGCATTTGTAGTTGCCAGAAAACAATACTATTCGTTTTATTTTATTTCAAAAGGGCACAAATTCAGCATTAAGGCATTTAACATAAAAAGTTGAGGCGGGGAGATCTACTGACAAAAAGAATTGGCTAAACAATGGCTACAGTTGTCCAGATAAACTGAAAAGATTTGTTCCTTCTTCACATTCTTCCAGACCCTGGAAAATTAACTGAGTTTTTTTGCGGGGGAGCGGAAGGTGAGTGGGGAAGTGTTCATTCATGGCTGGTAGCCATGATAGCTGGGAAGTTTTGAGAGTCTTAAAAGAAATTTTCTAAGCTCAGGTTCTTTCTTCTAAGCCTCTGAAAAAAATTCCAAATGCAACCATGTGTTGTATTAATAGAGCCAAAGTGAAAAATGAAAAATAATGAAAAATGGAGTACTTTGTCTAGTTCCAGACGCTGCTTTTCAAGGACATTGCCAAAACAAAATGTGTTCAGAGGAAAGTGACCAGGACAGTGATGGAGACTGGAAATCAAAGATCAGACTTCATGAATCACTTAATGCAGCATTAGAAATTATGTTTGCTTTTGTTGTTATTGTCTTTTGTTAAATTCTGGGATGGGCAACCAAGGCCCATGAGGGGGTGGTGGTGGTCCTACAACTCTGACCAGCTCTAGCCTGCATAGCCTGTGATGATAGATTATGCAGTCAAAAAGTGAAAGGAGGCCCACAGTTCCCCATCTCCGAAGGTATAAAGGCTGTAATTTTCACTGGACAGTAGTATATTTGCGGGAGTGGGGGTTAACCCTTATCTCAGACAATGCTGATAGAAATCCCTGATTAGAGAAGCGTTACAAAAGAATCTCTTATTGAAGCCTATGTTCTTTTCATGATTGTATTTATATTCTCCTTACCATGTTGTACCAGATAAACCAGTCACATATGAAATGCAGTCTAACAGATTCAGCTTCTGGAGGCCTAACAGGCTACCGTACATTGCTGTCATGGATCTTACACCACCTGCAGTTGTCATCACAGCTACTATTGGAACCTAAACAAAAGACAAAATACATGATTCTGCCCAGGATTACATTCTTCTTAAGAAACTTCAGAAACACAAATACCGTTTCAAAATTTAATATATGCTGAAGTGAATAAATAAGTTATTATTTTTTCTGATCACTTAATCCTAAATATATTAGGAAAAGAGAGAGGGGGAGAGATTCTGTTAGCTGGATTTTGAGTGGGCAAGTGAAACAGCAAAACGTACACATTAACAAATCTTTTGTTTAACATATGTTAAAATCTAATTACAGCTCATAACTTAGAAATGCAAGAATGAAATTTTCCATTCTGAATCCCAGCAGTCCAATTGATGCACATTTTACCCAAGATATTTCACTGCCTGAGATGCAGTAGGAAATAGTACCCCCTCCCTAGGTCAAGCAAGCAAGTATCAAACAGCAGGCAAGTTATTTTGGTTCCTAAGGGAAAAGAAAATCCCACAACTACTTTTTCTAGGGGGTATAACAATAATTATCATACATTTCTAAACAAATGAAGTCTTGTTCTTTCATGATAACCAACATGAACTACCTGGGGCAACCAGAGCTCATTGTGCTTGCTGCTGGGACTCCCTATGGGGTCAAGTTAAAATGGAATTTACTGGGGGCCCTGGAAATCTCTAGGTGGGAAAATTGTTCATGTAAACTCTGGCCTATGGGTATGTTATGCACATGAGTACATAAATCTGCACCTATCAGTGCCAGTTTCTCTCCACCATTCACATTGTTCTGGAGGCAATACCTCATCATCCTGCAGATCTTCTTCTAAATGAAGAACATCTTTCAAAGCAGCAGCAACATATTTCTTGCGCTTGCAGATAAAATCCTTTTCTTCAGGACAGATATCAAATCCCAAACGTATATCTAGGTCCTTCTGACTGGAAAACAAAGGCCTTCACCATAAATCCAAGCAACTGAACATTTAATTTCCAAACATCATCATATGGAAATAACAACATATTATGATTTACTTCCTTTTAATTTGAAGAATTTAGACAAACGCTAATAAAATAAGTGACTCTCCATGTGTATATAACGGGTAGAGATGCTGCCCACCAGAGCTTGAATGGTTAGTTTTTGGACTACAGCTCTCAGACAAGCGATTGAAAGCAAACATTATAGTCACATTCAGCATCAGGCTCCTCAGAAAATAATTTTGAGAAAACTTTAGAGAGCAAATTTGTTTGGGCTTTTTCCAATGAACAATGGAAAAAGAGACAGAGAACTCATTTGATCTTCTTCTCCCCTAAGTTATGACAGAAACTGCTCTGGGTCATTGTATCCAAAATGCACTATATAATTCCCATTACAACTGATTGCATGTTGTACCAAGAACATATAACAAACGTGCTATTAGTATAGGTCTTCTGGTTTACTAAATGCCCTTCAGTCTTTCTGCCACACAATCTTATAATGGTCTTTTAAACAGGTCACTATCACTCATATTTCATTAGTGTGGGATGGAAGCTGAGAAATAATGGGTTGCCATGTAGTGCTGCTTGAAGTGAATCTTGAACCCAGACTTGAAGGCCCAGATCTAGTCTCTACTATAGTATTTGCCATGTGATTCAGTATTTATCAGAATTTGACAAACAACTTGAAACTATTGCTGGCATCCTGTTCAATAATTGCAATGTTGTAAGGCTGACTTTTGACATCATAATTAACTTGATTCCCTTTATGATCATTGCAATGATTAAAAGCATCCCCAAAAACCTACTTTTTAAACCATGTAGCCCCCATGGGGTCTTGTCCCAGCTGTCTAATGTAGCACACCTCACTATTAGGAAAAGGATGGACATATACTCACTCACCAGCCCAGTCTCCAGCACCTTAGAAATTCTTCTATTGGGAGGACTGCATGGCTTAAATGGTAGGTGCGGGGGGGTCAAATCAGGAGATGTAGCTACAGAGTTGTAACTACATTGTTATTGTTGCATCTTTCAATGAAGCATCTCGTCCTATATGTCATATGTGATAGGTGACAGCTTTGATGATGGCCCAAGTTAAAGCCAAAGAGGAGTTGGCAGTTAGTCCAAAGCATGTTGAATGTACAAGTAAAACTCTACACTCAAATCCATGTTCACATTTTTTAAAATGTTTTCAAAATCCAAGTGCCAAAATCAGAAACTGTACCAAATTTTGCATATGTATAAACATTTATCTTTCATTATTTCAACTGAGCTTGGGACAGTTTTTTGAACTGCAACTCTCAGAAATTCCTAGACAGCATGGCTAGTTCCCATGACTTTGTAGGCCACAACAAGTAATATTCCCAAGCTCTTTCCAGCCCCTCCCCCAGTACTTCAGTCCTACATGGGTGCTTGGACAGCAGAAATGAGAATTACATTCCTTTGAGAAATCTCTTTCTGGGTGCACAAGGAGAAATGAATTAAACTATTTGTCACTTCTTAAGCAATTTTCGAAATCTATATATAAATTCTCTCACATTATTCCAAAAAACAGAGAACTTAAATTTTGTATTACAAAGTATCCAGAATAAAAAAAGATGTTTACCAGTTTTCTGCTGTCAAAAATATATCATATGCATTATTCTAAAAACAAAACAAAAAAAGAGAAATGATTAATTCTTATTCATTTACACCATACCCATCGTTTTCAAAGTACGTTGTTAGTCCATTTTTACAGCAGTAATAAACTGTGAGCTGAGTTTTCTTAATGGGATGATTTGCTTTTTTTTCAGATTTACACCTCTCCAGTGTAAGAAAGAAATCTGCTTTATCAGAAATTGTACAAATCAAAGATATACTACAGTTATGCAAGAGAACATTCATGTGGTTAACTTCTGATTACTACAGATGGGTCTGCAAATCCAGGTTTATGATGATATCCACTATGCCCTAGGCCATACATGGAAAATGTTACTTTTTGAACAGAAATTCTTTAAATCCTACAGCCAGCAAGGCCACTGGCAGGACAATTCTGAGTCTTGTGTCACAAGAAAAGGGGGATATAAATTAAATTAAACTAAATTAAACCAAATCTAAAAATTAATTTTTCCAATCTCCGTCCCTGACTTGTATCATACTGCTGTCTAACAAGGATTTTGCACAGACCAGTTCTTCCCCAGGTCCCTAGAGATCTCGGAAGATGATGTCATTCTTCTACATCTGGCTATAGGGACATAGCCAAAGGCTTCTCCAATTTCCCTCACTCTCCACCAGCCACTAAATGGCCATGGAGGATTGTGTATGCAGTAATTAAAAGATGAGTCATGGAGGGGCAACTTCAAGGGAGTTTTGCAAAGCACTGGTAAATTTTGCTATTTATTTTTTTTAAATGATTTTTAATAGTGACAAATGCTCATTCATGATAATTCATTATGACTTTGTTTGCAATGTATATCTAGTCATCTAAAGTTTAGGATATATGATAATGAAATGAGAATGAAATCACAGCACAGTTGAAGAAAGGGTACATTTTTTCTACCCACAGTTCAACTGGTGATATTCAATGATTTAGTATAAGGGTGTGATGAAATTATTCTTTATCAGCAGTCCAACTGGTAATATCCCCAGAAAAAAAATTCCACTGCTCTCTCTTAAGGTATTTGGTAATTTGCCCCATAGTTCCCCCACCCCATCTCTTTGAGATTTGCCTGCCTAAGCCTCTTGGGGGTCAGGGAGAGACTGAAATATGCTGCTGCCAAAGGACTCATTATTGTTTATTCCTGACCTATGGGGCCTAACTGTCGGGTCAGACTTTCCTGTCTCTGTTCTGAGCTAATTACTTGGCACCTAATCACTTGGAAACTTTTAGTGTCTTAGATCGTGTTGCCGTTTGCCTTGGTGCCCTGGCAACTTGCTCCTGCACTGGCAGAGCTTGGAGTGTGTGGAGGGGGGATGGGAGGGGGCAAAGCTATGGCATGGGGGACATTCCTACTGTGTGCTGCAGTGCATGGGGGGCATGGCCAGGGCGTGCAGTGCATGGGGGCATGGCCAGGGCATGCAGGGGTGTGGCCAGGGTGCGCAGGGGCACGGCTACAGGCCGGGATGCCCCAAAAACCTAGCTGCCAGGGTGAATCGCCCCCCCCCAGGTCCCTATGCGACTGGGCTCCTGCTCACTTGTTGCTCTCAATGGAGGCCAATAGTAATCCTGGGATCTATCTACACCTCATAATGGTCACAGTCAGTGCTCTGACTCAGGCTGCCACTTTTCCATCTAACTTCTATTAAAAACAACTTATCCAATTGGAGTTGGATAAGAGAAAATATTTTACCTGTCCAGTACAGGGGAAATCCAACATCCTAGGGTGGATCACTTTAATAGTCTCTACTTGATCTTGCATGAATTCATGATCATTTCTAAAATCCTATTCTCATTTACTTAGGACAAAACCCTACTAAATATGATTTGATTCACATTTCAGCAGGCACATATAAGATTGCATTGCATTACTTCCTACATTGCATGTTAACGAATATACCCCCCTGGTAACAGAGAAGAAATATAGAAAATAAATATTTGTAACTAAGACTCACGTTTGCTATTTCTTCTCTTTCTCCCACAGGAAGGTGAAGCAAGGACAAACACATAGAGTCACTTTTTTCTTTATCAGAGAAATGCTGAAAGAATAAACAGAAATGGTCACAAGAAAAAGATGTTTTAGAAACCTACGGCAAACTACTTGTGCTAAAAGCATCCTGAGTATGGCTACAGTGACCATAGCCATTTCCACATGCGGCGAGGGAATCGCTCCCTGCCACTACTCACCGGATCTTCTTTGGGTCCGGTCCAGTCTGGTCTGGGGCGAGGACGAGCAGTATGTGATCGCAGATCCACACTGCTCCGGCGTCCAAAATGGCGGCTTCCAGTTGGTCGTGGGCCACGGCCAACCGCTGAAGCTCGCCAGCCTAAAGCTCGGCCTCCGCAGATCACAGGCTCGCATTGGTGCAAGCCTGCAAATCTGCATTGGAGAGCAGGCATGCAATGGTGCACGCCAGCATTTTGAAAAACACGCTGGAGGAACCCTTGGGGTCGCTCCCGAGTGGACTGAGGTGCGGATCTACACTAAGTAGTCCGGACCCAGTCCGCTTCAAGGTGCAGATGTCCTCCATGGAGGACGCACTGCCCCATTTTTTTTAACCCGTGCAGAAATGGCCTATAATGCAGTAGCCAGTAATAGATGTATTTTATCAAGTATACAGTTTATATATTTCAGAATAACCTTTCCTAAGCTGCATAATTTATTTTAATCAAAGACAAAGATGCCAATCTGGTTAAAATTTTATTGGCTGGTGGCTTTAAAAAGATATGCACTTAAAATAAGTTATTAATGACTATCCAGCCATCCCTTTATTTATATGCTACCTCTCTCCTAGATTGGGAACTGACATACATGGAACATACACCAGATATTCTAATGTGATAGTTCCTGCAATATTAAAAGGAATTATCAAAGAAGGGAATGTTGGAATAAGTAAGAATATGAAGTCATGAAGAGGATTGGAAGAAGTCGTGCTTGTTAGCTGGCTTGTGCTAAAATGTGAAATGGAGTTCTGCAGGTGGCTACAAACTTCGGGATCTTATAACTTTTCACCTAAATAGAGACATGAAGCATGTTTTTCACTTTGGAGAAATATGCCTGAGAACATAGAATGTGATTCTGAGAACATACAGGATGAGCCTATCTTTTTAGTTTAGGCCAACACATGGGACGAGAGTTAAGCTTAGGAAACAAAAGAATCAGACTGGGCCATCTATTTTTATATAACTTATTCAAAATGTGTACGGACAAGTTGGGATGACTGTTTGTCCAAATGGCAAATGTGAAACTGTGTGTAAATGTAGAATTTTGAAAACTGCTGGGATAATCTTGGGATGGTCTTGAAGAAAGAAGTATAAAAATGCTATGAGTCTCAATGTCATTTTGCCCCTCTCTTAGCATGGACTTCACTGTGTGCAAAGAGAGGGAATAATGTGCACATGATAAAGTTTTGCCTTTGCCTGATCTTTCATTGTATCCTGTGTCCCATTAGAGTTATGCATTTCAATCTTGAAGAAATCATAGAGGACCCAGATTTTGCTCAGGCACAAAATTCCGCTTATTTATTTTTCTTCATTTTCCTTTTTTATTTCCCCAGCATTACTTTTTTAACGTACAGGGCTCCTCAACTTTCATGAGAGTTTGGGCTACAGAACCCTTGTGAAAGTCAGAAAACACAAATAACTCCCCCACCCCAAGTGAGCACTCCCCCTTCCCATTCCCTTTCCTTTTGCCTGGGCGCACATCCCTTCCTTCCATGTGCCCAGACAGAAGGCAAGCAAATGGAAGGAGCAGCCCCGCACATAGAAAAGCCACACATGTGCCTCTCTCTATTCTCCCCTTCCTATTCTCTTGCCTTTTACTGGGTATACTGTCTTCCTTCTCTGCACCTGGAAAAAGGCAAAGGAATGGACAAGGTGCATACATGCTTCCCCTCCACATTTCCTTACCTTTTCCTGAGGTGTGCGTGCCTTCCCTTCACATGCCAAGGCAAAAGGCAAGCAAACAGGAGGAGGCAGTCCCACCCACAGAGAAGGCACATGCATGCCTCCCCCTCATTCTCCCCCTCTCATTCTCTTACCTTTTTCTGGGTGCGCTGCCTTCCTTCTCCATACCTGAATAAAACAAAATTGAATGGGAGGGGGCAGCCCCTGCCTACAGAGAAAGCACACACATACCTCCCCAGTGGCGTAGCTAGCAGGGAGCAGAGGGGGCACACCACACTGGGCAGCATGTTTTGGGGGGCTCTGCTGGACCACTCTTCACATACTGGCAGTTGCCCAGTGCCTAGATGGGTCCAGCAGAGGTCTGCTGGAGGCGGTATGCCACCCCAGCAAAGGGGGCCATCTGTTCTTCCCTCCTCTCCTCTCCCTTTCTCCCTCTCAATCCAGAGTCAAACCTGTTTCCAGCCAAAGCAGTGGCAGTGATGCCACTGGACCTCAGAGTCAAACAGAGAAGAAGGGAGAGAGAAAAGCAGGAGAGGAGAGGACAGAAGCCCCAAGGAGGCAGGGAGAGGCGCCCACCTTCCCCTCCCCATGTCCAAGATCAGAGACAAGTCCAGTCCAGCTGAGCCTCCGAGGAAGGAAGGAGAGAGAAAGATAGAGGGCCCTCACCAGTGCAGGAATGCGGCATGTCTCTGAGCATGTACAGAGCATCCCCTCTGAACACGTGCAGAGTGTCTCCTCTGAGTGTGCATGCCCAGAGCCCAATCACTCAATGTCAATGGAGGAGCAGCAAACTCAGGGGCCGCTCCCAGTCAGCAATAGCTATGCCACTGTACCTTCCCCCCCTGCCCCATTATCCCCATCCCATTCTTTTTCATTTTGCCTGGACACACATGCCTTCCTTCCATGCATGCATGCACCTCCCCTCTCAGCGTGTGAGGCCTCCTCCTTCCCATTTGCTTTCCTTTTGCCTGGGCGTGGGAAAGCACAACGCACACAAGGCAAGGGAATGAGAAGGGGAGAATAAGCCAGCAGGCAAATAGGCACCTCACAAATAATCAAATTCATGAAGGTCAAACCCATGAATGTGGAGCGAGGAGTGTAATAGCATTTAACATAACAAATTACCTTTTAAAAGTAATGTTCCAAATTCTCTGGTTTATATGCAGAAAGTCCCATGTTCTGTCTTTGGCATCCCTGGGCAGGACTGGAGAAATTCCTGCCTAGAACCCTGGAGCTACTACCATTCAATGTCAACAACAAAGGGCTAAGAATTAAATTCTGAAGGCCTGACTTGCTATATGGCGCTTTCCCATGTAGTGTTTTATGTACTGTAGTGATGTTTCCTGATCTTTCTTCATGGCCTCCACTGCAGCTTATCTGTTTTCAAACTCCGATTTCTACTCAACATCCTAGCCTCCCCTCCTCCTCTGTTTATAATAGCAGGAATCTTAATAGCAGAAATAAAACTGAAAAGCAAGCAACTCACATGCATATTGTGTTCTAATTATTCCTAACAGCACAGAATTCAGATTTTCTTGATGCCAAATATGGAAGCTGTTTGCATGAATCTTGCCATGGATAACAGTTACTCACACAGAAGGAAAGTTTCTTTCTTGATGTCACTTCCAGTTGGGGACCACAGTACTTGGGATAGTGGAACATTATAGCATCTGAGGGAACACTTCTGGTATAAGAATCCAGTACTATATCCTGTGTATTTTCATAGGATCCCTTTACTGTAAATGTGAAATATCTCTCTGCAAGCAGAGTAGAAAACAAAAACAGAACTTCAGTACATCAAAACTCAGAGGTTCATCTTTATTCATAACTAGCATATTTACCCGGCGTAGCCTGGGATTTTATTTTCCTCTTAAGAACTCGGCAAACTGTCTTCTCCAGTATCTGTAACTTTTCCCCATATTTCCCAATGCAATCTGTATTCAGAGTTATTTACATACACAGTTTGGGGTCCTGAGGGAGTACACTTGTCGTCCTCCTTGCTGCTAGGCCTCATCTCCATACCAACCAGCCTATTCCACTACCTGTAACTTCCCCATATTCCCCAATGCAATCTGTATTCAGAGTTGTTAACATACAGAAGTTGGGTTCCTGAGGGAATGCACTGTCCTCTTCCTTGCTGCTAGGCCTCATCCCCATAACAAGCAATCTGAGGCCGAAGAGCTCTCCCATTGAGTAGTCTAAAGGCCCCTCCCTGAACTGCCAACCCCAGGATTCTCTAGAACCTTCACAGCCAGCCAATCATATGAGGTCCTCTCGCCTCACACAGCCAACCATATGAGGTCTTTGCCTGCCTGACACAGACAAACAGACAAACTCACAGACAAACTTTGACTTTTATATAGTAGATATTTCTATCCTTTCTGTCCCCTTCAAGAAGATTGGGATGATATGTGTTAACCAGTCTTATCCAACATGGCATCTCTAGAGATATCTCATCATCCCTAGCCATCATGGTAATTCACTTGTTCCCTGTGAATGATGTAAGTTGTTCATCAAACATATCTGGAAGATGCCAGGTTGCAGAAGCTATGAAGTTATTCAGTCTTCTGCTCACCACAGTGTCAGGTTGATTTAAGAGCCAATAACTTGACCGAAGTTACACCCTGACTTTTAATGCTGAGTGAGGATCTGAATCATTTCCCACAACTTGGAAAGCTTCTCACAGCTTGGAAAGCTTACTTTTTAGACTGCATCTCCCAGAAACCAGTGGCCCTGCTGGCTAGGGTGCTGTGAGTGCTGTAATCCAAAATTCCAAGCTCTATCAATTCTTTCCATAGTCTTTCTTTTTAAGGAAGGTGAAAGATTATACCATTAATAGAATTTAAACAGACTGTGTCAGAGTACTATCCCTCATTAGCAGGTCAGGTAGGACAAACCAATTGCTAAAGGAAAGAATTTGGCAAGGCAGCAAAAATAAAAATAAAAGCAGTAGTGTGATAAGAGACATGGTTGCCTTCAGGATGGGTAGATCCTGATGTCACATATCTGGGAGCAGTGAAAAAAAATGAGCCATTTGTTAAGGCGGGGGGGGGACCTAAACATACAAGACCAGTCTTAACTGCAGTGGCTGCCAATTCATTCCCAATCTGAATTCAAGGTGCTGGTGATGAAACTGAAAGTGCTAAACAGATTGAATTCTTGAAAATTTAAAGAGAAATTGTCACTGTATATGCCTGCCTGGGGATTGAGATCTGCTAGAGGGGCTCTCCTCTGTCTCATCAGTGGAGGCAAGGGATTTGGGATACAATGGAGGAGAATACAGGAGAAAGCTTCTCAGCTGTGGCACCTCACTTCTGGAATGTCCTCCCCTTGGAGGCCCAACTGGCACCTATGTTGGTTTCTTCTCAGCACAAGGTCAAGACACGGCTTTTTATTAAATACTTTGAGGACTAATTTACTTTGAAACATGTGCAAGGTTTTTAAAAACTCTTTTGCTCCTGATCTTCCAGAAGACATTTACCACTTAAAAACGCTGTGGCTGTCTGTAAACATCTTGAGAGAAATTGGAAAGATAAAGATGTCAAATTTTGTCTTATTTTGATTGAGAGTAGAATTCACAGGCTGGGTCATTACTACAAGACCAAGGCCCTTTTCGCACTGAGGCTTTTTGCGTGAGCCGGGGTGGGCGGCTTGCGCGAAAAGCCTCTTCCGAGAGCCTGCCGGTTCCCCGCTCGTTCCTACCGCAGGCGAAGGAACAAGCGGGGAAGCGGCAGCGTCCCGGAGGCGGAGGCGGCTCGCGCGTCCATCATCCCCTGCTTGCGCGAGAAGCAGGAGCCTCTCGCGCCGCCCCCGCGCATGCGGGAAGCGAGCGACAGTCGCGCCCACCCCCCGCGTGCGCCAGGAGCGACCGACAGTCGCGCCCGCCCCCCCCGCGCGCGCCAGGAGCGAGCGACAGTCGTGCCCGCCCCCCCGCGCGCGCCAGGAGCGAGCGACAGTCGCGCCCACCCACCCCCCGCACGCGCGAGCGGGAGGCTGTCGCGAGCAGCCCCCCACCCGCGCGAAGCAGGATGCCATCGCATCCGTCACGCAAGCGCCCCGCCCCACCCCTTCCTTCCGCAGGAGCGGAGGGAAGGAAGCGCTACCCGGCCGCCTCTCCGACGCACCGCACAACAGGTAAGTGTGGGTGGGCGCCGGGAGCGTTGCACGAGCGCGGGGTGATTTTCACTTGGAAGCGAAAATCAAAAACCCCGCGCTCGCGCCGCTGCAGCCCCGTGAGAGCGCCGGAAGTGGGAGTGCATCGTGTGGAGCGGCGCTCCCACTCCCGCACGGCTCACGGGGCTATTTCGCTCGGGAAAGCCCGTGCGAAAAGGGCCCAAGAGAGTACTCCCACCTAATTGGAAGTATGAATCATGTACAACAGAGCTTTCCAAACTTTTCATGTTGGTGACACGCTTTTTAGACATACATCATTTCGCAACACAGTAATTTCAGTTTTACTAGCAAACCGGAAGTTAAACTAACCCCTCATAAGAGATACAGATACATACATAAATTGTAATAACAAAGTGTGTGGGGACATGACATATCTCATGAAAACCATTCATATATATTTTCAAAATATATTATTTATAAACAATAACATACATTTCCAAGTTTGTAGGCGACATACCTACACACTTTAGGAGACACACTAACATGTCGCGGCACACCGTTTGGAAAGCCCTGATCTATAGGATCTCCTTTGGTTGTATAAAAGCTCTTGTATACACTGATGGAATCAAACCATCTCCATTCTTTCTCTGCTATACCTACTTCAGGGAAAGTTTTTTACTTAAGCTGATAAAATAAGAAGTCAACCATACCAATAAAAGCGTCTGATTTTTTTCCCCAAAAAAATCTCTCTTTTAACTTTTGAAAGCTGTTTGAACATGTTTCAGTTATTTAATATATCTTATTTAAGTGATTTATGGATTTTAATCTTGAATTGTTTAAATTGTTTATACTGTTTTATCTGCTTTCCACTGTGAGATCTCACAAGAAAATATTTTAATAAATAAAATAAAGTGTTTGCTATTCCTCTGAAATCAGCACGCCTTGTGAGATAATCTTACTTTTGGTTTCCCCCCTCATTTTTCTTCTGGCTGCCTCCACTTTCAGGCAGGAAACTTCTCGAGTCTACAAGAGAAAAAGATAACAACTGTATATCTCCAAATCACTTCTCAGCCTTTGGCTGAGTGTAGTATACCTCCAAAGTGTAGTATACCTCCAAATATTCACTAACTAAAACTGAGGCATTCTTGTTAATCCTTTTTTTAAATATTTTATTAAATATAAGGAAAGAAAACACACACACAAAAAAATAACATGATAAACATAAAAGTGAAGGAAAAAAGGTTATAACAACAACAAAAAAGTTTACATTTCTATTTCTCTCTAAATCTATTTACATAATACATAATTTACTTATTCATCATACTGATTGTGTATTTTGACTATATATATCTGAATCTCATTCTCATTATACCCATTGTTGTTATTTATTCCCATAATTAACATTTTTTTAAAAAAGATACCATTAGTAATTTTATTCTTATTTCTATCATTTTCAAGCTAAATGTAACCTATTACTATTTCTAAGTGTACCCCATCCCCAGAGCCAATTATATCTCAAGTTACTCCACCTTCCAAAATTGTAACTCTTCTTGTGGAGGTGTGATACCTTTCTCTTAGTAAAAGTTACTAAGTTACTAATACCTTTCCCACAAATATCTTCCATATTGCTTCAAAATCACTCATTATTCCTTTTTTGACTTTAATTCCACATGTTAACTTGTCATTAATCACGATTTTCCACTTTTCTTTATACCAATCCTCTATTTGAAAATCTCCTTGAATTTTCCATTTTCTTGATATAACTAACCTTGCTGCTATTAATAAATATGTAATTAAATCCTTTATTGCCTAGGTACAGTTAACCTTATCATATATAGATAATAATGCTATACTAGAACATATTTCTAAATCAATTTCTGTTATCTCTTTTATCTCTAAACACCATTTGCCAAAATTTCTGTACACATTCACAACTCTACCACATATATTCACTTATATTCATACCAATTTCTTGGCAATCGTCCAGCACAACCTTAAATAATTCTTATCTATATGGTTTAATCTTACTGGTGTTAGGTACCATTTCCAAACCAATTTATAATAATTCTCTTTTATCCATACAGATAAACTTTTTAAATGATGCTGAATTTTTGTTAATCCTGCTCTCACTTCAAAACCCACTATCCAATGGTCCACAAGTTAAAAATTGTCAAAAAAATTTCTCAAACTGTTACCGTGCTATACACCTCCATTTTGTGGTACAGCATAAGTGGGGAGAAATATCATTTAATTGATGAGATATATCATTTCTAATATAAAAATCATACACTTAATGGCTGGAAGACATGCAGAAAAGGACTCTAATTGGAAGCCACATGCTAAGAGATGACCTCAGTATGGCCAGGTTGTAAATTCAAGAGATTGGACAGGAAAGCCCCAGCACTGATGGGCCTGTGACAATCCTCTCAACAATCTAACCTTCAAATACAATAGCAAATGAGACTGCCCCAGTGAAACAACCAACGGAAACCCTCATTTTTTCCCTCACCTGTTCAGGCATTAAGAGATTATCACAACTCCCTTCAATGCTTTGTCACCTGAAGTTAAGACCATTAGTCCATTTTGGACCCCTTTTGTTTGCTCTGCCAGAGAGCAATTAACACGTTCCCCTTCAGGGCAGCAAACAGGATGCTTAAATCCTGGCCCCAAGCCCAACAATTCATAGTACCTTGAGCCCACATTGGCGTGTCACTCTGCCCCTTGGGCTCCCAGGTGCTTATGCTCTGTGCTACCCTTAAACTCTTGTTTGAGCCATTTCACTCAAATCTTCTGCTTCTGGAATGGTAATTATCACCCACTTCACCCCAAAATCTCCCACTATCCAACCTTTCTCTCCTTTCCCTTCACTAGCCTTGTATGGTCCTTGAGACTGCTTGATTGCTTGTTGTGTCTGTGAATACCTCAATAAAGGATTCTTTTGATACTCAGATGGCATCTCACAGTTAGTACCATTATACACAGGGGAAAAGTTCCTGTGGTTACCCCCTCTCGCAGGCCTCCTTTGAGCTTTAATTTCCCACCTTTCTAAGGAGATGCTGGCACTGTTGGAGGACCTCAAGTTCCCCCACTTTTTTGAGGGGGGGTAACAGGATTCTTATACACAGTATCTACTTACTATGCAATAGTCTCTCCTGAATTAAAAGCAGCCTGAATATTATTTGTTTGTTTATTTTTATTTTCAAAGAAGACATGTTAGAAAAACAGCTTTCTCAAATTTCCAATGGATTTGATTATCTAGAATACGCAAAATTATATTTGTTCTCTGATGAATGGTACCTCAGCGTTCATGCCCATGAACTTATAACTATGTACACATGCTAGCAAAAGATGCATTCATAAAAGTACACACCTTACTTATTTATACATCCACACGCCCATTCAGAGATTTAGACTTGTATCAAACTTTATTCTTTGATTGGGCTAAAGACTTTTCATCCAATTAATGTCTCATTGCTAGCTGAAAAAGCAGGATGGTGATTTTCATTCCTTCTTCCACTCCCCACTGCAGACTGTCCCTCCACACTTTTCTCAAGGGCTCTCCGCCCTCTAGGACAGATTTTTCAGGGTGTTATGGGAAAATCGCCTCCCTTTCTTTCTCACAAGGAGAAGTGATCACAGGTTTAAAGTTGTACAGAAGAGTACAACTGAATCACATGGAACTGTCTGGAGACTCAGGGGCCAAAACACAATGATTTATGTCCCTAGGAAGTTCTCCTAGACTTTTAAATGGTGTCTTCAAAAGGGACTGTTATTCACCAAAAACAGTTTCCAGAAAACAATGGCTGTCTCCAGTAATACAGGAATAATTGGAGCAGGTGCAATTGCAGTTATCTTTGTTCCAAAATATTCTGATTTACTGTGGGCTCTTCCAGACTATCCAGTGGCCGATCTTGGAGTGTATGGGGGGGGGGCAGGAGGGGGTGGGGCTATAGCATGGGGGTGTGGCCACGGTGCACGGGGTGTGGCCATGGTGCATAGGGGCGTGGCCAGGGAGCACAGGAGCATGGCTATGGGTTCGGCTGCCCCAAAAACATTGCCGCCTGGGGAGAATTACTCCCCCATCCCCCACCCAATTGAGACTATCCACTTGCTCCAGTCCACATCAGGCTTCTACACCTGCCTTCAGGTACCATAATTGCTATGATTTATTTACTTACCTGCATGTTGCTTATTTACTATTGCAGTTTCCAGAACAAAAATCCTTCCAACACAGTAATAATAAGTAGAAGCACAGAGTCAAACAACATACCATCAGTACTCCATTTGTGACAATCTCTTCAGGAAAATCTGGCCTGGAGGGACAAGGACAGAAAATATACACTTAATATCTAATATTTGTATTATACTGTACTGTTACATTTCTCCTCAATCTTTTAAATCATTCAAGGTTCTCATCACGTTACATTTTCTTAGAACGCATTGCACATAAATTTTAGGCATCTATTTTTCAGTTACACTCAGTCCAGGAAGCTACCATTTTAAAGTAATTGTTTACTATTAGAATGCCAAGGCCCTGACAAGAAGTTTGTTACCTTTACAGCTGATTTCTTTTTCCTAAATAGAACTCTTTACTTTTCTGTATCTCAAAAGTAACTAGAATAGTTTAGTTACCTCCATTAAAAAAAGCTACTCAAAAGAAGCAGCATAATGCATAGCACAAGGAAGCAGCTGATCTTCCTCCTCTATACTTCATACTCACATTATCACAAGACCAAATTTAAATGTCACAATTATACTCCAGAAGCAAAAACGTTATTTTTCTGTGAGGTAAAATTATAATATGACTAAATTGTACCTTTGTTGTTGGGGAAAGGGAATTAATTGCAATTAATTACTTATATTGAGCTTCTTCCAGGCTCTGTATCTGATGTTCTTTTACTTTAGTTAAACTTCTTTAGAATTAAGTAGCACAGGAAACAGAGGTACATCATTCTTCATTTATCTTGCAGTCTCGGATTACTTTTATTCAGTTGTTTTACACCTAACCTTTACATTAAAAATGCCTTATTTATAAGATATGGGACAGGACTGTTGGAATGAGAGGAGAGAGTTAATGGTCTTGTTGCTTCGCTGTTCTCATAGCAATCGCTATTGTAAATATTTGGCTTCTGTTTCACAGGTCAACATGACCCGAGTTCCCTGAGAAAGTTGCTCATGTTATGTGTTTATGTTTTTGGCGAGGCTACACAGCTGTGTTCCGGTGTTTTGGTGGTTTCTGTCTTGTTATGGCTATTGCATGTAACTTCACACGGAAAGTCAGCCGTGTAAACATGTTATTGTACTGAAGTGTATGTTATTCTACATAAGAGGCTTGTCTGAGGAGCCCTGTCTTACTTCTGCTCCTGATTCCTTCTCTTGCTATTTTGCCTCGGCTGTTTTTCTCTCCTGGCTGTGAAATGGATTTCTTTTATGCAGCGCTCTGCAAAGTGGGGCATGGTGGGTTTGTTTGTTTTAAGCAAGCACCCCGGTTTTATTTTTGACAAGGACTGCTGTAACTTTAATACTGAACAGATTGTGAGGCAGAATGAGATGCCACAAAGCTCCGCAAAGGCAAGCAAAGGTCACTGTCAATTCTCTTACCATCCAAACCCCACCCTTCAGAGTCAGTTCTCCCTTCCCAGGGTGGTTATTAGCTTTCTGGGGGGGGGGGTTTGAGGGGTGTGCGGGAGCATCCAAGATCCAGCAACAAGAACAGAGCTGGACGCTCCTCTGAGACCTCATTCCATGCCTCCACTGGTGAGGAGAGCTGTGTGCAGAGCGGATGGTTGCGTCTGAAAGTTGGGTTTTGGAAGGTATATTTGTCCAGCTTGATGGAGCTTTAGGGGCTTTGCCCTGCTCCACAATTTGTTCAGGATTAAAGTTACAGGAGCCCTATCCAATATCCAGTTTGGCAACCCTATCTATTTATTATGTTCTCTCAACACATTTTAGTGGATAGAGAATGAAAAAATTCTCTGTGGGCACTGTGAAAAAGAATACATGTATGTAACAGAAATGTAATATAGTATGTAAATGAAATCTAGATTTGTTTTATCTTATATGTGTGTGTAAACATTTGAGTGTGCAAAATTTTCTGCCCTTCTCAACAAAAGGCAGAATCATTTTTGAGGAACAACTTACCTGAGAAGGCATTTGGCATACAAACCGTAGTGAAGTGTGCCTGACTTTGTACTGCCTTAACACTGATTACATGAATGCCTAAAATGAATGGTTTATCTACCCTAGACACTTTATCAAGATTTACTCACATCTGTTCCAAAGTGAACTCCACTTCTAGCAGCTCATCTTTCTGGAATTGAGAAATGAGAGCAACAAAATGAATGAGATTCTTTTTTAAAAAAAAATTCTTAAAATGTGCTTTGAACAAGTGCTGTGCCATTTTTCTGGAAGCTGCTTTATAAAAAGCTATTTCTTACATATTACACTGCTCATGATTGCATATTTCTGTATATGTCTCTCTTCCATGCACGGCAGAAAACAACATAATAAAATATGTTTCATTTGTGCATTATTACAAATGTCAGCTTCATATATGCAGAATTTAAAATATTAATTACAAATTAAACACATAGCACAGTGCTTATAGTTTTAAGGCATCTATACAGGGGCTTATATATGTAATGAAAGCATTTTGCAGTCAAAAGCTAACAGGTATTTTCACATAACATCAGCCCCATCTTGCTACAATTCTTCACTTCTTCCTTCCAAGTCTCATTTTTTTACAGCTCCAAAATATTTCATTGGTTCATTAAGGCCATTTTGAACTCTCTGTTTCAAGTTGGTGGGAGGTGTGCATAAAGAATCTCCTTCAGTGCTGTTTCTGGTACTAAGGTCCTTTCTGCACCGGGGTATTAAAACGGTGCAGAGCTACCTCTGACGGAGGACGTCTGCACCGTGGAGTGGATTGAGGCGGACTACTTTTCGTAGTTCCGCACCTCAATCCGCTCCAAAGTGACCGGAACTGGTGGCGCGGCATGTTTTTTAAAAACGTCTTTTCAGAGGTTTCTAAAAAGCACAGAGCGTGCAGCCCCGTGCAGCTCCGTCACTGCACTCCGGTGCAGATTTGCAGGCACGCACCAGTGCATGCCTGCAGATCTGCCGGGGCGGGCTTCTGGCTGGCAAGCTTCTCCGGTTGGTGGAGAGCCTCCACCAGTCGGAAGCTGCCATTTTGGATGCCGAAGCCACCATTTTGGACACTGGAGGACTGCGGAGCAGCGAGCTCGTGCTGCTCCGCATGGCAATGGAGTTACCCGGCTGCTGGTAAGCTCCATTTTAGTGTGTTTTCCCCTGTTTCCCCCTCCACATGCGGAAAGGGCCAAAGTCTACTAGAGAATAATAATTTTTAAAAGTATATTTCCTATCAGGATTGCAAAAAAAAAAAGTCTTCTATTATGCTTCAATGCCAGCATAAAGTAACATAAAGAAATATAGCATATTTCTATCTCTCAAGAGCAAACTTCCTAGCACACTGTGAGAGACTGGTGTTTAAGGTGAAGCAGCCTTCTCTTCTGATGTATAGTCAGCCCTCCACATTTGCGAGTTTCACTTTTGTGGAATTTGATTATTCACAGATTATTTGCTGTCACCTCTGCTGCCTCCCTAGGCCATTTTTAATAGCAACAGCAAGCCTCGTGAGACTGAGAAACTGCAAATGAGACTTGTAAGTCCCTATTAAATATGGTGTCGGGCAGCAGTGGAGGTGGCAGTAAGTGCCACCAGCCACCCACTTCTGCCTTGTGAAGGGAATCCACGGTGGGTTGAATATGACAATTGTCCTTCTTTGTGTGTTAAATATGGTTTGGGAGGGCCTAGAGTTGTTCACGCTTTTTTTCACTTTCACAGGAGTCCTGTGCCCCTAACCCTAGTGAATGTGGAGGGATGACTGTATATTATTTTTCAAGAACACATTGGTTGGCCTCTTCAGATGTTGGAAGACTATAAGCTGGGCCTACAATCTTGTAACTGCTAGGAATTCAAGTTTATGATTATTTATGACCAAATCTGATTCTCAAACCCCACCTCTGCAACTAGCAGCATACCAGCTGAAGAATTTCCAAGATGCTGCAGACTCAGAGACAGGGAAATGATGTCTGCAGCACTCTCCTGGTTGCAGGGCATGTGGAGACAAGCAGTTAGGACAGGACCTTTCCAGTTTTTCCAACTGCCTGTTCTTGATATCCCTTGTGACTGGGAGGGCACTGCAGAGATCATTTCCTAACGTCTGGATCTGCAGCACCATGGCTGCAGGCTGAAAAGGTAGGGTTTGTTGCAAGGTGGCTTCATCAGATATAACTACAACAATGAAACTCCATCATCATAGTTACATCTGATGATGCAGGATCATAGCCATTTTGTGCAGGGACTGAGGAAAACCTCAAACCATTTGTTCTCTGTAATGTCAGCATAAAGGGGGCCCAGGAGGCAGCAAAACCAGATGTCACCTACTGCAAATGTCCACCATTGCAAGGGACACCAGCGGCAGAAAATATGTAAGAAATATACTAGAAAACCACCATGCCTCCCTCTGAGATGCCAGCAGTTTAAGAGTGTTTTGGAGTGTGGTCCAGTGCAGGCAGAAATTGAAGGCTTCTGTAGCGCCCTAGGAGTGGCCCCAGTTGTTCTCATACAGCAGTCAACTAGGTATTGAAAGCAAACATTTGTGCTTATACTCCTTGCTCATAGATACATTATTTATCAACTCCAAGACTCCATGACATCACAAGGACCTTCCCATGCCATCTGGTTTTGGCCATGAAATCTTAGGAAATGGGATTCTGTTGAATGGGCAAACTCCTCTGTCTAGTCCTCTGGCTTACTGGAATAATAAAAGTTGATTCCTCTGCCTGAATCACATCTATAGTGGATACCCAAAAGCCTGATTCAAAACTCTTTTAACTCCTCTTTTTCATTTTTGCTCATCCAATGATACATCTAATCTACTTACATCTACATAATAGAAAACATTTTGCTGCCATCATGTCTACAGAAGGCTTCCAAGTAGTTGCCTAACATAGTTCATAGCAAAAATCACAAAACAACGAACACCTCCTAATGATTTCAAAATTAAGCTAGAGACATAGGAAAGAAATTGTTTTACATTTTAAGCTATGTTTCTATATTTTAAGGATATACTTTCTAAAAAATAGATGCAGAATCACAAAAGAATACACATACAAGTCTGTGCCCCTGGCATGGAATTATATGGTGCTATGAAATATTGCTTCCAAGATTAAAAATGGAAAAGTGTGGGGGAAGAAAAGAATGATTTATTTTAGTATGCATTTTCATGGCTTTCAATCCACTTCTACAGATGCACCCTTGGAGTTAATATCACAAGAGTGAACAATAACTACTGCATCTAAAATCACAATGCGAATTACAGGGAGGCACTAAAATAAGGATATGAATCCCAGAGTTACTTCTTGTAAATCAAACATATTGGTCAAAACATATTTGCTCTGTGTCTTGTTTGAGCAAACACCAGATGCTGTTTACATTTGGCTCTTAGATCATGCCCACTTTCCAACAAAGGGATATTTTGGTCATTTGCAAATTTATTCAGTTTTGCTCAAAAACATTATTCACGAGACTGAGCTTTGAACACATGATTGGAGAGTCAACAAATCAGGTCTGCCACATGGAATCTTCACATATTTCACATATAAATAATTTTCAAGTCCTGTTTAGACCATTTTTTAACTAATTTACCTTTACATTTTCTAGCAGAGTAGGTGTCAAAGAATAAACAACATCATTGCATATGCTCATACAGTGACAGATGCAAAATAAATCTATTAAGGAAGCAATTTGATGTAGGCATGTATATATAACAAACACATCCAAGTCTGGAAAATTACTCTGTAGGGCAGAAATGAAAGGGGAACACTGAATGATAGAGGAGTTCTGTGTATTAAATCCATTAGGTAGAGATTACAGGAAGTCTCCAGGAAATGTATGTTAATCTATATCCTCTCCAACCAAATTATGCATATAATTTTGTTTCTCACCTGTTGATTCAGTTCAAATTCCCTACGAATTGTTTCTCCAGGCCGGAGATGAGCTATATCAAAAAGAACTGTGCAAAGATGGTCGTCTCCAAACAGACAGTCTTCATCATAGACCTTCAATTCAAGTACATTCTAGGGATAAAAATGAATGTATGATGTGGAAGGGACAGCAATTGTTTTAAAGAAAGGCAGCATTAGCGTGTGCAAAAGTTAGAGAAGGAATTTTTATGGACTACAATTCCCATAATCCATGAGGGATGGAGGATGCTGAGAGTTGTACCCCTAAAACCCAACATTCCCAAGCTCTGAGTATATCTGGGGAGAATTCAGACAAGTATTAGATTTGGAGTGTTTTGTTTACAAAGCGGTGTTGATTTCTGAGAGGGAGACTGCTTGAACAGCAGTCTGACTTGTGTTTTTCCATATGTTCATTCCATCCTATTTCTTCTATGATCTTTGGGGGAAAAATTTAGACTAAATATTCATTGAACACACATACCTTAATAAATATACTTTTTATTCTATCATAAAACATACCGTTTGGTATGCATATCGATACTTATTTGAGCTGAGGGTATCAGCATTGTCTTCCAATCCCTGAATTAGTCTTTGAATAACAAAACAGGACAGTTCACTTAAAAATTTGGGCCAAAGAAAATCACTGAGCATCCTTAATTTTTGAGCATCAGAGTCATCTTGCCACACCATAGCTTTCCCCAGCTCTTCTTCCCTTTCAGTTATTATGAAGAATACAAAATGTGTCAAAACAGTAATCATCTGGTTCAGAAGAAAAGGAACACAGAAAATATCTGGTTCTATTTTAGCCACGGGTAGAATCTTTAATGGTAAAATGCCTTAAAGGCAAAAGATATTAAGAATAAAAGCTTTCATGAGGAGTGCAAAGGTTAAAACGAGACAGAGTAGAATCCAATAAAATCGTATATAAAAAGGAAATTTGGAGACAAAATCATATTTTAAAATTAAGAAAGATTGAAATAGATACGAACTTCCACAGAAGCTACTACTGTACACTCTGAGATTAGACAGAGAAATGTGGAATTTGTAATATCAATATATGGGTGGACAAACAGGTTGTTAGACTAAACTAGAGGAAATTGTATATAAAGTTTATGAAATAATAGAGGTATCCATTACTTTGCATGTAGGAATAAACCCAAAAAAGGAAGGCAGGAAGTATACTAGAGAAACTATTTCCCGAATGCTGAAAGGAGTTATTTAATTTACGGGAAACATGGAAAATTAGATAGTTAGGAATTTGAAGACTGGAATATAATCCAAAATAATAATTATGTCAATTTATTTTACAAAATGGTTACATGGACATGGTGAATGTATAATATATAATACACATTATATTGGATTAATAGGGATAGAAAGGGGGACAAAGGTGTTCATATATAATTATGAAATAACTTTTCCAAGTTATAATATTTGTAAATAATTCCATATGTTCATAATCTGATGTTACATATTTTTATGTAATTTAAAAAATTGTACCATATCACTGTTCCATCACAGAGAAAAGAACAGCTAAATCTTCATAACGAAGTTTAATTAATTAGAAACCACAAAGGAATGATATCAGAGGAGATTAAAGAACTGATACAAGATGTAATTAAACTTTGGAGTTGTTCCAAGAGGTTATGGTAGCAAAGATTTAGAAGAATACTCCAAGTAAAGCTAAAAGCTACTGATGGGACTCATTTAAATCTAATCCTTTTCCCCCTTTTTTGGTCAGTGTGTGTTCCATGCCATGTTCCTCCTTTGCCTACAAAGTCAGAAGCTGTTTGTATGTGACACAATGGTGCCACACGCCAGAGGTGTACATCTAGATTATAGCTGAGAATCACATGGCCCTGATATTGTTGGATTGTAGCTTCCGTGAGCACAAGTGTAGCCTATGGCATGCTGGGAGACATCTGAAGGGCAACAGTTCCCATCCCTGATACAGAGAATAAAGTGACATGCACGGGGCTGGCCACATGGATAACTCCCACCCACTTAGCGCCCTAACCACAGCAACCTAGTTTGGGTCCACATGCAAGACTAACACATGCTGTTCTACAAACACACACACCCTCCTACTTCTCCATTTACTGTATCACTGGAGACAGGGTTTTCAAAATATCTGAAATAGTATCTATTAACTGGAACTTGTGTGCAAGTGGGCTGGATAAGTACTTTGTGTGTAAACAAATTCGAATTAAGCCAAACAAATGTAGACATGATAAAGAAGTAATTATCCCTCACCTTAGCCATAGTTTGGATCCTAAAGAAGAAAGTTTCATTCCAAACAGGATTAGAAGAATTTGGGACTGTTTTTGTCTGGACTTCACCAAAATAAGCAGTTGGTAACCGCAAGCTTATGTAGCAATCGCTTTTGCTAACTGCATGTTTTAAAAATAGGTATTAGTGAGAGGAAAACCAGATACACAGTTATCATCTTACAACAATACTTCTTTGTAAGAAATCAATGAAGAAAATAACAGTATTCTACTAATATACATCTCCTGGCCAGAGGAGAAGCGGTCGTTTTGAACAGTAATGTAGACTCGAGTCGATCAACTCGGACTCAAGTCAGACTTAAGTCTCTTCAATTACTTGACTCGCACTCAACTTGTCAATAAATTATTGACAGACTTGACTCAACTCAAGACTTGTCTTTTTTTAGTGATCGACTTGCTGCCTACCTCCCCCTCCAGGCTTTCCCCAATCAGCAGTGTGGGTACGTTATAGTGGTAACCCAGTCAGAGCTGGACAGCCTCCTTTATTCCCACCTCTCTGCTTCTCTTTTGTTTCCCGCCTTTCTCCAGAAGCCATTTATAGGAAAACGAAAGAGCAGGATAAGTTAAAGAGGGAAAGCAGGGCTTTGCACCTTTTTTCTGGTGAGTTTGGGCAAGGAATGGTCTCTGCACCTGGATTGAGGGGAGGGTTAGGGGTTGAAGTCCCATTAATGTTAATGTAAAATCCTTCTCCTCCTCTCCCTTCCCCATTTAACCCCTCCCTGCTCAGGCAGTTTGCCTTTCCTGTTCCTCAGTGGCTGAGGGCTTCCTTCCAAGCTTCCTTGCTCATGAGTAAATGGGTAAGAAAGGGTGTCCTTTACAGCAACAGCAGTGTGGAAAGCAGTTTCCTTCAGAAGGGCTTTCCTGTTCTTCCATGGCTGAAGGCTTCCTTCCAATCCTACTTGCTCTCAACTTAACCACCACCCCTCCACAAACAGATCACCGGCTTCTTTATTTTTCTGTTAACATTGGTTCCCATACTTGAGACTCGACTTGAGACTCAACTTGAATTATCTTGCAAGGACTTGAGACTCGACATAAGACTTGAAGGTAGGGACTTGATTTGAGACTTGGAGTAAAAGATTTAACTATATCACTGATTTTGAATATCTACTGCTCATCTGGGTAATTAAGAACAGTACTTCAAATTAATCAGTCTTATTTCCATTTTCTGTGAAAACTCTTTGAATAATATTCTGCTCTTCATTTTTTTAAAAAAAAGGTTAGACAATCACTGGTTAATGTCTTCTGAAGTAATACCACAAATACAGATAACCTGTGGGGAAATGACTCAGTTATCTGCTTGGCTTTTGGCAAGAAAGGGTTGAGGAAGACCAAAGAGATAAACACAATCCCATTGATTGGATTATATTCTAGAAAGTTACATCATTTATATCAGTGGTTCTCAAACTCTGGTCCCCAGCTTTGAGACTTCAGCTCCCCAAATACCTGAACACTGAACAACTTGGCTGAAACTTCTAGGAGTTGATGTCCCAAATACCTGAAGGACCAAAGTCTGAGAACTACTAATTTTTATAACATCCATTCTATCACCCTTGGGGTGAATTTTATGCTGTGGAACAACTGTGTAATTAGTTAGAAGGAGCTCACTGAGTACATAATTTGATACAGCCAGTTGAACCAAGTATACTATAGTTTACTTCAGTATGCTGCTCGATTAAAAAAAAATTGTCCACAAATCATTTTTGAAACATTAACTGCTAGAGGAAAAACAAACTTAGAGAGACAGGGGTGAGAAGCCAGCATCACATCAACAACTTTTGTCTAAATACATTTACCTCAGTGTATGAAATGTATCTCTATGCATTCTTTTTTTTTCCATTAAATTAATAAGTGAAATAAGGCAAGAAATGGGCTCTTAACTCAAGGCCACAATCCAGAGCCCTATACTTGTGCAGAACTTTGTTGCCAAATGGAGCAAACCTTGTTTTCCATGCACAACACGAATACAGCTTCAGGTCTATCCATTTCTTGGAGACACAGGGAGTAAAGGCTCAGGTAGTCTCTATAGGTTGCTCAGCAAAACCAAAAATAATGGATATTATAGTCCCAGCAGGGATAGGCTGCTCTCATTATGAGCTAGGCAGCATAGCCAGTGGGAAAGGATGGTGAGAGCTGCTGTGCAATAACATCTGGAGAGTCAGATTTTATATATTCCTGGTCCATAGCATAGCTTGGAAAAGTTATTGAGTAGGGGATTTGGGGAGCTACAGTTTGGTCTCTAGAGCAAACAGTATTATGATTATTATGACTTCCATTAATTATTTAATACAATTTTTAAAAACACTAAATGAAAGCAATCTTTTCCTGAACATTTCAACTATTGCTGTAGATACTCACATATATCTGCTCGTCGGAGATTTTTTATTCTGATAATACAGACAGACAGTAAACAGAAAGGAGGGACCTGTGGCTAGAAGACAATGCAAAGGAAGGAGAAAGACATGAACAATTCTTGAATTATATTTAGATCTTTTATCCTGGCAATGCTCAAGACAGTTCAACTATAAAGAGTAATCCTGTACCACATGTATTTATTAATTAAAATATTTATATCTCACATTATATCATATGATCTCAGGGCAGTGTAAAATAAACCAAGTTTAACACATTTAAAATAAATGGTAAGAAATAATTTAAACAGACTAAAGGTATATTATACAAATTTTCAAGTTAAAATAGGACAAGCACAATGATAAAGAAGAAAGAAAAGAGATTCCACCTAAACATTAGGGAGAACTTTCTGATAGTAAGAGCAGTTCAACAGTGGAATACGCTGTCTTGGAGTGTAGTGGAGTCTCTTTCTTTGGAGGTTTTTAAACAGAAACTGGATGGTCATTTGTAAGAACTGCTTTGATTGTGTACTCCTGCCTGGCAGGGAATTAGACTCAATGGCCCTTGTGGCCTTTCCAAACTCTATGATTCTATGAAACTTAAACAATAAATTAGATGCTACCTCATACTGCTGGTAGGGCTACAAAATGAATCATTCCACTATCTACAATGGCCCCTCCATTTTCACAAGGGTTCGGGGCACAGAACCTTCACGAAAGTGGAAAAACCACAAATAACTCCCTCCATGATCTCCCTCCCATTTCCTCCCAGGGCTCCCCCTTCCCATTCCCTTGACTTTTGCATGCCAGGGTCAGAGGCAAGAGAATGGGAGGGGGAGCTCCAGAGGGTAGAGAAAAGTGTTTCCTCAGGGAAGTCTTGGGCAAGTGGTGAAAACGAGGTCATTTCCACACAGGGTATTTAAAATGGTGCAGTGTGTCCTCCACGGAGGACATCTGCACCTTGGAGCGGACTGGGATCTGACTACTTATCATAGATCCGCACCTTAGTCCATTCCGGAACGACCCCAAGTGGTCCTCCAGCATGCTTTTGAAAGACCTGGTTTTTCCGGTTTTTCAAAAGCACGGAGCGTGCCACTGCGAACCTGCTCCCTTGTGCAGATTCACAGGCTCGCACCAATGCAAGCCTGCGATCTGCCAAGGGCGGGCTTTAGGCCGGCGAGCTTCACCAGTTGGTCGAGAACCACGGCCAACTGGAAGCTGCCATTTTAGACACCGGAGCAGTGCGGAGCGACGACCACACACTGCTCCTCCTCACCCCGGACTGGACTGGACCGCCAGAAGATCCGGTAAGTAGCGGAGCAGGGCGATTCCCTCGCCCCATGCGAAAATGGCCTGAATCAGGAGCAAGCATTAGGCTGCAAAAGCATTACCTGGGATCAACGAAGGGTAAGAAGAATAACACTTCAAATAAAAAGTGGCAGAGGTGGTACATAAGTTTACTCTTCCATTGCAATGTCCCTTCTCCCTGCCCCCAGGAACAGGACATAGGGCCTTTCTGCCCTACGCTGTTATAGTGCTGTTATTCCATTTTCAGCATCCTGTGGAATTCTGGAGCTTGTAGTTTACTGAGCTCTCTGGCTGAGAATTCTAAATGCCCTTCCCTAAACTGTAAATCCCAGGATTCCATAGAATGTTGAAAGTAGAATAATAGCACTATAGCACTATAACGGTGTAGTGCAGAAAGGCCCATAATGTTTCTCAACTCACTGAGTCCACCAATGCACAGCCTGTGGCTTTAGGCAAAGGAATGATGAGTGCTATGTTTCAGGTACCAGGGTTGTTTCTCTTTCTCCAAAGCCCACATATTTTCCCAGGTGCTGATATGTAGCATGTAAGCCAGCCATTCAGAGGCAGCCTAGGTGGCTAGCAGCAGGCGGAGCTTGGGAACAAGTGGAAGTCCATATAAGGTCCATCCCTGCCCCATGTATGCTACTCCCCCAACACATAAATGGTTACTTAGTGCTACTCAGCCAGAGGGCAGGATGAATGGATTTCCATCAGCCAACATCAACCAATGAATGGGTTACCATTACCTGACAGGTGGATTGACCAATGTCTGGATCTGTGGGCCAAGCCTATACAGTTGTAACCAATAAAGCTGTGGCCTTTCCCATTCTGACAACATCTGGCAACATGTGCAAAACCCAACATTATTTGCAAGGTCCACAGAAAAGTGTTGCATTTAGCTAAAGAGTAAAAAGTACAGTAATAATATTAAGAAATAGACTGAGACAAGAAAGCATTGGATCAATGGTTAAGTAGACCAATGACAACTGCCACATCTCAGCACATTTGGCCAGTCTGGGCGAGCTTCTTATTACTAAAATTATGTTCACATTTTTATAGTTGTTCACGTTTTTATAGTTTTATAGTTGTTTTTCACTGCAGAAATTGAAAAAGAGGTTTCTCCAATGCAACACAGTACACTGTTTTTTGAAAAAAAGAAAATATGTTTTGAAAAGCAAGCAATTTTAACAACACACAGTAACAGCATCTTACAGACAATTAAACAATCATTACCTCATGTAGTACAGAAATTTTCTATTGGACAATCCAAACCAACAAATATATGCTTTTGAAGTGTTTTAACCTTGTACACTGTTTTAACTTGTTATGTTGTTTAATATGTTTTTAAATTATCAAATAATATGTTTAAATTATTTCTAACAGTTTACATTTTTAAATTATTTTCACTGTTAATTGACTTTACTTGTACTCCACTGTTACTGCAGTTTAGGCCTTCTTGGAGATACCCCTAGATATCATTTTGATATTGTTTGTGAAGCCCCCGGACAAGCACAGAACTAGGTGCAGCCACTAATCACTGGACATTCCATTCTCCACCCAGGCAGGCCAGAAATAGCCAGATCCTTGCTTTAGGAGACCTCTCTGCAAACACCCTCATTATGTATGCACGCTGTTTTACAAAGAACTCCCTGCCCTGAGCAGGCAACTTGGCAAGCTGAATACTCAAATGCCAAGCACTCTGCGTTTGCATACCAGCTAACTCTTTGTCAATTCAGACTTAATCATGCTAAATTTTGACCTTTTCAAGGCTTTGTCCCATGCCCGAAACTCATTGTTTTCCCCAAGTACGGCATAGCCTGCAGTTACGTTTCTCCCTATAAAAACCCCTGATTCCGAGACCATGCTCGGATCTCTCCTGCTTTGCTTGGCGAGCTTCCCCTCAGCTCCACGTGCTGAGATACATCGAACCCCAGCACCGCTCTCTATCTTCTTTCTGGGCTTCAGGAACAGGTTTCGTATCTACTATCCCTCTGAAAATCCTGCTATCATACACACACCTTTGTTTTCCTTAGTTATCTGTGTGCGTGTGTTGCTTACATTGTGTGCCTCTATTTAATAAAGATCATTCATTATTTCCAACACGGTTTGCTTCTTGACTTGGCCTGATCCCGTAAACATTGGGTTATATGATCCTGCTGTGTTACTCTGCCTCTCGTAGTGCCAACCAGTGCTCTTGACTAATTTCCCCATCTTGTGTAATTGTAAGGTTATTTAGGTGTCCCTCCTGGGACCCCTAGTAAACAGGGTAACACCACCCTGAGATCCCATGATTCAAGGAAAAATTGTAGTAGTAACAGGAGAGGGAGAGAGAGAGGCTGGTGAAAGCACACAGTGCCAAATTCTACCACATCATCAACTTTTTTATCTCAATGGGACATATGAGGGTTTCTTCAAATAAATTAGACGTTTTTCATATACATCCAGTTTAGACACTGGTCCTACATGTGTTAGTAGGTTTCTGCTACTCTGACATGTTTAAAAAAAAGTCAATTCTTTAATGTTTAAATCCAACTCATGGTATTAGTATTTCCTCTCACCAGTTAATGAGATGAAAATAAAGCTAACCTCAGTTGGTCCTGTCTCTGAAGAAGAGGTGATATGTACTACCAAAGCTCACACATCAAACATCTGTGTGAATAAACTGTTCATCACAAATCAGCACATGCAAATTCAAGGCGCATAATACTTCTTGTTGCTGTTTTTGACTTTGAATTTTTTGAATTTGAATTGAGTTTTTCTTTTGCACATGAGCTGATCCACTCAGGCAATTTACAGAGATCTTCCCTATTAGATCAGGAGGACCTGTGCATAAATTTAGCCCATTGTTATAACCATCAACCATTCATTTAAGGATGGAACTGCATGTCACCTGTAGCTGTATGTAACAAAAGCGCAATGGCTTCAGAGAAAAGCTGTACTGTAGGAAAGCAGTACTGAATGGGAAAGGGGTGGAAAGTGAATGATATTTCTTTGCTATAAATTTCCCCAGCCTTCTCTCTCCTCCATGGAGTTCCAAGTATGTCTATCATTCATAAACACATGAAAACAACCAAGGAAGGGGAGAGCTGTACAGAGGAGAAATATACAGCAGAAAATCATCAGGCCTGGTATGGTTTCCTTTCTGCAGGTTCTTCACTCAGAATCATTCTCCCCTTTTGCTAGGAAAAGCCAGAAGCCTGATTTTGTTGTATGCATATAAATGCAACATCGAATTTTGCCGTTAGCAAAACGCACATGGTCTAGGAGCTTGAGTGCTGGACTTCCACTCCAGGAAACCAAGGTTCAAATCCTCATCCAACCATGGGTGACCTTAGGCAAGTCATACTCTGAGCCTCAGATAAAGATAATGGCAACCCAATCTGAACAAATCTTGCCAGGAAAATCCCACCCTAAAGTCATTTTAAGATCTGCATAAGTTAGAAATTACTTTAAGGCACACAACAAAAACGGTGCTCTTAATTAATACTCTTCTTTCCACTTTTCAGTTTTACCAGAAATACGACGACATGGGCAAGCTAAACTAGCCCAGGATTCCACATACATCTTCACAGTGCATAAACATGGGGTTTGTACTTTCCTAATTTTACCCCAAAATCCCCATCTGGTACATACTAACCTTTATTGAAGCTGCATCACAAAGGTGGGTCGTCTTTCGATTGCATTTAGCTAACATCACACAGCCTTTTTTATCTTCCATTGTTTCTACCTAAATATTTCCCAAGGAATGGCATAAGAATCATCAATAAATTATCACATGCTATCTATGCTGCATTTCATATGTTTTTCATCAACATTATATTTGTCCTTCCTAAAATCCCAGTCCTTCTCTGTGGCAATTTAAAAATTTTCTGACAATGTACCCCTTGTGCTTCATGATTGTTTTAAAAAAAAGAAAAGCTTGCACTGAGTGATTTGTGCATTATTTTCTAATTCCACTGGAATTCCAGTGTACAGAGGGCTAGTAGTAGGGTGAGTATTCTGGTTAGAGGAAGGGTTAGCATCTGGTTTTAAGATGTATGTCTTGTATTTCTTGAACCCATTGAGAACTGCAGTGTCCTCTCCACTTGGAATGGAAATCACCAACTGATATTGAGATATGTCACTTCTGCTTCTCCACATTATGGTTCACCAAAAATGGCATGGGACATTTTTGTCTCAATATGTTGCATTGGTTGCTAGCAAAAATACTAGCAAAGGTGAATGGATGCATCAGACAATTTCTTTTCTCAAGTGTTTCTTATCTGATTAAAAACGTGTACATGTCAGGTGGCTAAAATTTGGAGACATTGTTTACAACTCTTCAGTTAACCAGTGTTGGAAGCAGAGGCATCAATGCTTGTATAGAGTGAATAGTGAAAGGAAACTCTAGACAGAATGCCTGCCCTTTTGTTTCACCTCATTGTTTCTTTCTTTGATCTATGTACTCAAGTGTTTCACCTCATCCCTACCTGCAAAGGTCATTTCTCCCTTCTTCCAAAAACTAGTTAGTCCTTTTGCCTCCTTTTGTCAGGGAAGGGAGCATTCATGAGGCTCCTGCCTCAGGTTACCTTACACTCACTCATGAGCCAACTTTTAGGGGCTCTTCTACTGAAATTTAGGTAATCTTTTTTTTGTCTATCTCTTTCATATCCACAGTGGATTTCCTGAAATAACAAATGTACAATTTGTTTTTTTTTTAACCTTACAAGAACATCTTGAGTATTTTTCTCCTGTTTATTACCAAAATCCCATATTGTACTAGCTATGCTGCGCTCTGCTTGATATAGGTACCAAATAGTCCTACAGGTTATTGGCCCCAGATACTGTGCTAGTGCATTTTTCCTGGTTTTTAAAAACAGATGTTTAAGTGAGTAAAAACGGCTCAAGCCAGCACAAATTGATATACTTTGATTCCTAAACTGCAACCAAACCATTTTCATTCGTGGCTGTATAGAACCAAGATTCAAATGGAACAGAAAGAAATCGTGGATGCTCTAAAAATTGAAAGGCCAGCCCAAGTTTCAGCAGCCATCTCCAGATGGGAGAACAAAAACCATAAAGCATAAACTGCATAAGAGGAAAAGGCACCAGACCACCCATTCCCAAGAAGAGTGAAAATAAATCAAAGCAACTACTACAGCTAGTCAACAGTGACTTGTGTGGACGCTTTCAGATGTTAACTAAAGCAGGGAATCTTTATTTACTGACATTTGTCAATGATTATTCCAGGTACTGTGTGATCTATCTGCTTAAAGAGAAAAGTCAGAACTTGCAGCCACTGAAGGAATACATTGAGATAGTGAGCAACACGTTTGGCAGAAAAATTCGAACTCTTCAGACTGATAGTGGTGGTGACTACATATCATACCACATCCAAATATATATGAAAGAGCAAGGCATTGTACATGGGTACACAATTCTCTTCACTCTTGAAGAAAATGGAATTGCAGATTGAAAGAACAGATCACTAATGAAGATGTGAGGCACATGGACTCTAAGCTATCCAAGCAATACTAGCGAGAGGTTGTGACAACAAAATAGACTGTTAACCCAAGCAACCAATAAAACTCCTTTGGAATTTTGGCATATCAAGAGACCAAATATACACCATAGTAGAGTGTTTGGGTCCAAGCCTTATGCTCACATATCAAAGGAGAGGAGGTCCAAACTAGATGACAGAGCTGAAGAAGGCATAACAGTGGAGTATGAGCCAGAATGTCAATGCTACAGAATTCTGAATCCAAGAACAAGAAGAATCACAATGAGAAGTGTTGTGTGCTTTGATAAGACTGAGAGAACAGATGTGAACCCAAGGAGAAATGGACTGTCCAACAGAGGAATTTCTCGATACAAAACAGTTGATGGAATATTGGCCTAAATGCAAGGATGAAGTCCACTTGCCTGAAACACCTGTCAGAAATGAAGAAATGGAAGTGAATGCGCAAGCAGAAGGAGGTTCAGAGCTGGAAGTTGCTACAGAAGCAGACATCTGGACCAGAACTCAGACTTTAATCAAACAAAGAAATACCACCTCTGTGCCTGCCCTACATGGCAAGGACAGTGGTGCCTTATGAACTTTCCACTTGGGAAAAAAATGAAAGACTGCCTGCAGCAGAAACAAGTAAGTGGAGAAAAGCTGCACAAGAGGGAATAGACTCTTTTCACAAAAATCAAACCTGGGTTCTCATGGAACTGCTAATAGGTAAAGTGGCTGCAGGATACAAATGGGTCTTCAAAACCATATAATGAAGACTATGATGAAACTTTCACCCCAGTAGTGAGGGATACAACAATAAAGACAATCTTAAAAGTGGGGCAACATTCAGAAAAAGGCATGTTGAACACTTAGATGTCAAAACAGTTTTTTTATATGGGGAAATCAAGGAAGATAGTTACATAGAACAACCTCTTGGCTTTTAAAAAAACAGGAAAAAAGCCACTTGTTCGCAAATTTCAGGAAAATATTTAAGGTCTAAAACAAGCTCCAAGAGCTTGGAATAAAAAACTATATGAGTTGCTAATCAAAGAAGGCTTTACACAAGGCAAAGTTGACCCCTGCCTCTGCACACAATACAAAAATGATAAATGACTCACATATTGACTTATGTTGATTATTTGATTTTGGTTTATCAAGATGAAGCTGATTGTGAAGAAATCATAAGTCATATAAATAAAAAAAATGAAGTGAAAAGGCTAGGAGACATTACTTATTATCTGGGAAAGCAAACAGAAAGAAAGGAAGATGGAAGTTATCTCCTCAGTCAAAAACATAAGATTTATAAGCATTTAGAACACCTATGACTCAAGGAGGACAACCCAGTGGCCACACCTATGGAAATAAACTACCTCAAGACAGATGAACACTGAGCTTCTACCAAACAACAATCAACACAGAAGTGCTATAGGAAAGCTGTTATACTTAGCCACCACCATGAGACCAGTTGGAATTCTTTGTAGAAAAACCAATTCATCAAGTAAAAGGGACTAGGATGCACTAAAAAGAGCAGGCAGATAAAGGACATTGCACACTTAAAGCTACAAGCCACCAGCAGTCCCAGACCAGTAGCTTACACAAATGCAGTTTGGGCCAGAAACCTTGCAGATCACGAATCTACTAGTGAGAACCTGTTCTTCTATGGAGGTGAAGCTGCACAAGCAAGAAACAAGATGCTGTAGCACTCACTTTGACTGAAGCAGAATATGCATCAGCTGCTCAAGCATGCGAGGAACTTATGTGGCTATGCCAATTGCCCAAAGAACTTGGAACAGCTGAATCAAAGCCTATAGGGCTTCTAGAGGACAACCAAAGCTGGATAAAACTCTCACAGACTAGAATGGTCAATTCACACACCAGTATGTTGATGTGAAATATCACCCATTCAAAAATCTATAGCAAAAGGAGCTTATAGAGATGAACTACTGTCCATCTAAAGAGATGATGGCAGGCATTCTCACCAAGCCAATTCCTAGAGACCACTACCAGTGCCTGAGAGAGAAGATGCATCTTGTGAGCTTAAACAGATACCACTGAGAAGGAGTATTGGAAGCAAAGAGGCCTGCATGCCTGCATGCAAAAGTCACTTCTTCCTTCTTTCAAAAGTTTTGGTCACCCTTTGTCTGGGAATGGGGCATCCATGAGACTTATGCCTCATACTTACCCATGAGAGCCAGCTTTTAGGGTGTCTTCTACTGAAATGTAGGTAATCTTCTTTTGTCTATCTCCTTTCCTATCCACAATGGACTCCATGAAACAATAAATGTAAGGGTTTTTCCCCCTTTTTTTACCTTACTAGAGCATTTTGAGTATTTTTCTCCTGATTACTACCAAAAGCTCATATTGCACTGGCTATGCTGCACTCTGCTTGATATAGATTCCAAATATTCCTACAACATAGGATCCATAAAATCCTATTCACGGAATCTATTCATAGAATATCTACATTGTAGGTCTAGTTCTGTGTGGATTCTGCAGGAACAAAATGTCCTATTCTTGTGTGTGAGGGTTCATTAAAACCCCTTTCCTTTTACAGCTAACTATTGAAAAAACTGGTTTGAACCTAGAACTAAACAACCAGTGACCCATAGAGCTTTACACACTCCATGATATGAGTATGATAGTCCTTTGTACATGTTTCTGTTTTTATGTGTGCCTGGCACTTACGTTACTACTATCCTTACTCCCAACATAAAGCCTATATCAAACACTATCCCAAACTTCAGTAAATATGGCCATTATCCAGTACTTACTGATATACATCCCTATCTATTTTAAATGGTTTTATGTGTTTTTATTTATATTTTAAGCTACATTGTATCCTGTCTCAAGCCTTGGGGAGAGGTGGGTAAGAAATAAAAAAAAATCTTTTCTGCTACTTCTTTATGAACTGCTATCCTAACATTCAGAAAACTAAGGACCAACTGTCTACATCTATTCAGTTTGCTTCTCAAATACATTAGCTTTTCCTTTCTCTGGAGGAATAAGAACTCCTATTGTGACAAAAAAAGGACACTACTTCCATTTCCAACACAGAAGCTTTACCTGCCCTGCTAAGGTCACTCCCATGATTTTAATTCTTTTAATTTTTTTAAAAAACTAAGTATAGCTGTTATGCATTCAAATAGCTTAGTAATTTGCTTTCACATGAAATTTCAGGAACCAACCAAAATATAATAGTGAGTGTAAACTCTCTACAAAATTCAGGGAAATGTCTGCAGTCTGTAATTTGAGAATGGCTCCTGGACAAATAAGGTGCTCAATCTGCATCCCTGCTATCAGATCTTGTGTGCAGAGTATACTCTTCAATCTTGATGTTGAAAGCAATATCCAACTACATAAAGATATAGGTAAATATTCCTTAACTGCATGGAGGCCCTAGGCACTGGAGAAGTCACATGAAGAGCTCCAGAGCATGGATTATGGTAATAGATTGTGAGCTGAGTCTTCAGATTAGTTATTTGCAAATAAAGAAGGTGTGTACTTTTTTGGGGGGTAACAATCCTAGTGGTGTAATAATTCATACTGCCATCTAAACAATAAATTCTTGCATGATAATGATTGCATCCAGATGAATTTTTGGTATTATTTAAGACTAGGCGATAATTCTGATATATATGCCAGCTCAGGAGGAAGTCTTCTTCCTAATGTATGTGCCAGCTTAGAAGAAAGTCTTCTTCCTAAAGGCAGCATTTACTAACATGTCATGGAAATCAAATCTTTGAAGGTTCACAATTTAGCCTTTGCAAGTTGATCTTGCATGTCCTAATACAAAGGTAACAAGGTATTACTATCACTCAGAAATCCAAACGCTGCTTGTCTAATTTACACTGCATATATGTTACTATATATATTACAGGTCATTTCTGCAATATACTGTTATAGTGCTATTATTTCACGTTCAACATGGAATTCTGAGGTTTGTAGTTTACCGAGGTCAAAGAGCTCTGGCTGAGAATTCTAAATGCCCCTCCCTAAACTGCAAACCCCAGGATTCCATAGGATGTTGAAAGCGGAATAACACTATAACAGTGTAGTGCAGAAATGGCTTTCGTCTCAGATTTAAAAACATAGATTAAATTGATAGATCTCAGGAGTATAATGAAACGTAACAACAAAACAACTATTATACTACTACTGCTTCAGTCACCCCTCATTCTATAAAAAGACCCACATGTCTGATACCTAACATTCAGCCCCATAGAGAATGTGAATTTCACTGTACTTTCTCTTTGCTTCTCAGTTTCCATATGGCTTTATTTGACTGTTTGGGTCCTATGAGAGAAACAAGATCTACTTTACAAAGAAATCTCTTGTAACAAGATAATGTATCATTATGCCCTAAATTCTGTTGTTAGTCTTCACTAGAGTATAGCTGAGGAGTCAATAGCATTTACATAGGTATTGACTCACAGTGGTCCAACAATTGAATGAACGGGTCCACTCTACTTGGGGCTAAACAACAGGATGCCAACCAAAATCTCACAACTGAAGCACAGAGCCAACATTCAAAGTTGCACTATCTACACTGGTTCTGGAAGCCTGCCAGAATGGGAATGATGCCAGTACATCATTTTATTAAATACCTGTTGGCAGAAATTCATTAACTAATCTGCTTATTCAGTTTTCAGGCATTCTCTCATCAACTAGCAATCAAAATTATTTTTTGTGCCTACTTTACTAAGGCAGGAAAATAATACATGAAATCTGATGCTGAGGAATTTTTCTTACCTGAATAATTTTTTCTTGATGATCCTATACAAATCCCTGATACTTCCAATGCAGTAGGTACTAAAGTGCAAAGTTGGCACCTCTTCCTGAAATGCAGCAAGTCTTTTAATCCATTTAGGAAGATGAAGACGTATATAAACACTGACTCCAGGCTCCGCCTCCTCTGTAACTTAAAAAACAGGGAAGCAACTTGCCACTGGTTTTCCAAGTATTCTCTCCAATAAATCTACTGGAGGTTTGAAATAGAGGGATAGCTCTCTTGTATGTTTCTTAGAGAACCAAAGAGCAAAAAGGATGCATGCAAACAACATAAACATCCTTTTTTTAAAAAAAGAAGGAGATCTTTAATTTTCTTATTGGATAACTTGAAAAAGAACCCAGAATTTTTAAAACAAATTTTAAAATGCTAAGTTCTCACAAAAATCACTGTGGTTCCGTTCCAGAAAAATCTGCTGCTTGAAGTGAAATGCTAAGGCAAGCAAAACTTACAAGGGAATTAAGAAGTAATTTTTAAAAAGCTAGTGGAGGGCCAAAAGCAAGGTAGTGGGGAATTCTAAGGGGCTGGGTTCATTTTTTCCCAGAGTTCGTTTCCTGGGCACACAGACTGGATAAAGAGCTTGAAGAAGTTGCCTTTTGGGGATTGCAAATCCCAGAATTTAAGAGAAGTTGTTATCCAAAATTTCCCAGCTTCTTTGGGAATAAACGTAGCAGCTGAGTCCTAGCCCCTGCTTAAATTGCTGCCACCCAGGTGTCATACTAGGTCAACTTCCAGCCCCCCAAGACTGACTTCTGCTCTTGAATAGGTGTAGGAAATTCCCCAGTTTTCATTAATTCTTCACTGCCACCACCCACTGCATTAAATCTCAGTCTAGTAGCATGATGAGACACTACAAGGAAGCTACCAGTCTCTAAGCTTAGAGATTCTTTTCCTCCTCCCCACCCCTCTGGGACAGAGAAATCCTGTATAACCAAGGCACATGGAAATAGAAGAGTTGAGCACTATTGAAACAGGAAAATATTTATTCTAAGAAAAAGGAATATAGATAACAGAATTTTCACTGTACATGAGGGTACCTTCCCCCAGGTCCACTTAGTAGTACAAGTTACAGATAGGCCCTTTCCACATGCAGAGGAAAAAACAGGCGAAAACACGCTGGGACGGACCTTACCTGCATCCGGGTAAGTCCGTCGCCACGTGGAGCAGCGCGTTTTCGCTGCTCCACACTTGTCGGCGTCCTGCGGCGTCCTGCAGCATCCAAAATGGTTGCTGCTGGCTGGCGGAGGCTCTCCACCAACCGGAGAAGCTTGCCAGCCAGAAAGCCCGCCCCCGGCAGATCTGCAGGCATACCCTTGCACGCGTCTGCAAATCTACACCGGGTGCTGCAATGCGGCTGCATGCGGCTGCACGCCCTGTGCCTTTTAAAGTGGTTTTTAAAAAGCATGCGGCAGCGCCACTTCCGGGCGCCCTAGCGCGGATTGGGGTGTGGAATTACACTAAAGTAATCCGCCCCAATCCATTTTACAGTGTGGACGACCTCCGTCAGAGGTCGCGCTACACCGTTTTAATACCCTCATGTGGAAAGGGCCATAGTCTATGTCATTCCAGCCATAGTACTAAAAAAAACCAGAAATACCCTAATGTGACTAATTAATATTCTAGTTACTCACATTGGGGATCACAGGCTTAGATGATCTAAGAGAAGAGTGAGGCCAGGAGGCAAGACCTAGGGCTTGCAGCCTGCTACTGGCATAGATTTCATCTCCAGGATGTTTCTTTGTTGTCTCTTACCGCATAGTGTTAGAGGGTATTTTATAACTTCTCCATCGAAGCATCTTGAAGATTCTTACCTTTTCCCCTTTGATTGGGCAATTCTTTCCCTATGACTTGTGTGGCTGTCCCACAATAAAAAGTGTAACAACCTCAATACCTCATTAACCCTGGGTTTACCTGGGGAGGCCCCATTATCACAAACACTGCAAATCTCAGTTGGTCTGGAAACAGCTGAAGGCTGGAGCCACACTGGCTGGGATTTCATCCTGTAACCTAAGAAAGAAAAGAATCAGAGAAGACATGCAAACACACAACCGTACAGGTTAGCCATGTTGCCAGTAGCAGACACATTAAACTTATCCCTCTTAACCTCCCGCCAGTTCTCTGCATGACAAAGAATCAGCTACAACGTTGGAACTTCCAGCCACATGTTGAATATCAAAGTCAAAGCCTCGGAGAGACAGACTCCATCGGAATAGCTTCTTGTCAGCTCCCCAGACTGTGAGGAGCTACCAAAGAGCAGCATGATCTGTCTGGAGGATGAAGCAACGTCTCCATACATATGGCCTCAGCTTGTCTAGCACATACACAACAGCATAGCACTCCTTCTCTGGGATGGACCAATTGGACTCCCTCACCGAAAACTTCTTGCTGAGGAACAGAATAGGATGTACAGTGCCATCCTGTCCTTCTTGTAGTAAGACTGCTCCAGGGCCTCTGTCAGATGCATCTGTAGCCACAATGAACAGCTTGTCAAAGTCAGGCGCCATGAGCACAGGATCTGCCATAAGAGCCTGTTCCAGTGCCCTCAAATGCTTCTTGGCACTCAGAGTTCTATTTCACTGCCTTCTTGGAACCTATCAGATCTGTTAGAGGTGCTGTCACTTGGCTGTAGTTGGGCACAAATCTTCTGTAGTACCCCACTAGGCTGAGGAAGGACTGCACCTGCTTCCTGGAATGGGGAACGGGCCACGAGCCAGCCATTAATAGCTTCCACTTTGATTTGCAGCCGAGTGATAGTCCCCTGGCCCACTTCATGGCCAAGGTAAGTCACTCTGTCAAATGCAAATTGGCATTTTTTAGCTTTGACAGTCAATCCAGCATCACTGATGTGTTGGAAGACAATCTCAAGGTGTTTCAAGTGGTCTTCGCACAAGTCTGAGAAGATTGCAATGTCATCTAAATAGGCCACAAAGGTGAGCACTGTTGAGCCCGGAGCTTTCTCGGTAGGCCCTATGTTGTACACGTTGGTTCAGCCTGTTTCGCTAATGAACACATTTTGAGTTTAGCTAGTGCTGCTGAGTTGCTAGGTCAGGCTGCCCTGTATGCTGCAGCCATGTGAGAACAGTCAAGGAGTGTTAATGATGGGTGCTTCATTCCCTGCACCACCTGGTGCAGTAGGGGGAGAGCAAAACCTGATCAGAGACAGTCCGCTGCTGTCTTGGGCAGGTAATGAGACTTGGCTGCAAGCCTATCATGCAGCTGGTCCATGGATGCCTCAATAATTGGTGTCTGAGGTAGAGCAGCCCCCTCCTGTCTGTTTCGGCACAGTGGGTTGATGAACTGACATGCAGTTTTGCTACTTGTGTACTCAAGGTCCATATAATCTGCTGAAATAAAGAGAATGCCACTCTGTTGCCTGCCTTACTTCTTCGACGGAGTCAGACTACCAGAACTGGATTGGTTCTTGCCTCCCAGCATTTCACACTCCGAACTGAGAACAGCCATTCACTCCAGGGTGGGTCGTGTGCGCTACAAGCACATACTGCTTTCCCCTAGCAGTCTTCTTAGGGAAAGGTCCCATGATGTCCACAGCCACTCTCTTGAATGGGACATCAATGATGGGAAGTGGTTGGAGAGGGGCCTTGGCCTGATCTTTGGCTTTCTCTACTCTCTGGCAAACCCCACAGGATCGGATATAATCAATAACATCCTTGCCCATCCCCTCCCAATAGAAGAACTTCCCCAATCTGTCCTTGGTTTGGTTCACCCCAGCATGCCCACCAGGATGATCATGAGCCAGACTCAAAGTTTGGCTCTGTACTTAGAAGGAACCAGCAGCTGTGTCTGAGCCTGCCAGCCCTCCTTTTTGCCCTTCTGACCAAGATCACGGTATAGTAGGCCCCTGATTATCACAAATCTGGGCCCCATTGCTGCTGAAGAAGACTGGACTTCTTCCTTCACCTTGATCCACACAGCTTGAAGGCTCTGGTCTGCTTCCTGCTCCTTCTGGAACCGCTGATACTCTGCTGGAACCAGCTGGTCTTCCTGGAGTGGAAAGCGTCCATCAGACTCTGGCTGCACTGTAGCTTCCCCAGTATCTGCTCCTTTGGCTGGAGCATCCTCTGGGATTTCAGCTGGTGCTGATTCATTGGCCAGTGTTGTAGATATCATTGCCGGTGTCTTCTCCACCACATCAGCCCCTTGCTACATCTTGGCCAAGTTGTTCAACCTGACTCTGCTTGCTGCCCACCTCAGACTCTCTCCCCCACACACACACACTGGGCAGCACAGAGTCAAATGGTGGCTGCTGAGAACTTGCCCTAGGTTCTTCTACCTCATCAGAAAGTTGTCCTTCAGGTGTATCAGGCAACTCAGACCAAAGGTCAAGCGCAGGCCAGTTCTCTGCTTGGGATTAAGACTGGTCCCCACTCATACTAGAGTGATCATGGGATGCCTTCTGGACTTTTTCAGGTCCTGACTGGCCTGGAAGACAACAAAATCATCACCCAAGAGGGCAAGACTTTCAAAGTCATCATAAACAGCAAAAGTCCAAACACCAGTCCAGCCCTTGTACTGAACAGGAACACATGCTGCTGGTAATTGAGCTGGAGGAGCTCTGAAGGCCCTGACAGTGATTTTGATGTAGTCATTAACAAGACTGGGATCCAGACATGAACAATGAATAACAGAAAGTTGGGCCCCAGTGTCTCTATAAGTGACAACTTTCTTGCCCCATAACCACAGTGTGTGTCTTCTGTGGGTAGGGATCATGTCAGGATCAGGAGCAACAAGGGAGCCAGTGGCAGTGGCCCTAGAGGTCGACGCAATTACCAACTGAGCCAACTTAGGCTTCTGCTTACAGTTGGATTTAATGTGCCCAAGCTCCCCACAGATAAAGCATTTTGGGCTAGCCTTTTTTCCTGGCTGGCCCTGAGTCCCTGCCAAGGACTTCTGGGCAGAGCAGGGCTGTGACTTCAGGGTAAAGTTGTTTGGCTGTGGCTTCGGGATGGTGGTATTCAGGGTATTTGGCAGTGACTTTGGGAGGTGTTGGGCTTCTTCACTGGTCATTGAGAGATATCTTGGCATGGTGCGTTGGACTCCTGCTTGTCCATAGAAGCAGTCGGAATGGTAGCCTGGAATGCCTTCTCCCCTCTGGAGGCAACAAAAGTGTCTGCTGCTGCCACCACTGCCTCTACCAGTGTCTTAGGTTGTTGGTGTAGCACAAAGGAAGCTGTCTGGGGAGGTACCTGATTCAAGAACTGCTCCAGCTTTATCTGGAACACAACATCTTCCTTTGTGGAAACCTTTGCAGCTTGCAGCCAGACCTTCAGCTGTTGTTGAATCCAATAAGCCATGTCACGATAGGTGACACCAGGCTCCTTCTTGGTATTCCAAAAGCAGGTCCTAGCCATATCACATGTAAGGCTGAGCCTCTCCTGGGCTAGTTCCAAGAATTTGGAAAAATCGTTCATTTCATCTACGTCCATGTGGGCTTCCACCTCTCTCAGAGTCCCTGCACACCAGGCTTCCCCAATTTTTTTCCAGTCTAAGATGGATGCCCTGACTTCCTTTTTTTGGATGGCTGACGTAAAACCACAGGACTTCCTGTGCCTGTTTAATAATAGGCAAAAATGCAAAAGGCATATTGACTCTGTCATTCTATCTTCATATTGGAAAGTGCTTTATCTTTTGGATTTCTGTCCTGGAGGGTCAATACGCAGCATACCACTGTGAACACCCCTCATTGTATCTGGCTTCAAAACAAAATAGTAGTACCTGGCTAATATTCATTAAGAGAAACCACTGTGGATTGCTCTTGTTGTCAAGAATCCATTTAGTCACTTATGAATGTGTCACCATTGTAGTTATGCAGCCTACACAGTGACTTCTAGCCCAACCCCCCACCTCATCCTACTTAGCAGGCAGCAGCCACTGTGAGTGATAGAGCTGCATTTCCCTGACTAACATTCCCATCCCTTCTGTGAGTGATCTCCATTGCAAAAGGCAGAAGTGGGGTCCCTATCATGATTCTCCCTCCACTGGAGATCACCCACACAAGAGGAAGGGCTTGAAACATCAGTGAGCTGTTTCCTGAATACAGGAAACTGATCACAGCAGCTGCACTAGTAAGTAATGGCATGGGGAGTTTCATGGTCCCAACACACCTCCTAAACTAAGGCATACATAGGGATCATGAATATGAAACAGTCATGAATGTGTAACTCTAGGTTACATATTCATGAGTGCCCAAACGGATCAAGCTATGATTATTATTATCCTGCCTTTTTCTACTTTGGGACATAAGGTGACTTACGACAGCTAAAAACAAACATAGATAAAATTCAGAGTATATAAAAGTTAAAAGGTAATTAAACTATCAAAAGGGAAACAGCAAATAAAAAATAAAGTCTAACAAAATTCCAGCACATTATACAAAGTGTGTTTCTCATTTTTAAAAAAAACCAGTTCTCAAAGGCCTGCCAGAACAAGAAGGTTTTCATCTACCAGTGGAAAAATAGTATGGAGGATGCTGGTCTAACTTCTCTAGAAGCAGCCATGGAGAAAGCCTTCTCCTGTGTTCCCACTAGGTGTAACCTGTACAGGTTGTGGGACACAAAGAAGGGCCTTCCCAGCAGATCTCAAAACATGGACAGGTGCATGTGGAAAAATACAGTCCTCCAAATAACCTGTGCCTGTACCGTATATGGCTTTATAAGGCATGACTAGCCCTTTGAATTGGGCTGGAAATAGACCTGTTACAACAAGGGAGTTGTATGCTCCATGTAGCCAGCCCCAGTTAACAATCTGGTGGCAGTTCTTTGGGCCAGCGGAAAGTTTCTGAATACTCTTCGAAGGCATGTAGACCACCTTACAACAATTCAAGCAGGATACAACTATGCCATATATCACTGTCACCAAGTCTGATGCCTCAAGGAATGAGTGAAGCTAGTGCTGCAAACTGCAAATGCACTCCTGGCCACCATCAAACCAAAGCTTCCAGGGTCAGGGCTGAAGCCAGGAGCACACCCAAGTTGCAAACCTACATCTTCAAGGAAAAGTATAATCCCATCTTGCACAGGCCAAATAGCAGAAATATCCAGGGACCTTGCTTAAAATGCACTTAGAGCACTGTTATCCATGGTATCTATGGATTTGCAGTTTAAAAAGGGGCACTTAGAACTCTCAGCTAAAGAGCTCCAGCGTCTCACCAAACTATACAACATACAACTGTATCAAAGTGCACTAATTGTGTCCTGTGAAAGGACCCTTAGTAAGGCTAGGAAACTGTGGACAGCCATTGTTGACAATCAAATCCAATACTGGACTAAATGGACCAATGAACTGACTTGGTATAAGGCAGTTTTCCATGTTCCTATGTTCTCTTCAGGTTGAACAGAAAATAATGGTGAGTACTCTGATTTCAATCTGTCAAGCGACCACACATCTGCCTAATGGAAGCATGATCCATGTTTTACCACCTTGTCTGCAAGAATATCATTGAGGACTCTGTCAAGAGGCTTACTGTAAATCTAGTTACAATATACCCACAACACTTCCTTAATGTACCAAGCTTCTAACTCAGAGAGAGACAGGCCATTTCTGCACTAGGCTGTTATAGTGCTATGATTCCACTTTCAACATCCTATGAAATCCTGTGGTTTGCAGTTTCCGGAGGGCCACTTGGCCCCTCCCAAAACTGCAAACGCCAGGATTCCATAGGATGTTGAAAGTGGAATCATAGCACTATAACAGCCTAGTTCGGAAATGGCTACAGACAGAGAAAGAGAGAGAGAAAGAGAGAGAGAAAGTTAGTCAGTCAATCAATCAGTCTGTTATGTCTTGTGTTTAGAAGCCCATGCTAGCTCTCAGCAACCAGAGCACAATATTCTAAGTGTTCACAGACCAGCTTTCATAGTCTTTTCTACACCTTCTCTAGTTTTCATTTCCAGCTCACTCAATCACTAGATGCCTAAGTCCTCTTTGGCTTCCTTTCTGAAGATGGAGCATATTTGCCTGCCTCCAATTCACTGGGAACTTATGTTTCCAAGAATTCTCAAAGATGATAAATCTACATGTTCCTTTACCACCTTGGACATATTTCATCTGTATTTAATTCTTCAGACCTTATTTAAAGTTGCTAGGGGTTCAAACTGTGTATTTTGAGTTACAGTCCATCCATCATTGCGTCATTTGCTTCAGATTCACCTTGCTGAGCTGTGTCTCCCTTTTGGAAAAGAAAGACACCAAAAAAGATGGTGCCAAATGGTTCCATCTTCTCTCTGTTTCCTATTTCATTATCTTCGCCATGCAGCAGATCTACCAGTTCTTTGTTCTTCCTCTTGCTCCAAACTCAACCAGAAACCCTACTTTTTATTACTTTTAACTTCTTTTGCCAGCCTGAGCTCATAGAATCATCATAGAATCATAGAAATGTAGAGTTGGAAGAGACCACACAGGCCATCGAGTCCAACCTCCTGCCATGCAGGAACACCCTCAAAGCACTCCCGACAGATGGCCATCCAGCCTCTGTTTAAAAACCTCCAAGGAAGGAGACTCCACTACACTCCGAGGCAGCAGATTCCACTGCCAGACAGCCCTGACTGTCAGGAAGTTCTTCCTGAGGTTCAGGTGGAATCTCCTTTCCTGCAGCTTGAATCCATTGCTCCTTGTCCTGATCTCTGGAGCAGCAGAAAACAAGCCCTCTCCCTCCTCTACGTGGCATCCCTTCAAATATTTAAACATGGTTATCATGTCCCCTCTTAACCTTCTCTTCTGCAGACTAAACATACCCAGCTCTCTAAGTCTATCCTCATAGGGCATGGCTTCCAGGCCTCTCACCATTTTGGTTGCCCTCCTCTGGACTTGCTCCAGCTTGTCAATATCCTTCTTGAATTGAGGTGCCCAGAACTGGACACAGTATTCAAGATGGGGTCTAACCAAAGCAGAGTAGAGTGGTACCAGTACCTCCCTCGATCTAGACACCATACTCCTATTGATGCAGCCGAGAATTGCATTGGCTTTCTTGGCTGCCGCATCACACTGCTGACTCATGTTCAGCTTGTGATCTATGAAGACTCCTAGATCCCTTTCACACGTACTGCTATCCAGCCACGTGTCCCCCGTCCTATATTTCTGTATTCCATTTTTTCTACCTAAGTGTAGGACCTTACACTTCTCTCTGTTGAATTTCATTTTGTTCACCTTGGCCCAGCTCTCCAATCTATCCAGGTCATTTTGAATTTTGATCCTGTCCTCTGGCGTATTAGCAACCCCTCCCAATTTGGTATCATCTGCAAATTTGATGAGCATGCCCTCTATTCCTTCATCCAAGTCATTGATAAAAATATTGAACAGCACTGGGCCAAGGACAGAACCTTGTGGCACCCCGCTAGTCACTTCTCTCCAGGATGAAAAGCAGCCATTCGTGATCACCCTTTGGGTTCGGTCGGTCAACCAATTACAAATCCATCTAACAGTAGCCCTGTCCAGCCCACATTTTACTAGCTTCATTGCAAGAATGTCATGGGGAACTTTGTTGAAGGCCTTACTGAAATCGAGATTTGCTACATCCACAGCATTCCCTTCATCTATCAAGCTAGTAACTCTATCATAAAAAGAGACAAGATTAGTCTGGCATGACTTATTTTTGAGAAATCCATGTTGACTTCTCGTGATTACTGCATTGCTTTCTAAATGATTAGAAACTGACTTCTTAATCATCATGTACTTTCACCTTTCTGATCTTCTCTATATAAATGGTGGTTATCCATTTGTATTCTTCCTTGATGATGTGCTTTTTTAAATCTCAGCTCTGCTGAGAAACCTTCTTATGCAGCCAGAATTGTCTCTTTATATGCCAGCTCCTTTTCATTCTGACTGGCCTGGCTTACCTTTAAAGCTCTTGGTATGCTAGCATCCAAGTACTTATTGAACTTGCTCAAGTTTGCCTGAGGCTCTTCCAAGTGCTACCTCCGGAAACGTTAATGGATGGCAACTGCAAAAAGCACAATAACTTTTCCAATTGTAGCAACTCACCTTTAGATACTTTTGGTGCTAAACAAAGACCTTTCTGTTCAAGCAAGCCTTTGTCCTTTAAGCTAGATTGCTGCAGGAGGAGTTCTCACTGGGTATGCTCGTTCATTTCTCATTTATTAATGGTTTTTTAATTCCTTCTTTAGTTATTTTATGATTTTATCTTGTATGTTCTATTCATAGTTGTCATATTGGACATTATTGTTCTCCACCTTGGGTTTCATTTTGCGGCGAGGAGAAAGATGGCATATAAATTTAAAGAATCAGTTAAGGAATTCCTTCAAACCATTGTAAGTTCAAACTCTTTGTAGCCTTACTGTATCTTATCTGCTGTGTCATTGTTGTTGTTTTTACATCGCTTTGTAGCACTCTTAGCTATCCTAAACAGCAGAGAATGTATTCTTCACTGGAGTGAGCCACTGAATTAGTAGGATTTATATATGTGTTGACTCACCATTTGAGATTAACAGAAATGTTCAAGGCAGGTACCAAAAATCCCCAGAAAGGAGAAATAGTATAAACAAAAGTGAAATGGAAAAATTAAACTTTGATCCAGCTCTACTATTACCTCACAAGTCTCTGATTAATTATTATTCTTGTCTAGGAAGCAATATAAATAATTCATCTCATTAAAATAAATAATCAGCTCTTACATTTTGCCAGCAATCAATACAAGCAGCAACTGGAAAAAAATGTTGCAAGATGAAGTGCTTCTGTTGATGGTGCCAACCTGGCCAGCCGTGCTGTCTCTTGGCATACTCTATTCCATTTCAGTTCTCCCAACACCAGTATTCTGGTTCTCCCACCCCATCCTCAGTCAGTATTTAATGCCCACCAAGCATTCTCAGTCTTTCAGTAGGCTGTTTGGAGTTCCTGCTCCTTAATTTGTTTTTCTCTGCTGCTTTTTGTGTTTCTGCAAACTTTCAGATTCCTCCAATTGTGCTGATGCCTGTGTGGATGGTGCCATTATGTTTGCCTAAGGATCCACACTCAAAGGATGAGTTCACCATCAATATGTAGAGTGAATGTGTACTACAATAACTGTTAAGTTTAGCTACTTTCTTTTGCTTCTTCACTGCAAATTATTATTAATTACCACACCAACATGCAACCAATTAGCATTCACTTATGAGCTATGCAACATGAGTGTTCTGCAGTTGGTGTTCTGATAGCAATTTGGAACATTAGAAAATTCAGAGCTTTCACATTAAGACTTCTCAATATTTTAGCAATCTAGTGAGCTGCTTGGCACAATTCAAGAAGTTCATATCAATATTAAAAGCCTTAATCAGCTCAGACCAAGAGTGCTTAAAGGACTACATGATTCAATATCATTCCACCCAGGATCTAAGATCAAGCAAAGAAGTTCTGCTTGTGGTGGAGTTGCATGGCTTTGGGGGCCACCACACGTGTCAGATCTTTCTTAGTGGTGGCACCCCCATTATGGAACACTTTTCATAAGAAATCTAGCTGTTTACCGCATCTGTGTCTTTCAGAGACCAGTTTGAAATGTGCCTATTCAGCTTTCAGGAATAATGTAAGTTACTCATTTGTCTTTGACTGCTACTATTAGTATTGCTTTTATGGCATTTTAACCAATATTTTTAATTTATAATTTTATGTACAGGTGAATTTCAATTTGCACTGCTTCAATATATGATGAGTGAATATCTCATTCACAAAGCATAGTTCTCCTAATACACCTGCACCATTGAGAGATGTAAGAAACAAGAAGAAACAGAAGAGGGCGAGGTAAGAGTGAGATTGTTTGAAGTTTTGGCATAGTCTCTTAATTGGTAAGAAAAGGTAACTGGAGTGGGAGGGTTACCTACCTAGATTGAGGGAGCACAAAGAAGAGAAAGCAACTGCAGTCTTGGGGTTGCTGGGAGGAGGGCGGTTCCTTTGTCTGCTTATAAAAGATAATGTGAGGAGGAGGAAGACATTGGAATCTTGCAGTTGTTTGGAGGAAGAGATGTCTTTTGTCTAGTTAGGAGAGGAACATAAGGGAGAAGAAAAAACTGGAACCTTGGAGTCTTGATATGGCTGGAAGAGGTTTCCTCTGCTTGCTTATGTGGAGGATGGACAATTGGAGACTTCCTTCATTTGGCAAGCCTGATGAAGAGGAGGACACAGCAGGAGATGCACTCTGGGTGTGTTTTCTCTATCTGAGAAGCCTGCTGAAGAAATGCAGCAGAAGAACACAGTCTTAGGTTGCTCTCTGTCTGTGTGCTCCTCTGGAAAGGAACCATGAGCTAATGGCAAGCAAACTGCCCCCCCCCGATCTCTTTGGAGAACATCTGTACTTTTCACTAACCTGGAAAAATTAAGATTTTTTTATGCTTTAGACGTTTCTAAAATTAGTGGTGAGTTGAATAAAATTGCTAACTGCGTGGCTACTACAGCTCTGTTGGAATGAATCCCACTATATTCCAGTGGTTCCCTATGGAAATGGCTCCCCATGCTGAATGTACATTAGTCTCAATTCTATCATGAGTCCAAGAATGCAACCCCAAAATAAACTGAGACCCACATGTATTTATCATTTTAAACTAATTTTCTGATTAGTGCCAGCATGGTATAGTTGCTTGAGCATTGAATTACAACCCTAGAGATCAGGGATTCCACTCAACCATGGAAACCCCACAGAGTGGCCCTGGGCAAGTCACATACTCTCAGCCCAGAAAACCCCATGATAGTGTCACTATAGGGTCACCATAAGTGGGAAATGACTTGAAGACACACAACAAGAATAAAGATTGTGATTGTTAGATGTATGATCTTAGGTATTTCCAATAATTAGTGACCTTGCCTGTATATTTTAATGGGAGATTGTTAACTGCTCTTACAAGGAAGGAAGTGTATAAATGAAGTAAGTAAAATCCCAATGTGAAAAAGTAGGGTTGGAATGATCAGTATATAGGCTTATGATAAACAGAGAACAAATTGAAATAAGGAATCAGAAGGGTGAGGGGGGTAAACCAAATAGATCCTGGAAAAAGACCCAGTGTAATACAGCTGAAAACCAGCATGGTATCTGGTTAAACTATTGGACTGAGGCCTGGGGAATCTAAATTCATACCCGCACTGAGTCTTGCACCAGTTACTCTTTCGGACTGACTCACCTCACATAATTATTGTGAGGATAAACTAGGAGTCATATATACAGACTTGAATTCACTGGGGGAAAGGGAGAGTACAAATGCAATTAATTAATAGCAAGTGTTTGAATATGTTTTTTGCATTATACATTCTCTAGAGGTAAAGAACAGAAATACCACCCACTATTAACTGATTACAATTTGGAAATTCCCTGTCCCCTTTAAATCTACAGCTGAATCAGAAGTATGGTTAAGTTGATCCTGTCCATACCATCATCCCCAATCCCATCATCTACCTTCTCCACCCCCACTTCCCCAGTTAGCTGCATGGCACGTTTATAGTCCTGTACATTATAATAATCTTGTGAGAATATCAGCTATAAATTGGTCCAAAAAGAAAGATAGTCTGAGAATCTGAAACTGCTTCCTCTCACAGTCCAGGACTTGCCTTCTCTGTTGATGCTCATGTGGTAGCAATGATCAGATGCACCTCTGCTCAGTCTGGGCCAGCACTCCAGCTACATCAATGGCCATCATTATGCCTGGATTACTCTAATTTATTTTATGGAGAGTGAACTATTTTTGAAAGGTGCCAGAAATGGTAATGGATCCAGAATGTGGCAGTCAAGTTACTAACTGGAATTGCCTATTGTAAGACCATGATGTCCTCAATGAAATAATTACAGTTGCTTCTGATTTGTTTCTGATCCCAGTTCAAAGTGCTGGTGATTACCTATGAAGCCTTTTACAGCCGCAATATCTGGAGGACAACTCTATAAACCTGCCGAGTGACTAAGACAACCAACAACACTTGACATGCAGGGTTGCCGGTTTAGGATCCTCCCAGGTCCTGAGGTTTCTGGACCAAAACTTAGGGACAGCCTCTGGTGATGTCATTGAATGTTGTGTATTAAGCACCAACACAGTTGCTCACAGCTCATTATGCAAAAACACAGAGAGAGAGAGAGAAAGACAGAGAGAGGCAGATAACATATCACCATGTTTGGAAATTAATAGAGAAGTCTTAGCTAAAGGGGCTATTCCCAGATTAAGGTAAAGAGATGAACTGAGGGGATTGTAACTACTCACCTCCTTAGGGAGACAGGATAGAGAACATTTAATTTAGCCTACTTGCTTCCAGCCAGAAGCTGGATGGAGGGTAAGCCCTTATGCAACAATGACTGGGAGGGAAGGAGGAAGCAAAGTAAACACATAGGCACCCTGGAGAGCCTTTGCACATTGCAGCAACAAAACAGTTCAGCCATGCAAATTGCAGAAAACTGCTGCTCTACTAGCTGAGCTGGAGGAGCCCATTCCTCTTGCCAGGAGCTGAACCCACCAAAACTGGAAAATTTGCATCTTTTTCTCCTGCTCGGGTGGCACAGTGGTTAAATGCCAGTACTGCAGCCACAGTGTTGTGAGTCCAATCCTGCAAAGTTCCAGGTTGACTCAGCCCTCCATCCTTCCATAAGTCAGTAAAATGAGTACCCAACTTGTTGGGGGTAATTAGCTAAACACATTGTAAACTGCTTAGGGAGTGCTTTGCACTGATAAGCGGTATAGAAATGTAACTGCTATTGCTATTGCCTGGAGATGACCCAGGCTCTGAGATCTGACAGCCCTATTGACATTTATTGTTTTAAAGACAGTGGCCAATATCCTGCATTGTCCTATGCAGGGAACTGGACAGGGGAGGTGTGTCCCTGTGTTACCACTGTGAAGACACCAGAGCCTGCCCAGCCTAACACTGCTTTAAATCCAAGTCTTAGCAGCCAGGAAGATTTCTGGACAAAGCCAGGGCCATGACAATCAGGTCTGCTTCTATTCTCCCTCTCTAGAGTATGCAGCACCCTTCTAACTTTTGTCTCTGCTTGGCTTCCTCTTCCAGTTTATCTCCCTTCAGTGCTTTCCCAAAATCTGCATCCTTTCAGATATAATGACAAGCAGAGATTTGTCTCTCCAATGAGTGTGTCACTGAGGATAGTATGTGTAACACAGTACAGAGTAATTGAGACAGCTCTTTATAAAAATATTTTAAAAATTATTTAATACACTGTCAAGGTAAATGTAGTTGATAATTAAGATTTCTCAAACAACACAACACTTCTCTCTGTCTCAGTTCCAAACACATACTTCTCTTAACATCAACGCTCAACTCTCATCATCAACTCTAAACTGTCTTCTCAATCTCAGTTCTCTGTTTTCAGTTACATTTCTGTTGCTCACTCCCCTCATCTAGCCCATACCTCTGGCTAGCCTGGGGTTCCATTTGCACCATTAGCAACCTTCTGGGTTGCTAAAGTGGCTCTGTTGCTAAGCTCCCCCCTCAGGTTTGTCACAACCATAACTTATCACCCCTCCTACGAGATATGCAAAGTTCATAAATTGGACTTATAAATGACTGGAGAACAGGATTGGGGTCAGGCAGGGGGAGATGTGTTTGGGGTTATGAAAGTTCAGACAGGATTATAAGGAAAACCCAACACTGATGGATTTGTGCTAATCCCCCTTCACCACTTTGGGCTCATGGCCTTTTTGAATACAGTGAAAGATGACTTGCCCAGAATGGTGAGCAAACAGAGACCATCCCTCAATCTTACCCTAGAAATCTTCCCTATACACCCTGCCTGACCAAACATTAAGAGATTGTAATGAGTCCCATCAATGCTTTATCACCCCAGAGTTAAAGCAATCAGAGTCATGCCCTGCCTTGGAGACCCAGGCAGTGAGGAGGAAGATTCTGAATCTGACGCTGAGGTTCCCTAGAAGTAGGAGTTTCCCCAGAAGCTTGCTCAGAAGAAGATAACAAACAACAGCAGGGGCCTTAACAAGAGGAACAGATAAAGGGTGAGACAACACAGATGCTTACCATGCAGGAGAGACAACGTCAGAAGGAGGGGCTGTGCTACTCAGTGCATTTAAGTAACAAATGGGCCCTAATGAAGGAACACCTGTGGCGACAGCATCAGTCAGGAAAGCCATTATAGTTTTGTCAATGGACCCCTTCAGGGTGTGAAATAGGGTATAAAAACCCTAGCTTTGATTCCAGTCAATCATAATACATAGTGCCCCAAACGGCCATTCCTCCATGCTATCCTCAGATGCTGTCTGAGTCCCTTCTCTCTGAGACTGGTAACTATCACCCTTTCCACCCAAAGTCTTTCTATCTAACCTTCCTTGTCTCACTTTCCAATAGCCTTGTATAGTTCTTAAGAGTGTCCGATTTCTCCTGTGCTTGTCAATCCAAATAGAATACTTTGTTAACTTTAACTGGAGTCCTCTCTACAGTTAGTGCTGGTATGCACAGAAGAAAAAATCCTATCGTTACTGTCTGTCCTCTCACAGGCCTCCTTTGAGCTATAATTCCCCCAAATTCTAAGGAGATGCTGGCATTGAGGGTGGACCCCAATGTCCCGCACCTCTTAGGGTAACACCTGTTGGTTCTGATGGACCTCTCAGCAACTTTTAATGCTACTGTTTTACAATGGTTCTAATCCTTCTTGGAGAGGCAGATGCAGAAAATGGTGACAAGGGACCTTGTTTAATGTCCTAGCCATTGACTTGGCAAAGACCTTTCCATTCAAGCAGGTTTTAATGATCAATTATTTGCTGGCAGTCTTCATATGGAGGGTGGTATTCTTGTTTTTTGTGTGCTTTTTAATTATTTTACATTGTTTAATGTATCATTTTAAGTTGTATTTTAATTTTATTACTAAGTTTTTAGCTAATTTTTTTTTATTAGTTGTGAGCCACCTTTGGTCCCATACCAGCAAAAAAGCAGCATAGAGATACAATAAATCAATAAATAAATCATAACTGTAATGACAGAGCTCCATTGTCTTCATTATGATTGATGATGTCTGCTCCCGACCAACCTACCTTTGCAGTCTAGGAGTGCCCCAACCAAAGCGTTTCCAGAATGCTGGAGACTAGAATGCTAGAAAATGACATTCACTGTGTGCTCTTGGTCACAGAAAAAGATACTTTTCAGAATTCTGCCTCAGCTGGATGTCATTTTCGACCATTGTGCTATCTAGTACCTTTGAAACACTTCAGTCAGGATGCTACCAGGGTGCAAAGGTCAGATTTTGGGTCACATCTGGTCATTCATGATCATAAATATGAATTTTGACTGGGAGATATGCCTCTTTGGTTGAATCACCCAAGGACTGACTACTAGATGGAAAGAAGCTACATCCCAATGTATAAATCTCATCTCCTGGAGTATTGCAGATTGGAGAGATAAATTGGTTGAAATAGACTTCATTCAGTATCTTCAGACTTTAGACATACAGGTAATTTGCTTTCAAGACACTTGGCTTCTGGGAGAACAATTTCCTGAGATTGTAATGGATTAGATCATGGGAATAACCTGCTCAGAAATTCTTTAATGTGAGTCATGGCACTGAAGACCTGGCTTATCTGATTTTTTTCACTATAGAGATGGATGAAATAGCAATAATGGGGTTAGCTTCAAACTATTGACTGGCGTTAAAAATTAAAGGTTGTAAACCAATCCCCTGATATGCATTAATGTTTATCCTCCTCCAAGATCTGCCAGAATCTCATTAAAAATTTGGTCAAAGTTGAAGGATTTGCTCGATAGTTTGTTTATAGACTGCCCTAATTGTTTGTTTCTAATTCGTGGTGATTTTAATCTGGAATGAACAGTGACTATTCTATGATGGGGGCGGGAACTTAAGATTTGTTTTGGGGAAGTTTTAATTGTTTCTTGAGCCTTGCAAGGTAAATAATAAGAACAGTCAGGCTCTTTTCTCTTTCTTCTGTAAATTTCATCTCATCTGCCTTAATGGTACTTATTTAGACCACTCAAAGTGGATACTTTATGTATCTGACAAAGGGGCCAGTGTGGTTGATTGTATCGTAGGGTGAGATACTATTATTCCTTATGCACAGTCATTTGAAATTGATGGTAATACTGAAAGTGATAACTTTCCCCTCTTGTTAACCTTCAAATTTCAAGAAATTCATTCTAGGGATCTGACAGAGCTTAAAACCACACTTGGAGTTCACACTTGAAAGATGAAAAATGGCTTAAGTGGTCTCTTACAGCTGATGCCAGCATCAGATGCTAGGAACAGAAAAGCTTCAAGGGCTATGAAAGCATGCTCTTGTGGGGTCTCATAATGTTAGAGAGATTTATAGAACTTTTTTAGACTGCTCATCAGCATTTGATTTGATAAACAGGTGGTATTTATGGCAAAAAATTGACTAAAACAAACATTGATATAAGACTGTTGTACTTATTCAGCTGTTAGACCAAGATAATCCTCTGCAGATGAGAATGGGTTTAAATGGTGTTGCAACACAACCTGTTCACATCAGCCTGGAAGTGAAACAGGGCTGTATTCAGGAACTTCTTTTTATTTAATTTTATACTAATTGTCTGATTCCAGAAATGGCTTCCCCTTCATTTTTTCCCTCCAACTATTAGTAACCCCTAGATTTCAACTGTGCTCTATACTGATGATTTGGTTTTACTGTCTTTGAACAAAATTCACCCTAAAAGGATGTCAGCCTAATTTGGGAAGCTGTGTAAAGAGGAACAGTTGTTTGTCAACTATTCTAAAACTAAGATCATGGTTTTTGGAAGTGCTTCGAGACACTTGATGGACATCATCTAGAAGAGGGGGACTCATTTTAAACACCTGGAGCTGCACTTCAACGAGAAACTTTCTTGAAAGCAACATTTGGAAGCCACTAAAATCTCAAGTGCCAGATCTATTGGGCAACTTAATAAATTCTTTGTTAATAAATCCTAAGTTAATAAATCCTGCCCTAAAGGTTTGCACAGCTAAAATTATCACTGAAATGCTGTATGGAGCAGATATCTGGGAAGAAGACACCAAGTCTGATTTGGAAATTTTGCAAAACAAATTCATGCAACAGATTTTGTGGCTTCCCCCAGGGGATCACTTTAGGGCTGAGTTGGGTCTCCCCTCAATTAGAATTTATCTCTTTCTTAAGATTCTGGCACAGATTAAATAGACTTGAGAATCATTTCCTCAACAGACATTGCTGGCTGGAGGAACTGAGGTTTGGAGGTTGGGCACAACTGTGCCAAGACAACTTAAAAGGTTTACAACCTTAACACAGAGACTTTTCCAAGATTTAGCCCTTACAATCTTAAAAGTTCGGTTTTTTATCATGATGATAGCCAAGACAGAGCAGCCATAGTTGGAGCACAATTTTCCATTTGGTACCCACTGATTGAGATCAATCATGCAGAGCCACAGTATTTTCAAATTCTGATTTTTTTTTCTCAACTCTGAAGAGCTTTTACAGAACTCAGATCCCAGCAGATGCATTCTGCATATCTTGAAAGGAGATTTTGAAGTATTGGAATTACAGAAAGAAAATGTATATTTTATTGTAATCTGACTGATAATATCATTCAATATTTGTTGTTCTGTCCCCTTTATTTTGCCCCTAGGCAAAGATTGGTGTCATCCATTATTCACTTATATATAAACTGCATACCTCAGAAAGTAGTAGTAGAATTGTTAGCTGATGCACAACTATTTGTCATATATGCACAGTAGCCCAATTTGCATTGGCAGCTAAGAAACTACATCCTCACTTCATTAAGGAAGTGGTGTTGTTGTGTGCCTTCAAGTCATTTCTGACTTGCGTCAACACTAAGGCGAACTTATCATGGGGTTTTCTGGAAGTGAGAGTATCGCCCTTTTCGCATGGCATTTCTGATGCGAAAGGGCCCCTTGAGCACATGTGAGGAGCGGTTCAAATGAAGCACTCACATTTGCGTGATGCTCTGGGGCCTGACATGGACCACAAATGAATTTTTTCATTTTTGGCTTGAAGCCGAAAATGCTGCATGGTCATGCATCGTTCCAGGGCCCCGCGCACACTTACCTGGCATGCGGAGCCTTGGGAGCCGGGCGGGTCACACTCGCTGTCCAGTGCAGGCTGGGAAAGGTCCTAGGCTGCACTGCAAAAGGAAGAGGCGGGGCTCTCATGCAAGCAGGAAGCTCGTGCAGAGCTGAACAGGCAGGGAAGTGAGAGCCTTCCTCCGGAGGCTGCTCGTGCGAGCCCCGCACCCCAGCACCGCAAAAGGGTAAGGTGCGAAAAGGATGTATGTGATGTGCCAAAAGTCATCCAGTGGGTTTCCATGGCTGAGCAGGGAACTGAACTCTGGTCTCCAGAGTCTTAGTCCAATGCTCAAACCACTACAATATACTGGTTCTCCATTAAGGAAATTACTGCAGTATAAATATTCTATACTTTCTATTTATTGGTTTTACAGGGACTTGTTATGTTTATATTATGTTTAATATTTTAATAACTTTTTAAAATTTTGTTCATGTTTTATTCCATGCACTATAAAGCTGTTTGTTCTGTACAATAAAGTTTATGATGAGGAGTCATGCCTTCTCATGATATGGCCAAAGTATAACAGTCTCAGTTTAGTCATCAGGCCTGATTTGCTCTAGAATCGATTTATTTGTCTTTTTAGCAATCTACAGTATCTGTAGAACTCTTCTCCAGCACTACATTTTAAATGAGCTGATTTTTTTCCAATCAGCTTCCTTCACTGGCCACCATTCACAACCATACAGAGAAACTGCAAATACGATGGCATGGCCAGTCTTGACTTTAGCATTCAATGATATATCTTTACACTTGAGGTTCATGTTTAGCTCCTTCATAGCTGCCCTTCCAAGTCCTAGGCCATTTCCACACCTTACTGTCTTCCGGTGCTGGGGTGCGGGGATCACGCGAGCAGCCTCCAGGGAGAGGCTCTCACATCCGGGGTCCTTCGGCTCCACACGAGCTGCCTGCTCATGTGAGAGCCCTGCCTCTTCCTTTCGCAGCACAGCCTGGGAGTTTCCCAGGTGTGCTGGGGCAGGAAGCGTGATTGGCATGGCCCCAGAGGCTCCGCACGCTAGGTAGGCGCGCATGGGGCCCGGGAGCAATGCATGACCATGCACCGTTTTTGGCTTCTAGCCAAAAATGAAAAGGTGCATGATCAGCCCCTGCCAGCCCCTGGAGCATCGCACAATTGTGAGTGTGTTGTGTGGATTGCTCCTCACAATTGCACAACACTCCAGGCCCTCTTTTGCATGGAAAATGCCATGCAAAAAGGGCCCAAGTCTTCTGATTTCTTTATTGCAATCTCCATTCTGATTGACTGAGCCAAGGTATGGCAGATCTTGAACTATTTCAATGTCTTTGTTATCTACTTTAGAGGTGGTCATTATTTCTGTTTTCTTAATATTCAGCTATAAACCTGCCTTTGCACTTTCATCCTCAACTTTCTTGAGTAATGGTTCCACATTTTATTTCTTTTTTTTTTTTTGAAATATTTTTATTCAGAAATAAAAATTTCCATTCTGTTATACTACACAAACCAATAATCAATACGTTTAACACATTTTACAATAAAAATGCTTTATCCTGTGATTACATTTATCGATATATATATCAATATACCATCTCACTCTATCCTTCCCCTCACCCCTTGTTTGAGCCTCACTTGATACTTTATTTTTTGTACCCCGTGAAGACCTGTTATATCCTTGAGAGCTCGCCTCCTAATATTGTTAGATTAATGTATACAATACTCTTTTCTCTTAAATATTCTGTTATTGTCCTTCATCATTTATTCCCCCCTTGACACATCTTTGCCCAATTCTCTTCGATTCTCTTTTTTACGGACCTCCACTCATTTCCTATTTTACCACTCTTTTCATCTCTCATTCTATGAGTGAGGTCATCTAATGTAATAAATTCGAGAACCTTCTGTATCCATTCCGCTACTGATGATGTTTCCTGACTTTTCCAATATTTGGCATATACGATTCTGGCCGCGGTTATCATATACAAAATAATATCTTGATATTTTTTATATTTCTTATCTATCTGGTGTAGCATATTCAATAAGAAAATCTCCGGTGTTATTGGAAGTTCTATCTTACAGATAGAGGTTCCACATTTTATTTCACACATAAAGGCTGGAAGAGGAACTACAGACACTTAGAGATCTGTCACAAAGAGTGAGTGAGGACAATGCTTATTTCCTGTAAAATGGATGAAAATTTTGTATCATTTTACAATGTTTTACCCAATCGCAGAAATGGGATTATGTTTGAAGGAGTGATGTTTTCATGAAACATGCATTCTTTTAACTCAGTTCTGAAATTATCATTCCTGACTTCATAACTTTGATTATTTGAGGGCAAGAGACATATAGGCAATTCCAAAAAGTTGGAAAGCTCACATAAAGAAAATCTAAATAATATAAGGGGGGTTCTATTGTGTGTTACTTTTCTTTTGGACATTCATTTTAGATTTCCTAGATCAAGAGCCTAAATTTCCTAAAACACCAGATCTGATATTGGAAGCTAAGCAGTGTCAGCTCTGCTTAGTACTTGAATGGGAGACTGCCAACAAATACCAGGAGCTATAGGCTATATTTCAGAAGAGGGAACTGGCAAAACCACCTCTGCGTATTCCTTGCCCAAGAACCCAGTGAAATTCATAGGGCTGCCGTAAGTTGATAGGTGACTTAAAGGCGCATACAGAGAGAGAGAGAGATTAATGCTACTCAGAAAGGTTATTCCTGGATAGATAATCAACCATTGGCTTCCGGCCCATGGAGAATTTCCAGGAAAGAAAGAAACAGTTGTAGAAAGTGGGTACAAATATGGTACTGACCCTGGCACATTGTCATGCACTGGATAACCCACAGTTCAGAAACTTCACTCTGAATAGATAATAGTATTTATGTGTAGAAAATGCAGGTAATACAGCACACTTCTTCAAATTTGCTGAGATTAAAGCAGACATGGAGCTCACATCTCTTACAGGTACAGTTCCAAAATTTAGGCATGTAAAGTTATAATTGGAGAGGATCATAAATCCAACATCACACCATTTCTCAGTTCCCAGGCCTGCATTTGTTTCCCACTTGTCATCCTTGAACCAAGCACCTATTTCCTGCCTCTTACCTTGGAGATACCAAGTTCTCAAAACACTGGCCTTTGCGCTTTCATTTGCCCCCCAACTCTGATCTTCCCCCACTCAGTGAATGCATTGTAGCAATGAGCAATAAAGCAATTAATTAATTGATACTTTGTAATAATACAGGCAGGCTCTGAACAGATACGTTGTTGCAGTCATCAATTAGCACTGGATACTTTGTAGCATACATTAAGCCTAATGGAGTTGTACAGCGAGACTTCTACAGAGACTACCATACACTTTTTCAATACACAACCAGCAGACTATCCTATGGCAGGGGCTATGCATCCTGACACATATCAGGAGGAAAAATTGCCACATACATCCCACATCAGGTAGCCTAAGAAGCACTCCCTAGATGACTAGCATGGGAACTTCTATAGCCAAGTCTGGAAGCAGAAGATAAAACAAGATAATAATCCTGGCATTCTTCTCCCTTCTTTATCTGTCTCAGAGCTGTGGGTGCAAATGAGTAAATAAAAGCACATGTATATATATCTATACATACACACACACATAAGCAAGAGACCTCCATTAAATTCCCCCTGCAACCCTGAATGGTTTCTATGGAAACTCTTGTATATTTCTACTCCCGTTTCTCTGAATCTTTGTCCCAAAACACAAAGGAGCTTGTTACATGAGGCAGTTAAATCAGTTACAGTAGGCTAATAGCATCTTTGCCTGAGACTCATCACATGACATCATTCCTCTTCTGTTGTTCTCCTGGTGGGATACCATTTAGAAAATGTTTCATTTACAAACGCACACAAAAAATCCATAAATGACCTCCTTTGTAAAAGAAATGCTTTCCAAACAGTCTCCTGCTGAAAGAACAACAAAAGAAGATTGTGTTCATGTGATAAGTCCAAGCCAAAGATGCTATTATTCTACTGTAATTGTGATTTACCTGCCTCATGTGATAAGCTCAAAACCTACCAGCCATCTCCTCCCATGAGATGCCAAAACTTTGCTAAACCTGTGTCACGGTTGAACAGTTGGCAGCCACTGAGCCAAAGGCAGGAATCAAGCCAGGTGACAAACGGAGGTAGTCAGAGCACACTGGGAGCTTAGAAGAGATATGGTTTCTCTCGTTCTTGTTGGCTTGCCTCTGAAGCCCAATGAAGTTTTGCAAGCATGGCTTATAAGCACTGAAAAAAGAACATCCACAAAATTGTTTGCTTAACCTCTCCTTGTCTGCTAGTTCAGTTTGCTGCACAGAAGGAAAAGGAATTGGGAATCGATGGTGGGGAATCATCCCCATTTCTGATTAACACCACCCATGCTTCCCTTGTCAGTCCCCCAGAGTGATGGGAGAGCAGACTCTAGAAGATTCCAGGTAGGCTTTTCTTTTTGTCTTGTTCACTCTGTGGGGGATAAAGGATTGAAGAAAGCAGGGTCAGGATGTTGTTTAGTCTGTTTCAGCACTGTTTCAGATTTGAGAATGAATTTCTAGATACTGGAAAATAAGCTTGCTTCCTCAGCCATTAAGCCTCACTTTTTCTTTTTATCCTTTTAGCAATGGATTTGCAGCTCAGGCCAGCCTTGCCATAAGCCTGGCTTTAGTGCCCACTGCTACCACCACCCCACGCTTGGATCCTCCACTGCTATTCCAGCTCCAGGTATATGAAAGCTTAATTACAGTAAACTGGCATCAGCATCAAAGGTCTTTATCAGTGTGTTGACTCCCAGTGGGGGGAAAAAAGACTAACCAAAGTCAAAATAGATGTTCTTTAAAGCATAAGGGCATAAGCTTATTACACCCTACTTAAATTAGTGGGTGTGATCCAAGACCTTGGTAAAAACAATTCCGATGGGTTTAAGTAGTGTTTGCCTTACATGACTTCCCACTGGCTTATGGCATAATCTTGCTTCTGTTTCTTAAGTTGGTAAACAATTCATGAGAAGATAGATAGAAGTCTCCCATTTACAGGCAGATAGTTGCTCCAATCCATTTATCTATGAACTCACTAGAATGTATAGATTGCACCAGACCAGTGGTCTAGTAGAACTAGGGATCATAGGGTCAAAGACCTAAGACATTTCCCCAAGAACTTAGTTCTTTTGTTCAAGACCTCTCACCATCCCTGGGACACACTCTTGTTGTCACAGTCCTTCATGTATAATTTGGCATACAGAACTGGACAGTGTACAATACTCCAGTCCACATCCTGCTTGAAGAACTTGTGAATTGCTTTGCCATGGCCTGGGTATTAACTATCTTTTTCCAGTGCTTGCTGGCCAGGTACTTCTGGGAGGTTACAGGAAGGGCACAAAGGTGATAGCCATCCCAAGTTATTTGTCTCTGGCTTTCTGTGCTGAGAGGTACACTCCGAGTGTATATATGGAGTTCCCATTTAGCTATCAACATGAAAACCCTTTTTGTGGCACAGTACCAACGTATATTTCTATGCATTTTGCACTCATGCAAGTAGCTGGGATTCTGCCATTAATCTTGTAGAATTAGTCTGGTCTTAATGGAAACACTAAATTGCTCTTAGTCAGTCATGCATACATACAGATCCTAACAAATTAATACATCATTTCTGAAGCCTTTCGTCTTATTCGGTCCAGATAGGAAAGCAACATACACTTTATTGAAAAGTTAGTGTTATCTGGTTCCATTAAAATTCCACAGGATTCTTGAACTTGCTCCACTGCAGAACAATTTCTCCTGAATTTACCTTCTAGCATCCATTTTCCCAAACTGCATCCTGTTTGACAGTGGCAAAGCATTTCCTAGCATTCTGCATATCAATCTGCTTAATTGGCCCCCACCAAGGTCAATGTCCCCTTTTCCCTTGGCTTTTCATTATACTTCTTGAATTTCAACACCTTTATGTTCTTTCTTGTTTTCAACTTTTCTGACCCTGTTTGTTTTCCACTTTTCCACTTTCCTGAACCTACTTTTGTATCTCAACATCCTTCCTAAAACACGTGTCCACCATACTCCTGTAGTGACTAATGTAATTCATGCTCTGCAAGTCAGCAGGATTATTTCATGCTACTGTTGGAGGGATTTTGTAAAAAGCTTAGGAAGAAAATTGGTTTAAAGAAGAACTGATTCTCACCTAACTTTTTGTGTGCTGACAGGATACAGCAAGGCATTTGTCATTGAATAAAAATACCCACTAGAAAGGCATGAGGGTTGGGGAAAAGAAAATTTCTGGAGAAAAGGGCTTGATAAGAAATGATGGCAAATATCAATTGCAATGTATGCTCTTCAGTGACAAACTAAAGCTTATGAAGTTTACAGAAATTACAAATTAATTTATCATTAATTTATTTTATCATTAATTAATTTATCATTAATTTGTCATAAAATATTTTCTGCTTTTGAAGTAGTTATGTTAACTTATATAATCTGGCATACAGAACCGGACACAGTACCCTAATGACAGCGACGAGAGGAAGTAAATATGTAATTGTTCTACACCGGGTTCCCATACCATCTGATTGTCCAGGTTTCATCTGGTTCCTATGTGTGCTACTGATTACCTGTTTGGACAGTCATCTACGCCAGATTGCTACCTTTCATTTCTTTAAAAAAAATAGTTCTCTAGCCCTTGTATGAGTGGATTCATTCTTCTGTCCAATTATGTGTTGAGGAGTGCAACAAAACAGGGTAAAATTGCAATGCAATAATTAGTTTTTAAGGTTCCAGGAAGTCTGTTGTTTTTCATAACTTGTTCAGAATCAAAGAATTGGAAGAGACCACAAGAGCCATCCAGTCCAATGCCCTTCCATGCAGGAATACAGACTCAAAGCACTGCTGATGGATGGCCATCCAGCCTCTGTTTAATGTAGCATTTTCACTCTTCTTGTTGTGTGCCTTCAAGTCATTTCTGATTTATGGCAATCCTCAGGTGAACTTGTCAGAGGGTTTTCTGGGGCTGAGTCACCCAATTGGTTTCTATGGCTGAGCAGAGAATCAAACCCTCGTCTCCAGAGTCACAGTTGAATGCTCAAATCACATCACCACATTGCTCGCTAGTATTTTTACTAGGTGTCCAAAAAAATCAGGTTCCGTGTTATAAGGGGCAGTTAGGGTTCTCCCACTGCCTTCTCTCCAGCCTACCTAATGTCCCCTCCCCACTGCTGCCCTTACTATCACCTCTGCCCAACTTATTTCCCTCTCCTCTTTTAGTTGCAGCAATCGTGGTACCACTGTCTTCACTTGCCTGCTTCCTGTCCTCTGTTTAAGATATCCTTGGCACTTTGTGCAGCCACTTCCGTTGAGAGGCAGTCAGGCATATTAAACTGAAGCAAGGAGTGGACAGGAAAAGAGTGTTGTTGTTATTATGATTATCACCACCACAACAGGAACAAACAGCCACTTTACATGGTTCCTGTCTTACTTACTATAATCCCCACTATAACACTGTAAGGTAGATTTGGTAAGAGGAAATTATGGACTAAATAGAGATTTGAAGTTGTGTCTTTCATTCCAGGTCCAGCTCTTTAAACATTATTCTAGTTCTCTCAGAAGAGAAGTTACTATAAAAATAGTACCAAGACTAAAACATGGTGATAAGCAAATTGTTTTGAATTTGCATTAGAATGCAAATTAATGACATGAAAATTCATGAAATGCAAATTAGATGCCGAGGTTTGCTGGGCTGGGATATGGTGACAGTATCCTGTCAGTACAATCTGAATTGTTAATTATGTTTAATGGTCTGTGGTTTCTTTTCAGAGTTACAGGAGCAGTATTCATTTGAAATGCCTTCAAAACTGTTGCAACTTCCATGAGCAAGATATATGAAGTAATCATGTTACCAGAGGTAAGGTATCAGCACATGCAGGCAAAGTAAGAATGAATGTTCACATGTGGCTAGAGATACATCATACTTGCAGCAAATCTGCCTTTGCACATGGTAAGGTGGAATTTCTGAGTATCACACATTCTCAATGTGTTCTGCTAAGCCTGAGCTACCACATTATTGTGAGTTCAGTTCTCCTGAGACTGCTGTTTTCCAGAAATCATTTTTGCCATGCCATAAATGCACTTTTAATAATATAAAAATATCATTTTTTTATAAGAAAACAGTTAACCACATATGTCAGAGGAGCTATGTGTCTTTCTGAGTCACAAGTACACAACTAAAAGTAGAAGCTCATAGTCTCTGTTCTACAGAAAGGCACTCAGCCAACAAGCTAAGACAGATTTTTGATAACTTTATCCGTGAATCTCATAGACCCTCTTATAGTAGTACATAATTTTGCATGAGAGAAGTTAAACTAACAAATTATTTGTAATTATCATTTGCACAGTAGAGTGACTGTCTAAAGCAATTTCAAATTAAGGTTTTAATTATGCTATGCTTTTCCAAAACATTTTGAAATAGAACCACCTTGAAAGATTTTGGGGACTGTAATACTGTGTGACTGGGCTGGTAATATTTAGTATCTGTATAGCAAATTCCAATAATTATTTGCAGTTGTTTCAGAGGATGTAGTGTTGTAGCTAGAGCATTTGTATCAGCAAGATTTGCCATGAAGTACCGGTATGCCTGTAAAACAAAACAAAAAAACCTAAGCTTCTACTTAATAAATATATGCTGTTTTGTTTATACTGTTTTAATTTTAATTGTACAATCACAGGTACATTTAATCCATAAATATGTGAAATTGTACAGAAGCATACATAATTTTAATTGTACAATCAGAGGCATGTGTAATATGCATCTTCAAAGAAGAAACAAAGGATCACTAAGTGAAATCATAGTGACTGTGTGGATAAGCATTCAGTATTATATATTTCTACCCCTAACAGTAAACTAAGGAAGAGTTCTCTCCCTCCACTTCCCACACAATTTCCAGTTCCCCATTGCCTGGACTAAATGCAGTTTCCATCACACTTCTTGAGCCTTCAAGAGCCCACTCATGCACCTCGCTGCTTCTTAAACCCTGCCTCTCACTAGGCCAGTCTGATCTACCCTATGCTTTCTTCCAGCGACTCTGACCTTCAGAGGCCAGCTAAGTAATGCAGGGGGAGATATTCTACTGCACATTGTAATGGTATCGTCTTCATCTATCTGTCAAACCATAAACCCTAAAGTTTGCCAACTCTCTCAACCATCAAGATTTGCATTCACATCAGTTCATTTGCATGGTCTCTGTTCTTATATCATCTCTGCATTGCCTGTCTTTCTGTAATTATCTTCCTCTATGCTTTCATGTCCCAATTTTGAGTTCATAGGGTTCTCCAAATGTACAGGCTGAAATCCTGTTGTTGGCTTATGTCAACAGAAGCATGAGTCCCTTTTTTTGACTAAGGTATTATTACAGTAGCAGGGGGACAGCAGCAAAAACCATTGCCATCAAGAGTCAAAGAACCTGGCAGCTCCTGAGCAGCTCTGGAGTTGGCAGAGCAGTTTAATTGCACGTCAGGCTTTAGTTTTGCTGCCTTTCCCTTGTTTGCACTAGGACCACAATCTCTTTTCCTCTGCCATCATGTCACTTCCTCCTCTTTTGCCACTGCAGTTGCGCCAGAAAACATGAATTTGGCCATATATTTCAGCTTCATTTTGTTTACATGTGGTTTACACTGTACTGCTTAAAATGAGAGATTGGACTTACCGTGAAGGTTCATTCTGGGATAGCTGGAGGAGGAATCCATACCCACCCTAAACTGGCAAAAAAAAAAAATCCCACTTCCTGCTATACTTTCTCTGCCTCTCTTCGCTCACTTCCTCATCTCCATCCAAATTCACATCCAAACCTTTCTTCTTTCCTCTACCTTACTCTGAACAACCTCTATCTCTCCTTCCTTCCAGTGCTCCACCATTGTCCTACAATGTTCCATCAGTTCATTACTATCTTCATCTTCATTCCATTCATCAAATTTGGTTGTAGAATTCAAAGTGTCAGTGCATATAAAATAGCTTTTTTTATATAGTAACAACAAATGTGTTAGGTACTGTTGTCAGGGCTGCACCTAAGAGGGTGCTTAACAAGGACATCCTCCAGAAAGTATCAACAATACTTCATGTGGAAGTTGTAGTATTTTGACTTTCCAATTTATAAATCTTGGCTGTGACTCCTTGTTTGCTAGGGACACTACGTATATGTTGAAACTCCTCTAGCTTGGAAGTGGAATACTGAAAATTGGTCACATTTCTATGAGTTGCATTTTTAGAGCTTGGAAGTATCAGACCAAAACTAATGTTTCTGGTCATTGGGATACTTAGTAAAGAGAACCAAAACATTGCTTTTAAGTATAATGATGGAAACAGTATTCACATGTGGGCATTTGCATAAGGCATAACATTTGCTACTGCAGAAATGTTACCATTTCTGAGAACTGGGACATAACCATTTTTAGAGCCTTTTCACACTCTATGTTTACAGCACTATGATTCCTCTGTAACTACCCTGGTAACATCCTATGGAATTGTGGGGTTTGAGGTCTAGGGATAATTTTCATCCAAGGAGCTTGAATGTTTCACCAAATAATGAACCCCAAAATTCCATAGGATGAAGCCATGACAATTAAAGTAGACTCACACAGCTATAACTGTGTAATGTGAAAGGCCTTCAGTGATGTTTCTCTTTTAAAAATTCTAAAAATTAACATTGAAAGTATACATTCAAAAGGAGAGATGCAATAGTAATGGGAGATTTCAACTAGGGATGGGCCAACCAAATCCTTGAATCCTCAAATCCTTGGCAAGAATTTGAGATTTGTGAATCCCAATCCGTGTGCTAAAATAGACAAACCAAATCTTTCAAATCCACCAACCAAATAGTTTGTTGGAGACTGGGACACCTGAAAGCCTGGTAGATTAGATATACTAATGGCCTTTGTTAACAATTTCAGAAATCACATCTGGGGTTGTATTCTAAGATATTTAAATTGAACATTTAGTATTTAAGTTCAGCATTATTATTGTGCTGAAAATCAATGGCATGTGTCAATGCTGAGGTCAGTGGGCCTGATGCCTATCAGAAGCAGTGGGGCAGAGGACAAGGTCACACAATCTCATCCAGTCATTGCAACATGGAGGCCAGTGTACCTCCTTCCACAAGACCAGTGCCTGCTTGTAAACTTATAGCTAGAATAGGATGAGAACTGAAATATCTCTCATGGTTTCTCATAAGCCACATGTCAAACCACAGGTAGCAGAAAGGAAAAATTGTTTTTAAAAATTGGTGCCTCCAGAGCCTGCCAAAGGCCTGATTAGCTGGAAGGTACAGTATTCTTGAGATTTCAAAGACAGTTGAAAGATTCCTTTGCATAGCTCCCTTGCAAAGCTCTTTCATAGACAATTCTGGGGTTTGTAGTTTTACAAGGTGTCACAGCCTTCTTTGCCAAAGTGTGCTGGTGCATCATCAAACTGTAAGCCCAAGGATGCCATAAGGAGCTATGCAAACAAAATTCAGTTTTGACCTGGATTATCTCTATACTGTAGTGTGTGACCCTGTTTACACAGGCAGGAAAATATGGGATTAATCCACATTTTTCTGCCTGTGTAGAAAGGGCCTTCATGTCATTTTCAATCTGGGGAGATCCTGAGACAAAACTATGACAATTGTCCTGGCCAGATTTCTTCAGAGGGAGGTTTGCCTTTGCCTAGGCTTTTCCTAAGGCTGAGAGAGTGTGTCTTGCCCAAGATTATCCTTCTTTCCCTTGCTTTTTAAACCCTTCTTTAAAAAAAAGATTTGAAAGATTTGAGATTCATGGATTCCCAGAACTTGGATCCAGATTCAGAAAATTCTGGATTTGTTCCATCCCTAATTTCACTTATCCTGATATTTGTTGGCAGTCAAACTCTGCCAAGACCACATACTCCAACAGGTTCCTCGTCTGCCTTGCAGACATTTTCATGGTCCAGAAGGTGGAAGAGGCGACGAAGGGATCAACTATTTTAGATCTGATCCTGACCAACAGAGATGACCTTGTTGATGAGGTGGAGGTCGTGAGATCCTTAGGGGGGAGTGACCATGCTCTATTGGAATTTGTCATTCAGTGGGAAGGAGAAGCCAAGTGTAGCCAGACACGTATTCTAAACTTTAAAAAACCTAATTTCTGTAAACTTAGGGAGTTACTTGCTGAAATTCCATGGTCAGGAATACTAAAAGAGAAAGGAGTTAATGACGGATGTGAGTTTCTTAAAAGTGAGATACTGAAGGCACAATTTAAAACTGTGCCAATAAGGAGGAAAAATGACAGGTGTCTAAAGAAACCAGAATGGTTGACTAAAGAACTCTCAGCTGAGCTAAATGTTAAAAGAAACACATACAGGAAATGGAGGAATGGCAAAATCACCAGAGAGAAATTCAAGCAAATAGCCAGGATATGTAGGGAGAAGGTCAGAAAAGCTTAAGCGCAGAATGAACTCAGGCTTGCCAGAGACATTAAAAACAATAAAAAGAGGTTTTTTAGATATGTCTGCAGCAAAAAGAAAAACAAGGAAATGATAGAGTCACTGTGTGGAGAAGATGGCCAATTACTAACGGAGGAAGTGAAAAGGCAGAACTACTCAACACCTTCTTTGCCTCAGTTTTCTCACAAACGAATAGAAGTTCTCAACCTGGGGGGTGGGGAGCAGGTAAAGAAGGTGGGGAATGCAGCACAGAATAGGTAGAGAAGTAGTACAGGAATATATGGCTACACTAGATGAATTCGAGTCTTCAGGGCCAGATGAATTACATCCAAGGATATTAAAAGAACTGGCAGAAGTCATTTCAGAACCAGTCACAATAATGTTTGAGAACTCTTGGAGAACAGAAGAAGTCCCAGCAGACTGGAGGAGGCAAATGTTGTCCCCATCTTCAAGAAGAGGGAAAAAAAGGACCCAAATAATTATTGCCTGGTCAGCCTGACATCGATACTAAGAAAGATCCTAGAACAGATCATTAAACAGTCAGTTTGCAATTACTTAGAAAGCAATGCTGTAATCACTAAAAGTCAACATGACTTTCTCAAAAATAAGAGTTACAAGCTTGATAGATGAAGGGAATGCTGTGGGCACAGCATATCTTAATTTCAGTAAGGCCTTTGACAAAGTTCCCCCATGACATTCTTGCAAAGAAGCTAGTAAAATGTGGGCTGGGCACTGCTACTGTTAGGTGGATTCGTAATTGATTAACTGACCAAACCCAAAGGATGCTCACCAATGGCTGCTTTTCATCCTGGAGAGGAATGACTAGTGAGGTGCCACAGGGTACTGTCCTGGGCTCAATGCTATTCAACATCTTCATCAATGACTTGGATAAAGGAGTGAAGGGTATGCTGATAAAATTTGCAGATGACACCAAATTGGGAGGGGTTGCTAATACCCTAGAGGACAGGATCAAAATTCAAAATGAACTTGACAGATTGAAGAGCTGGGCCAAAGCTAACAAAATGAATTTCAACAAAGAGAAATGTAAGGTCCTGCACTTAGGCAGAAAAAATGGAATGCACAAATATACATGGGGGACACATGGCTGGATAAAGGTATGTGTGAAAGGGATCTAGGAGTCTTGGTAGATCACAAGCTGAACATGAGTCAGCAGTGTGATGTGGCAGCCAAGAAAGCCAACGCAATTCTTGGTTGCATCAATAGGAGTATGGTGTCTAGGTCGAGGGAGGTAATGGTACCACTCTGTTCTGCATTGGTTAGACCTCATTTGGAATACTGTGTCCAGTTCTGGACACCTCAATTCAAGAAGGATATCAACAAGCTGGAGCGTGTCCAGAGGAGGGCTCCCAAAATGGTGAAGGGTGTGGAAGCCATGCCCTATGAGGAGTGGCTTAGGGAGTTGGGTATGTTTAGTCTGCAGAAGAGAACATTAAGGGGTGACATGATAGCCATGTTTAAATATTTGAAGGGATATCTTGTCGAGGAGGGAGTGGGCTTGTTTTCCTCTGCGCTCCAGAGACTAAGACAAGGAGCAATGGATTCAAGCTGCAGAAGAGGAGAGTCTACTTGAACCTCAGGAAGGACCTCCTGACGGTCAGAGCTGTCCAGTAGTGCAATATGCCGCCTCAGAATGTGAGTCTCCTTCTTTGGAGGTTTTTAAGCAGAGGCTGGCTGGCCATCTGTTGGAAGTGCTTTGATGTGTGTTCCTGCATAGCAGGCAGTTGGACTGGATGGCCCCTGGGGTCTCTTCCAACTCTGTGATTCTATAATTCTATGACCAATATAGCCCAGCTATATGACATCAAAAGAACTCTCCCTTGGTGTCAGGTTTTGGTCCTGAAATTTCAGTGATCTCGGTGATGCTTACCTGGCAATTCTAGAGGTAGTTGAGTAGATTTTGTTAGTGCTGCAACCCCCAGGGAGGTGCTTTCTGACAGGGGATGGATTCAAACATCTGGCACAGAATCCTCCCTGGAACCGCTGCGGTCTGAACAAGAACATGTCTCAGAGGCATGCAAAAACACACACAGCAGAGTATAAAAATACAGCCACAAGCGTGAGTAGCAGCAGAGTGTAAATATACAGCATTAGCTCTGACCCAAAACTACTCACTGGTCAGAAACACTAGCACACAGTGTTGTCATCCAAAAATTCCTGGAAGCTTTTATTCTTGAAGTTCCAATATATACATTTGTACAGGCAGTGTCAATGTCAGGCGGGGCTAAGCACAGAGGCAGCAACTGGGGTTTTATGGCTTTTAGTAATTAGGCAATAAAATAATCAAGGGGTTATGGCACCCAAAGCAAACAGAGGCAGTAAATAAAGCCATAAAGTAAGTAAGGGGTTACGTCACCCAAAACGAATGGAGGCAGTGAAACTCAGCAGCAAGGATTAACCAGGAACAGAAAGCCCATGCAACAGGACGCAGAGTCGCGGGTGGTAGACGGTTGTTGCATCATACCCAACTCCCCCCCAGCGTCTGTCTTAAATAGTCTTTAGCCCAGCTGGGGCTGATCAAATGTCCGTTGGCCTGGCTCCCAGCTGGAGGCCCTCTGGCCTTAGACGCTTCTCTTGCAAGTGCTTTGATCTACGAACCGCCTCCTTTTCCAGCCGCCTCTGGTGGAACGCGGGGGAGAGTCTGCTGCAAACTCCAGGCTGGAGTCAGAAACAGCAGCTTCCGTCGAGCCAGAAGCATTGGTCTCCTCTGCAGCAGGTACCAGCCCTGGGACAGCTGTGGGGTCGCTGGCAGGCCCCTCCCTTGACTCTGCAGGAGCCCCCTCTCCCTCCACGGGCTCCTCCCCCGGCTGGGAATCCAAGTCTAACTCAGAGTCCCCATCTGAATCAGCAGCCTGCTCAGCCTCGGCAGCTTGCTCCGCCTGGCTCATGACAGGCAGGATTCGCAGATCCTCAGTCAAAGGTTCAGCATTCCATCATCATCACATCAGGCAGAGGTTTCCTCGGACAGAGTTCCAGTGTCAGCAAGAATCAGGGAGACTGAGAGAATGCCTGTCAGAGCTCACCTTTTTGTACACACATTGGCTGATAGCTCATCAGCTAGGGACCATGGCTGATGTAACCCTATCCCAGGTTTTCATATCACCATGACTCAGCCTTACTGTCCCTTGGGGATTACCTCATGACTTGCCAAGTAATTCCCCAGGTGCTTTCCCCACATGCACATCAAAAGTATTTTAATTGGAGCAAATGTCACAGCAATCCCGTTCCAACACTTTCTTCTCCTCACAGGAGTTGAAGACAGGGAATGCACATGTACATCAGTGACATCTTTCTGGGAATTTCAAACTTGTTTGTTTTTCCTGATGTCTCCAACTTCTGGGACATATTTGTTCTCCCCCTATATCGGCTTTGTCCCCAGTTCTAGTTACTTTTGTTGCATAGAATTCACTGAGAGCCACTAAGCTAGGACAAAAAGCAGTTAGCCTTTTTGTGGCCCTCAGGGCCAGTAGCGGAGTTTGGAGTGTGTGGAGGGGGGCAAGGGGTGGGGCTATGGTATGAAGGGCATGGCCGCTGTGCACAGGGGCATGGCTGCAGTGCATGGGGGCATGGCTACGGGCTGGGACTTGCCAAAAACATTGCCACCTGGGACGAATTGCCCCCACATCCCTACACGACTGCTCAGGGCCCTGTAGGATTTTTTAAATTTCCCCACTGCCACTGGACACCATCTAGAAGACCTAGAACATGCTTTTTCCACTATTTTGACCACTATCTGACTTTAGGCCCTGACGAGGCCTTTCTTAAAAAAAGAACATGAGTCAGAAATAATTTCCAGGTCACTTCCTGGTATTTAAAAAAGAAAAACACTCCTATAAGCCTAAAGCAGTGAAGGGTCACCCAAAATATGGGGGGAAATGCCACCCCTACCCCTAAAGAGCATCTGCAACATCAGGTAAAACTTTTTTAAAAAAAAATGGGGGGTGGCAGGGAATGCAGGCCTCCATGGTGCCCTCGCAGGCCCACCGTGGCCCCCAAACCCCAGCAATTGCCTGTCCCTGCATTAAGCATTAAGCCAACCCCCGTCTGAATTGACAATTGCATGGGAAATGTTATGTTTGGGTCAACCCTCTTAAACCTTACTGATCAGTGTGACAGTGAAAAGCCATTGATGAGAAAAGCAGCGCACAGAAGGAAAATAGGAGAATCTAGACACAAACAAGTACATTATGAAAACACTTTAATCCAAAGCTTCACCTGACCAATCTTGCTGCCACATTTGGCTTGCCTACAGCATAACTGTCAGAGCTGTGAACTTTAAACAGTCTTATGAACTATCAATCGCAGATCCCCTCCCATTTACTTAAACTTTCCAGTATTCAGTTCCCCAGTAACCTGTTCCTGACAAAACAAAGCTGCACCTCATTTTTGGTTAGTCTTCTTGGACTTCCTTCTCCTCATGGCCAAATGAAGAGCTTTCAAAATAGCATCCTTGTTATTGATTACATTGTAACAGCTCAGTTGCACCAATCTGTCAAATTGCATTGGCTGATAGGTGAGCTTTATGGAACTGTAAGGAGTATCTTCTGTATACAAATGAAAGTCTGCAAAAGACTTCTCCTCCTCCGTTTCACGTTTCACTCCTGAAGGAAAAGGAGGATTTGTGGAGGTTTGGCTTTGCTGGACTGATACTTTCAATACCCTATGTGCAATTTTGGTCATCCTTTCTCTTTCTACATACTTATGCATACACACACATAACACACATACTGAAGAGTTTATTGAAATGCCACTTCCATTTAGGGGGGAAATGGCTGATATAGAGAGGACCATTGCTTATCATTTTGTATGCTGACACTATATGAAGTGTAAATAGAAAAATGTATATGGGCTGAGACCCAGGTGCCTCACTGGTGTTGTTTCTCAGCCACTATAATTATGTCAGCTGTTCCAGCTGCTCCAGTCCCCCATCAACTGACTGCGCCTTCTTTTGCTTCTTCTCAAAAGTGTGCACTAGCAGTCAGGGAACTCCAGGACACAACTCCAAGCCCAACCACTGTTTGCAGGAGTGCATCTAATTGTGTTCCAAGTGCCCCTGTGTACTTGGGAAAGAGGCAGCAGCCTCCTCCTGCGACATAAGGCTCCTCCTTTTTCCCCAAGGTGCTCAAGGGCAGGAGGAACACACCTAAGTGTCCACATGCAGGGAGGACAGACCTGCCCATGGGAAACTCCTACTTACTGCTGTGCACCCAGAAAGAGAGTGATAGTGGCTGCCTCCTTCCACAATTTCCTCCAAAGAGCATACACTGGTGGGGTGTGCAAGCATATGTCACCTGAAGGATTCTAGCTGTATATTGAGGCTCCTGCGAACACTCTGACATGCCACAAAACCGAATGGATTCAGGACAAGAGGAAGTGTTTCTCTACTGTGTATCTACTAGGACTTGCTCAACACCTATAACTGTCTGAGGTGAAGAATGAGTTGGTGCCCCCTCTTATATAATGTACAAGAGTTGATCAGACTGAGAGTTGAACACTTCTTCAGTGCTGCCCATGACATGCTATACTCTTCTCCTCCTAAAGGCAACAGAGTACATGCAGGTGGCACAGACACAGAGCTCTCTCCTCAGCACCTTACTGCTGCCATTTAGGCAAATGCCCCCTTGCCCACATTAGGACCAGACTTGTTATTTACCTTCTGAAATCATTAGCAAGCATACCAAAATTTCAGTGGGGAATTATTCTTAGTTTTTTCCCTAGATTTTTTTTTATTTATTTTTTTGCTTGCTTGTTTGTTTATAAAGCTTTTAAAAACTGATTGGTAGTATAGTGATTTCTCCAGATAATTCCTCATATTAAGCCCTTAGGGATAGTTCCCTTTAGATGTTGAATATCTCCAAATTCATAATTCTGATGAAACTGAAAATGATTGCCCTCTTATATGGTAGTCCCCTGTATAGCTGAGCTTCTTCTATTTGTTCCTTACCTGGTGCTTTGTATTTTTTAAATGTTTTGTTCACCAATGGGAAATGAAGCACTATGGGAGCCTTTGGATCATCAGCATTCAAAAACACGTAACATTCCTTTGGGTTGTGTTTATCATTCTTTGTGACAGCAATGTGGGGAAAAGGAATTCCTCTTTCTTCACAGTAGCTCTGAGCCTGATGCAAGACCTGGCATGAGAAGAGGGAAAGTTCAGGTAGCTTTTTTCATATTTCACCAAAATCACCTACCTTAATAGTTTGAAGCAGGTTCCATTGCTGTTTTAACATCAAAATAAAAGGCATATTTTGGGAGAGCAGAGGACAGCATGCTCTATGGCTTATATTGGTGTTGTCATCTGTCTTCAAGTGAGATAGCTTAAGATGACCCTATCATGGGTTTTTCTTGGCAAGATCAATTAAGAATAGGCTTGCCATAGGTTTCCTCTGAAGCTCAAAGAATGGAACTTACCTAAGTCACCCAGTGAGTTCTCTGGCTGGCTGGGGTTTTGAAGCCTGGTCTTCCGAGAGTCCTCGTCTGACACACAAACCACTACATAGGGGTATAGCTACAAGGAGAGCAAAGTAAGGGCACTGTCCCTCCAAATAAGAATTCTGCCCTCTCAATGAAATCTTCTTGGTATTTTGCATTGTTCACATTCCCTTGGTAACACTGCCTTCCTCTTTTCTCTGAATGCTTAAACTGCATTTCTGACTGTTCAGCTGAAGGGGTTTTAAAATTAACTTCATTGTTAATGCAATAAAAGTAAAAGTCAAGCATTACATTATGCCATGAATAGCAATTTGCAGCACTATGCATTAACAACAATGAGTATGAAAACAAAGAAAAACAAAAACAGAAGGAAAATGAAACTCCAAAGTACTTGCAGCAGTCAATAGAAGATAACAGATCTCTATTTTAGCATGTGAGTCAGTCAACATTTAAGATTTTTAAATTACTGCAATGCTAGAAATTTGGGGACAAGAGGAAGATATCTTATTTAGGGGCAATGCTCTCATTCCTCCCACTCCATAGCTCAAAGCTTTCCAAACTTTTCATGTTGGCGACACACTTTTTGGACATGCATCATTTTGCGACTTAGTAATTCAGTTTTACTAGCAAACAAGAGATTGAACAGTGGGGAAAAGGGAGCCCTCCCCCCATTCCTGGCCCAGATGCAGTGGAGCCCAGCCAAAGAGCACCCCCTCTTTTTCTTTCGGTGAAAGATCCCAATCCGGTCATCTGGTGCAGTTCAATAAGTCCGGGGGCTTTCCCGCACTCAGGGCTCACAGGAGCAGCAGCAAACACGGCTCTGTTGGGGATTTGGGATGCAAGGGTTTTGTGCCCGTCACCCTTGCAAATACAAGCACCTATGTGGGATCTGCTGGGGCCCTCACTCCATTCACAACTGCAGCAAGGGGAGAGGGGGAGGGACAAGCCTTAGGGATGGAGGTGTTAAGCAGGGACCAGGAAATCAGCCACCACTTCACAAAGGGGCCCAGTCCAATTAATGTTGAGAGACTGCTGGCTTGGATCCGCTTTTACCCAGACCGGGCTGCAGCTCTATATCTGGGGGAGCGATTTACTTGGAGGTTCAGGATCCCAAGCGTGGGACCTCGGCAGTTTTTTATGGCCAGTAACCTTAAATCAGTAATAGGCAAAGAGCATGCAGTAAGGGAGAAAATTAGGAAGGAGGTGGCTGAAGGCAGGGTGTTAGGCCCATTTGACCAGCCTCCCACTCCCAATGTTAGAATTTCCCCACTAGGAGTTGTCCCTAAGAAGGCTCCAGGTGAATTCAGGTTAATACACCATTTGTCTTACCCTAGGGGCGAATCTGTTAATGATGCCATTCTGGCTGAGTTATGTTCAGTTAGGTATACTTCATTCAATGCAGCTGTACGGGCAGTGCGCAGGCATGGTGTGGGGGTCGAGCTAGCCAAATCTGATATCAAGTCCACCTTCCGCCTGCTGCCTGTTCACCCATCTGACTTTGAACTTTTGGGATTTGCCTTTGAGGGCAAATTCTATGTTGATCGCTCCCTCCCCATGGGATGTTCTGTGTCTTGCTCTGCCTTCAAGACGTTCAGTACTTTTTTAGAATGGGCCATCAAAATTAAATCAGGCCTTAAGGGCATTTGTGCATTATTTGGATGATTTCTTATTCATAGGACGCTGTGGTTCTGGGCAGTGTGCATTCCTCCTGGCAGAATTCACATCTCTTATGGGGGAGCTAGGTATGCCATTGGCACCTGAGAAAACTGAGGGCCCCACGCAGCAGCTTACGTTTCTGGGCATTGAATTGGATACAGTCAACCAAGCTTGTAAACTACCGCCAGCTAAGGTTCAGGATCTCAGGTCAAGGGTGGCTTCCTTCATGGGTAGGCGCAAGGCTACTCTTAAGGAATTTCAGGAGCTCGTGGGGCACCTGAACTTTGCCTGCCGGGTGGTGGCACCTGACAGAGCATTCCTTCGGTGCCTGTGTGACACAATGAAGGGCATTACCAAACCACATCACAGAATTAGGATCACCAGAGGCATTAAGTTGGACTTAGGAGTGTGGCAGGAATTTCTGGCTAAATTCAATGGTGTCTCTTTTTGGTGGGATGAAATCAAGGTCAGGGATGCACTGAAAATATCATCTGATTGGTTTTGGATCCATTGGTTTTGGATCCATTGGTTTTGGTGTCTTTTTCAGGGGCAGGTGGTATGCACAGAGATGGCCCGAGAGTTGGGCACAGACAGGCCTCACAGCTGACCTTACATTTTTGGAGTTTTTCCCAATATTAGTGGCGGTTCACATCTGGGCACGTGAGTTAGCAAATGCCTCAATCCACTTTTGGTGCGACAATTTGGCCACAGTTAGAGTGATTAATTCTCTTTCCTATAGGTTGCCGCGCGTCGTGTGCTTGGTGAGGGCTTTCACACTTCAATGTCTTCATTTTAACATAGTCTTCACAGCTGTACACATTGCTGGTGTGGATAATTCCTTGGCTGATTCTCTCTCTCGTATGCAGATGGAACGTTTCAGAGAGCTGGCACCAGATGCTGCCGTCCTCCCAGAACTCATGCCTTTCGATCTGTGGAAGCTTGGCGGGGTGAGGTAGCACAGATCATCGGTATGTCAATTGCACCCAGCACCAGAAAGAGCTACAATAAGGCCATTAGGGATTTCACTAGCTTTTGAAAATCTAGAGGATTACAGGACACATGGCCACTCCCGGTGGACCACATTTTGCAGTTTTGCTTGTCCCTTAAGGAAGCAAGCCTCTCCCCTCAATCCATTAGATCCCGCATGTCCGCCTTGGCCTTCTGGTCCAAGGCACGAGGCTTCTCTGATCCCACCAGCGATTTTAGGATACGCAAATTTATCGAAGGGTGGGTCAGGCAAAAAGGGACAGCCCTAGATGACAGGCAACCACTTTCACCTGGCATTCTGAAGGGTTTGGGCAACACATGGGAAGTCTTGTGCTCTTCTGCATACAAGGCTCTCTTGTTTCACTCAGCGGCTCTCACTGCATTTTTTGGCACATTGAGGGTAAGTGAGTTGGTTGTTCAGAGTAAGGGAGACAAGTCTGGCAGGGCCCTAGAGTTTCAGGACCTGACCTGGGGTGAGCGGCATTTATGCCTTCACATAAGGGGATCGAAAACTGATCAGGCCAGGCGGGGCACTGTGGTTACATTGCAGGAATATTCTGATGCCGCTTTATGCCCTGTCAGGGCACTGAGAGCATATGTAGCCAGCCGGGGGGACACATTTGGGGCCTCTGTTTTGTCATGCTGATGCAACCCCGCTCACTAGGTACCAACTCGGGGCCATCACAAAAAAGGTTTTGACCTTTCTAGGCCTACAAGGCACTAAATTTGGTACACATTCATTTCGCATAGGCGCAGCTTCCACTGCAGCTTTGATGGGCATGAATGCTGATGACATCCAGAGGATTGGGAGATGGAAGTCCATGGCGTATCGGCACTATGCCAGGCCGATTCACCTGTTATAATGTTTTCAGTTTCATTTCAGACCGTCCTGTTCTGGCTGGGAGGAGGCGAATGTTGATCTGTGGTCACAGTTTCACCTTTTGGGCAGAGCAGTAGGCTCGTAATGGCCATTTTGGTCCGCATTTGGGATTGGGTGACCGAGCCTCGCTCCAATGGTTGGGCAAGAGAGGCCTTCGCTGGCACGGCCTGTTGCCTACGCCGTTTGGGGAGTGCCGTGGGCCTCCACCTGATGTGTTGGTCATTCACCTGGGCAGTAATGACCTTGGACTTTTAAAAGGAAAGGCCTTGATCATTCAGTATATGCAGCTTATTCTCAATAATTGGCCTGGCGTCTACATTGCTTGATCTGCAATGATTCAAAGAAGAGTGTGGGGGGAGGGGATCCTTGACCCTTGGAGTTTGCTCATAGGCGAGCGAACAGGGAAATTTGCAATGCTCTGAGACAGGGCTTGGGTCACTATATTCCTCACTGGGACATTGTCTTTGATAAACATGAGCTGTATAGACCCGATGGGGTACACTTATCATCAGAGGGCAATGAAATCTTTCTGCAGGATTTGCAACAGGGGCTTGAAGCTATCCTGAGTGGGAGTTGGGGGGATAAGGACTAAGCAGACACTTGCTCTTATCCATGGCTGGTGGGGGGGATCTAAGGGTTGGTGAGTACCTATGGCACCCTTTGGTGTAGGATAAATGCTGTCCTTGAGGTGGGCCCGGGACTTGCCCTTACCAGGCATGAGCCGGGGGGTTGCAGTTTGTGGGCTCGCCTTCCAGAAAAGGGCTGGCCAAAGTCTTAACTCAGCCTCATGGGTTGGCTTTGGGGCCCGGTACCTCGCTCTAGATGAGCTAGGGAAGAGGTCTGGAGCTGACCCTTGCCTTAGCCTACACATGCCGTTGACCCCCCTTCTCAGGTCATAAGTTCAAGTTCATGGTCAAGTTTAAATTCAAGGTCAAGTTCACTTCCAGCTTTGTGTTAATTAGGCATACATTAATAAATTGCCCTAGTTCAACCCAAGTCCTGTGTGTGGTCTCTTCATTTCATGGGTTGGGCAGCAAACAGTGGAGGATCATTCCTGAAAGCCCTAATATCCCACTCTAAAATGCTGATTCATGATGGTAAGGCTAAGATACATATATGTCTATATGCTATTGATATACTTAAGGTTTGTTCAAAAATTTGCTTAAGGAGATTAATGCTTGAAGGCAACAGATTAGATGGTATTTTGTCATGGTGAAGTGTCCTGATGAACATATTGATGTTTATACACTTAATACAAGACGCCTTGCCTTTAACATTATGAAATATGACAAAGATGAAGTGCCTAGACATTACTATGTTGGTATTTATCCCTGAGGGGAAGTATATGTATATGTATGTGTATATGTATATACATATGTATATGTATATGTATCTATATGAATATTTACAATAAATAGCCTAAAAGGGTAACAAAAGAGGCTGTTCATTCCCATATAAATATCCTAGAACTTCAAGATTTGAAAATATTTTAGAGGAGTGTTGATGCTGACCTGACCTATCATGAGTTGGGTGACCAGAAGCTGATAAAGGTGTCCCTATACAGAATCTAGAATTAGCTGATAAGTGGCAAGGACCCTTAGTCCCTCAGTATAAGAAATAGCAGCAGGGCACCATTCCTATTTCAGTCTCCCCATTCCCTTACCCTTAGTAGCTTCTCTATACTTTTAATCTTATGCTCCCAAAGACTTTGAAGAGTTACTAAGAGAGACATTTTCTCATTTTCCTTTACAACTAAACTGAACTCTTCAGGCTCATTAGTGTCCAAAAGGTTGAGGGAGGCAGTTACTGGAGATGGTTCATTCCTCCAAAGACCTAACAAGTTGACAAACCTAGGACAACTTTAACAGAGCAGCAGGCAAACTTCTGTGGTGGAGAACCCACAGGGTAATGGCAGGACTTTTTTTTTTTTTTTTGAATGTATAAGATCCCAAGTGAAATCCCTGGCATTTCTGTAGGAGACCTGGGATTTGTCTTATTCAATATGCCTTTGAATATGGGGAAATCAGTACAAACCAAATGTCTTCAGTTGTGCATTATAACTCACTGAAACACAGAGCAACAATATTTGACACTTAGAAGAGACTTCAAAATTTAACTGAATGACTGTTCCCCAGTGACTGGAACAGTCATATAGGGTCATGATTCTTCTGACTGCTATATAAAATATAGGATTCCTCTGACTTCTGAGTAAGAAGTCTTAACTGCTCCTTCTGGTGTCTGCCTCAAATTGAAAACATATCCTTCTATTCCTTCCTCAAGGCTTTCTGGCCTTGCCACTTAAAGTAGTACACAACTAGATGTGTATTAATAAATGGCCCTGGAAGGCTGAGCTCCACTTTAGGCTACTAGACAATGTTGGGTTCTGCTGAACTTTGTCTAGACTATGAAATCCAGGCTGTACTGAAGTGTTGGCAATGTAGTTGATTAGTCTGCCCACATTTTAGTGGACCCTGTGTCTTTATATCTCTCACCTCAAAAGGAGATTGCCAAGAGTAATTGAATGACAAGATGATATCTACATCTCTCTCTGACTGGAGTACCAATGGAAATGGAGAATTGATAGCGAATCCCCCATCGACTAGATGCAGTCTGCTTTCTCCTGGTGTCAATTGATTGGGCATTGCGTCCAAGTGAGTTTCTGAAACACCCCAAAACAGTGCACATTGAAACACACTGAAAATTGGCTTTGCCTTAAAAGAGTGATTTATAAATCTTTGAAATAGATATATGCTCTAAAGATACAAAAAAAGAAAGGGGAAGGGAAGGGAAAAATGCTTTGGTATGGTATGAAAAACAAAAAGGTTAGTTGACTTGATATTTCCAGAACTGTACTTCAATGACAAAAATAAATCAGAATACTTCAGACTAGAGCAGAGATGGGCAACATGTCTCTTAAAAGGTGTTCAGGGGAAAAAACAATTTATTTTGGGGGATCAGGTATGGGCATCCCTCCAAGGTCTCCTATAGAGCTAATGCAGCCCCTGAATCTTTCACAGTTTCCTACCCCTGCCCTAGAGCACTGATTCCAAAACTTGAGTTCCCAGAGGTTGGTAAACTTCTTCTCCTAAAATCATCAGTCAGCATTGCCAGTGGTCTAGGATTCTGGAAATTGTAATCTACCCAAGTTTGGAAATTAATGCTTAAGAACTTCAAAGAACTGCACTCTTGCTCTCTCTCACTCTCTGGTCATTAATTGTCTCTGTACAGTTTCACAGAATGCTTTTATTGTGCCATCACCCTGCCTCATTTACAGAACTTCAACAGAAAGTTGGGGGGAAGACGATGCCTTACATCTGTAACCTTTATATGTTTTCCCAACATGTGAAATGGTAAAAGCCAAGGGGAAAAAACATGTTTTTCTGGCATGGAGGGGATAGGTATTTTCAGAAAAATGGGGGAGAAATTGATATTAGCAGCCTTTACAGATTGAAAAACGCTGTAGGAGCATAAGAACAAGTTGCTTACCTGTAACTGTGGTTCTTCGAGTGGTCTTCTGTGAACTCACACAATTGGGTTTATGTGCCTGCGCAGAACAGCATTCGGAACCTTCTAGAAATCCAAAAGTAGGCGTTTTGACCATTGATCCCATCCTCCAGGGTATAAAAGCCCCCTTCTTCTCCAATGGTCAGTTCCGTTCCACCGCAGTAGCAGCATTAATAGAACCAACACATCAGCAGGACAGCCAGCGGGAAGGAAGGGAGGTTTTGTGTGAGTTCACAGAAGACCACCCGAAGAACCAGTTACAGGTAAGTAACTTGTTCTTCTTCTTTGTGGTCTCTGTGACTCACACAACTGGGAGACTAGCAAGCTGTTATTACAAGAACGGTGGGATGTCATGCTGAAAACCAACCCTATATGAAATTAAACAATAAAACAATAAAATCATCCTCATACTAAATAATGGCAAAAAAACATATTTATTTTGTGCTTAATAAATACCTATAATGACAATGCATTAAGTAATAGCAGAAAATAAAACTGCTCTTCCAAAATTTGCATCTCTTTTGTCTCTATTATCAACTCTATAATGAGATATAAAGGTTAACGGTTGTGACCATGTGGCCGCTTTGCATATATCATCTAGCGGCACCCCCTGAAGAAAAGCACTTGAAGCTGCTAATGCTCTAGTTGAATGGCTTCTAACCCCTTCAGGTAGTTTTTTCCTTACAAGGTCATAAGTCAATTTAATAGCAGAAACAACCCACTTCAATAACCTTTGAGATGAAACAGGCATCCCCTGTTTAGACACAGAATAGCAAACAAACAACCTATTAGTTTTCCTAAAAACAGTAGTGCGCTGTACATAGAAAGCTAGCGCTCACCTAACATCTAAACAATGTGACCTTCTTTCCATATCAGACTCAGAATTCTGAAAGTATGTGGGTAATGTTATATCCTGACTTAAATGAAAAGACGATACAACTTTGGGTAAAAATGTGATATCTGGTCTAAGAACTTTATTCTTATGAAAGCGTAAATGAGGCGAATCAACCCTCAAAGCACATAACTCACTGGCCCTTCTAGCTGATGTTATTGCTACCAAGAAAGCTGTTTTTCATGTTAAAAGATGTAAATCACAAGTCACCATGGGTTCAAAAGGTCTACCAGTTAACCCCATTAACACCGTACTCAAATCCCAAGATGGTACAGGAGGCCTAACTGGGGGGTGCAAATGTTTATAACCCTGCAAGAACCTCTTAACCATAGGCTCCCCAAAAAGAGATGGCTTACCATCCTGTTGACAGCACCAAGAAAGAGCCACAAAATAACATTTGATTGATGATAGGGTCGAATCGTCTGTCGCCAATCTCGATAAAAAGTACATGAACCACAGTATAGTTTTGAGCATCAACATTCATGTCAGTCAAATACTTAATAAACCTGTTCCATTTATAAGTATATGACTTAGATGTGGATGGCTTATACGCTGCCATCAAAACCTTCTTCACACCTTCTGGTAAGTCATTTAGTTTAACAGGTTCCACGCTGTTAGTCTCAAGGAGTGAACATCTGGATGGAACACTGTCTCCTTGTGGATGGAAATCAAGTCTGGCTTGCACAGCAAGGCTCAATACCGTCAGTTGGCTAGACAAATTAGAGTTGCAAACCAAGGCTGTCTCGGCCACCAAGATGCTATCAAAACCACAGTTGCCCGATCCTGATAAATCTTTGATATTACTTTTGTGATCAGAGGAAAAGGTGGGAACACATAAAGGATCGGCCCTGACCAGTTGAACAGGAAAACATCTCCCAGGGACTCGACATCCTTCTTCAGCTGTGAGCAATACAATTTGCATTGCTTGTTCTCATTGGATACAAAGAGGTCTATCTGAGGATAAGTCCAGTCCTGAAAGATATCCAGCAGAACCCCTCTATCCAGCCTCCACTCATGACATGACAAAGGGGTCTTGCTGAGCATGTCTGCCAGCACATTTTCCTCTCCCGCCAAATGTACTGCTGAGGTAGTAACCTTCATTGAAAGACACCATTCCCACAAATGCAAGGTTAGATCGAGCAGTGTCTGAGACCTCATTCCACCCTGCTTGTTTATATTATACATCGTGGTCGTGTTGTCGGTAACAACCTGTACAGGATTGCCCCGAAGGTGATACTGAAAAGCTTTGAACACCTTTATCCTTTTGTTTTAATTTTGTTTTTAATTTGTTTTAGTAATTAATATTTTTTAAGGGGATAGAAGGGTTGGTGGGTGGGAAGGAGGGGGTACGTTTTAATGTATTCATATATTCTGTAATGCCGCCTCGATCCATTGGGAGAGGCGGGATAAAAATAAATATCATCATCATCATCATTATTATTATTATTATTATTATTATTATTATTATTATTATCATCATCATCATCATCATCATCATCATCATCATCACAGCCTTCAACTCCAACGCATTGATGTGTAACCTTTTTTCTGATTGGTTCCAGCATCCTCTCACCATCAGGTTCCCTAGATATGTTCCCCATCCATCCAACAATGCATCTGTTGTTACTACCACACATGGTTGGAGAAGTACAAACAGCATTCCTATTAACACATTGCATGATTCCATCCACCACGGCAGAGACCGATCTTGGTACTGTTAGGAACCTGTTTTGTCAGTCCCGCAGCAGATCGAAATTGTTTATAAACCACCTTTGTAGAGGACGCATTCTTAGCTTTGCTAGTGGCATCACCATTGTTGTTGAAGCCATTAGCCCCAATGCAATTTGAATTACCTTTGCTCTGACTCTTCTGTGTTGCATTGAATACCTTCAGCATTTTCAACCATCTGTCCTCTGGTAAGAAGGCTCTTTGTAGGGAAGAGTCCAGTATAGCTCCTATTTATTTGATCCTCTTTGTCAGTATCAACATCAATTTCATATAGTTTATTATCAGTCCTAAATCTTGTAGACAATGGACCATCGTATTCAGATCTGCCAACAACCGTTGTTTCATTGGCGCCACTATCAACCAGTTGTCTATATATAGGAACACTACGATACCTTTCTTCCTCAGATGAGCAGCCACCACGGACACACATTTTGTAAATACCCTTGGTGCTGTACAGATACCAAAGGGTAGAACTCAAAAACAATACCCTTGATTGCCTATAGCAAATGCTAGGAATCTCTTGTGTTCTGGTCTGATAGCGATATGGAAGTAAGCATCTTTGAGGTCTAGCGTAGCAAACCAGTCGTTTTGATGTAGCAATGGCATTATGGTGGAAAGGGTCACCATTCGAAACCTTTTTGGGGTTATAAAATAATTCACCCCTCTCGGATCTAAAATGGGTCGAAGACTGCTGTCCTTTTTCAACACCAGAAAGTACCTTGATGTAAAAATTCTCTTGAGTTGCAGAATGGAGATTTTTTCTATGGCCCCCTTTAACAATAAGGTATCGATCTCTACCTGTAGCTGTGGTGATGGATTCGTGCGACCAAGTCTTCCTATGGTTGGCTGAGTTCAAAATTCTATGGAATAACCTTGATTTATTATCCCAAGGACCCACACATCTGTTGTTATAGAGCGCCACACATGGTAATACCTCTTCAATCTGTCCCCAAAGGGAGGTGTCACATCCATACTTAAATGTAGATCTTCAGTACTATATTGTCTCTTTAAACCAGTTAGAACTGGAGAAATCTGCAGGGTGGTATCCTTCAACATGGTGTTCACATTCAGGAAAACATCAGTATCATACACTTGATTGTCAAACCCTATGCTTGGTTTGATCAAGTTGACATTTCTTATATTGTGTCTGTTTGAATCTTGTTGAAGGGAACTTCCGCACTGTTTGATCTTGTGGAGTGGAGCACCTATGATGTTTTGACTGAGTTGGGCTCATTGGTCTCCTTGTGAAAAGCTGATATCTCCTATATCAGTATCTAGATGGGTAATATGAAGCTGGGAATCCGTATTTTCTAGCGGTGTTCCTCATTTTCTGAGTGTGTTCCAACTTGCCATCCATGCCGGCATTAAACAGCCTGACAAAATCAAAAGGCAAGTCCTCTATCATATTTTTAGCTTGTTGGGACAGTCCCAACAATCTCAACCATGCATGTCTACACAGTGCTATAACCCCATCAAGTGCTTTACCACTACAGTCAGTTATATGCTTAGCTGTCGTAAGTCGTTGTCAGGAAAGCTGATAAGCTTCTCCATACAGAGCTGAAACAGTTTTCCTCTCTTCATCCGGTAACATGTCAATGAAAGTTTTAACCCTGGACCACAGAAACTGTTGATATACTCCCATACATGCAGCATAATTAAAAATTCTAAATAACAATGCAGCATTAGAGTATGCCTTCCTTCGCCAGTTATCCAACTTCTTGCCCTCTCTATCGGTAGGAGTAACATGTAGTCTCTGTGACTGTCTCGACTGCACAGCATCTAGCACGATGGAATTTGGTTTAGGATGATGCGTTAACCAGTCTTGTTCATCTTCAATAACACAACAGAGATTCCAACTTTTTTGATGTTGACAGTACCAAGGAAGGAATCACCCATGATTTTTTCATAGTAGACAACAAATATGGTAACGGAGCTATCATTGAAGTTGCAGGCACCCTATCTTGAAGCTCCTGAGAAATAGGGTCTTTAAAATCTTCTTTCTCCATATTAGTTGTGAGGTTAAGCGAGCGAGACATTCTCAAAACAAGCTCTGAAAAAGACCTAACATCATCCGTGGGAGAAATCATCTCAGCATTCAACACAAGGGTAGAACAATGTCTATCGACATCTGCAGATCCACTGGACGATGCCAAGCTCAATACCGAAACTGATCTCTCTACCCGATGAGTTGCAGATCTGTCCCTCAGTCTTTCTCAAGACTCAGTAGCAGCCTCCTTATAGGGAGTCTCACGTTCACCCTCTCATTCTTGTCAAGGTGCTACCTTTTCTACCTCCACTACAGAAACCCTTCGATGTCGAGGCAACACAGAGCGAGATCTTGACCTATAGTAATCAGAACATCAGTACCAAGTATGAGAGTCAGCACAGTATCAATAATGTCTACAGTCATAAAACTCCTCTGGATAAGGTGAAACATCTCTTGAATCAACGGAAATCTCATCCAAATAACATTCGTGATATCTAGCCGGAGTAACATGTCTATATCGGTGATACCGCAGTCGACCTTGACCTTCTGCAAGAGGAATGTGGAGGTGATGGTGATGTCCTCCTACAGCCTCTAGAAGTCATCAAACCATGCTGTGGACTTTTCTGCACCAACACCAATTGACCTTGATCTTGAGGTCAACCTTGAACTTGAGGTCGGGACCCCACAGCCATCAAAGGATAACAGTCAACAATATCTCCTTCTGACTCCACCCGGACCTCTTGTATTTCCAATGGAGAACCGAGGGCCTGCTCTAGATGCCTGGAAGGAGATGAGGACTCAAGCGGCACTTCCATGGTGTGCTCAGATGTATCAGCCTTTCTGATGTCAGCAAAGATGAAGTCAGATGCCGATCCTTTTTCTTACGCTTTTCCGAAGGATCTTGCTCTGAAGGTTCCTTCAGCATCCTCTTTTTATCCTTATCCTTCTTTTTGAGAACAGAAAGAGAGGATATCCTTTCTCCAACATCAGAAACCTTCTTCGATGCCTTCTTAGATCGTGACTCTCGAGATCGAGAAGTCAAGCTAGGCATCGATTTCGGTATTGACAAAGAAGTTATCTGACAAGACGAAGAAATAGATGATGTCTAGGCCATCTTGGACTTAGTGCCAGATGCCTTTGCACAACTCGCAGGGTGACACAGACAAAACTTGCTCCCAGAGCAAAGCTTTTAACCGACTTGCCTATTGTGTCTAGTCTGCAGAGTGAATTCTTGGCAATATGTACAAGAATTGACGTTATGGCCCTTTCCCAGACACAAAAGGCACTTTGAATGCCTGTCTCGATCAGGTATCTTGCCTCTACACAATGTACAGCGCTTAAACACCTTGGTTGCCATACACTGCAAACACTGCCAAATTCGAATCCAAAATCTTAATAGAGTACAGTCCATCATCAATCCAGCAAATCCACAGTTCAACAAGTCCAAAACTCCAAGAAAAAATCATAGTCAACCACACCAGAGTCAAAAAATCCAATCAGTCAAGACAAACACCAGTGAAAGGCTCCTTAGACGCTGCTAACGTGGCGGAGAAAAAGGAACTGACCATTGGCGCAGGAGGGGGCCTTTATACCTCAGAGGATGGGAGAGGGGTTCAATGGTCAAAACGCCTACTTTTGGATTTGTAGAAGGTTCCGAATGCTGTTCTGTGCAGGCACATAAACTCAATTGTGTGAGTCACAGAGACCACAAAGAAGAAATGTATTATATACAAAATAAATTATACACTTTTGTTAAACATAAAATTATCATGTTTGGAATATTAAAAGTACAGTTTATTCAAATAATAATTAGAAATTGAATATATATTTTTTTATTTTATTTTTTAAATTTTGTTTTGTTTTGTTTAAATCAATGGTGCTACAAGGCCCTGAACTTGTAAGGAACATTTTTCATTTTGCTAGTTTATTTGGAGCAGTCAAAAAACAATAAAAACAGAAGAGGACATCAACATCAGTTGAACAGAGAAAATAATTTTGTCTCTCCTAGTTCTGCACGTTATCAAGCAGACGTACAGCATTCAGACTCATAAAAAGAACTGAGAAAAGGAAACCATAACTAGGAATTACACTGACCAGACAGTATACGTTGTCTGAAATCTCAGGACTTTCTGTTACATAGTTTTTAAAAATAATTTTTGAGAAGTAAATATATGAACATCTTGTCCTAGCCATTGTATTGATAATTCTATAAGAAAATATTCCGTAATGCATTTTTTTTATTTTCATTTTTTCCCATTTTTCTGGGGAAAAAAGGCTTTGGGAAGAAATGAAGAAAAATTTTTTCTTCTTCAAACCTTTACATCTCTACTGAAAGAGAGAGAGAAAGAACTCTCTTTCTTTGCTGGAGAGAAAGTAGACAGTCTTTCTCCGCCACCAACTTCCACAAGAGAGAATTAAACCCTTCATCCAATGATGCATCCAGTGAGACTGATACAGCTTGTTCTATTTGCAGCGGTGTCAGGAAAAGCAATATGTATGAAATTAGCAGAAAACTGAAGAATGGAATTCAGTGGTGGGGAAAATCACCAACAGTGAGATTAGGACATCCAAAAGGTTGCAACTTAGACTTTGGGAAGCACTGTGGTACTCCCTTCTTTATGCACCTCTTGCCATTCTCATTTCTGTTGCATCCATACGGGTGGGAAAGGTGCAAGCTGTGTCCATGTAACTGAGATTTGTATCTTTACAAGTGGGAGAAATCAAATGCCTTTGTGGGAAGTTGCAAATATATAGCCCTGTAAGCAAGTAAACTATTACTAAGGATGTGACCTGCTTACCACTTCACTAGTCCTAGTCTGAATGACAAACCAAGGATGGAGAAATTATGGACTTTTTCGCACTTTGGGAAGAAAACAGGGCAGTCTGTTACTCACCGGACTGGCGCGCTCCCTCCGATGATCCACTCTGATCTGGAGCAGTGCGTGCCCGCACTACACACTGCTCCGGGGACGAAAATGGAGGCTTCGGGTCGGTGGAGGTTCTCCACCAACCGGAGAAGCTCGCCAGCTGGAAGCCCACCCCCGGAAGATCTGCAGCCTCATGCTGGTGCAAGCCTGCAGATCTACACAGGAGCACAGAGACGGACTGGGGCGTGCTGGGCTATTGAAAGACCTGTTTTAAGTGGTCTTTCAATAGCACGGCGAACCACCAGTTCTGGTCATTCCAGAGCGGGCTGAAGTCCAAAACTACAGAAAGTAGTCCGGACCCAGTTCACCCCCAAGTACAAACATCCTCGCTGGAGGACACGCTGCCCAGTTTTAAAAACAAAATGTGGAAAACGCCTATGTGTGTACTATGCTAATTAAGTTGTTTCCCTAGCACTCAGGAAAAGTGAACATTTTTCTAAATTAATAACCCCTGACATCCTGATTACTTAAAAAGCATGGAAATGTTGGCTGCAATCCTCTGTCTCAACACAGCACTGTAGTATGAAATAATATGAAATCTACTTGATAAGCAGAGTAAGCTACATTCTCTTCAAATGCATATTCTTTCAAATATATCAATAGACCATGAGGAAAAGAGGTGCTGTATGCCACCTTAAATCTATGATGGAAGAAATGTGAGAAATAAATAAGTAAATCACAGATTTTCAATTTTCAGGGGCAGTTAGGAACACAATCCTGAAAATGACACTTGCCAGAAATGGAGTGAATACAAGGATTCCCTTTTAGATACAAACAGCAATCTTAGATTGAACAAAGGATTCCATTAGCAATCAGGACCACACCTATGTTTGTAGAATATAAACTTGATAAAAATGTCATTGCATTTTTACCATGAAATTAAATTAGTTGAAATTCACTTAGGACATGGGAGAGACTTAAATGAAAAATCATACCCTTCCAAGCTATAAATTCCTTATCGTTGACATAGTCCCTGTGAAGATGCAATCCTTGCAGAAAGTTGAAGTTTTCCCCAGTGGTAATCCGTGACTTAAATAAATTGTAAAATAGCTGTGTAAAGGCTCCTCCTGGCATGATCACCTGACTTTGTCTCAGGGAAGAGTCAAGAGACTGAGAGCCCCAGAGCTCATCTGCAAAATGTAAAACAAAACAAAAAACAAAAAAAAGGCAGGATTATTCAATATCCATCACATCCTAATTTCTCAAACAAGCAAACAAAAATAAAAAAGGAAAACCATTCCTTTTTGCTATGTGTTCATATTTTTCCCTAGGAGAGTGAAATCTTGGGTTAAAAGAAAGCTAAGAGCTAGACAGATTTAGAACCTACTGAAATCAATGGGACATTAGAACTTTTTACATGGTTTTCTATGAGATTCCATCTAAACATGAGGAAGCACTTCCTGACAGTAAGAGCAGTTTGACAATGGAAAGTGCTGCCTCAGAGTGTGGTGGAGTCTCCTTCTTTGGAAGTTTTTAAACAGAGGCTGGGTAGCCAACTGTCAGCAATGCTTTAACGGGGTATTCCTGCATGGCATGGACTCAATGGCCCTTGTGATCTCTTCCAGCTCTATGATTCTAAATGATCATACTGGAGATTCAACCAGTGAATGGGAGAATGAGTGGGAGAAATAGAAAACATGATAAAACTTGAATCCTAGACTGGATTAGCAAGATCTACTATAGGAATAGAATTTCCTACTCAGATAGCCACAGAGACACATCAGCCCTTGGCCAAATTCAGTAAATGACAGACTTTAAAACCTGCCTTTCTGGTCTTACATCCCAGTGAGAAGTTGTGTTTTACTCCATAAGAACATATCTCCTTCTTTGAGGATTTAAAAGCAATTCTTTGATTGAAATTTTTCAGTACACATCGTTTAAATTGTAATCCTAGGCACATTTACTTGGGAGCATCCTCCTTCCCCATTACCATCTGAGGAAACATGCCTAGGATTGGAAAATGTTGGATATACTCTTTTCTTTACCTACAATTTTGATGGCACCTTTCACAGATTCTGCAAAATTCACATGTGAAGCCATTGTGTCTTCCCAGATATCCTCTATGTTGCCAGCAAAGGCACTGGCCCAAATTCCTGCCACAGGAATAAAATGCAGATCATGTAGCTCACTGGTTGCTGCTTGAAATTACTCTCTCTGAAGTCAGAGCTAAATACTGTAAGGCATGCAGTGCTGCAATAGAAGACAATAGAGACCAGGACAAGGAGCAATGGATTCAAGCTGCAGGAAAGGAGATTCCACCTGAACCTCAGGAAGAACTTCCTGACAGTCAGGGCTGTCCGGCAGTGGAATCTGCTGCCTCGGAGTGTAGTGGAGTCTCCTTCCTTGGAGGTTTTTAAGCAGAGGCTTGATGGCCATCTGTCGGGATTGATTTGAGGGTGTTCCTGCATGGCAGGGGGTTGGACTGGATGGCCTGTGTGGTCTCTTCCAACTCTACATTTCTATGATTCTATGATTCTATGACATTTCAAGCCCCTGTCATACATGCATACATAGCACACACACACACGCACACACACACAAAGCATACTATAACTTGCTGTCTTCCCTATGAATTTTTTTCTTCATTTTCCAAGTAGAGGTACCAAGTGGCATTTGATTAAACAAGGGCATATTAAAAACAATATATACTAATATTACCAGGACATAACAGCTATACTATACTTTGGAGGAAGAATATTTCCATTTCTGGCAGCTGCCTTGAGTTCATTAAAGCATGGGTTTGGGTATTGGAGGTCTAATAAGAATGACTTAAGGATAAGACAAACTAATCAGACTGCCTCTGGTTGGCATTCTGTTGAGTATTTCCAGTGTCAAAATCCAGAATTATGATGTTCTCAGTTTTAAGATTCGCACAGCCATTGCACCATTTCAAGGACTGAAATCTGCCCCCTACAATCTACCTTAGAAGCCAAGAAGACTTACTAAGATAAGGATTTCTCCAACACTGGGGAGCAAGGTGATAAGTGAAAAAGCATCCAGCCTTCTCCCAGTAGCAAGACATTTTTCAACAGGAAGCTGTGGGTCCCTGTGGCCTCCTGTCGGAAAGCACATTGTTGATGGGAGAAAGCTGTATGCTTCTTCACTCACTGACTCATACCCCAGCACGTAGGGAAACCCTATGATGGGTGGATGCCTGGCCTCTAAGGCAGGTTTTGGGGGGGTGCAATGGGAGACATTGCTAGAACGACAGAGCTTTATCATTGTCCCTATGTCTCCTGATGCAGGAGTTGGCAAACATTTTTTTATTATCATTATGCTGTTTTACAGCTTTTTTTTTAGCATTATAATGTGACATATTTCAATTTTATCTCTATAATAGTCATACAGTAAAGGGTGGGTTAAAACATTTCTAATTAAAAAAATAATAAAGATATGAGTGGGGGAAACAGGTTATAGTATATCACATGTAGTCTTGATGGGACAGGACTTTTATCAGATCAAATTAGTAACATATATATGACCTGTTCTGCTCTTACAATAAGCTGTAAAACATACGCTAATATAGGATGCCAGGATCAACATTTTTCTGGTCACTCTGCTGCAAAGTAATCTGTATCTGTGTACTGAATGTAATATTTGTCAGGCACACTAAAATGGCAGGTAGAGTCCCAACAGGCAAGGAATCCTTCATTAACGTTCTACTCCTCCAAATCCTAGAGTGTATATGGTTCAATTCAAGTCTACACATGAAGGTTTTTAGGAAGATGTGATGTCCAACACAATAATCTCATTGAAGTCCCTCTGAGACATGTCAGCTATTTTTTAAGCAGGCGAGTAAGAGCATCACATAGTTATTCCATCTATGCATCTACCTTACCTTGGAGGAAACAGATCCTGGGTTCCTGATGTTTCTCAAGCAATAAACCCATGAAAAATTTACTACTGTAGTCTTCTGTGCGGATAAAAGCTCCATATTTATGAAAACCAAATTCATATGGCGTATACTCACACCATTCTAAAAGGAATTTAAAAAAAAAAATTCCCACTTAAATAAATTAATGTTTCCTCACAATTAAGAATAGAGTTCTATTTCAAACTTACCTTTAGACAGGATGTCTGGGGGGGAGTCATATTCTTTTGACATGTTTCCAAACAATCAAACAAACAAGAATTGTTTTATTTATATTCCGCCTTTTCCCCAACAGCGGGACTCAAGGCAGCTTACAGAATAAAAAGAGACAAGCAAAACTACATATAGTGGATAAGAAACAAAAGGTGAATATAGTATTAATTTAAAAGCACTGAATAAAAATGTATATTAAAACCATCCCAACACTAAAACAGATAACTCAGTATTTAAAACAATCAGTTCCCAAATGCCTGCAGAACAGAAAAATCTTCACTTGATCAATGGAAAGACAGCAAAGAGAGTTCCAGAGTGTAAGGAGCAGCCACTGAGAAGGTCCTCTCCCTTATTTCAACCAAACTTGACTGAGAAAGTGGTGAGATCGAGAGAAGCACCTCCTCCAAAGATTTTAGAGTTCAGGTGGTGTCACAGATACCGTCATTCAGATAGCCTGGATCGAAGCCAAATCATAACCAGCATGCATGGAAATGGACCAGAAGGAAGTGCAGCTGTTGTAATAAAGGAGTCATATGCTATCTGTAACCAGCCCTCATTAACCATCTTACTTGCAAATATCTGTATTCTAGTAGAAAATTACTTTCAGCTGTCTGTTTGTAAACCTTAACCTCAACTCCAGTTCCATACCTGTGAATTCACTGGATTTAACGTTAGTCCTCACATTCTGGGCTGCATAAATAGGATAGGGGTTTTGACCCCACTTGACTGCTTCTTGTTGGTCAGACAGCTTGGTTGGGTCCTTCTGGATATGGTAGGGAAATAATCATTGTCACTTCATGTTAATTTTAATATTGCAAAAGAAATGCCTTATTGTCTACTTAAAGCCACTTTATATATCTATAAATGAAGAAATACAAATAAATATCAACTAAACAATCTTAAACCATTTTTTAAAAAAAGATTCTGCTGTATATTTAGAATAACATTACCAACTTGGTTCAAGAATATAAAAAGGATTAATCATTGGTCATGTACATTTTAATGATACGCATCTACAACCTCCTTGACCTTCTCCAACATCTCCTACAAGAGTGTCTGACCTTGTCATTTCCTTTGATAACAGACAGCAAAGCAGTAACTTATCCATGCCTAGCCATGGCTAAAGATTAATCTGAATCCCTAGATTCCAGATAAAAACTAAAGTTTTCTCTGCTCGCAGTGGCTTATTGAAAAACTGACATTTTTTTTCCATTGTGGTAACATTTAATTTTTGAATATGAGGTCCATGTCTCATGTTTATGGGACTATCATTCCCATAAAGCTCTTACCACCACAAAATCAGACTTCAACTCAGCCCTCGTACACAGACCTGTTCGAACAGACCTGTTAGAAATATCTTACTGTCAAGAGGCTCAGTTCTTGCCATGGTATTAAAGAGAAAACTTCTTTGTTTAGCTAGCTTATAGAAATAGATTGTGCTGCAACAACAAGGTAACTATGCTAATATCTACTTGTAAAAATGTATTGCATTATCAATCAGCTTGCAGCAATGTACTGAAACCCAATTGCTGTATGTATCTGGATGTGAGATCAAAGGCTTCTAGGTGTCCAGAGAAGTGCCCAAGAGCATCCGGACAGGGCAGGGGGAACATCAAGGCAACAGAATGTATGATCCCAGGAAAGCCCCCCTGTGAGAATCACCAGGAAGGCCAGACAAGAGCAAGAGAATTGTTTAGGCTCTCAAGATGAAAAATATGAAAACATCCTAAGGCACCTGCGAAACTTGAGGGGCCTGAGAGGAAAAGTGACATTTATGACCCTCACCAATCAATGCTGTTCACCCTCAAATTTGTATACTCAACTACATAACCTGTTTGTTAACCAATGTACCTCAGTCCTAGCAACTTATACTAAAGTGCTATATTGCTATGCTACTTCAGTAAATATACTGCTGCTACACTCTGCATGTTTCTTGAAAAGCAGGTTAACTATTTACAAGACACTTACAACAAATGCTTCAGTCATCTCTTTATCCCCCCACCACCCTCTCTGCCTTGTACAGGCAATTTTTTTCCATAGACATTTTTCTACCTGTTTAAAACTTTAAACTTTAAAATTTGTAAAAAGAGAAGCATACTTCAAAATGCATGGTGCAAATAATTAGTTATGATAATCCATTTGGGAGAATATTACATAATAATGATAAAAAGTTAATGTGGTATTTTTATTTGTATTTAATGATGTGTTTAGTTATAAGTGAACTATCATGATTTTAGGACCCTCATCTTTACCTTGTTGTTTAGGATATATTCTATGAGAAGACCCCATAAGTCAACAAGAGTGGCTGTCCTTCCTGCTTTCTCTATGGCAATTAATTCCTGAAAGTAATATGCCAATTGTTCTGCAGAAAATGCTCCAACTTTTCCCCTTGTCGCAATCTTCTGGGCATTGTTAATTGCTTCCTGGAGATCATTTTTGGACCAGTGAGAATCTTTGTAGAGTGTTGATATACACCTAGCAAAATGACAGTCAGATACTTCAGTAAGTAAAAGAACATTAAATAAAAGATAGAACACCCTAGAATATGAAAGGAGCAATCCAATGCTTAATATAAACCAGCTATCCTGTCTTAGGAGCAAATGTAAGTCCCTTCACAGTGAGTCATGCCAAGGTTGGCCTTATTCTAACATAATGCCATGATGGCTAATCCTTGATGCTTATTGCTGGTAGACGTCCTAAAAACTGACAGCATTGAGGAATGGGTGTCATGGAAACAGTAGACCCAGTCTAAATAATAAACCTTTTTGAACTTGCTCCTGGCCTTTATGCTAACACAAAATTTCACTGACAAAAACAGGTTTTATTCTGTTAGAATACACTGCTTCGTGCCAGTTCTGCAGTGCAGGCACTACCTTCTTTCTCCTTCAACTTCAAGAAAGAGAGTCAGCATGCTGTTGTGCTTTGACCATTGGACTACGATTCTGGAGACCAGGGTTCAAATCTCTGCTCAGCCATGGAAATCCACTGGGTGACTTTGGACAAGTCACATTTGCTCAGCCTCAGAGGAAGGCAAAGGCAAAAAAAAAAAAAAGGCCTCTGAAGAAAACTTGCCAAGAAAACCATGTTAAGATCACCATAAGTTGGATAAATCCACTTTAAGATCAGGTGGAAACAATTTGAAGGCACATAACAACAACAACTACAACTTCCAGAAAATATATCCTTAGAAATATAATAAGTTTATATTAATGTACATGCTTAGCATCTGAGGTGCTTCCTTTTTATCCCCTTCTTCTTTCCTCTCTTAATTTTTTAAAAGTTCTTAAAATGTTACTAAGCCCCATTATTTACAAAGAGCCATGAACACAAAGGTTTGTACAACTATCGGTTAGAAAAACTATCTAATTGAATAAAGCTACTTTAGCTGCCATAGAAAATAATGGTTCATGTCCCAGAAGTTAAACGGAATTTTAATTTACACAGGAAGAATTTAGACATGAGTCACTGTCCCTTAAACGCACCACCACTGTTTTAATGCAACCACTCATGAGGACAATAGCCAAATATGTTTTTGAATTCTTTCTAATATATAGTCCTTCCAATACAAGGTTTACATATGAGATAGATGGGATATGAATTTCTGATTACTTACCATGTAGATCCTGAGATGCCACAAAGATATGTTAAGACATCTAAGAGGCCAAGCTGCTGCAATCCAGACAGATTGCCATAACAACTGGTCATTGCTCTCATCCCTCCTCCAGATGCTACTACAGCCACTACAGGGACCTAGAGGGACATTAAAATGGAAATCTGAACCAGTTCTGAGTTCGTTGGTTGGCTGATTTTATGACATAACGAATAAAAGTATTTAACTCCAGATCCTTTTTCTTTCTTTAACTATATTCTGCATCGTTACATGTCAGTATTTTTCTTGCTTGCTTAGAGGTAGAGCACATGCCTGTGCTCACTGATGCCGGTTTACGTTTTTTTTTTTTCAGACTTGTTTTGCTTTTCCACATCAACTATCTTCCTGCATCACTATGACCAATATATGACTATGCACAAGCAAAGTAAGCAAAGCTACTTTTGTATCTTTTACAAAAAAAAAAAAAGACTAAGCTTGTTTTCTTTCTCTGCTGGACACTGCTAGAATCTCTTGGTGGTCATGGGACCAGTAGTTTAGCTTCTGCCCTGATGTTTTGATTATTCTGTTTAAGAGAACTAGTATTCTCACCACTAAGTCGGAGTTTTACTTCTTTCTCCATCTCTACTTGCCTCACTCCATCACTTCACACTTTCTGGCTGTCACCTCAAGATCAGCAACGAAAAAGTCCAAAAGCACTTTTTCACATCTGCCTATGCTCCTATTTCCTCCAAACTGAACACCTGTATGCCTCCAAGAAGGATGTAAGGAAAGTTTTGTTTAACCCACTCCAGAAGCTGCATCCTATGAAGGGAGTCAGATGGTCTACATTGCTTCCATTCCCTCTCTCCCAGCTTAATTCCAGCTTTTTCTGATGTATGAAATCACTGAAACATATTTTTCCTACCCTACAAGGAATAGTTGAAGAACCTTAAGGAAGAACAGAAAGGACACTGTCCCCCCTCCCAAAAAACCCTTGCTAGTGATGTTCAGATGGTGTTCTGAGAGCCTTTGTGGCTGAAGAGTGGGATATCAATATCCCAAATACATCATTAATAGAAATTAACCCTCCCTGGGCACCTGTTAAAATTTGGCCACGATGCTAACAAGGATTCTGAAGCTCATCAGCCTTGTGGCAGAGGCCCAACTCACTACAACATGTTCTCAAACAATCATTCATTTTAACTACATGTCCTCAGTTTCCTCAGACAGTGTAGCAAGAAATCAGTGATTAGAAATGATACTCATTAATCTAGCTGAGAAGCCCTTCGTAAAGATTTTTGTAAAAGGAAAAATCTGTACCTCATCTTTCTTGGGGGCCATTTGCAGATTAAATACTTTCTTGAGAGCATTGGCGTTTATTTCCTTTCTCCTGTCCAAAAAATCTCGCTCTCCTTTTGAGAGGGCAGAACCAAGGCGTACCTCCAGATCAAGTGGGCTGTTTTCAGCAATGAGGCAGAAAGAGAAACCATGAAGATCCATCCTATCTTTTTTTTTATTATTTAAATATTTTAATTAATTAATTAATTAATTAAATCACTCCCCCATTTTATTTAATGTTTTATTCTACTTTGCAAAATACACAATTATATCTTATTATTGTAAAAAGAAACTTCATGTGCTTATTCTTTCTTCTCACTGGGAAAACAGGGTCTTTTCTAAAGTGGAATAATAGTGCTATAGGTGTTTAATGTCAAAGTGTTCTGTATCAGATCTGTAATATACAAATCATGGACACCCACTTTATTCCCAATGACAACAAATTATAAATGCCACAAGAACAAAGAATAAGATTTTGACAGATATTCACTTTTAGGCTTACATACCTTTCTTGAGCTTTCACAGTCACACCCACCACTTGCCCCTGGAAAATACGACATGCTGCTAAATTGGTTGACACAGATTATCACATGAGATAATACTTTACTGTATATACTTGTCTATAAGACAACCTCGTGTATAAATAAAGGGCAAGTTTTGGGGGCAAAATTATGCATTTTGATATACCCTCTGGATAAGTTGAAGGTCATTCCTCAGAGAGGGGAAAGTGCCAGCACCACCTCAGGGAGCCCGCCACTCCTGTAGACCTCTACCACCATTTTCTTGCCCAGGTATTCAAAAAGGCCAGAAGTGGCTCTGCGACAGAGAGAATAGAGGGGGTCAATGCTTCTTTCAGGTTCTCCTGGGATGGACTGAGCTCTCACCTTTCGTTACTCTACTCAAAGAAGGGATAGTTCCTTTTTTGATAAGAGTTAAGGTACTATGGATAAGGTTACCAAGGCTTTGTGGACAGAGGTCAATGTTTTGACTAAAATTTTTAGGCTTATACATGAATATTTATTTAAAAAAATGCAAAGAGGAATCCCCCTCCCTCATGTGCACCTTCACCTGATAATTTTAAAGTAAGAATCTTCATCATTCCACCAAGCTTCTTTCAAAAAAGTCTCCATTAATTCTGAACATATCAATATGCAGTTTACAACATATTATAATATTGTATGTCAAATAAGTTATTGAAACTAGGGTTGAGATGTGGGTGGATAAGATTGGACATGTTTCCCTTTCCCAGTTATGTCCCTCAGAAATCGGTATAGCACCAACATATGCCGAATATGTTTTTCATTTTTATATATTTTGTGCAAATAATACTAAAAATATACCTGTCCTAGGAGAACAGTCAATTCCACTTCCTTCCCAAGAGGGAGCTCTGAAATTGGAATAGTTCCATTCCCTATGACTGTAGTCTTCATCTGTAAATCTTCACTCCATCCATCCTAGGGCAAAAATGACTAATTTAAAAAGATATATTTGATTTATTTGTAGATCAGGCCTAGTATTAGTACCCCGCATAACTGGGCAGATACCAACGCACTGGAAGTAATGCCTGTTTCTTGATAATGTATCTATCACTTAGCAATTTAGAGAAGCAAGAAGCAAGTTAATTATTGCTATGTATACATCGGAGGAAAGACTCATAAGCTCTGAGAAAAAGGGAGATGGTGAAAGCAAGTGTTTGTTCTAGGCCAGAAGTGCCTTCATCTGAGCTATTCAAGGCCGGGAAACCTCATGTAGTGCAATCATGATGATTCTCTGTGTTCGTGTGTCAACTGCCACAACATCTCTACCCGCCTAAAGTAGCACAAGTTGCAGCTTCAGTTAACTACCATCTGCATTCCTCTGAGTGAACACAGATTGCAGAGAAGCAATCGTGGCCAGTAGCCACCAGTGGAAATGTTCCAGGCACTGGATTACTTCAGATTCCCCTGTTTGACCTTTAAAGTAAATGTCTGCCTGTCTATAGTGCTTTCTTAATAGAGATAAGCCTTGGGTGGGAGAGTGATGGAGAAGTTAACCCATCCAGGGCACCATAACAAGAATATTGTCCTGTGTTGGGGGAAACTCAAACTTGGAGCTAGCCCTGCTGTACATGCTCATAACATCTGCCTCTGTCCCGCAAAAAGATTAATTACACAGTTCCATGAACCTGCTTTTGCTGCCATCACTTCTTCCTACCATAATTAAAGTGGTATTTTATCTCTGGCATTTGTAGGAGATCTTTCTCATTATTGTCTACCAGCTAGTTTTAAAAGAGGCTTTACACTTGTAGAAATTGTAGGTTGATGGTGCCTCAGGAAAAGAAAAGAGGAAATATAAGACCTGACTTCCAAAACTGATAAATAAGAAACCAATAGTTAGGAAATAATAAGTAAAATTATATAAAATGTTTTGCTCTTGATCTATATGTCTAAGTTCTGTTTGTTAGTTGCATACACACACACATTTGTGTAACAAACAAAGAGCCAATTGTTATTACAGAGTGCTTATTTAGGCCATCTCTCAGATTGTGCTGAGAGATGGTGAGCAACAGCATTTAGAACAAGAAATGACATGGTGGTGCTGGTTGAGTTGCAGGAAGCTTATTAGAGCCCATAGACCAGTGAGGAAATGGGCTTTCCCAACTAATTAAAAAGTTTGCAATTTCCTTGCCCTATTTCCTTGTCCAAAAGAGAGAATGTCAAGGCAGTTAACACTCTTAGACTTGATGATAAATTATGCTACATAATACATGGACATAGTTTCACGATTTCCAAAAGAAAGATGAAAGCTGATCTCATGAAACTTGAGATATGAAAAAAAAAAATTATATGAGAAGACTTTCTTTAAGATAAAAGCACATTGAGATTTTATGGGTGTGAGAGATGAAGGTTAGGACTTTTAAAATGAGAAATTAAGCCCTGTTCAGGTATTTGCCTGAATGCATGGAAGGCTAAATGGGTGGTAGGGATTTGGACACAAATTGAAGATGTACCTCTAAGTGTTCACGTGTAACCAGCAAGTGTTACCCAGACCTTCATGCACTGAGTGTGAAAGTCCTGAGGAAGGCTTTACAGCCATGTTCAGTTGAATGCGGTTATAGCCCTCTCTGATCATGGGGGTTTTGTAAGGATAGTCAGTCAGAATGGTTACAAAAGCCTCTTGGGACCTTTGCAGTTGAGCCCACATATTCAAGACATCATGATCATGTTCCATTCATCACTGTTAATTGTCCATGTGTTCACGTGTTATGTTTCATCAGAAAGTGACATCTTCTTCAAAGTAACATCCTCTGGATATAATGGGTTCCATATTAAATGTATCAAAAAGGGATTGCTTCCTTTAAAAAAAAAAGTTATATTTCAGCAAGATGTTGCACACTTCAAATAGGAATAGGCATACTTTTAAACTGGTGTTTGGTAGATGGCATTACGCAATGTACCAAGTTTCCCATTATAAACTTGTATAGGACTAAAAATGATTTTTTTCTACCTAGAACAGATTGCATTCATACATCTATTTGAAGACAAAGAAATCATAGAATCACAGAGTTGGAAGAGACCACAGGGGCCATCCAGTCCAACCCCCTGCTATGCAGGAACACACATCAAAGCATTCCCAACAGATGGCCATCCAGCCTCTGCTTAAAAACCTCCAAAGAAGGAGGTTTTGTTATATCAAGGATTGTTATAAATAGCGTATAAACAGGAATAGTGTCAACTTTAAAAGAGAATATGATCTGACAAATGAACCTCTACCTCTTACCTCTAGCACAGCTGTAGTTTGCAGCAATTCCAGGTTCATTTTGGGAGAAACGTCTTTGTTCACATGGAAAATGAATGGGATTTTCTGCCGTTGTAAATCGGCACCGCAAAAAGTTGATAACTGATTTTCAAAGGACCCTGGTACACATAATTTTATTTGGCAGTTCTCTGAATGTGGGAAGGAAAGATGTATTAAGGAATAACAATAAACTTAGAGAAATCCCAAATGGCGATGCTATTTACATGAGGATATTTAGAAAACTCAGATAATTTACTTCTAGCCCACTGTTCTTCCAACAACAGGAAACATGTTCAGGAAACTGCTGACACTGGGTGTCTTAGGTCTTATTGATGAGGATTTGTAAGGACAAACTACATAGCCATTAGGATTATGGATAACTGTAAAGCCCACTTCTTTTCTTGAATGATCATGGCATTATTAAGTCACATTTCTTGCACTGTTGACCCATTCCATCATGTGCTGTTGTTTCTAAATTCCTTTTAGATATATTTTACTACAGTCTACAGAAACAACTGTGTCTTCTCCTCATACTGTTCTTTATCCTAGAAAATACTTGGGCAGACCTGTCAGAATACAAGATATACTTACCTCATTCATGTTTAAATCAAGCTTGTGAAATACAGAAGTATTGCTTCTCATTACAATCCTTCCCAAAGAATTTGGTTAGGAAATAGCAGTTATAACATGGAAATAAACCTACCCTTCATTATCCATGCAGCCATCTTACTTTTATTGATTGTTCCTTCAATGCACAGACAGGGGTGTACCTATATGATTTTTTTTAAGTAGCATAGTGGGGAAAAAAGTAATATAGGGTATGAGGATCCATCCATCTTTATTTTTTATTCTTATTTATTTATTTTTATTTATTTATTATTCATTTGTATCCCGCCTCTCCATATGGATCGAGGCAGCGAAAAACTTACAAATAGCATGCATTTCGAAACATTTCTATACATTTTCTAAACATTTTCTTATCCTATTTAAGAAAATACATCCTCCCCTTTCAACAATCCAGCCTCCTACCCCAGCATAAGAAACAGCTGCCTCTTACTCACCACAAGAACTCCATTGGTAATGACATCAGAGGGTGTGTGTGGACTGTTGAAATGAAAGTTGTAAAGGATGAGTTTTTTTGCGTACTTAACTAATGGATCCTGAATCCCCTTCCAGATTTCCCAACCGAGAAAGACAGAATAGTCTCATACCTTCCTTACCCTTGAGGAAATCAAGATCCACAGTAATAGAATTTTCCCCACCAAGGCAATTATTTCATTATCTTCTTCCTCATCCCTTTTTCTCTATTTTTTTTAAAGAGAGTTCAAACATCAGAGTGCATCAGTAAAATGATCTTTTGCACTGAAATGATTTTCCCCTATTTCAGTGATGCACTATGACTCTAAGAAAACTAAAAGCAAAAACATTTTCAAAAACCTAGGAATATACCTCAGCCTCAATAAATTATACTCTCTGTTTTTAAAACTTTTCTAGTGAAAATGCAGGAAATTGCGGTCCAGTGACAAAAAGCCCCCCCCCAAAAAAAATAACAAAAAAGAGTGCATTGGCAGAGAAGAAGTGGACACAGAGGTGACAACTGGCAATACACAGCAAAAACAAAAGAGTTATACTTTGACTGCCTGTGCTTCCTTCTTTCAACCAAACTGGAAGAGACCATGTTCAGGATTTTTTTTCCTTTTTTTTTTTTAAGAAGTTAAGCACCCCACACTGGTGACCCCATGTGGTTAAAAAAAAAGAAGAAGAAGAAGGAGAAACTTGGCAAATATTAACAAGACATCTACAACTATGTTTGTGTGCCGAAGCCTCTGACCAAGATTAGTTCATGACATGTCTTAGAAATTTTCACTGTTGGGGAACAACACCATTTGTTGTCCAGCTTTTGTGATGAGGAAGTTATTTATTTTGCTGAGGATTCTGGAGAGATGCATACATGCTATCCCACCACCCCCACCACCCCACTAGGCAATAGGAAGATTAAAGGACATGTATTTTAGACACAAAAAGGTTGAAGGAAAAACGCAAAGCAGAAAATGGACTGAATAAGGAGAACTCGGTGAAAAAGTAAGGGGGGAGGTCTAAAGAATGTAGAGGAAGTTCAAGAGATTGGAGCAAACAGAGGAGGAGGGACTTGAGATCTAATATGACTTAAGATAAGCAGGATCTATATGGAAAGTGGTTGGGAAAGAAGTACTACAGGGGCTGGTTCAATAGGTAATGAAAGTCAGTCAGAGTAGGGAATGGTCTAATAAACAGAGCAGATGAAAAAAAAAGTGGGGCCAAAGAGGAAGTAGAACTGGATCAAATGTGTCCAGTAAGCCTAAAGTGGGGAGTACCTGTGTGCTATTCAGGAAAGGCCAATGCACAGGCTTATAAGAAAGCCTAGATTCATGTTGCTGCTAGATCTCAGGGGAATATTAGCAACTGTGTATTCTACTATCATTTTAACACTGTGGTCTGGCAAGCTAGAGGGACAGTGGTCTTCAGATAGACACTATCTGAACTGTATGATATCTGAATTGAAGAGCCACTATTTTTCTGCCAGCTTTCAGTATTATTCTCTCTCTTCCACCCCCATGTTGTTCTTTGAAAGAAGCAAACAGCCCTGCAGCAATTCCTTCCCCACTTCCATTAGTGGAAATAATGAGCAGCTGTTTTTGCTGCTACCAGACTGGGAGGAGGAACATTTGATTTAAAAAACAAACAAACAGAAAAGCTTCAAGAGATATTGCTCATCTTTCTGTACTTTAGAACCAACTCAAATCAGTGCAGGACCTCAATTAGACCTCAGGTGTAAGGAAGAAAACTACATAAACTATCTTAAAACACATTCTCCAATATATTAAATGGCAAGAACTCACGCAAGAGAAATTGCATCATTTAAAGAGAGGGGGCAGCTTAATTTATGGGGGAGAAGATGGGGGAATACATCACCTTTCTTTCAAGGAAAATTCCACATCCAATTCTGCTCTTTTCTCCTTAGAAAAATCAGACAAAAAAAAAAAAATATTAAAAATATTCCCTTGCTCCATGGTAACTTCTAGATGTCAGGCCTCACCCACTTCAGTGTTGTCTCAACATTTGTATTGTTCTGCCTGTATCAATCTTAGCTGAAGTATTTCAGCTCCTAACTTCTGTCCTGTTCATGGATTCCCACATGGTTATATGCAGCTTAATTAGCTCTTCCTGTTGCCTGATTCAATGCCTCCTATGTTCTTTAACATGAGGCTTCAGGTTCATCCAGATGGACAAATGTGATTGGAGATGGTAGTATTTGTTGTTGTATGACCCACTTTCTAACAATCCATATGATGTTTTATCTATCATCTGACCTCTCAAGCTATTTCCCCTCCTTTTCTACAGTACTCCAAAGTATTTTGTTCCTACCCAAAAAAATGAAGTAAGGTTACAATCAATACATATGGTTATTCTATGAATTCTGATGGCCAAAGTAGTTGTGCTTAATCTCTAACCCTTTCACTATTTTTCAAAATGTTTACATTCTATCTCCCTTCTCCAAAGGATGCCTCCCTTTAGGGTTCCTCCAGTCAGGGTAAACGTATCATGAGGTCATACATTTGTTGCTGGAGTTCTAAGTCTGTTTGTTTTTTTTCACAGAAAATATCCAAATGATGTTTCTGCTGTCCTGGACTATTTTCTGCACCAGTTGTCTCCCTTCTGTTCTTTTCCATTTGTTTTAAGATTTTTTTTAGTGCTATAGTACATCAGTGAAATGGCACTTTTGCTTCATAACTCTACGATTCTTTTAAAAAATTAAAATGAAAGAGGAGAAAATTTGCCTTCAAACCATAGGACAAGCTCAGCAAACCATTCCTCATTTAAAAGAAAATGGAAAACAACTAATGCAGATCCAAAGAAATCACTACAAGCATCCCCAAAAAGAATGGAACAAATGGACACAGAGGTGACAACCAGTAAAACCTGAAGAGCAATATCAAAAGAACTCACATTTTTTTTTATCTATCTGGAAGAGCCCATCACTATTTCAATTTTTTTTAAAAAAGCTCTAGAGAGAACAATACTGATAAGCCAATATGCTTTCTTGTATGTACAAGATTAATGCACATGCACTAGAAAATTTCAACATGGGTTGAAGAGGAAAGATTTGGAAAATAAAAGGAGATAAGTTCTTAGGTTGACTACAGTGTATATGTGGAAGTTGATTTTTCCAGCCACAGAAGCCTACTCTTTTAGTATTAAACTGCTAGCGACTGGGTTTTATTTTTATTTTTTTCATTCTCTAGAGGTATAAAGTCCTAAACTTATAATGACACCATCACTGCCCCTTCATTCTCTGCATGAATTGAGGCACTGAAAGTGACTGTCAAGGAAGAAAATAGAGTGGAAGGATTTATCAGGAAATATATCAATAGCATCATTACAGACTATCACTTTAGCAGTACCTCATAGATTATTTTCAGATTTTTTTTTTAAAATGGAGGAGGCGGCACTGGGAGAAAAAAATAGAAGATTATGAAGTTTGCAATAGACCTGGAAAAATATATGCAGAGGGATGCAACGGGTTTGGACACACCCACATCTAATGTTACAACACGTGTTAGAAGTGAAATTAACTGAATTGCATCATCTTTCCAGTGATTTAAAAGAAAAATCAGGAAAATGTTTGGATGAGGAAGCAAAAAGAAACATCAAGTAGTAATACTACATGGTGCAATATAAACTGGCTCAGACCACCAGTCTAGATAAGCCCCTTATACAATTAAAAGTGTAGTTTATCAACTGATTAGAAAAGTCAACCACAGTTGCACAGAGTATGCCATTCAAATAAAAAACACTTAGTCTAACAAATGAGAAAAGTACACATACACATGCTCTGCAAGGGTAGTTTTCAAAGTGTCTGTGTTAGTCTCCTGCAATAAGGAGGAAGGAAGGGAGAGAGGAGAAAGAAGAAGATATAGCAACATCTTTAAGACTAACTGGTTTTCATTTTCAAATGAGCTTTTGTAGATATAAACTCCTTTCTCTGGATGCAGTACCAAACAAATATTTTACTTTGCAAGGCATTGTTCTCACCCTAAAATTCTACCTTTCCATCCTAGGGAGCAGAGAAAAAGATAAAGGCCCCTAGATCTGAGAAACCGATTTCCTTTCAGTACAAGGGAGACTGGGAAGAGGAGGATAAGTTACTCAGCTGACACCTGTAGAAGCCAACTGAGGATAGTTTTGCTCTTTCATCCTTCATTAGAGGCAAGCAGAAAAAGAGAAGGAAAAAAACTATCTAGGGAATAAGACAGCTACTGCAAGCACTGGGTGAGTGTGCATCAGGCTTCACACACAACTTATCATTCCAAACATAATGGCTTGCATATGAACAGTATTTCATATTAGAATTAGAGATAACCCAAATTATGAATCCTGAAGTCTTTAAATAGTGGTTGGACAGCCATAGTTCAGGAGTGCATTAATTGTGTATACTTGCATGGCAAAGAATTGGACTAGAAGGCCTTGCAGACCCTTTCAGCTGTAATATTCTATGATTCTGCTGCTTGCCTGCAACACATTCATAATTGCCTATTACTACATGCTCAAAGGAAACTTGAAGACAAGGCCTCACCTGAGAATTTAGGACAAATGTATGATTCAAAGTCTCTCCTGGGGCAATATTCCCTGTATCGAAAGCAAGTGAAGTAGCATGATTGCTTAAACTGCTCAGCACAATGTCTCTGTTGTAGAAAGTTAATTCCAGAATATTCTGTAAAAGGGTGAATGAAAAAGACTATGGTAAATCTGGCAACACTTGCATATAGCTACATCATCTTGCACTGAACTCAGTTAGCTGATCAGTTTGGTAATCTTTTAGCTCTGATGCATTAATATTGGCTTGTTGGTCAGTTGGGTTGATCAACAGATTACATACAGATTTGCATCAGAGTCCAAGCAGAGCAAGATGAATTTATATATCAATTGGAACTTCGGAACTGGGATTTCAACATAATCAAATTTAACCACTTATTACTAGGCAAGAATCAGGCCTCAAGTCCTAGCTGTGAAGTATTAATTGGTAGCCCCAGATGTAGATGTCAAAAAGATAGATCCTGTTAATTCAATGGAGCATGTGCAAACCTCATGGCATGTATAAGGATCTATATGATTCATATGGCTACTTATCTGGTAGCCTGTTCCACTGGTTCAATAAAAGTATGCAGACTTTGCATCAGTTGTACATGTGCTTTTATTAATACATTTAGGAAAGAAATGTTGGCACCAGTTTTTGGTTCAACATCTAACTAAATATATAAGTCTAAACAAGTATAATTAATTTGGCTGTGGTCCAAGCTTTCATCATTAGACCTCCTCTATGTTCAAAAGCTCTGCAGAAATAGATTAAGTATGAAGTCTACTTTTCTCCAATGAGTTGTGGAATTGGAACTTGATTTGATTTGCTCTTTCTCCTGGAGTAGATGGGATGAGCCACTAAGTCCAGGCAAACTTCCTCCACTTTAAAAGAAAAGGTGGTAAGAGTGCACATTTCATACTTTAAAAAAACAGTTTGAAAAATATCACAAGCCAAATTTGGCCACACAGCTCTTACAGTGTTGGAAGTGCAGCAAGGCTCAGTGTTTAAGGAATTAAACATGTTTTAGAGAGAGCAGCAATGACAGGGTTAATGAGTGTTTCAGTGACCTAAAACCTTCTCATGTCTAACCACCTATCCTAACCTCTCTTAAACAGATATTCTTAGGGAGTCACTCCACCTCTTGTCTCCCTATCCTTTTTGCTCTTTTACTGTTCCAAAAGTAAAAGCTCATTTAGTCCTCTTCTTGTTCTAATTTAGCTTAGCTTTCCTATTTCTGAGTTCCTACAATAAATGTATAGTTTATTTGTTACAAGCCATTGGTGTCGATGCTCCTTAATCATCGTAGCTAGCTGCTGCACACATGAACGCTCTATCATATTGGAGCTAAGGAGGCATACTGTTGAAAGGATGTTCATCTCTTGGCTAAATTAAATAGTTCCTGTGATGAAAGATCAAACTCACCTTCACAGCACTGTGGATTTGGTATTCAAAAGTTTCATTCCACTCTGGATCACTGGAGTTATAGACAACCTGAGTCCTTTTTATCAATGGAGATGCCGTAGGAAGTTTCAGTGCCACATAACAATCTGCTTTAGACACTAGTCAGAAGAATATGTGCATCAAGAAAAGCCCATGAGAAGCTGTTTGTCTCCATAATTCATTTAGTGCCTTTAACATTGCCCTCAGTGATGGGAGGCTAAAAAGGCCCTTTTCACACGGGGTTTAAAAAATGGTGTAGAGCGACCTCTGACGGAGGTTGTCTACACCATAGCGTGGATTGGGGCAGACTACTTTTGTGTAGTTCCACACCCCAATCTACACAGGGGCGACCGGAAGTGCCGGCGCCACGTGCTTTTTGAAAACCACTTTTCAAGTGGTTTTTAAAAGGCGCGGGGCGTGCAGCCCCGTTCAGCCCTGTTGCAGCGCCGGTGTGGATTTGCAGGCGCACACAAGTGCGCGCCTGCAGACCGGCCGGGGGGCGGGCTTCCAGCTGGCGAGCTTCTCCGATTGGCGGAGAGCCTCTGCCAGTCGAAAGCCGCCATTTTGGGCGCTGCCCGACGCTGCAGACGCTGTGAAACGCCGGACGAGTGTGGAGCAGCGAACTCGCGCTGCTCCACGCCGCGACAGAGTAAGGTAAGCCCCGTTTTAGCGTGGCTTCCCCCGTTTCTCCGCCCGCGTGTGAAAAAGGCCAAAGACATGTACCTTAAGATCCATCTCTCTTTTACTCCAAAGTAAGCAAGTAAAATGCCAGTCCACAAGGAAGAAATATAAACTTCACTCTCCCCTGTTAAAAAAAAGTAATAAAATAGAGAGGAGAGGACTTTTAAAAAAAGAAGAAGAAAATGCCTCTGTTGGTGCCAATGGAAACTTTCCTCATCTGTTAACTCCAGGTGTGGGGGGAAAATAGTGACTGGGGGAAGGTTTAAACGCCCCCTGTGTGTGCACACTGGCCCCAGTCTGGATCAGAGCCACACAGGCTTCCTTTAGAATCAAAAAGCTAGGCATCTTAAAGGGCACACTGTATTTAACCTAATTCAGCCCCAAGGCTCCAATTTCATACCCATTTACTTAGGCAAAAGCTCATTAAACTCAATGTGATCTACTCCTACAGAGACACACTTAGAATTAAGCTATTAAAGGAGGGAAAAGCTTCCCATAAACTCTTGAACAACTAAGGAATGCATTTTACAAAACATATGTCCTTCATGGTATGTATGACCATCATACCTTTTCCTTTAAAATAGTTGCAAGCAGCAACTGAGTAAAAGAGCAGCGGAACCTTTCTCCTTTGTATTTTGAAAAGAGAAGTTGCACCTTCCCCAAACATGCTGAATTCATAATCATTTGGTCATAAAATGAATACTGGAACAAGGTTTAAGTGCCTGTGCATTCTGATACTGGAAAATCAGTTTGAGATTATCTTTACTAGTATTGGGATTGATCCAAAAGAAGGCATACTGCAGTTTCTTTTAAGTCAATAGGTCATGACTACAGTTGGCCCTTCATATTTGTGGGTTTAACTTTCACAGATTTAAATGTTTGTGAGTTTCTACAATGGCTACTAAGATGTTAACTGCTTTATCTACAATTAAAGATCTATTAAGAACCATAATGCTCAATTGAGAATTACTTTAACATCATATAAAATGAATAGCTTTCCAGCTGTGTATATTCTTAAAGCATTTCACATTAACACTAGCCTATTTTGCTTTACATGAATTTTTAAAGTTAAAAATAAATAAAAATAAACAGGTTGCTGTTCAGTTCTGAAACTGGTTAGATAAAGCATAAAACTTGGTGTTGTGTGGGAGTGGATATTATATATTTGAAAAGATTTCTAACACACACACTGATTTGACTCTGTTTAAAACTGGGTGGTCTGGTATGTTTTGTGTATTCTTGGTCTACGTTGGTTTAAAAGAGATCATCAAAATTCTATCTCTACCTCACTGTTCTTCTTTCCATTTAATATTCTAAAAATTAAGGCTCTCTGTTTACTAATGCACCAAAATTAACATTCTTCCTTTTATTCTTTGTTTAATAGGATTTCTTAGTTGAGTAGCTAAGAAAGTAGACTACAACCTACATCCAGTTGCTAGTTCCAACTAAACTAAACACGTTGAATCAACTACTAAGTGGTATATCAACATTTATTTAAATCCCACCAAAGAAGACTAACAATTGCATTTACACCCTAAGGTTTCATGTGTCTGAAGGGAATGTGTTACTGGCTTGCATGAAGCAGGAAGCAAGCACATTAATTTTCACATCTTTGTCAAAAACTTACATAAATCTAAGCCATGGATGTTTCTGGCTCTGAGGATTTTTATGGCAAGGCTATAATAAGGATGGGTCTCACGCTGAAACAGGAGAGCAGAATTCATTTTATCTTACAAAAAACCAACAGCAAACTTTGTGCAATCACAAAAAGACAATCTTTCTATATTCTATTAAACTCTGATCCCATACCCACAATTGTTGAACTGCAAAAAATACATGTGATTCTGATACTGTATTCCATCAGTGCATCTGAACAAATACATTTAAATCTATGAAAGCTCATGGTAGAACAATTTAGCTACAGTAGGTCCCCTATATCCACGTGACTGGTAAGAACAGGTTGCTTACCTGTAACTGTGGTTCTTCGAGTGGTCATCTGTGCCATCATACACTAGGAGCTTTAGCGCCTGCGCGGTAGTGTTCGGAAACTTCTAGAGCTTGTTCGCTTGGCGGGAACCCCTCCCCCACGCCGGTACTGCGCATGCTCCTCCCGCCGAGCAACGGTCTCTCCTCAGTTCTGTCGTCTGCCGTAGAACCTACAGGGACCTGAGAAAGGGGGAGGAAGGGCGGGTGTGTATGATGGCACAGATGACCACTCGAAGAACCACAGTTACAGGTAAGCAACCTGTTCTTCTTCTTCGTGGTCTCTGTGCCTTCATACACTAGGAAACTGTGTAGCTTACCGGTCAGATGGCGGGTCAGGTCCTACAGCACGGAAGCCAGCACCTCACGTCCGAACCGAGCATCTCTGCGCGACCGGCAGTCGAGCCTGTAGTGGCGCACGAAGGTCGATGGTTGGGACCAGGTCGCCACACGGCAGAGTTCATGCAGGTCAACTCCTCGCAGGAGGGCCGCAGAAGTAGCCACAGCTCTGGTGGAGTGGGCTCGAAGCAGGGCTGGCGGAGGCTTCCTCGCGAGCTCATACGCCAGTTGAATAGTCCGTACCACCCACTTGGAGAAGCGCTGGGTGGACACTTTGAGGCCCTTCCGACGTCGCCCATAACAAACGAAGAGATGCGGCGTCTGTCGGAAGGAAGCAGTTCTGTCCTTGTAGAAGGCCAAGGCCCGACGCACGTCCAGGGAGTGGAGGGACCGCTCCAACGGTGTTGTCAGGTTCGGGAAGAAGGCAGGCAGGATGATGTCCTGGTTGAGATGGAAACTGGACACCACCTCTGGCAGGAACGAGATGTCAGGTCTCAGGACCACCTTGTCTCTGTGGAAGACCATGAAGGGCTCATCGGACCGAAGAGCTGTGATCTCACCCGCTCGCCTCGCTGAGGTCACCGCTACCAGGAAGGCAGTTTTCATGGTTAGAAGCCTGTCATCCGAGGTTGCCATCGGCTCGAAGGGTGGCTTTGTCAACTGCGACAGCACCAACGAGAGGGACCACGGCGGTAGCGGCGGCGATACCAGCGGGTAGAGATGATGAAGTCCTTTCAGGAACCGCTTAACGGTATCGTTCCTGAAGAAAGCCGATGCCGCGGATCTTGGCGGCTGGTATGCCACGATCGCGGAGAGGTAAACTTTAGGGAAGGGAACGCCAGGCCCTGTTGCCGGAGATGAAGGAGAAAGTGCAGGACGGTGGAGAGTCCAGCGGGCGATACCGGCTCACTCCTCTCATTAGCAAAGGCCAGGAAGCGTCGCCACTTATATTGATAGTTGCAACGGGTGGATTCCTTCCTGGCCGCGACGAGGACGGTACCGAGCACGGGATCGTCTAGTGCGATATCCTCCAGGCATGGAGGGCCAGGCGTGGCAGGTCCGGATGGAGAACATGGCCGCTGGAGTGGGAGAGTAGGCCCGGCGTCGATGGCAGCCGGAGCAGGTCGCCTTGTGCAGCTCGTAGCAGGGGTGTGAACCAGTGCTGCCTCGGCCAGTACGGGGCTACCAGGATCGCGTCGGCTCGGTCGGCGAGGATCTTCGATATCGTCCGGCCGAGCAATGGGAACGGCGGGAACACGTAGAGGAATTCCCCGGTCCACGGAAACTGGAAGGCGTCTCCGATGGAAGCGCGATCGTGGCCCGCTCTCGAACAGAATCGGCGACACTTCGCGTTTTCCCTGGTCACGAAGAGGCCGATCGACGGTTCGCCCCAGCGGTCTCGAATCAGTCTGAACGCCTCTCCGGAGAGAGACCATTCGTGATGGGATGAGGTGTCCCTGCTGAGGGCGTCTGCCGTGGTGTTCTCCTGCCCGGCCAGGTGAACCGCCACGGGATGCGTGTGCAGGCGAATGCACCATTCCCACAGGTCAAGAGCGATGTTGAGCAGGGTCGTGGAATGAGTCCCTCCTTGTCTGTTGATGTAACAGACAGCGGTGGTATTGTCCATCAGGACCAGGACTGTGCGCCCCGCTACGACGTGGCGGAACGCCCATAGTGCCTTCGAGACGGCGAGTAGCTCTAGCGCGTTGATATGGAGAGCGGTCTCGTCGTCGGTCCATCTGTCGCGGACTCTGAGATCGCCGCAGTGGGCACCCCATCCGTACAGGGAGGCGTCGGTCGTTACCGTCACCTTCGGTGTCGGCTGTCGGAAGGGCATCCCGGACATCAGATTGCTTCGCGACTGCCACCATCGGAGGGATGAGCGGACGTCCTCCGGCAGTTGCAGTCGGATCGTCTGTTCGTCGCGCAGGGGGTCGAATATGCGGACGAACCAGTGTTGGAGAGGTCTTGCCCTCAGTCTGGCGAGATAGGTCACAGCAGTTGTCGCAGCCATGTAGCCGAGGAGCTGCTGGACGCTTCTCGCAGATAACGTCGGGGCCGTGTAGGCATGAGCGGCGGCCCGGATCAGGGTTTGAGCCCGAGTCTCTGGCAGGACGCCCTGGCGGAGGTGGAATCGAGAGTGGCCCCGATGAAGTCCAAGATCCTCGCCGGCTCGAGGTGGGACTTCTTCAGATTGACTTGTAGGCCAAGGCGAGTCAGGAGTGACAACGTCATGTGGACGTCGTGGTAAAGTCTCTGTTTGCAGGACGCCACCAACAGCCAATCGTCGAGGTAAGGGTAGACGGAAGCGCCCTTCATCCGCAGAAAGGATACCACCGGGGCCATGCATTTGGTGAAGACCCTTGGGGCAGTCGAGAGTCCGAACGGCAGCACCTTGTACTGGTAGCAGGTGTCGTCGACTGCGAAGCGGAGGTACCGTCTGTGCTGCGGGCGAATGGCGATGTGGAAGTATGCGTCTCGGAGATCGATGGAGGCGAACCAGTCCCCTCGATGGAGGAAAGGCAGGATCGACTGTATCGTGACCATCTTGAACCTCTTGGGGCGGATGTAGTAGTTCACCCCTCTGAGGTCGAGGATCGGCCGGAGGGTACCGTCGGCCTTCGGTATCGTGAAGTACCGGGAGAAGAAGCCGGTGGTCTTGGCTTCCTGCGGGAGCTGCTCAATCGCTCCTTTCTGAAAGAGGGACTGGATCTCTTCCAGGAGGACAGGACTCGACGGAGTGGAGTAGTAAACGCCTCGAGGTGGAATATCGTGAAACTCGATGGCGTAGCCAAGACGGACGATGGAAAGCACCCAAGAGTCCGTAGTGACATGTTGCCACTCCAAAAGGTGTCGAGCCAGAGTCGGCCGGTCTCCGAGTGCTGACAGTAGGCTGAAGAGTGGATATTGGGAGGTCCTGCCAGACACGTCAAAATCGAGACTTCGCGTCCGAGGAGGACTTCTTAGAAGAAGCCGGACGGCGTCTAAAAGACGTCTGGCCGACGAGCCAGAGGACGGTCTTGACTGGCCGGACTGGGCCAAGCGCTGGAACGACGAGGTGGAAGATCGTCGCCAGGATGGGCGGAAGGTGGAGGTCCTGCGGGCTTGCGTGGCCGGCTGGAGCCCGATCTTTTTGGCAGTCAACCTCGCCTTCACCAGATTGTCCAGCACCTGGTCAGTAGTAGAGTTGAAGAGGCCCTCACCGTCGAAGGGGAGATCCTGAATCCTCCTTCGGGTGTCCTCTTGGATGTCGGCTGGTCTGAGCCAGGCATGGTGGCGCAAGCCGATGGATCCCGCCATGACCCGGGAGGCGATCTCCACGGCGTGCCGGGAGGAGGCCATCTGCTGCTGGGCGATGGATATGGCCTCGTTGAAGATGACCGAGGCGGCCTGGATGTCCTCCGGTACCGCCTCCATCGCCGGTTGAAGGCGGTCGAGTACCTTTTTCAGGTATGCCGCGAGGCAAGCCTGCGTGTTGAACAGCCTAATATGCAAGGAGGCAGTGGAATAAAACCACCTTGCGTAGGCGTCCAACTTCCCGCCCCTTTATCCGGCGGGGTGGTGTGCTGCCTGCCGGTGCCTTTTTTCTGTGCCAACTCGACCACCACAGAGTTCGGTGCAGGGTGGTTGAAGAGATAACTCGCGTTATCCTTCTGCACCCTGTAGAGGTGCTCCAAACGCTGCGGTATTGGCTGTGCTGAGGCCGGTCTGTCCCACGCGGACTTAACCACTTTAGCAATCCGGGGCAGAAGAAGCAGCAGGACCGCGGCAGGTTGCTTCCCCTCAAAGATGGAGAAGACGGGATCGTCATCCTCCGGCTCCGCATCCGCGATCTTAAGGCCAAGGGTAGAGGCCATGTGAAGCAGCATCGCAGAGAACTGGTGGACGTCCTCTGGAGCTGAATCTGGGATCGGCTCCCCGAATCCCAGCGGAGGAGACTCCTAGGAGGCTGCCTCAGAAACCTCCGACTCCGCGCTCGACTCGTACGACTCCGAGGTCGGTGAGTCCTCCGCCACTCGCTTTCCGGCTCCTTCACTGCCGTCGCGGGTGCAGCTTTCTTGGGCTTCTCCGCAGCCGGGACGGTGGTAGTGGCAGCGTCACGCTTCGGCTGGCTCACCACAGACTTCACCTTCCTGGTGGTGACCGGCGTAGTCTGACAGGCCGTGGTGGTCGTGGCCTGTCCAGTCACCACCGACTCCGTAGGGCGCGTAGCCGTAGCTGTAACCCTGGGAGGTGGCAATACCGCTCGGTATCGAGGCGAAGGCTCTCTCGCCCTATGGTATCGAGGTGAGGGAGAGCGGCTGAAGGAGTGGCGGTCCGACGGCGAACGGCTTCGGTGCCGACGGTACCAAGGGTCTTCTCCTCGAGGCGAGCGTGAGTCGCGCTGTCTCCGAGGTGACCGGGACCTCCGGAAGGTCTCCCAGTGTCTCGGGTCACGATGGTACCGATCCTGGTACGATGGAGAATGTGACCGGTAAGAAGCCGGGCGCTCTCTCCACTCAGATTCCCTCACGTACCTGGCCACGTAGGACGCCGAGGTGTATCTGGAGGCAGACGAGCGAGGTTGTTCCTCTCTTGTCTCCCTAGGAGGCGGCGAGGCCACCGGACGCTCCGAAGAGCGGGACCGGGACCTGAATGAAGTGGAACGCCGCTCCGGAGAAGCAGAGGGCCTTCTCTGCTGCAGGTCGGCCGACCTGCGACGGCTGGAAGGGCGGTGGTGTTCCTCCACCAGGGTTGGAGGGTCTACCACAGGCAAGTCCGGGCGCTCTTGGGAACGTCCTCGATCTCATCGTCCGAGAGATCGACGGACTCGCCTTGCCCTTTGGAAGGCTGCAGAGTCGGAGGAGGAGTGGGAGGTTGAACGTCCCCAGCCGGGGAGCGCTTCTTCTCCTTCTTCTTCTTCTTCTCCTTCTTCTTGCCCTTGTCTCCGTCCGGAGCAGGGCGCTTTTTAGTAGGCGTCTCCTTGACGGGAGCCTCAGCCTTCCTCGCCGTCGAGGATCCTTTTGCTGACTTGGCAGCCGCTGACAGCTTCGGGATCCTCGGTAACGCCGAGATTGGCGTTCTCGCCGGTACCGAGCCCGATACCGACGAGGTGGACGGAACGGCAGCCACCGATACCGTCGATGGCGTGGTCGTCTTCTTTTCGGCCATCTTGGAAGTGGAGGTCTCGTCGATTGCCCTCAAAGACTGCTCCCAACAATAGGATTTAAGTCTCGCGGACCTGTTGTGGAGAGTCTGGGGAGTAAAATCCCGGCAAATTGGGCAAGTCCGAGTGTTGTGGGACTCACCCAAGCAGAAGAACACTCCTTATGGCCGTCGTTGAGGGCAACTTTGTGCCCGCAGGACACGCACTTTTTGAAGAGCGCGGACATAAGATGAAACGCCAACAGAAAAGTCCAAAAATCACCAAAACCAAATGGAAAGTCCCAAGGAGAGGTCAGAAACAGTCCAAAGTCCGAAAACCGAAAAAACAGCAAGCCAAGCACGAAGTCGAGGAACAAACCAAAGAACCTTCTGTACGCGACGGCGGATGAGAAGGAACTGAGGAGAGACCGTTGCTCGGCGGGAGGAGCATGCGCAGTACCGGCGTGGGGGAGGGGTTCCCGCCAAGCAAACAAGCTCTAGAAGTTTCCGAACGCTACCGCGCAGGCGCTAAAGCTCCTAGTGTATGAAGGCACAGAGACCACGAAGAAGAACCACAGTTTCACTTATCCAGGCTGAAATGCAGTCTGAAGATTTTTTTTCCCCATCTCTTTTTGGACCACATGTTGTTAATTTTTATGTTTTTATCAGTTGTGCACTGGCTTTGGACTGCAAATAATAACTACAAAGCTTTCTGTGTCTTAGATTCTACAATTCAGTGAAGTTTCAAGGCCTCTTCTCCAAGCTGTATACTCATCCTGATACCTATGTCATTCATTTCATTGGGGAAAAAAATATAGTGCTTTGTTATCCACATGTTCATTATCCATGGTCAATCTCCGAATGTATCCCCCAAGGATATGGGAGCCTACTGTATTTTAAATAAATCAAGTGCTGCTAGATTCTTCTTCTTCCATTCCCTTTTTATGCTTAACCAAACTAACATGGCCATCTCTTTGAAATCTATGAGTGCGCTATACTGAAAACATGAGATTGTACCTGGCCAGAAATACTAAACAGTAAACAGTTATTTCTGTTGTTACTGAGGGGACTGCTTATAGGTACAATCCAGCCTACTTTAAATGTTTTTTAATTTTAGCAGGTCACCTAAACACACGTTTATCAGCACAACCCTCTGCATTCTTATCCAGAAGTAAGTCCTACTGATTTCAGTGCAGCTTAACTATGGGCATTTCCACCCTACACTGTTATTCCACTTTCAACATCCTGTGGAATTCTGGGGTTTGTAGTTTGCTGAGGCCAAAGAGCTCTCTGGATGAAAATTCTAAATGCTCCTCCCTAAACAGCAAACCCTAGGATTCCATAGGATGTTGAAAGTGGAATAATAGCACTATAACAGTGTAGTGTGGAAATGCCCTACATGCATATAGTATTGCAACCGAAAACTGTCACGTTGAAATATGATTTGAAAGTGTTTCACTTTGACTAGATTGTGCTATTTATCAGTAGCATCAGTTCAATCAATCTACTTTAAACATTTATTGTACAGGAAATTGAAACAATTATTCTAAAGTCTCTAAGAGTATTTACTAAGGTATTCACACAATTTTTATTTACATGCCAGCCGAAGAATTCAGAATCCTTTTTCCGTATAACATCAGCAGCCAAAATTGGCAACATTCGAGCTATCAGTCGGCCAAACATCACAGAATGAAACACGGGAAACCACGTTGAGAAACATACCAGGCCTGCATTAAACATAATGGGGGCAAGAAAGCTATAGATAATCAATGGGTCACTGAATAGTATATTATTCTCCCCGTACAAGTGATTTAATCTTGCCTCTTTAAAAGCTCAGTTTAGTCATGATGAATTACCACAGTGATGTTTATATCTGTTTTATACACTTTTAATGAAAAAGCAGCAGAGATGGCTGGTGGCTCCCATGTTAGTAGGTCAGTGACTCCAGATTTTAACACTTTAAAGGAGCTATGTATGATGCTGAACTTTCCTTCCAGAATGCATTCAGCACCTTGAATAGCTTCTTTACAGCTACTCAAAGCCTGAGATGGATTTATTAACCCACGCTCCAAGATGGGAGCCAACTGCCACAATTGAGAAGAAGTGTTTTTAACTAGGAAATACTGATCATTGTAGGATTCTGTAATCAGGTAAGAAGGAGTGAGAATTTTGTCTTAGTTTTCCAAAATCCACATATTTTTTACATATTCAAGATGGAAAGAATTTGTGATTTAAAGGGAAAAGCATAGGAGAAAACATAATTTATCCTTCCAGGCTCAGAGCTTTGAATGCTTCTCCCTTTGAAGTGTGGGTTTGAAAAGCCGAACTGAGGTCACCTGGCAGGCTCTGCATCTTTAATAGCTATATGGCATGGTTCCAACATGGTCCATATGTTAGAGACAGTTGTACCTACTGAATTTGGATGGTAAAGATATGAGAGAATTCTGCTGCAGTTCATTTTTGAATAATACATAAAAATTTACAGATTTCATATTTGGGGCAGAAAGAACTGGACATTTAAAGAATTCAAAGGTGGGAGAAAGTAAAACTGACAGATTTTCCCATCCCTAGTCATATGACAGCCTCTAAATAAGGGAACATCAAACTATTTTGTCACTCAGATTATTTTCAATTGGAGGAGGAAATTAGAGTTTGTTGTTGTCATTCTTCTTCTTCTTCTTTAATATTTTAAGATCCCAGGAAAGATTTAATTTTAGCTTCCAAGTGTAAACAGTGATGGCAGGATTTAGCACGTAAGTAGTGCAATATGCATTCCTCCACTTCTGTTCAGCTGTTTTCAAACTATATATTAAAGGATATATAACAAGAGTTTCTGTGGTTTCTCTCTCTTAAGTCCTGCTATCCACCATTGTTTTACACTGTCTGTACTTCTGCTACAGAAAACAAGAATCAAAAACATTCCACCCATCATTTTTCTGCAAAATTAACTACAGGTAGGAGGCTGGGTAGAGAACTATCTTCAGTCATGACTTTCTTGTCTGTCTAGAGATATTATGGTATTTAAATTATATATACACATTAAGTTTACAAAAAGGCACTTATTTTTCAAAAAAAGCTTGAAGAACAAGTGCCTGTCACATGTGAACAACCCTAAATAATTCTACATGCAAACTTAATAAAGAATTTAGAGGCTTGACTTTATTTGGCCAACTAGTACACCACGTTTTTGGTTTAGAGCCAGATTTTGCTTTCCAAGAATGAGGGAATTCTTTCCCACCACAGAATGTATTTACTCTACTGTGATAATGGGGCTTCACATTATCTAGACTTAGCTAAAGGGGGACATTTCCCTCTTCAGGTAAACCAAGGGTTAATAAGGTGTTGGGATTAGATTACATTTTAGTATGTGGTCAGCATCATAGGTCATGTGGTTCAGCATCACAGGTCATAGGGTGAGAACTGACCAATCAAAAAGAAAAGAAGTGAGCATCTTCAGGATGCTTCGAGATGCTTCGAGGGAGAAGTGATAAAACTTCTTGGAGGCCATGTGGCCGAGAGACAACAGAGAGATAACAAAGGGATAACAACCAAGGAGCCTCCTGGAGGGGGTTCTGTGCCAGTAGCAGGCTGGAGGCCATAGGCCTCGCCTCCTGGCCCTTCCTTTAAACATCTAAGCCTGAGAACCATCTGTGAGTACTAGACTAAAGTTATCTAGTCGCGTTAGGGACTTTTCTGTTTTTTTGGAGGCTGGCTGATCTAAGAATGTATCTGTGCTTTCATATCTGTTCTTTCTGTAACTAAGCGTGCCTGGAAAGAGGGAGCTTCCCATGTGTGTTAATTTGCCTTGTTTATTTACCTATCTTTAATAAATACTTTCTGTAAAAGACCCCGTTTCTCTCCTTCCCACGCCAAGCTGGGTAGACTGGGGGGACAAGGAAGATCCTTAAGCTTAGGGATGTACGTGGCTGGACAGGGTCCCGCTGTCTGTCCAAGGGTCCAGATAATTCATAATTCAGCGGGTGGTGGCGGCGAAGATGAATTAACAGCTAAAAATCATAAAGGCTGGAATATACATCCCAGCAGCGCATGGTGTCATTTTCCAGCCTCACATGGTGGCATATGGCGGGATGTGGAATTTCCAGTATCACATGGTGGCAGCGGTCTCGAATTGGAGAGTTGGGGGTTTAAATTGCAGAAAGTAGGGGGTTTTCAGTCTCTCTCCAGTATCCTCTGTGTCTCCTGCGAAGGAATTAGATCAGGAGGGGGGGGAGTGGGCGAGAGAGGGCTTCCTTGCCTTTGTTTGTTTAAAAAGGCTTTGAGATTTTTTTTTTTTCCTTTTTTTCCCCTTCCCTCCCTCCTTGCAGGGGAAAAGGGGGAGGGGGTAGGAAGTGAGGGGGCTTGGTTTGGCTTTGTTGCTTAAACAGGCTTTTGAATTTTTTTTTTTCCCCTTTCCCTCCTTCCTGGTGGCTGGAAAGGGAGGGAGAGTGGGAGGTTGGGGGGCGGAGTGGCCTACCAGAGTCACCCTTGGGGAAAGGGTGATTTTTGGGCTTTCAGTGAAGAGCTGCCTGCTCTGTCATGCAAAGCCTCTGTTTGGGAAAGGAGTGATTTTTCCTTTGGATTTCCTTCTTTCTACTTTGGTAGTGAGAGATGGATTGTTAAAGCTGCTAAACTCATTGTGTTCTGAGTCAGCAGCCGGCATTTTTCAGTCTGCTTCTCTGCCCAGCTAGTAAATCTACATATCAAAAGGAAGGTGCTTGTAGCAGGAATTTGCTAAGTACCTAAATTGAATCACTGAGGCAGAGGTTTTCTTTTTCTCTCTCTGTTCCTTCAGAAGGAGGAGGGGGGTCCCGAAAGGGGGCTGAGGAGAAAGGCTTGAGATTTCTCCACTTTTCTTGCTTTTGGGATCCTGGCACTGTATATTCTTTGGATCAGCCAATCAGACATTTGTTTGTTTTTAAGTTTTCGCGTGCACAGAGGTAGTTAGTGTATGAAACTCAGGTCTGGAAGGCTGTTAGAATACAGTATGGATCCTGAAGTTGCAGTGACCCCTACTGGCAGCAATGCCACACAGCAGGATGCTACAGAAGATAGCTCATCTGCTCAACCAGCTACCCCTAGTGGTAGTAATCTGGCACTGCAAGGGGCTGCTATGCCAGCAACAGCCCTTGCCCCTCCTGCTGCTTTCTGGGACACAGTACGCCTTATGCATGACAAGTTGACACCTGAACAGATTTCAGGCTTCCTGGATAAAACTGTTGACATGATGCGGCTGAACTCTACACAGGCCTCCACTGGAACTCAGGAAGCTAGTCAACGGAATGCAGAGCCACGACTTGCTCTTACCCGCCTCAGACAGCTTCCAGTTTACAAGGACTCAGAGGATTTTGAAGCTTTTCTGGTCTCCTTTCTTCGTGCAGCAAATGATTTGGGGATTCCTGAGAAGAACTATATGAGTGAACTTCGTTCTACTCTCACAGGAACTCTGCGAGTAGTTGAATCCCGCATGCCTGCTGCTGACATGAATGATTTTTCCAAATTTGTGGCCTTAGCTCGGGAGAAACTTGGACTCACACCAGAGAAAGCTAAGACCCACTTTCGCAACACCAGGAAAAAAGCTGGTGAATCATACAAGGACATGGCCTGTACAATTCAGAGATCACTGGACTCTTGGATGCAAGCAGCTAAAGCTTCCACCAAGGAAGATGTCCTGTTCCAGATAGCATTGGAGCAATTCTTGAATCACATACCCCCTCAGACATCATCCTTTGTGTTACAACAAGAGCCTAGGACGCTGGAAGAAGCTGCCAGGGCAGCAGATCGGTTTGTTGCCTCCAGAGGTGAGGAGATATTCCAGCCTACTATGGTCATGCCTTCTACAGACAAGCAGGAATACCAACAGCCACGCCAGGATATCTCTCGACGACCTGTACAGAAGCACAACACTTCCACCCCAAGGTCATCACTACACGATACGAAGCCTCAGGTGAACAGCTTTACCACGAAGTCACAGCCCCGCTACAGCCAGCAGTCTGTGGCCACCGCACAGGGCCAGCCAGGGAAAAGGGCTAGCCCTAAATGCTTTCTCTGTGGAGAGCTTGGACATATTAAAGCCAACTGTAAGCAGAAGCCTAAGTTGGCCCAGTTAGTGGTTGCGTCGACCTCCAGGGATACTACCACTGATTCGTCAGTTGATCCTGATCCTGACATGATCCCTCATCACAGAAGACACACACTGTGGGTAGGGGCAGGAAAGTTGTGGCTTACAGAGACACTGGAGCCCAACTTTCTGCTATTCATCGTGCATATCTGGATCCTGGTCTTGTTGATGACCATATTAAGATCACCATCAGAGCATTCAGGGCTCCTCCAGCTCAACTACCAACAGCACGCGTTCCTGTTCAGTACAAGGGCTGGAAGGGTGTTTGGACTTTTGCTGTCTATGATGACTTCGAATGTCCTGCTCTGTTGGGTGATGATCTCGTCTTCCATGCTAGTCAGGCCCGGAAAGTGTCCAGACAGCATGCCATGACAACTCGCAGCCTGAGCAGAGGTCAGTCTTCACTGCAACCTGAGGACCAACCTGAACTTGGACTGCAGTCACTATCTCCTGCTACACCAGAAGGAGTCCTGCTGGAAGAGGTGGAGGAACCTGGGGAGGACTCTCAACATAGCATCGTAGGCCCAGAGATCGAGATCATCCATACTGATACCTCAGATTTTGGAGCAGCTGCTGGCGGAAGTCCAGGAAGAGCTTCTCCATGCCAAGAGGATAGTCAGCCTGGTCTCATGCTGGTCCCTGTCACACCTGACTCAGCGCTGCCCAGGGGGCGGGAGTGTCTCAAGTGGGCACCAAGCAGAGTCAGGTGCTGGACAACTTGCCTGAGATGCAAAAGGTTGGTGCAGAGGAGGAGAATCCAACAACGCTGACTCGAGAGCCAGCAAGGGATTCAACAGCAGCTGAGACTCCAGAGGACACTCCAGCCAAAGGAACAGAACCTGGAGAAGCTGCGGTGCAACGAGAATCTGAGGCAAGTCTGCCACTCCAGGTGGAACAGCTGGTTCCTGTTGAGCGACAGCAGTTCCAGGAAAACCAGGAAGCAGATGAGAGCCTTCAAGCTGCCTGGACCAGAGCAAAGGAAGAGGCGAAGTCTTCTCCAACGATGAAGGGGCCCAGATTTGTAATCGTTGAAGGCCTATTGTATCGTGAGTCTGGCCCAAGAGGTAGCAAGGGGGGCGTACGCACTCAGAGACAGTTGCTGGTACCTTCTAAGTATAGAGCCAAACTCTTGAGTCTGGCTCATGATCATCCTAGTGGACATGCTGGGGTGAACAGAACAAAGGACAGATTGGGAAAGTCCTTCTACTGGGAGGGGATGGGCAAGGATGTTACTGATTATGTCCGATCCTGTGAGGTTTGCCAGAGAGTAGGGAAATCCCAGGATCAAGCCAAGGCCCCTCTCCAACCACTTCCTATTATTGATGTCCCATTCCAGAGAGTGGCTGTGGACATCATGGGACCTTTCCCTAAGAAGACTGCTAGGGGAAAGCGGTATGTGCTCACCTTTGTGGACTTTTGCACCGTTGGCCAGAGGCTATTCCACTAGGTGGGATCTCAGCTAAAGCAGTAGCCCAAGCTTTGATAGACATATTTGCAAGATTAGGTTGGCCTGCAGAGATTTTAACAGATGCAGCTCCAATTTCAACTCCAAGGTCATGCAGCGCCTGTTAGAAGCACATGGTGTGCGCCATCTTACATCAGTACCTTACCATCACCAAACTAATGGGTTGGTGGAGCGTTTTAATGCGACTTTGGGGGCCATGATCCGTAAGTTTGTGAATGAACATTCCAATGACTGGGACTTGGCTCTACAGCAGTTCTTGTTTGCTTACAGATCTGTTCCACATCCAAGCCTGGGTTACTCACCCTTTGAGCTGGTCTATGGCCATGATGTGAAGGGGCCATTACAGCTGGTTCAAAGTCAGTGGGAGGGGGTTATTCCTTCTTCCGGGACTAATGTGGTTGATTTTGTGACTAACTTGCAGAATACTCTCAGGGAAGCATGGGCAGATGCTCATGAGAATCTGCAACAAGCACAAGAAAAGCAGAAGACCTGGTATGACCAGTATGCCAGAGAACGTTGCTTTGAGAAAGGAGACCAAGTGATGGTCTTGAAGGTTATCCAGGCTAACAAGATGGAAACTTCCTGGGAAGGTCCTGCAACAGTGCAAGAACGCATTGGGACAGTGAACTACCTCATACAGTTTCCAGACTCTAGGGTTAAGCCAAAAGTGCATCATGTGAATTCACTGAAACCCTTCTATGAGAGGCCTAATCATCTTCTCACACTTTCAGTCCAGGAAGATGAGGAGGAAGAGTGGCCTGAAGGAGCTTTCTATGATCGGGAGGGTGGTAACTTAGAAGATGTTAAACCTTCCCAAAGACTCAGTGCTATCCAATGTAAGCAGTTCTTCCAACTGACGGGTAAGTTCACCTCCCTGTTTTCACCTATCCCAGGTCGCACCACAGATCCTCAACACGTGGTAGCCGCAGATGACAGCAGGCCATCAGCAGAACAGCCACGAAGGGTGTCACCAACGGGCAAAGAGGCGATAGAGAGGGAGGTGAAAGAGATGTTGGACATGGGGATCATTCGCCCATCACGCAGTCCATGGGCATCTCCAGTTGTCCTCGTGCCCAAAAAGGGCACGACAGACATACGTTTCTGCGTGGACTATCGAAAATTGAACTCCGTGACACGCCCGGAACATTATCCAATGCCCAGAGTGGATGAACTGTTGGAGAAATTGGGGCATGCTAAGTACTTATCCAGCCTCGATTTGACTAAGGGCTATTGGCAAATCGCCCTAGCAGAAGAGTCTAAGCATCGAACAGCATTCATCACTCACATGGGCCTGTTTGAGTTCAATGTACTTCCCTTTGGGCTACGCAATGCACCTGCAACTTTCCAGAGGTTGGTGGACTGTTTGCTAAGAGGGTGCGGGGACTTTGCTGTTGCCTATCTAGACGACATTGCAATCTTCTCAGACTCCTGGGAAGATCACCTGAAACACCTGGAGATTGTCTTCCAACGCATTAGTGATGCTGGGCTGACAGTCAAAGCAAAAAAAATGCCAGTTTGCACTGGACAGAGTAACCTACCTTGGCCATGAAGTGGGACAAGGGACTATCACTCCATTGCAAGCCAAAGTGGAATCTATTAATAGCTGGCCCATTCCTCGTTCCAGGAAGCAGGTGCAGTCATTCCTTGGCCTAGCTGGGTACTACCGGAGATTTGTGCCCAACTACAGCCAAGTAGCTGCACCTCTAACAGATCTGACAGGTTCCAAGAAGCCTAAGATAGTGAAATGGACAGCAGAGTGTCAAAAAGCCTTTACAGCCTTGAAGCAGGCCTTGATGGCAGATCCCGTGCTCATGGCACCAGATTTTGACAAGCCGTTCATAGTGGCTACAGATGTTTCTGACAGAGGCATTGGAGCAGTCTTACTACAAGAGGGTCCGGATGGCATCTTGCATCCCATTCTGTTCCTCAGTAAGAAGCTGTCTGCAAGGGAGTCCAATTGGTCCATTCCAGAGAAGGAATGCTATGCCATTGTGTATGCGCTAGAGAAGCTGAGACCATATGTCTGGGGACGTCGCTTCATTCTCCAGACTGATCATGCTGCCCTCAGATGGCTCCATACAGTCCGGGGGCTAACAAGAAGCTACTCCGATGGAGTCTGGCCCTTCAAGACTTTGACTTCGACATTCAACATGTGGCTGGAAGTTCCAATGTGGTTGCGGACTCCTTGTCACGCAGAGAACTGGAGGGAGGTTAAGAGGGATGAGCTTTACATGTCTGTTATTGATAATATGGTTAACCTGTACTGTTGTGTGTTTGCATATATTCTCTGACTTTTCCTTCCTTAGGTCCCAGGATGAAATCCCAGCCGGTGTGGCTCCAGCCTTCAGCTGTTTCCAGACCGTCTGAGATTTGGGGGGCGTGTGATAATGGGGCTTCACATTATCTAGACTTAGCTAAAGGGGGACATTTCCCTCTTCAGGTAAACCAAGGGTTAATAAGGTGTTGGGATTAGATTACATTTTAGTATGTGGTCAGCATCATAGGTCATGTGGTTCAGCATCACAGGTCATAGGGTGAGAACTGACCAATCAAAAAGAAAAGAAGTGAGCATCTTCAGGATGCTTCGAGATGCTTCGAGGGAGAAGTGATAAAAAACTTCTTGGGGGGCCATGTGGCCGGGAGACAACCGAGAGATAACAAAGGGATAACAACCAAGGAGCCTCCTGGAGGGGGTTCTGTGCCAGTAGCAGGCTGGAGGCCATAGGCCTCGCCTCCTGGCCCTTCCTTTTAGAACATCTAAGCCTGAGAACCATCTGTGAGTACTAGACTAAAGTTATCTAGTCACGTTAGGGACTTTTCTGTTATTTTGGAGGCTGGCTGATCTAAAGAATGTATCTGTGCTTTCATATCTGTTCTTTCTGTAACTAAACGTGCCTGGGAAGAGGGAGCTTCCCATGTGTGTTAATTTGCCTTGTTTATTTACCTATCTTTAATAAATACTTTCTGTAAAAGACCCCGTTTCTCTCCTTCCCACGCCAAGCTGGGTAGACTGGGGGGACAAGGAAGATCCTTAAGCTTAGGGATGTACGTGGCTGGACAGGGTCCCGCTGTACTGTCCAAGGGTCCAGATAATTCATAATTCAGCGGGTGGTGGCGGCGAAGATGAATTAACAGCTAAAAATCATAAAGGCTGGAATATACATCCCAGCAGCGCATGGTGTCATTTTCCAGCCTCACATGGTGGCATATGGCGGGATGTGGAATTTCCAGTATCACATCTACCAAAAGGATCCCTTTGACTGAAATAGGGAGAAGCGGCTTTTGCAAAATACTTTCCACTGCAATTATTTGTGCCTCCTGGAAGTCTGCTGCAGGGGTTCCCTCACCTTTGGCAGAAAGTAAAGGAACTACAAAAAGTTTGTTCTCTCTCTTAGATCAGTAATAACATATAGAATGGAACACTTTTCAGGGCATGCCCCTAGTGGTGGAAGAAAAGTCTAAAGTATCATAAACCGCTTAGGTTAGTCTAACAGAAAAGTGAGTGACAAATATTTACCATAAATGACAATAGACTAAAGGACAATGTGAATTACACTTACCAGACAAATAAACCAATGCCACAAAAGAAAATTTTAAAAAATACAAAGAATTAAGCTGAAGATCTGGATAGCTATGCCCTCCGGAATTTATGCTGCCCTTTTTGTTTCATGTAATGTGTCTACCAGCAACTGAATTAATAAGATGCAACCATAAAATTTGTTTGACAAGCCCAATATCCAGTTATGACTTAAAATCAAATTAAAAAGCAACAGATCATGCCACATTGGAACAAAAATTAGTATTTCTGGTTATGTAATCCATATTTTAAATCACTAACTTAATTCCTCTGACAATGGGAATCCTGTATAGACGTCCCCCACTTATCTGACAGGGTAGGAATTGGACCACCGTCAGAAAACAGAATTGGTTGAAAAGTGGAAGCCATGTACTATACTGTTCTGTAAGAAGCATGAAGGACTTAGGGAGAATCACTTGTTAATGAAAGTCTCTCAGCCAATTTAATGCCTTTCCCCCCCCCAGCTCACCCTGCAAGCAGTGCACACAAGCAAGCGTTTCCAAATAAGCCTCCATAGGCAAAACTGATGAAAGAGCAAAACCTCCATTGAATTAATAGAACTTGTCCTTAATTTGGAGGCATCAAAAGAGCAAGACATCAGATAATGGGGTGTCAAAAGGTGGGGGCTTCCTACATCAACCAAATTAAATTTTTTCATAGATGTTTGAAACCCATTCATTCTAAATTTCTGAATGACTATATATGATGAAAAATAGGTAAAAACATAGAAGCAAGTCAGCTATACACAGACTAGTCACCTTTTATTTTCAGTGTATATACTACTTACGATTTCAAAGTATTCAAATGATTCACTCAAAGAGGTCTTTTCTGTTGTAGTGATGTAGTCCTGTCCAGTCATTAGCGCAAGAATTTACAAGCATTTCCCATGTAACAGACCTAGTGTTTAAAACTCTCCAGTATTCAAAGGTACTTTTACACAAGTGAAAAGCAGGAAGGCAGGGCTCCAATTTTCATATGTTTTCTACCCACAGTAGGCCCCCTGATTACCCCCCCCCCAAAAGCTGTTCACAAGTTTAAGATTTTGCATAAGGAGTCAGAGTGAGTAGGGGGTCATCAGTTAAAACCAGGAGCCCTATTTGGTATAAGCAGAACAGTTTACACCTTTGAATGCCAAACACTATTTTGAAGAATCATAAATTAATACCCACTGTAGTCACAATACAAAATATAGCAACAATGCAGTAACAGTAGGAGTAGCAGTAAAAACTTTGGTAACCTTGGCTTAGACAACAAAGCAGAACAACAACCTTTAGAGATGCTAGTCATAATAGGAATGATCTAGATCTTCTATTATTGGTTTCAGTTAGGTTCTCTTAGAACTTCCACTGAAGTCAGTATTCCGACTGTGAAAGATGAGGTTTTAGCTGTATTCAGAAAGAAAGGGCTTTATTAACAAACATGATGAAATTAATTAATCTTCCTGAAATATGCAGCTAGAAGGCACTCTGAAGCCATGAATTAGCCAGACTTGGAATTAATTCTAGGAGACTGGACTTAAGTCTGTTTGTAATCACCAAAACATAATGTTTTTGCTTGTTTACTTAAAAATCCACCCTTCCCACCTAGAATCACTGGGCTCAGCAACATTCAGCCAGAGAAGACGTTCAGATACATCTAGTTATGACTGAAAATAGGTCATAATAGTGTGACACTTTTCTACACACTGGTGGTTAACAGCAATACCTCCTTTGACATTTCTGCCCTTTTGTTGTAGAGGAGAAGTGAGCAAAGTACAGCCTGTGGCCCCTCCAGGGCCATTTTTTTATTCTTTTCCCCAAAATGCCATGTAGGAGGTGTGTGGGACATTTTCACCACATTTTTGGTATCCTGGACCATTCATGACCAAAAGAGACTATTTTTAAAACAGGAAGTAAGTCTGAAGTAACTAAAAACTTAGTAAAAATGCCCCTCTCACCCACTAGAGGATCTCAGGGGAATATTAAAAAAAAAACCACGGGGGGCTGTACAAAGCTTGAAGGCAACTCATTGCCTGCTTCTAGTTTGCCATCTGCTCTAGCTGATTCCCCCCAAATTTTACTCAATTTTCTAGTGACTTTCAAGCCATTTAAAACTACACATCAAGGTACCTCTTAATATCTTGTAAAAGATTTGTATATAAAAGGGCAGATTAAACAGTTGCCACACAGCTCCTTCAAATATAAATAGTGGTATTGTTTTTTATTGTATTCTATCATTTTGAATTTTTGATATGGTCTTCGTGTGTGTTTTGTATGGTCTTCGTGTGTGTTTTATGTTTTTTATGTTTATGTTTAAATGTTAATAAAAATTATTTTTAAAAAACAAATGAAAATACATTGCATCAGATGTTCAAAATTATAGGGTACATACTAGAAAAAATATTTTATTATTTATACAAAGCACTGTTGTGTTTCTCTTTACAAACACATATTATTTAAAAAAATGTTTAGTTTCCGGTTAACTTCAAAGATGTCAAGATTTCTGACTAGATAGTTCATAAACATAATGGTTGCTCACAATAAATAATTCTGCTCCTGAATCAGTGCTGACTCCATCATCTGAGCCCAGGGCAAAATCTGATGGTTATAGTTGTTTCTTCTTCAAAAATTCTCATTCAGGATATAATAATAACATTCCATAATCCAGCAGAAATAGCCATTTACATCCATTATGCTGGAATTCATAATGATTAAGATTAACAAAATAACAATAAAATAACAATAAAAACAAATCTAAAAGAATTTCTCAGATTTTTCTAAGCAGTCTTATGGAGCAAAGGAGTAGATACAAGCTAGAGCAGACTAGTCTAAACAGAGCTTCTTTAGAAGACATTTCACAACTTAACCAATATGGCTCAAAAGCAGTGTCTTCCTTATATTTCCTCACTTTGGAGAATTTATCTTCCTTCTCAGAGAAAGTCAAAGAAAAAGGTGTATTTGTCAGCATGGCCTCTTACACTTGATTAAAGCACAGACCTGAGAGAGTAAGGTACCATACACAAAGGAAGATAGGGAGCCAAACGACTAGTGCCCAGATGACACTCCTACTAATTAGAGCAGGAGACACCAAAAGCTTAATATAATACAAAATTTAAGGGATAATTTGTTATTTCGCTAGAATCACATGTTTAATCAAAGGGTTTTTTTTTCCTTGTCCAGAATCCATTAAACTCTATTGGTAATCCCAAATTTTCCCCATATTCTTTTATAGGAGCCTCAACAAACACCAAAGATTGTTTTTTTTACTATGATTCAATTAACAATTAATTTCTGGAATACAAGGCTCAGAATAAAAAGTCCCATAAGATGAAAGAGTTTTCCACCTCATCTAGTTCAGCTTCTTGGAGAGGTTCAGACTGAAACCACCGTATCTTAATAAGAGAAAATTCCCTAGCAGATTATATTTCCATACACCCTGTAATAAGGAAAAAAAATCTTTATCCTAGTGAATATGTAGAGACTTAAATTCTAGACTTGTAGCATATTTTCCTCCCTGGGACCTTTGCTTACTGCAGAGAAGCAGTCAAAAAAGGAAAGAGAAAACAGATTTTTTTCTAAATGAATGACAGTTTTCAGTGCAATCTGAAGAGAATTTAATAGCGCAATGCCCATTCACATCAACAGGGTACTCTGCAGGTTCATTATTCCTACCTGAACCTTCCATAAAGCACTGTGATCTATTCATTACCTGTTTTCAAGGAAGCATTCATGTCCTGCTTTTTAGCTTTCGTCTGCTTAAAGCTAAACAGAGTGCATCCAAAATAGCATCCTTGTTATTTAGTACATTATAGCAACTCAGCTCTACCAGTCTATCAAAGTCATGGGATTCAAAGGTGAAGTTCAGTGTCCGATATGGAGAGTCTTTTGCCTCAACTTCAAAATTACCAAATGATTTCTCCTCTTCTGATTCACGTTCTATCCCTATAACAAAAGAAGGTACACTGGATAAGTATTTTCCTTCACATTTACTTCAAAAATACAGATGTAACCAGTGTGTAAGGCTGTCAACACAACAACAAGATAAAGAATTATGGAAGGTGGTCATGCAATGCATACTTTTTGTAAAAACTTCAAAGTAGGAACATGTTTAATTCCTACCACAGAGCTACCTCCAAAAGTGATATTCCCATGGTAAAAATGCATTTGACTATAGAAGATTACAAACAAAATTCAATTATAAAACATTGTGGGAAATAATCTGGCTTCAATTTTGAATTGGTTGAATAGTTTAATTTAAAAAACTGGTTAATCGTTCCTGTGATTTCCCAGTGTATACAAATTATGAAGCAGGGTATTAAATGTTCAAGGGTCTTTTTCCCACTCAGGAGGAAGCAAAGATGAAGATGTGGGCTGCTTATTATATATAAATACTGACAACCTTTAGAACAGCCTTTCTCAGTGTCAGGTTGCTAGCAGCTGTTAGACTTCAACTTCAGTCTTCCACAGTCCAATGGCTGGATACAATGGAAGTGGCAGCCCAGCAACATCTCAGAAGCCACAGTGGGGAAAGGTCCTTTAAGGGCATCACACCACTTATTTATAAATTACTGTAATATTGTATTTGCAATGTGCATGTCAAACTGGTTGGCAGGGTACAGCCTTTGTCATATATGTTAGTAATTTTTTATATAGATTTGCAAGTTTCACTTCTTAAAATAGTCTGTTCTAGGACACTCAGTTCTTCTCCTCACTCAAACAGAAAGCTTTGACTGCTCTCTACAACAGCCTAATGACTGCACCAACATCTAATTTCTACATGTTCAGCCAATCCAGTATTCTATCTGAGAATAACAATAAAAAGATTCTTTAAAACAGAGATGTTTCAAACACATTTACCTGGTGCTTTGTATTTGTAAAAAGTATTATTAACCAGAGGGAAGTGAAGGACAATGGGAGCCTTTGGATTCTTAGCATCTGCAAACACATAACATTCCTTAGGGTTTTCTTTGTCTTCTTTGCTCACATTGATTTGTGGGAAGGGAATTTCATGTTCTTTGCAGTACCTCTGAGTCAACTCTAGGACCTGAAGTAAGGGGTGGAAATCATCAAACAATAATCAGGATTTTTTCTGTATTTGACTACAGTCTCTCATTCTTGTCCTGGAGAAATCTGAAGAGATAAGGAATGCTTTGGAAATGCAGTTTAATTCATTCTACTGATTCTATCTATCTTTCTTGGTTTTCCTTTCAAGCATAATATTTATTTCTATAATATAACTCTGCCTGCAGAGAGAACTGAACCATTAAAAAAAAGCCCATCTAGAAATAATCCTAATTCTTTTCTGTTCTCTAATAGAAAAGAACCCACTATATCTTAGCTAAACCCAAGCTGGAACAGAAACTCACACAAAAACCTTGTTTTGTAGCTCAGAAACAGAGAGTTTGGCTGGAAATATTTACCCACTGGTTCTGCCAGAACCAGACTGAATCATAATAACAGCATTAAAAAAATACATGATTTATATATTTTGTATTTGCCCAAGCTTCTGTACTCCGCACTATTCAAAACTGCTGGGCCTGTGAAGAATCTGTGACCTGTGAAGCATCTCCACACTTCGCTGCCTCACCTCAAATGGTGCTTCCCAGGAGTAATTGAATGACAGGATTACATCAACATCTCTTTCTGGTTGGACCATCAAAGGAAAAGGAGAATTGATAGAAAAGCCACCATCTACTAGGTACAAACTCTCCTCCATTGGAGTCAACTGATTAGGAAAAGCATCTAAGTGGGTACCTGATGGAGGGGAAAAAAACAATATAACAACCTTAATACTTCTCTTTTAGCAGATATAAAAGTAACAGCTAAGAAATTTACCGGAGTCTGAAATGCTTTTGAACTGAATGTTCAGGGTACATTCAATTCAACAGGGCAAAGACCCCTGTTAAAAATATGCCTGGCCTGTATCTAATACCTAACTGTACTATAGAGATGTTCTGTTCTTTAATTAACAAAATTATTCCCACACTACCTGTTGGTTTTATCTTCTGATTCAAAGACCTTGGGCATGGCCAAATTTTTGTAAAAAAAAAAAAGAAGAAGGGTAATTACCTTTCCAGGCCACAAACTTTTTAAGGCTGACATAGTCCTTGTGGAGGTACAAGCCTTGCATGAAATTGAATGTTTCCCCAGCAGTAATACGAGACTTGAAGAAGCCTTGGCAAATTTGTAGCAAAGGTCCACGCGGTATAACCATACGAGTTTTCAGCCTCAAAGGATCCCGGAAATGGAACCGTCGACAGTCATCTAAAATTATGAACCAAACACAAAGCACCCATATAAAAATCTGTTTATCTAATCTAGCCCATAGCTTTTGAAAAAGCAGGCATTTCCATTAGAACAGCCACTGCTTAAAATCAGATAACTTCTTGTAATAAAACTTACCGATAACTCTGACAACATCACTCAGAGATTCTAAAAATGTCAGTCCTGATCCAACCACCTCCAAGAGAACATCATCCAGACTGGCAGCAAAGGCACTACCCCAAATCCCTGAAGATGAAGTAAGGAAGTACTTCAGCTCAAATTTGAAGACTTTTCAAACCCATCTTGCCAAACAAACACAGATACAGCAGTGCAAGTTAGACAATTTATCTTGCATTAATCAGTGTTCCACCACAGCTCTTCCATGTGAAGAAATCAGGAGTAACAGCTTTAGTTTTTTAAATTGTATTTTCCTGTAGTGTTTCAAAGCAACATCACACAAGACTGTTTTAAAAAAAACAAGGATACATAAACTAATGAATATATACATTGAAGCAGGTTACTGTTCAGCTTAAAATTGTGGGCTTTAGTATTATTGTTAAATTCTGTAAAACAACCTCATCTTATCTAGCTGATAATTAGCTGAAAGCAGAGATGGCAAAAATGAGGCCAACAGGTTGCATGGGACTTCTTGATTATATTTTGCATCCCCTTTAAAGACCTACATGAATCCCCCAAATCTTCCCAAACCCCCCCCCAATCTTCCCAACTCTTCCATCAAAACAAAAATCTTTTATATTTTTGGGAATGTTTGGTGTCTGTTTTGGTTGATTTTTGTCTGAAAATTGTTCCACTGTCCCCCAAAACGTGCAAAAATCATGCATCTAAACCTTCCCATGTTCCTCCCCAAATTTTCCAACCTTTACTTTTTTTGGTTGTATCCCAGTGTTATACCCCCAGCATACCCAAAAACCATGTCCTGAGAAACCTAATTATTTTAAATCAAAAATAGTGAACCATAGAGATACTGAAAGGACATGTAGGCAGGAAATCTCTGTTTTCTGTCATACATCCTGGAGTATCTGGCAGATGGCTCAACGGAAACTTGAAAAGATGGTCAGCAGCCATCAGGAAGACAATTACAATGCAAATGGCCTGGAATCTGACACCTAAGGCATGCAGGGATCTCCGGAGAGATACTAATCTTACAGGAAACAACGATGTTTTGGTTGTATTTTCTTTGAACTAAAAAGGAAATACTCCATCTTAATAAAAAGATGCAATATCTGGGTTTTCCCAGGGACATGGGACATATAACTAGGGATTTTCTGATTCTTTTTGGGAGTTGAAGAGATTCTTTTGAAGGAGTTGGAATTGGAGATAGTTCTTGAGGTCTGAGAGCTTAAAGTAAGGAGTAGTCTTAAATCTGCAAAACAATGAAGCTTGTGAGCTCCCCTCAGCTCCTAAAGGCGTGGCTGTTTCTTCCAGCTGAAGAATTCTGCATAGGTATTGTATTTAATCAAACTCTTATGTCTCTCTCTCTTTCCTAATTTTCATCTCTTTCTAACTTTTTATAGTCTTGTATGCTTGGAGTGTGAATGAAGCTGAGTGACTGTATGAAATTTAACTTTCTATAGTCTTGTATACTTGTTATAGTTAGTGCAGCTGAGTGATTGTAGGGACTTTACATCTGTGTTAATAAAATACTTACATTTGAACAATTTGTGTGGTTTTTGACTGGGCCTGACCCTGTAAAAATTAGTTTTTTTTTAAGATCCTGGAATACCCTGTCCTCTTCGCATAGCTAAAGCAGTGCAGAGCTAATTTTTCCCCACAAGAGACAATTTTGACAGCTTTTGGGAATCCTTTAAAGGATTCCTAAGAAAACAGGGTAACACCAGCCCAAATAGCAACCAAAAGTGGCATTGTGTCACTGTGTGGGGTAGGATAAGCTTTAAGAAGGAGCATTTGGGAGCACCACAAGAAGTTGTAGCCCACAGGGTTGAGGGGAAATACCCACAGACCTCTATGCAGTTGCCCACCCATGGTTTAAAGGATTACATGGTCCTGGCTTGGTTCAGAAAATAAATTCAGGTTAGTATGATGCAAAAAGATATGCAGTATGCAAAAACTTTCTATACAGATGTGGTAAAAAGTCTGCAAACCTCAGATTTAGTATGAGGACTATTGCTGGCAGCAGTGCATTGCTAGAACACAGAACCTGGAAATATGTAATCTGCTCCAATGAGCAGAGTTTTTGTAACAACTTTGAAAACAGCCCAACATATGGCTGCTAAAGTTACTTTACTGGTGTAATGAATAGTGTTTTCTGAGTGCTTTTCCTAATTAGTTTTAAAGGGTATCATCTAGATGGCTGGAGGAGCAATCCACACACATGTGGGTAATTCTCCTCACGTCAACAAATCAAGGCAGGAGTCTAAAGTTCTTTTTATTTTGTACATTGATTCCTCTTCCTTCTTTGCCAGCTTTGTTATAAAGCTTTGCTTATCACTGTAATAAGTGCATCACATAAAATAAGCTTCAGTCAAAAAAGAAAAGAGTGTCCAAAATAAAGGGTTTTTTTTAATTACTCAGCCACAGGGTGGGGGTTAACTGCTCACCCAAGCATCCAAAAATGATCTTTCACAGTGAGTACAAACTATCATTCTACAGCTGTTTTGAACTGGACCTTTTCAAGTTCTGTTCCATTCCATTCAATCTCAAGGTTCATTTCAAAAACAAAAAAATAGTGGGCCCTCAGTATCCACTAGGCTTTAGTTCCAGGACCCCCTGTAGATACCAAAATTCATGCTCAAGTCCCATTAAGTACAATGGCATACTTAGATGGCATCCCTTATATAAAATAGCAAAATCAAAGTTTGCTTTCAGGATTTTTTTTTTTAATACTTTCAAGCTACGGCTGATTGAATCCATGGATAAAGAATCTGTGGATATGGAGGGCGACTGTAATGAAAAGTAGCCTAAAAATTAACAATGAGCTAGTGTGGCATGGTGGCTTGAGTGCTGGACTAGGATTCTGGGAAACAAAGGTTTGAATCCTTGCCCTGTTACAGAAGCCCATGGGGTAACACTTGGGCAAGTCACACTCTCTCAGCCCAAGAGGAAAGAAAGGCAAACACCTTCTGAATAAATGTTGCCAACAAAACCCTATGATATGGCCATCTTAAGCCTGAATCAATCTAAAGACATATAGCAGCAACCATAATACACTAAGTAACACAGCTGGTACTTTTAGATATTATAAGCAGCAACAGTGGCAGACTGTTGTTTAACTCTACAATGACTAACAGTAATGCATTCTTTTAAACATAAACTTGTAAGATCTGCAGGAACATTGTTATTGTTTGCCTTCAAGACATTTCTGACTTATGGCAACCCTAAGGCAAACTTATCACAGGGATTTCTTGGCAGAATTCATTCGGAGGGGGTTTGCCTTTGCCTTTGCCTTGCTCTGAGGCTGAAAGTGTGACTTGCCCAAGGTCATCCAGAAGGTTTCCATGGTTGAACTGGGATTCGAACCCTGGTCTCTCAGTGTCTTACTTCAACACTCAAACCAGTATAGCACACTGGCTCTCCTGCAGTAACATATGTAGTACTAAAACTACTTAGCATAACAGCTTCATTGGGGTTTTCAAGATAAGATTCTAATCTGAAATAGAATCCTTTTTTATTCTTAACCACAGCCTGTCAAGATACATTCTAACCAGTTTAGAATCAGCAACAATGGCGTGAACAACAGCAGCAGGAACAGTACTTCAAATGCAAAAATATTCAACTCTGCAATGTATACAATAATTTCTAAAATTCATACCCTGAAGATAACAGATTCTGGGCTCAGGATGCTTCTTAATCAGTCTTCCCATGAAGAACTCGCTGTCAAAGTCCTCTGTTCGGACAAAGGCACCATACTTGCGGAATCCAACCTCAAAGGGAGTGAACTCACACCATTCTAAGAAGAAGAAAAAAGCATCCCCATTCAGGAAACCATTATGTCAGGGAAGGACAACTTGTGGTGTGACTCCCATCATCCCTCCTCATTGTCTATGCTGACTAGGACAGATTTGGAAGCTGTGCTTCAAGTCAATAAGGTTGCTATACTCCCATTCAAGTGAAAAGACTGACTTAGATGTTGTTTGCATATTCAGCATTCATTTGTTTGTTACTGTAAAAAGACACTGTGCCATCACATTACATGGTATAAAAGAACAGGTCGCTTACCTGTAACTGTAGTTCTTTGAGTGCTCATCTGTGCCCTCACACATTAGGAGCTTTCACGTGTGCGCGGTAGCATTTGGAAGATTCTAGAGCTTAGTAGCTTGGCGGGAACCCCTCCCCCATCCGGTACTGCACATGCTCCTCCCGCCAAGTAACGGTATCTCCTCAGTTCTGTAGTCCGCCGTAGAAAATACAGGGACCTGAAAAGAGGGGACGGAAGGGCGGGTATGTGTGAGGGCACAGATGACCACTCGAAGAACTACAGTTACAGGTAAGCAACCTCTTCTTCTTCTTCGTGGTCTCTGTGCCTCACACATTAGGAGACTGTGTAGCTTACTGGTTGGATGGTGGGTCAGGTTCTAGAGAATGGAAGTCAGCACAGCATGTCCAAACCGAGCATCTCTACAGGACCGGCAATTGAGCCTGTAGTGGTGCACGAAGGTCGATGGTTGGGACCAGGTCGCCACATGGCAGAGTTCTTGCAGGTCAACTCCTCGGAGGAGGGCTGCAGGTGTTGCAACAGTTCTGGTGGAATGAGCTCTAAGGAATGCTGGCGGAGGCTTCTTGGCAAGCTCATACGCCAGCAGGATTGTCCCAGCCACCCACTTCGAAAAGTGCTGGGTGGATACCTTGTGGCCTCTTCGACGCCTGCCGTAGCACACAAAAAGGTGCGGAGTCTGCCGAAAAGAGGCAGTTCTGTCCTTGTAGAAGGCTAAGGCCCGACGAACATCCAAGGAGTGGAGGGATCGTTCCAACGATGTCGTCGGGTCTGGATAGAAGGTCGGCAAGATGATGTCTTGGCTGAGATGGAAATTCGACACCACCTTCGGTAAAAATGAAATGTCCAGCCAAAGGACCACCTTGTCTCTGTGGAAGACGAGGAAGGGCTCATCAGACCGTAGGGCTGTCAGCTCTCCCACTCGCCTGGCCGAGGTGACAGCCACCAGGAAGGCAGTCTTCATAGTCAGCAGCCTGTCGTCAGCAGTCACCATGGGCTCAAAGGGCGGTCTCGTCAGCTGCGATAACACCAGGGATAAAGACCACGGCGGTAACGGCGGCGATACTGGCGGGTACAGGTGCTGCAGGCCCTTCATAAACTGCTTGATGGTACCATCTCAAAAGAGAGCCACCGACGGGGATCATGGAGGTTGGTATGCCACGATGGCAGTGAGATACACCTTCAGGGACGGGAAGGCTAAGCCCTGCTGTCAAAGGTGCAATAGGAAGTGAAGCACGGTAGGCAGGTTGACAGGCGATACCGTCTCCCTTCTCACTTCAGCAAAGGCCATGAAACGCCACCACTTGTAGTGGTAGTTGTGGCACGTTGACTCCTTCCTGACCGTGGTCAAGATGTTGCCGATGACGGGAGCATCTACAGCGATATCTTCCAGGCATGGAGGTTCAACAGCAGCAGGTCTGGGTGGAGTACGAGGCCGTCGGAGTGCAATAGGAGGTCCAGTGTTGTCGGGAGCCTGAGTAGTCAGTCGCGAGCAGCCCTGAGAAAAGGCGCGAACCAGTGCTGTCTTGGCCAGTACGGGGCTACGAGAACCACGTCAACCCAGCAAGGATCTTGAATATCGCCAGGCCCAGGAGGGGAAACGGAGGGAACACGTAGAGGAACTTCTCGTTCCACCTGAACTGGAAAGCATTGCCGATGGAACCGCGATCATGACCGGCCCTCGAACAGTACTGACAGCACTTTGCGCCCGGCCAGGTGAACTGCTACAGAATGGATTCGTAGCGGGACGCACCAGTTCCAGAGATTGAGGGCTATGTTGAGGAGGGTGGTCGAATGAGTCCCTCCTTGCCTGTTGACATAGCAGACCGCCGTTGTGTTGTCCGTTAGGATGAACAGTGTTCGGCCCATCACAAGGTGACGGAATGCCCTCAGTGCCTTCCAAATTGCGAACAGCTTGAGCGCGTTGATATGTCCTTCTGCGTCCGGTAGAGATGTTCCAACTGGCGGGGTATAGGCTGGGCAGAAGCCGGCTTGGCCCACGGTTGTTTAAGGGCCTTCATGAGCTTCGGCAGGACGAGCAACGGAGCGGTGGTTGGCTGGCGAGCTTCCACGTATTGGAAAACTGGCTCCTCCTCTTCAGGCGCCAGTTCCACAACCTTCAGCCCGAGGGCCGTAGCCATTCAGAGAAGGATGGCTGAGAATTGTTGGACATCCTCTGGCGTAGACTCCAGTACCGGGTCCCCAAAAGCCAAAAGGAGTGACTCATGGGATGCCGGAGTCGAGTCTTCCGAATCTGTTTCCGAATCGTAACACTGGGAGGACGGAGTCGGAGACCTCTCAGCAGACCTGTCCCTAGATCTTCGACGGGAAGGTCGATCCAAAGTCACCAGTAGGGCTGCCGTTGCCGCTGGTACCGCCGATGTCGTTGCTGTCTGTGCTGTTGTGCAGGGTGTCTCTGACGAGGTCACCGGGATGATGGTGGACCGCACCCATTTGGTCGCCTGGGTGACTGTCGTGGCCGGCTGCGTCGCCCGTGTCGAGGTGGTCTCTGACACAGGGCAAGTAGCGGTGGACGTAACCCTCAGACAAGGCGACACAGCTCGATAATGGGGCGAGGGCTCCCGAGACCTCCGGTAGCAAGGAGAAGGCAAGTGGCTCCGCGATCACTCACGTCAAGAACGATGTTCCTCCCTGATCGGGGAGCGAGACCGCCGGTACAGCACCCCGTATCTGGAGTCACTGTATGACAGTGAGTACGACTGATATGATGCAGGGTACTCACGCCATTGAGACTCTTGCCCTTATCTGCCAAGCTGTGAGGCAGAGGTGCAGGCCGAGGCAGTCGAAGGATGGGAGTGTGATTGTTCCTCGTACACCTCCCGGTGGCACGGTGATGGCGGCCTGACCCTCAGCTCGGGTGAGCGGGAGACGCTCCTGCCCAACGCTGCTGGATGCCTGGGCGAAGGCTGGTGTTGGGCCATCACATCCTCCCGGTGGTCAACCAATCCACAGCGACTCGACGGGGGCTCCACAACCGTCAAGACAAGCGGCTTCAAGGAAGGCAGGGCCTCCACAGCCTGCTCCTCGTCTGACACTTCAAGGACCTCTTCAGGGTCCGACACCTCTCCTGGGTCCCCAGGGAGCTGGGTTGGTGGAGGTGTGGGGAGACGAACCTCCTTAGGTGGAGAGCGCCACTTCTCCTTCCTCTTCTTCTTCTTCTCCTTTTCCTTTCCACTCTCTTGAGCAGCAGGGTGCTTCTTTTGGGCCGCGGTCAGTGGCCTAGTTGATGCGGAGGCCTGCGTGCCCGCGGAAACTCCTTTCGTCGTCTTGGCAGCCGCCAACAACTTAGGGATCCTCGGAAGAGAGGAAACAGGTGGTCTCGACGTCAGTACGAGGTGGATGGTATGGCAGCAGCCAGTACCGCCGATGGTGAGGTCGCAGATGGTGTCTCAGACATCTCGGCATGTTTCAGAGGCTCTTCCCTCACTCTTAGAGACTGTTCCCAGCAATGGGATTTGAGTCTGGAGGAGCGGTTGCGCAGGGTTTGCAAAGTAAACTCCCAGCAATTGGGCAAGCCCTGGTGTTATGGGTCTCGCCCAAGTAGAAGAGACACTCACGGTGCTTGTCCGAGAGCGCAACTTTCTGCCCACAAGAGACGCACTTCTTAAAATGTGCAGATATAAGCAGAAGGCCGAATGGAAGAAGCGAAAAGGTCGAGGAGAGAAGTTCGAAGGAAAATGAAAGACGACGAAAAAGAGGGAGGAGAGGGTTCAAATACCAAAGTCCAGTCCGAAATCCGAAAAGCAGTGGTCGAAGCCAAAATCCAAAGTCAAAATCCAGTAAGAAAACACCAAGAGAGCAGCCACTAAGAAAGAACCTTCCGTTCGCGATGGTGGACAAGAAAGAACTGAGGAGAGACCGTTACTCGGCGGGAGGAGCACGTGCAGTACCGGCATGGGGGGAGGGGTTCCCGCCAAGCTACTAAGCTCTAGAATCTTCTGAACACTACAGCGCACGCGCGAAAGCTCCTAATGTGTGAGGCACAGAGACCACGAAGAAGAAGTGAGTGAAATAATATGGACTAAACTATAAGCCAAGCCCATCTCACCCTATTCTATATTGCAGAAATGAGAACAATTCAGCCCTCCGGAGGTTGTTTGACTCCTGCTCCCAACAATCCACATTAGTATAGTCAATAGTGAAGGATGGTAGGAGCTGCAGCCCAACAACACTGGAGGACTACATGATTCCCACCAGCCCTATACTTTCTGCTAGGAAGTAATCTTTTCCCCTCCCAGCCTTTATTGTTCCCTTCCTCAGCCAAACCCCTTCTTCACTTGTTCCTCTATGTTAATAGGTAGATTCAGAAGTTTGATAATGTATGTTTTTGACTACAACTCCTGCTGGCAGGGACATTCTGTGAGCTGTAGCCCAAAAATGTTTTCCTTGCTCTGAAAGTTACAATGTCAGCCCTCCTCACATTGTTGTTGTGTGCCTTCAAGCTGTTTCCAATTTATGGTGACTCTAAGGCAAACCTGTCACAAGGTTTTTGGGGCTGAGAATGTATGACATGCCCAAGGTCATCCAATGGGTTTCCACAGCCAAGTGAGGAATCAAACCCCGGTCTCCATGGTCAGAGTACAATGCTCAAACCACTGCACAACTACTCCTCATGCTAATTAAATATAAAATAACACCATTACTTACAGATTTTTATAAGACAGAAATAAACCTGCCTTATTGTACCTGCAAAGTCATCACCACTAATATTGGGCCTCACGTTAACAGCTGCATAGATGGGGTAGGGATTCTGTCCCTGTTTCACAGCCTCCTGCTGATCGGATAGTTTTGACTGGTCTTCCTGAATAGAAGAAGAAATGCACAAGAATAGAATTCATTCTCTAAATGTAGATTTTGCATGCACACAAAAACAGACACAAACATACACAGGCACACAATCTTCTTAAGATTAGACCAAAAGTCTTCTAAAAATAGTATCTTAAGAAATATCTTTGTGCTGTTCATTTTATTTAAAACTATACAAACAAAGCATATCAGAAGTAGATAATCCCTCATTCAGGATATAATATAATCTCTACATTCCAGGGTAATTAACTTCTAAAAAAGTCACAATGTGCTGTATTGTGTCATGTGCTATCAATTTATGGTGACCTTATGAACAAGAAACCTCCAAGATTCCCTTTATTAACAGTCTTGCTCAGACTAGACCCAATTCCATGATGAAAAGCTGAGACAATTATTAATGATAGGCATTAACGCAAAAGTAAGTAGGGGAGAGTGAGACAAAAGTTAAAGCCCAATTGAGGCTTGGCAGATCAGGCGGCTACACATATATATCTCCCTGGTTTGCCTTTCCCAGCAAAGTCCTGCTTCCAGAATAACCGCATCAACTCTGATTGGCCATTTATTCCTGTGTCTCCTGCTGGGAGGAAGGAGCCAAGAGAAAACAGCACCAAGCCTCCCCTGTCCCCACTCTGAGTGCAAAATCGACATCCTAGAGATAAAGCTGGGGCCATTTCTTGTCTTGTGTATAGGTTACAGATCAGGGCAATCAAATGTTGTGGCACACTCATTTCTTCTTGGAGTGAGCCAAAGATTTTCATGAGCTATACAATCATGGAATACTTTTACATAACTGGAAGGGCGCATTTGGAATAACTCTTTATGTATAAGAACACTGGATATAATCATTTATTAATGTTTAACACTTTACAAAGTTATTTATTTTAACGGGGAATATAAACTAGTGCTTAACTCCTCCACAAAAATCTAAGGAATATGAAAATGTTCAGCTTTGGAGTGTGTCTTCATTATTTTGCATAATATCTGATCGACAATCAGTTTCAATTTTTTATTTTTTTTATTTTTATTTTCATTTTTTAATTATTATTACTATTTAGCGAATAGAATCCATACTTCCTCCAGGAATTTCCTAATATGTGAGAGAATTTACATGAATTTACAAAAACCTACTGAAATGGTATATGAAATATGGTTTCAGTTTTAGAATTTCTTGCCTTCTGCTGCAGGAAGTACTCTACAATAAGTCCCCATAGGTCAGTGAAAGATACTTTTCGTCCAGAATTCTCCATTGCATTTAGTTCCTGGAAGTAATATTTCAGCCGTTCAGAAGAAAAAGCTGCTACTTTACTGCTGGAGATTTTATCCCGGGCACTGATGATTGCACCTCTGAGATCTTTACATGACCAGTCAGAGTCCTGGTACAACATTGACATGCACCTAAGAAAATTTTCCAAACACAACAGATGAAACTTCTACATCAAATTCAAGTGCAATATAATACTTATACAAGATCATTTAACCAACAGATTCCTACAAGCCTGAGAGTCAGAGACATTGTACCTTCTTGGTTAGAGATCATTGGACAAATAACTCCAGGATTCATATTAATATTGTTACTGAGGAACTAAGATGATTTCAGAGAAATTTCTCAAAAGATTTTGTTACTACACTACTGCCTGCTCTATATTTTTTATTTACTATGTTACTCTGGAATACATCTGTAACCCCTAAACTCTGAACCATACTTATTATTTTCCATTATAACAATGCTATTGTATGGATGATATGTTAATGCTTTTACTTTGATCACATTGATGTGATTCAATATAAAATTCACTTAATGAGTCTGTACTCACAAATTGTACTCACGTTGTACAAATATAAGAAAAAGAGTAAGTGTTGGGTGAAACCTGTTCTGACAGTCTAGTGGTTGTCTCTATGGGCAGCCTTATAACCCTCTCTTCATTTTACTGAGGTCAGTACACAGTAAGGCTTAACACTGCTGTTTGAAGCAAACAAGAGTTCTACATTAGAAGGAAGAGATAACTATGAAATTTTAGAAAGCTGAAAGAAAGACTCTTGCAGCATCTTTAAGATGAACATTTTTTATTTGCCATATAGAACAACACACTTTATCAGATGCCAAATATAACCTGTTAGCCTTTCCAGGTGCCATATGGCTGTTTCTGCTGCAAGAGATTAACACAGCTAATGTTTCAAAGTTCTAGAAAATGGATCATTAAGACAAGATTTGGTGACAAGATCAACCTGAGTTAGAACAGCACCTTTTAAAGCAATTGTTAAGGAAGAAAAAACATTTGTCACCAGGCACTTTGCCCATTCACACAAATTAACAGCAAGAACAGGAAATGAAAATGTGAGAATGATTTCAAGTACAGCAGGTTATGCTGGACAAGCTAGATGCATAGAACATAGAGGCCTCCTTTTCCCACCACTAACGGGAATGTAGTAAAACTTTTTGCCCTTCTGAAGAGGCTTTGTTGTTGTTTGCTTGTTGTGTGTCATCAAGTTGATTCCAAATTCCTATAATGGGATTTTCCTGACAAGATCTTTTTCAGAGGGGGCTTGCCTTTGCCTTCCTCTGAGGCTGAGAGAATGTCACTTGTCCAAGGTCAACAATGGTTGAGCAGGGATTTGAACCCTGGTCTCCAGAATTGTAGTCCAGTTCTCAAACCACCACACCACATTGGCTCATCTGAAAAGGCTACTAATAAACAAACTGAGAAGCAAGTCTTTTCATCCATTTCAAGTAACATAAGCTGTAAGAGGCTTTCTAGTGTAGAAAAGGCTATACTGTGAACAGGACAAAAGACAGTTCATCAGACATACACACACAGGAAAAATTTAGACTGTTGTGAGAAATATATCCTAAATTTAAATAGCAAAATGCATAGATCTATCCATTGTTGTCTTTATCTACGTATGAAACAGTCAGGGAGGGGAGTGTCTTCTAAAGCAATCTGAGACAGTAATCTTGTTGGCACACTATGCTAGCACCTATATTTTTTACAGCATTATGTGAAAAAAAGCCAGGTATAAATAACATGAGGAGATGATGATGATGATGATGATGATGATGATGATGATGATGATGATAGTGTAGTGTGAAAGCTCCCAAGATCTGCTTGCTCCAAAATCTGCTGGCCTATTTTTACACGCCTTACTTCCATCTCAGCCATCGTCCCCACAGCAATTTCCTTCCTTGCTGCTACCACCTATGTCAGCATAGGTACACCAGCATAGCATACCAATCTCATTATCATATTTTAAAATACTTACTGAAAAGATTACAGCTTTATCTATAACAGAAGCTGAAGCTGATTGAAAGATCATGACCTTTTTGGTAATTATCTATTTCATCAGATGGTAGAATGGAACATCATTTTAACTTCTCCAAAATGCAAGATATATTACTATGATAAAAGTTCACACCCCACTCTCTTGTCAAGAGATAAGAACTACCATTATTACCTACCATGTAGAGCCTGAAATCCCAGAGAGATATGTGATACAATCCAGAAGATTTAGCTGCTGGAGCCCAAACAGACTACCATAAAATGAGGTCAGTGCTCTAATCCCACCACCAGACCCTAGGACTGCTACAACAGGAACCTATACCAAAGACAAAAAGGGGGAAAAAGGGGGGCAGAATCCATATCAACAAAATTCAAAATATTATGTGTTACAGACATATATTGACTTCTATCATAACACTATTTTTATTGTACTAATTATGAGGTTCTGAATTATTTCATAAGAACATCATTAAAAAATTCAAAATGCCCTATTATTTTACTTCTACTGAGTTGCCTCAGCAAACACTGGCCAGTCATGTACCTCATCTTCACTAGGATCCTCTCTCAATTTCAGTGTCTTCTTTAGTGCCTGAGATATAATTTTCTTCCTCTTCTCCAAAAATTGTCGCTCTTCTTTACACAAATCAAAACCAAGACGTACATCAAGATCTTTTGTGCTAATTTAGAGGAAAACAATAAAACAAATACAGCTTAAAGTCTCCAAAAGCTTTTGAAAGTACTGGGAGGACTTATTTCAAATGTTTCAGTATTAATTCTGAGCAAAGTAAAGCTTTAAACATTTAATTAGGGGAAGGCTGTAAGCTCCATGGTAGACAATATACTATGTATACAAAATATCACAGGTTCGGTCCCTCACATTTCCAAGTACAGCTGTGAAATATTTCTGATTTAAATCCGCAGTTTAAGGATGAAAACACTGAGTCACTCCCAGTGACAATACAATACAATAGACAATATTGTACTAGATCAGTGCCATACAACCTTTTTAACCCTGAGGTTTGTTGTTGGCTGAGATCTGTGTGCTATTTCTTCACATCATTTCCTTCCAGATCCATCTTTATCAGACACTGAGAAAATTATTTCTTTGACTAAATGCTAAAGAAGGTAAGGAGATTCTGAAAGATGTAGTCCAACAATAACTTTTCCAAACCTTGGCCTTAATTAATAGATCTTGTTACTCCTGTTGAACATATACATGATTCAGGGCTTGTGAAAATTATTCTTTGACTACTACTACACTGCAGTTCTTGAAAAATTGCTTTTACAGTTGTCCCTCCATATTTGTGAGTTTGACTTTCACAGATTTAATTATTCATAGATTCATCACTCACAAATGTAGTCAGATGTGGAAGAGGATGGGACAGGGGAACCTGGGGAAGAAGGGTGTGCACATGCATTCCCTCGCTCAGTTACTTGCATGCATGGAGAAGATGGGGATGGGATGGGGGAGCAGGAGAAGGGAAAGTGTGCATGTGTATTCCCTTGCTCATTCACTTGAGCAGATGGGGAGAAGGGGATGGGACAGGAGGAGTGGGAGGGCACACATGTGTGTTCCCTTGCTCGGTGACTCGGGCATGGGGGGGAAGGGGGGAGATGGCAGAAGCATGAAGAGGGTGGGTGGCACATGAGTCTCTGGGACAGACAGAGGGAGCAGGATGAGGAGGGAAGAAGGAGACACCCGGGGCCAGTGGACAGGATGGTGGTAGTGGTGGGAACAGGGCAAGGGCAGCAGGAAGGGTCTGCAGCAGCTGGTCTTACAGCAGCAGCACTCCCTCCATCCACGCTGGGGATCTGCACACTACCTGCCCTTCTTTCTCCTCTCCCTATTCCATCTCCTTCCCTCTGCTCACCTGAGTGAGTGAGTGAATGCAAAGGGAAAGTGTCCATGGCCAGGTCCAGCCACCCCATCTGTAAGAGTACTTTTTTGTGTGTGTTAAATGTGGTTTGGGGGGGGGTGTCTAGAGATATGGACATTTTTTCCACTTCTGCAGGATCCTGCACCCACAACCCTCACAAAAGTGAAGGACTGACTGCATTATTTTATACAGTGCTTGTTTTGATAAAGAAAGATAGTCTCTCTTAGTCTATGTTTCATAGTGTGTGGGATACACAGCTATCAATACTGATTTTCTAAGATTAAAGTGTCACATAGAACTCCAAGTCTATGAGAAATAAGCATTTTTTTTGGATATCAGGAATATCAAAGTAATGAAACTAGCTGCCAGTGAAAAACCGAAACAGATTACCGGTAATTCTGAGGGACAAAAAAAAAATCCAATGTACTTAAAAAAAAACTCTGATATAAGAATGTCAAATACACAAACATTAAAATCATGCTTGCAATGCCCTACATATACATATATAGCTGGGCTGCTCTCTCATACATATTTTTGGTGGCACCTCTGACAGCCAAGCAAGACTTGAGCCACTTTTAAAACTAAATAATAGCTTGCCTCTTCTGCATATAAGGTTTTTTGTAGTAAAATAAAACCACTCTTGCTACATACATGTGTGTGTTTTCTTTGATTCACAGCTATAAATCCAATCCTAGAACAGCCTTCAAATGCATTTTGTAAAAACAAGATAATCTTCATCTACACAGAAACACAACTCACATTTGTTCAGCCTTCACACGCAGATCTACACTTAGCCCCTAAGAGGAAAGGTAAAGGACAGTGAAACAGAAGATGCAGGGAAAATAACCAGCTTTCCAAAGTAAGGCGCTCATTCACTTGCTTTTGATTGGCGAGTGAAATCTAGCTTCCTTTTAGGTCCTTAGAAACCACACCATTTCATTAGGAAATTAGAGACCCAAGGTCTTACCCACAAAGCAAAGGAAGGCACAAAACAGTAAGAACTTAGGAGGAATGCCCACAGAGATACATTCTCAGGTGCTTAACTTAAGAAACGTTAAAAGAAGGCAGGCAAACTGACCTAGAAAATTCTTGAGTATAATTACCTATTGTATTATATAAGTATGCGTGCGCACGCGCGCGCGCACACACACATACAGAATTTGGATTTGTTACTTGCTTGTTTACTACAAATCTCTGAATTTCTCAGACAGCATGGGAAATGGCTCTATGCACATGTGACACTGCTTGGAAATCTATAAAAATATACAATGGCCAAATATATTAAGACTTTTAACAGATGTGACCGATTAAGCAAAACAAGCCCATCAGACAGGTTTCCAGGTTAGATGCTGCCATAGGTGCTGCCATACTATAACTGGTGGGAGCATTCAGCTAAGTGGGGCAATGTTTAAGAGATAAAAATGTTACCTTAGATAAAAAGAATTTGTTATGAGCTTTGCCTCCACCCTTCCTACAAGACTGCCAGAAGTCAATACACTCCAGCCCCAATTTTGTCAACTTAACATTAGCTCTAGGAGTTCACCCCTAAATCCTATTCAGGTACTAGAACTTTTGAAACAAAGTGCTTATAACTATTACATCAAATGCATGTTCATCTGCATTTTATGTTTTAGGAATATCACTATCTGAAACATGATACCTTACAAAGAGAGTTTCCACTACAGCATATCAATGAGTGCTACAGTGAAATCCAAAATAAGTGGTACCTTTCCCAGTGGAATAGTCAAGTCAATTTCTTTTCTCAGAGGAAATGAATGAAATGGAACAGTCCCTGATCCAAGAACTGTACTATGCTCTTCAACATCAGGGTTCACTCCATCCTGAGAATAAACAGATAATATTTCACAAAGAAGTCTGAGCTGTAAAGCATTGCAAAAAGGGTGCATATGGCCATTTCTCACCTGAAGAACTGTAATAGTTCTCTCCAGTTCCACACCTAGTTCTGAACACATCTCTTTGCCTATGTGAAAGACAAATGGAACTCCACAATTCTGATCAGAATCTGGTTTGCAAGGGACACACAACTGCTTTTCATAGGCTCCTGGCAGTGAAAGCTTGAACTGACTGCTTCCTAAATATCAGAATTTAGTACATACAATGTTAGAACAAAAACTAGACAGTAGAGATGACTACTGAGAACACAGCAACCTAAGTTAAATCAACAGCAAATCTCTTATATCATAGATAACACCTTAAACATTATTTAATTGATATCAACAGTCTCAAATGTTCACTTTGGATGAAATAACTGAAACAAAACAATTCTGAGAAGTTACAAGGCTAGTTCACCCTCTCACATTACTTTTTAGAGTGCAGGCACCACATCTAACTATTCAAAGAAGCTGACTAAACACTTTTTAAATTCTTATACCTACACAGTCAAAAATTTCTAGACATTATAGTCAAAATATGTAAAGTTAAACAAGAGTAGGAATTATAATATCTACATTCATTTACAGGAAGAAATGTAAATTGGACAAACAAACATGAAGACTCTCCATGAAATAAACACATGGATCAGAAGTATCTACTTCCACTATATTATATTACAGTGTCCTTGTAGTAATGCAGTTTCTCTAAAGACAACACATGTATTGAACTGAGAATGAGAAAAGAACAAACTGGAAAGAGCACAGTAACCAAAACAAAGACAAATATTCCCTTGCCTACAGTACAGACAAACAAAAATTTACAATAGGAGTGGGGAAGATGTATAGTTCCAAATGTTGCTGGATTCCAAATCTCATGATTCCTCACCACTGGCTATCATGACTAGGGCTGATGGGAGACACAGTCCAACAAGCTCAGAGGCTAATACCTGTACAAGCCTTAATTTCCAGTGATTTCAAACAGAATTAAATATTTGTCCAAATGTAACTGAGCACAAGTTTGTAGGCTACACAGTACAGATGAACATTTTTGCCCACTTGTCTCCACCCTTTCTATACCTAGTTTGGGAAAATCGCCATAAACGGATATATTATACATACTCCACTTTATTGCCTAGTCAATCACCATAGTTTAATTGCTCAGCATTCCACTAGTGCATTTGAGAAGCACTTTAATTTTACTAAAATTTATATTCTGTTCTATGTAGAATACAAAGTTTGTCTCTACTGCTAATTTATAGGATGCCCAAAGCAAAGCCTAGCCACAGTTTTATCTACTCTGAAACTAATTTGAAGGAATGGAAAAACAGCAAAACAGACCTACCCTGTTCTCTTAGCTTTGACTTTTCATCTTCCTTAATCACTCCTTGGAAGCATAGACAAGGATAAACCTATGTGGAAGTTTAAAAAAATGCTGTTTTTTGGAAAATGCTTCTTGGACTGGATACATTTAGGAGAACTGAATATGTAGAAAAACAGTTTAGATGTTCATGTTTTGCACTTCCATGTTACAGTAAACATATCATTTCTTTAGCTAGGTAGCTGACACTAAAGAAGAGAAGGATACATTTTTCTATCAACAATAGTAACTGTATTGTCCTTAGTAACTATTGTCAACAATTGCCCATTATTCATCATATACCTCCAAATCACAGTAACTACCAGAAGTAGGATATATAATCCTTTTATTTGTTGTAGTTCCCAAGGTTCATACGCCTTACTCATCAGAAAGGGACAGTGGGAGGAAATGCATTTGACAGAAAATACAGGAGGTCCTCACTGGGCAGAGGTGACCTTAATCCCTCACATACGGCAGTAAAATTAATTACTGCCAAGACATTCAGGAAAGCTCAAAAGCAGTACTCATTTCCATGGCACACAACTGAATGATGGAATATGTTACCAAACTGGACAGCTTTAAAGGTAAGAAAAATCCATGGAAGATAAGCCTATCAATAACTACAGTCAGCCCTCCACATTTGCGGGTTTCACTTTTGCAGATTTGATTATTCACAGATTATTTGCTGTCACTTCTGTTGCCTCCCTATGCCATTTTTAATAGGGACTGCAAGCCTTGTGAGCCAGAGAAACTGAGAATGAGGCGTGTAAGTCCCTATTAAAAATGGTCGGGGCAGCAGTGGAGGTAAGCCTTACCAGCTCCCCGCTTCTACCTTGTGAAGGAACCCTGATGTCTCAAAAGTGGGTTGAATATGGTGATCATACTTTTTTTGTGTGTTAAGTATGGTTTGAGAGAGCTAGAGCTATTCACTTTCACCGGGGTCCTGTGCCCCTAACCCTAGCAAATGTGAAGGGAGAACTGTACTAGCTTATGATGGAAATTAACATGGATATTATCATTACTACTACTACTACCACAACCACCACCACCAGTATCTCTGCTGAGGAACAATGAGTGCAGTTTGCTATTATCCTAATGTTCCGCTTATGAGCTACCATAGGAATCCATTTGAACACCATGGAAACTAAACAGATCTTGATAGATCTTTGGCGTAATCCAGCAGGGCTGTTATATTTATTATGCTGGTATATGTGCTAATATCTCTAGCAGATGAAAAATGCCTTGAAAAGGCTCTCACGTCAGGAGTAGATACTGTATTTAACTATGAAAACCAATTATAATTTATAATTCCAAAACAGTCTGCTATCTGATTTTCCAAACACTCACCACAAGGGCTCCATTTGTGATAACTTCCCCAGGAGCATCTGAACTATAAAAGGAAAGTGTTGCCATGAATAAAAATGTCTGCACTTTACTCTGTCCTGATTTAAGCAATTCAACTTCCAGCTCATGAGTAGGTAATCTATGACCTTCATGATGTTGAACTCCCAAATCACAACAAGGAGATACAATAGGACACATCTTAAGAGAAGATACAGCACTGGAGAAAGGGAAGAAAGAGCTCCAGTCTGGAGGCTCTCTATAAGCATAGAAAGCAGATGATGTGATCCTTAACAATACAGAGGGAAAGAACTGGACTGTAAAGTTTGTCTTCCCACACTATTTTGATACACTAGCAGGGACAGAACTGTGTGTGTATGTATGCACGTGTATGCAAACAAATTTTTGTTGTTATTTTCTCGTTTGGAGGTAAACCATTTCAGAACAACTACCCTGCAGTGCAGCGGAAAGGGTTACTGTTGTTTATGCACACTGTGGCTCCACAACCCAGCAGTACCAGTGAAAACATCCAGGTGATATTTTTGTCTTGGGATATTTCCCTGTCAAGTAACCCTCCCCAAAGCTCCTCGCACATGGCTTGAAATACCACCTTTTCCTGTTTTGATGAATGCTTTAGGCTTTTACCCCTTACAGTAATCATTCTAACTTTCTACTTTTCACACAGTCCTGTTTTAAATAAGGAAGCAGAAGCCTATTTAAACTTTGTCCCAACTTAGCATTAATCTAACTTGTGATGTCATGAATGGTACATAAATGTTTGTAAGAGAAAATCTACACATTTTTCTAGTGCTGTCGGAGTTGGATGTGGGTTTTTGTTCTCCAGACAAAAGATGATGACCAAAAATTCATGTATCCATTTTTCATAAATGTATAACATATCAATTTCAAAACATTTTATATTAAAAAAATGAAATTACTGGAAAAAGATTCCATATGTACATACAAAAAAATATATTCAACATATATTAAAACATTTACAAATTATCTACTATATACACGTCAAAGTTTTGTCTGTTTGTGAGTGAGTTTGTCTGTTTGTCTGTGTCAGGCAGGCAAAGAACTCATATGATTGGCTGTGTCAGGAGAGAAGACTTCATATGACTGGCTGGCTGTGAAGATTCTATGGAATCCTGGGGTTGGCAGTTCAGGGAGGGGCCTTTCTCAGCCATAAAGCTCAAGCTGGTTGCTATGGAGACAAGGCCCACCAGTAAGAAGGAGGAGAGCAGTGTATTCACTCAGGAAACCAAACTGTATGTTAACAATTCTGAATACAGACTGGATTGAGGAATATGGAGATAAGTTATAGGTACTGGACAAGTCAGTTTGGGGAATTAGAGACACAGGATATCAAATCGGTGTATTTCAACCACATCTAATTCCTAAGGTAAGATAAGGCAATTCCTAAGGTATTTCTAACAAGTGTTACCTATGAGAAAATAAAATCCCAGGCAATGCCAGGTAAATACACTAGTTTTATATAAAACTAAAAATATGAGATTACCGAAGTAGTAATAAGCTCACTTATTTGTTTTGAAGCCAAGTCTCATTAAATGGGTCTCCTGTTCTAGTCTGTATGTTGGTCATTGTTGTGTGCCTTCAAGTTGTTTCTGACTTTTGGCAACCCTAAGGTGTTCAGAGGGTGTTTGTCCTTGCCTGCCTCTAGGGCTGAAAGAGAATGATTTGCCCAAGGTCATTCAATTGGTTTCCATGGCTGAGCAAGGATTCAAATCCTGGTCTCCAGGATCATAGTCCAGTTCTCAAACCATGCTGGATCTCTTGTTTGTTTAGTAATGCAAACTTTGTCATATGGGAAAATATAGTAGTTCTCACCTTTTCTCCAGAAAAAACTCTACATCCAGTTCTTCCCTGTCCTACAAGTAAATAAATATCAACATATTATATATGAGCAGCAGAAAAAAACCTAGATCAAACCCAGGGAACAAGTAATATTGTTTCAAATGCTGCTGTCACCCAAATGATTGAGGAGAGAAGTTTCCTGTCAACCACCAGTCCTAAGTAGCAAACTGGGCAAACATACATGTAATGTGGTCTTCCCCATGATAATGAAATGCATATTTCAGTTTGAATTATAGCAATTATTTCTAAATTGGCATCCATATGTATAAATCAGCATATGTAAATCTTATGCAAATTTTGGTGCTTCTGTTTTTATTTTGAGGGGGAATATATAGATAGCCACCCCAAAGACTGATGCATCCAGAACAAAGCTCATAAAAATTACTTTTAAATGGGAGTGACACAACATTTAATTGTCTTGGTGCACAACCTATGCTCTGGACAAGAACCCTCTATCAGGACAGAACATGGAGAAAAAGAATGATTGCCAAGTGGTTAAGGGGTTAAGACAAGGCTGCATTTTATCACCCTATCTGTTCAATTTATACGTAGGGTATATCATACTGAAAACAAGATTAGACTTGGCAGAAGGAGGTGTGAAACACTGAGAAGGAAACATCAATAATTTAAAATATGCAGATGATACCATATGACTAGCAGAAAACAGCAAAGACCTGAAAGTTAAGGAAGAAAATGCAAAAGCAGAATTACAGCTGAAAACAAAAATAATGACCACAGATGATTTACATAACTTTGAAAGTGAGTTACAAAGACATTAAAATTGTTAAAGATATTCTATACTTTGGGTCAATCATTAATCACAGCAGATACTGTCAAGAAATCAGAAGAAGATAAAGATTCAGAAGGGCAGTTATGAAGGTACAAGGTAAAATCCTCAAGTGTAAATGTATATCATCGAACTCCAAAGTCAGGATCATCAGTATTCCCTATTTCTGTGTAGGCACAGTTCCCTGCAGGAATCATCCAGCCACAGCATTACCAGTTTCTATATATGGATGTGAAAGGTGGACAGTGAAGAAAACTGACAGGAAGAAAATCAACTCATCTGAAATGCAGTGCTGGAAAAGAGTTATATAAATGCCATGGACAATGTTACAGGTGGATAGATTCAATCAAGGAAGCCACAGCTCTGAATCATGCCCAATACTAAAGTAAAATGGCAGTAAGAATACTTCAGCAAAGATCTTTCACCCCAAATCCTTGCCCAGCCACGTTAAATGGTACACAAAGCAGCATTCTGACAAGATGCAACTTCAAACTGATTTCAAAAACAGCACCATATAAAAAAATCACCTGAGGGAGGGGACTAAGCTTAGGCAAGGCAAATACTTTCAATAAAGTCAGTCTCAGGAATTTCCAAGTAAATCATAATACGTGCTGTTGTTGCTGTGTGTTTTCAACTAATTTCTGACTAATTGTGACCCCCAAAGTGAACCTTTCATGGGGTTTTCTGGGCAGAATTGTTCAGAGGGGATTTGCCCTTGCTTTCATCTGAGGCTGAGAGAATGTGACTTGCCATGGCCTCCCAGTAGGCTTCCATGGCCGAGCAGGGATTCAAACCCTGTTCTCCCAGGGTCTAGTCTAACACTTAAACTACTACATCACATTGGTGCTGATATGTTGCTGGTTAGCAAATGGCAGCCTCCTATATGCCACCTTACAGAGACAATGTTGTGTAGTAATTAAAATGTTGGAAATGAATTGGAAGATCCAGGTTCAAATCACTACTGAGCCATGAAACTCACTGGGTGGTCCTGGATCAGTTTCCCTCTTTGTCAGTCTGACCTACTTCACATGATTGTTTTATGTATTAAGGTGGGGATCTGGTCAAAACAGGAGTGTACACTTCCTTGAGCTTATTTAAGGAAAGATGTGATATAAATGCAACCAACAAACAAACTAAAAAAAATATGACAGCATTCATCATATTCCTGGTTTAACATGTAATGGAACCCACCCTAGGTATTCAGTTGTTAAGCCAGGCTCAAGGACATCACATCTGTGAACCTAATTTTAAATGCACTGAACAGCAAAAGGACTAACTTCTTTCAGCTTGAACGTCTCTTTCAGAGGACACCCTGCCTTAAGTCCGGTCACATCAAATACAAGAGATGTAAGTTCATCATTTATGAGAACGTCTTCATCAAAGAGCGTCAGTTCCACAGTGTTCTGAAAGAAGAGAGAAAGAAAAGCTGAATAGCAAGCAAAGAACTGTGCTCAGTTATATGACATATTCAAGGTACAAACATGACAATCTTCAAGTTAAAGATAAAGTTTAATGCTGTAACATTGGGCTTTCTATTCTTACACTACAGTTGCCCCTCCACATTCACTACAGTTAGGAGCACCGGACTTCCCCAAAAGTGTTAAACCACAAATATCAAAATGGGTGCATGTGCCTGTGGGAAGGGAGCCAAGGCAAGGTGGGGAGAGTGGACACCCAGGGTCCAAATCAGGTTAGGGAAAGAAGAGAAAAAGGGGAAGGGTTGGCATGGTGTCCCACTCTCTCTTGTCCATCTTCTTCCTTGGATGGGGGGGGCATCAGGAGAGGTTTTGTGGTGCTGAGAAATCAGGCTGCAATCCATCCTTAGCAGGCCAGACAGCAGTTGGCAGGGGAGCAGGAGGACTAGAAGCAAGTTCTTATAGGGCTGCACAGCCTGCTCAGAACCACTGAGAGGCAAGGTTCTCCTGGAAAAGAAGTACTTGAGGTGGCACTTGAAAGTGAAACCCACAAATGTGGAGGCCTGACTGTACTTCTACAGATAAGATTTACTGGTACCTCCACCTATTTGCAAACCAGTGTGCTTTATTAAAAGTCAACATAGCTTTTACTTTCTGAACTGGGAGATCCCAGCCAGAATCCTGCTGGACCAGTATACTAAGCAGTTGCACTTTTTCTAGGGTTGTTTGACAGTGGCAAGTAAAAGCAGACAAAATCTGCCAGCTCTGAGTAACCTGTTTCTCTAATGCTTTATTTCTTTCACAGTTACAGTGTCTGTTTCCTTTTTCCTCCCATCTCCACCTCTTATACTGGTGTAGTTATGGCAACGTAGTGCACCAACAGGATTTGGGGCATTGTATCCCTGCTCAGTTGATAACCAAACATATGCGTTGAGCAAGCCATTTGGATTTCCAGCATATTCCTACACTTAAAATACAGGTATAATACAGTCAGCATATCAAAGATGAGGTATATGCAGGAGCTTTTTTTCCTGTATTATGAAAAATTTAGTGAAATTTTCTTGCCACAAATTCTAAGTGTTTTGTAATGATTTCCCCATATCATGAATTGTCAGTATTAGTAATCCATGGCAGATGACCAGCGCTGGAATTTTGCTGCCAAAAACAAAAGTTTAACAGGCACCACTTCAGTATTCAAAAAGTCTTGCTTGCAGCACCAACTTCTGAAACATGTTTCTTTCCTCAGACTCATGGTAAAGCTGGTCCTGCAACTCACTCTGTATTTATCTATCACCTCTCAATCTGTCAGGCTTTATTTCAAAAACATTAAATAAATAACTGAAATACAAATTACAATACTCCAGTTGCTTACTTACTCTAAAAACCAAGTAGATGGTTTCATGACCATCAATGAAGAAGAGTTATCTTTTAAGAAACAGGTTGTCTTCCAGTGTCTTCCAGAGTTTAATATTTCAAGTCTCCATTTCAAAAATTATTTATAGATTTTGAAATATTTAAATATTTGCAGTTATCTGAGGTAACTTAAAACCTACATGCTTCATTTTGCTTAAGAAGCTTTTCTTTAGCCCCTCCAAAAAAATCCTATAATTTCACTCGCAAACTTAAAGTTCTCAATTAGTGTTTATGCGGTGATAAAGGAAGGCGGGAGAGTGAGTTTTTATCTGATTGATCTTGATTTAAAGGTGTAAGATAAAAATTGTTTTCATGTTTGCGTTTTTAGCTATTTCAGACATATTACATGTTACATATATGACATATATCCATACACTGCATATAATACATTGATGATAAAAAAAAAAGTGTCCGAAGCTATCTATTGTATGCACAACAGCAAGGCAACAGAAGTCTCTGAAAGTTTAAGTAGGCAAACCTCTTTTTTAAAAGTTTGAAGGTGGAAATGTTTTTTGATCTCTTTGAAACATTGTTATCAGCAAGAGTAAACTTTAATATTCCAATACCATACTAAGCCATCTTTTTCCCTAAGTAATTAATAATTAACCAAGATAATGATAAAATATTGCCACAATACACAAAAGAATATGTTTTCACTGTGTAGCAACGGTTTGATTGGTAATTAGAGATGGGACAACAGAAATAGAATATTACTACAAAGCAAACCATAGCTTTATGTACTGCTGCCTTTCCCTTCATACTTCAGACACACACTTTTTAAATTACATAATAAGTTGATTATCTGTATTCACCACTCCAGTCCAAACCCTTATCTGTACAAATAATAATTTAGAAATGGTCTTGCTCAGCTCTTGATCACTTCATAAATATTATAAAATCTGGACTCTGGGAGTAAAGTACACCAGACTAGCAATTATTATGTGAATTACTAATGGCAAAACAATGCATCAGCATGAGATTAGATTAGATCATTTTTCTTCTCACCTATTGGTTTGGAATATCTAAGCCACCAGTATCTTTTCCTTGAAAAAGGCAGTACAAGACTACCAAAGTTTCTCATATCAGTAATAGTCTGGGACAGGTACTAAGAATAGCACTGTACAGGAATGACAAAGGGAGAAAAGGAAAAAGAGGTACAAGAGAAAAAAGTTTGACCTGGGTGGATGAATGGCCACTGAGCAATGATCTCCAAAGCTGGATTAGGCTAAATTTTATTTACCTATAAAGTATTTTTGTTTCCAGAAAATTAAACCAATTTCATCCTTCAAGTTGAGGAGTGTTACTTAACATTAATAATCCTGCATCAAAAAATAACATATTTTACCTTGACAGCATTGTGAATTTTATAATGGAAAGTTTCGTTCCATTCTGGGTCACTGGAGTTGTCAATAACTCGAGTTCGATAAGCAATTGGTGATGCGGTGGGAAGCCGCAGTTCCACGTAGCAATCTGCCTTGGATACTATAGGGAGAAGACAGAAATGTAACCAACAACCACTGTGAGTTGGAATATTTTTTCCATGTCTAGCCTCATGCTAGGAAGAAGAGAACTAGCTCATCTTCTAACAGCATGATATGTTTTTCATACACATCCCCAACTTTTTTTATGAAACCAAGACCTTCTTCCAATATCCCTTGCAAATAAACCACATGGACGCTGTCAGCCACAGATGGGTGGAGACCTGCCAGACCCTGGTAGATATGCTTTAAGTTCCAGTGCAGCACACAGCATAGATTATCCAGTGTGTGCACATTCCCATCTGGGCCTCCAGAAACGATGGTGGCTTTTTGGGCCAAGCCTAAATCTTCAGTGTGCTTTTAAGTATGTGGATGCCTAGTGCTATTACTCCAACTTCTCCCTCTCTCTCCAGTGGGTGATCCAAACAACTACCTGCCACTGTAATCCAAACAGAATTGAATCACATGCTGAATAAGTAGTGAAAACGATCAATTGTTCTTGACATGAGGGTGCTGTGCCATTCTACTTACGAATGGCTGTAGTTCATCTTCTGTTAAAGAAATCACATCTGGATCCATTGTTTTAAATAATTTAAGACCTGTGCCAAAATTCCATTTTGTGGCAAAATACAACAAACAACATGAAGAACCTGACATGCACCAAATCTAGAAATAAAAATTCCCTAGATGAAATTAAAAAGGCAGAACTGGCAACCCTTGATCTGGAAGAAATGCAACCATTCCCAGTCTATTCAGAAAATATTATGAATAGGGAAATAAAAATTTATTTTCCAGAGTGATACAAAAACCCAGGCAACAGAATTGTTGTTTTCTGACTTGGGACAACTCTAAGGCAAAGCTATTACAGGGTTTTCTTGGCAAGAAGGGGTTTCTTTTTGCCTTCCTCTGAAGCTGAGAGAGCATGACTTGCCCAAAGTCACCCAGTGGATCTCCACAGCCAAGCAGGGATTTGAACCCTCATCTCCACAGCCATAGGGCAACACTCAAACCACTACACCACACTGGCTCTTGGGAGGCAATAATAGGCACCAGAATATTATAGCCACAACCAGTTCCTCAAATTCCTTTTTAAACATACCCTGATGAAATCTGTAATGAATCTATTAATGCTTGTATACATCTAAATATAACCCAAAATCAAATTTAAATTAATTTTAACAAAACATCCCCTTATCTTTCAGAGTCATACATAAATGAATAGAACAATGACAGATGATGAAATTTTAAAATGCTGTGAAAAAGGTAAAAAAGATAGAGGGGATCTCCAGGGCGCTCTGTCTAGCAAATTTTACATAATTTCATGTCGACCAAGGCAAAGAATGCTTCTTTAAAAAGTTCTGCAAAGAGACATGATAATTTGGAATTGGAGAGAAGGATAATAGCTATACCCAAAGCTGGAAGGGACCCAAAAATGTGGCATCATATAGGCCAAAGTATTCAATCAAGACTTAATGGCACTCATGTCTATTTTTTCCAAGCCAATTAACTCCTTTATAGGCAAATATATTTCAATGGATCCATGAAGTTTCACACCCAATTTGCAGCTTGCCAATGTGCACTCAGACTCATAAACGTAGCATATGTAAGTAATTTCTTGGACTTGCCTGGGAGAAGGGAAGGGGTATCATAATCATAATCTCACGTTTCTAGACAATACCTCCTTATGTAGAATTTCTACATCAATAGATAACAACTTCAGAAGCAAACAGATTTTACTCTAAATGATATGGTCACACCTGTTCACACCACACTTCACACTGATACATTTTCTTTTTACATAGCCCAATGTCAAAAATGGCAATGCGGAACAGTAAAAGTTTAATATACATACGGGATCTATCTAGAGGCTGTAATATGAAGTCAGTATATCAACTGAAGGCACATTTAGAGGGGTTAGATATCTCATGGTCTGAATTAAAACAGCTGCAAAACCAGTGGTTTAACAATGAGGACCCACCCAGCTCACCTACAATTTTGGAAGCAATTTGCATGGCTCCTGTATGTAACACAAAAGTGTAGCTTCCAAAGCATACATAACACAAGTAGAATATAAATATTATAAGGAAAGTATGGCCAAAAAGACAAATATGTTTGAACTGGAAGATCTTTGTTATATCTTGACAATAAAATATATTTTTAAAAAATGCTTATGACTGAGTGTGTACTTGCAACCCAGTTCCAAGAAGCACTGGGTATAACTTATTATCTACCAGAGAACCATTTCAGCACTGCTTCAGCTTTCATATCAGGATGGAAACAGCCTTACATATCATACTAAAATACCTTCACTGGTGCTAGACAGTTGCAGTCAATATACGAGAGGACTTTCTTGATGTCTGTCCCCACGTGGGGAACCTCCTGCCCCAAGAGGTTGGGTCACCTTCCATTTTAACATGTGTTCTACCAGTAACTGAAGATATTTATCTCTAAACCAGCACATCAATCTGTTGTTTACTTTTATTTATTGACAGCTTGTTTGGGTTCTTTTGTGCTTTTTTATTTCTCATGTCTTTCTTTCTGACAGTTTAACTCTCAGGGTTAGCTTATTCTGCTAACAGCTCCAAGTTCAGCAGCCAATATTTTCTTCTAAATATCACAGGTAGGAGACAAACAGAATAAGATTGATGTTGTCTGAATGTTCTGCTTATGGGCTTCCCAGAAATTACAAAGGTGCATGCAAAGCACACAGTGGGTTATTAGGGCATGGATGTGCACGAATGCAGACAAATGACCCTTTTTGGATGAGACACAGGGAGTTATTTGTTTGCCCTTGTGCTACATCCCACCCACCACTCATCTCCGCGAAGGGGCAGTAGAGGTGGCAGCAGCTGCTGCTACTGGTACTTACTGGTGATAAGAGAAGGCAGGAAGAAGGCAATTCAGACCATGAAGATACAGCTGTTTTGGGCTCCCAGTAGGAAAAAAATAAGGAGGGTACATTCCATCCATGAGTGCACCTTTGTTTCTCCTCACCATCACTACCACCAAACTGAGCTGATGATAAGAAATATGTTGCTTTTGGGGTGTATATGATTTATTAGTTTTCATAAGAATGCAGTATGTCAATCCGCTGAAGAGACTATTTAAATAGTAAGACCATATGAATTGAAAAGGCACTATGCAGAATGAGACACACACATGCACAAATGAAGTCTTCAGACACTTACACAAATCTGTTCCCTTAATGTTTCTGGCTCGGAGGATTTTTACTGTGAGATTGTAGTACGGGTGCTTCTCCCTCTGAAAAGATAAACAGCTCAAATATATTAAATTTTAACTAACTGTATTTGTTAAACATACAAAAAGATAAAATCACGAAGCACAAGCTTATGGAAGCTGCAGGAGTAGTCAAGGTCATGTTTTGACATGTTGATTATAAGCAATCATCATGACACATATAAAAGAAGCAATCCTTGTTAGACTTTTGTATAAGGAAATACCAACAGATTAGTAAAGATGGTAATCTCCTATAAGTGAACTCCTTAGGGTTTATACAGATGACAACTTAGAATTCAGGTGATATTAGACTCTGCACAATTCAAGCTGTGCTCTGAAGAGGGGCTAATTATACTACTAAAATTAAAACACAACTATATAGACAAATCTTGTCAGTAACCTTCATGGCCTCCAGAGCTGTCATGTCAGAGCCAATCTGTCCTTTTCACTGTAGTATTCTTCCATCTTGCCATGCTTCCACCTGGCACAGAAAGTGATCCTGTCAATCTATTTTTGTCTCAAGTTTTTCTGGCTGTTATTTGAGATTGTTTACTGGTTGTTGTGCATATTACTGTTGAATGGATTTGTTCAACTATACAAATAGCTTTCTATGCTGGCAACAATTGAGAATTATTCTATGAAATTTAAAATAATCACAGGCAAGATCACCAACAAGTTTTACTTTCTCTAGCCTTAAGAAGCTGCACCCTCAACACAAAAAAGGAAAGCTGCTTCCATTTTCTCTATTTATTTTATGCAACAGTGCAATTAAAATCTTATCTGGAAGAACCCTCTGTTCACAAACTTTAGGAGGCTGAAGAGGGTAGAAAAGAAGCGTTAAAGAAGCAACAATCCTATTGCCATTCTCCTTCTACTTTTTCATTCTACATGGATGAAGTCACAACAGTCTGTTCTGTGTGAAGAATACCAGAGCTTTGAAAGCTGCTTTTTAAAAAGATATTAGTTGTAATTATACTCCAAAGCTTCCCACTAGTTAGCTACTTTTATATTTGTCCTTTAAAAATCAACACTTTACTTTCCTGGTTCTCAAAACATTTCTCTTAATTCAGTTTTAAAAACCAGAAGGCGCTACGATACAAAGCAAATTCTCCTCGCCTCCACATTGTCATTGCCTCAACGCCAACAACAAGGCACAGTCTAAACCAGCATCTGAGTCATGCAATAATCTACCATTAAGGAAGGCAGCCTTATAACTTTAAAAGGCAACTAAAGATTACAGTTACAGTACTAAAAGTATGAAGTTATTCTTTGTTAAGTTACAATGAACTTGAGTTAAGATAAACTGGTTATGCCTTCACTGTTAAGGAAAGAAAAAATCCCCCTAAAACTAGTTATATGTACTTCTATACTCCAGCAGGTTAAGGATTAAACTCATCTATTAGAGAACTAAATAAAAATTTACACCATTTGCAGTGAAGTCTGCCAATGCTAGCAATGTGCCCAAAACTTAGATTTGAGCTTTCATGGGTTGGAGTGATCACACAGAACAAAGGATAGATAATGCCTGTATATTTAATAGATGCCTAGCTAGATGGTCATTCACAGGTAGCCGCAGTCTCCAATATTCTACAAACATCACCAGAAAGTCTATCTTTCTTTCTCCACTTCTGGTCATACTGTTTAGTTCAAAATGTGACCTAAGATGGCCAGGTCAAAAGTAGATACCCTCATTGATGGGTGTGCTCTGCAAGGGTAGGCAGAACGTAGACTAGGATCCACTGAAACCCTGGGTGACTTGCAGTAAGTCAGCAAAGGTTTTGGATTCCCAGTGCTTTAACAAGTGATGTAAAAATGGCTTTTCCTCCCAAAATAAGGCTGCAGAAATAAAGAAAGCCTGGGATAGCCAAGTATGAACTTATCCTATCACACAAGGCCATGAGCTCTGTTCTATTACTAAAAATGAAACTTCTAACCTTGGTATGTTCTTAGAACCACTCCTTTTAAAAAATGCTAAGTGTATGTGCATTTAATATCTGGTTCTATCAAGTAAAAATTGGGATTCTATTCTGTTTGTATTTAAAGTAGGGAGACCAGATAAGCCTAAAGTCTAGTCACCTTGGATTTAGAAGAAGGAAATTTCAGAAGATGTACATTCAGGTCTGTCAGACAAGTTACACCTGTTGATGTTAATTCCATAGCCATTAAAAGTATAGCAGCCTTGGCTTCTTTTTGCACCTGGCTACTCTGCCTGACATGCATGCAAGTTGCCTCTTGACTTATGGAGACCCCAAGAATTTCTTTAGGCAATGAACACTTGGAGGTGGTTTTGGCAGTTCCTTCCTATGAAATACAGCCCGCAGCACCTGGTATTCATTGGCGGTCTCCCATCCAAGTATTAACTATAGCTGACCCTGCTTACCTTCCAAGATCAGATGGGACCCTGCTTACCTTCCAAGATCAGATTGGATCTGGTGTCTTCAGGGTATTGAGGCCACTATAGAAATATACAAACCAAGGATCTCTACTAAACCTCAGTGCTGGTCCTCTAAACCAGTGGTTCGTAGCCTGGGGTTCAGGGACCCCTGAAGGTCCCTGGAGCCCTCACAAGGGGTCTGCGAAGCCCTGTTGGTGGAGACCAACAGTAGCTGCAGCAACAGAGACACAACAGCAGGGGGGTGCGGATGCTGAAAGAGCGGTTTCAACAGGGGAGCACTTTCAGCACCTGCACCCACCCCCCACTACGCATCACTGATGAAAGGGAAACGGCAGCAGGCATGTGTGCACACCCAAACTGACTCTGGAGACCAGGGTTTGAATCCCAACCAGCCATGGAAACCCACTGGGTCACCTCAGGCAAGTCACATTCTCTCAGCTTCACAGAAAGGCAAAGGCAACAAATTTTGCCAAGAAAACCCCCATTATAGGTTTCCCTCAGGGTCATCATAAGTCAATTTTCTGAGGGAAAAACATGACAGCTAGAAAGAAATCCTCCCCTGCAGCAGCATTTTGCTGTTGTGTGCCTCCAAGTCACTTCTGATTTAGGGCAGCCCAAAGGTGAACATATCAAAGGTTTTTTGGTTGTTCAGAGGGGGGGGGATTGCCTTTGCCTTCCTCTGAGGCTGAGAGAATGTGACTTGCCCAAGGTCACCCAAAGTCCAAGGGCGGATTTGAATCCTAGTCTCCATCAGTTGTTAATAATTAAATATTTGAATATTTAAATTTAAATCTTTAAATCTTAAGTCTTGGGGGCCCCAGCAACCAATTATATAAACCTACTGATTTCCCTCAACAGGCAGCACACCTTTCAGCTGCCTTCCCCCTCAGTTTGGGAAATCTATATGTGTTGCACTACACCTCCCACAATCCCCTCAGACTTTCTTTATGCTCGTGGAGAGGAGAGAGGATTCGGGAGCCGTAGTTCCAAGCTCCACTTCCGCCAGAACACACGAAAGCGAAGCCTGCTGCGTTTTCCCTGCTTATTTTATGCCCGCCACTTGTTTCGAAGTGAGCGCAGTATTTATTACCCGCCAGTGATAGAAGCCGGTGTCTTTCCTCTCCCTCCGCTGGAGCAGCAGGGCGGCCACGAGGGGCAGCATTCGGGGCGACGAGTAGCTCAGTAGGACCTGGCGGAACATGGGGAGCCCCTGTTTTTTCGGGAGCGATGGGAAAGAGGTGCGTTACTAGTCCTGTGGCGACGGGCAGGGCTTGCTGATCGGTGCGTGCCTCGTCCCTCGTTGCCGAGGCTCGTCTGGCCCCGACTCACGCGAGGGGCGTGGCTTAAAGTACCTCAGGTGTAGAGCCTGCCTGACAGGTTTCGTTTCCTTCCTTGGAAATGGGGCCCAGAGAGAAAGTCGTTGAATATAGGATTATTATTTTTTTAAGCAAGCTGGGAAGGACATGGTTAGAGAATTTTTTATTCTTGTTTTTCACTTCTCCGCTTCTTAGTTTTTTTCCCCCAATGCGCCCACCTCTTCTTCCGCCAGATTTAGGTCAAATTTCAACCCCACCGTTTCACATTCCCTGTAAAACCGCCACTTCCCAGGAATTTTCGCCTCACAAGTAGCAGTGAAACGTATCTCCAAGCGAAAGGTGGTCTGATGGCATAGAAGGAACAGCAGCTTAATGGGCAATCGTTTTTAGCCCGCACTCGCCAACCGGTCAAATTAGATTTATTTTCCAGTTCCTTTTCGCTTCTTCACAACCCTTTTCGATTACCACAACTACCACCACCCGATAAAAATATGAGCATCTTGTTGGCAAAAAGAATACTGACAGGCCATTTCCACACTACACTGTTATAGTGCTATTATTCCACTTTCAACGTCCTATGGAATCCTGGGGTTTGCAGTTTAGGGAGGGGCATTTAGAGTTCTCAGCCAGAGAGCTCTTTGGCCTCAGTAAAGGACAGACCCCAGAATTCTACAGAATGTTGAAAGTGGAATAATAGCACTATAACAGTGTAGTGCAGAAATGGCCTTATATTAACCAGTGGAGTAAATGGGATTAAAGAGGATGTGACAGAGGAAAAAGAACACATTAACTGCCTGGAATATGAAGAATGTTGGAATATGTTTCAAAAGGAAATCTTAAATATTTGGCACAATAATAATTATTTCATGAATCTCCAGACAAAAAGGATTAACCATTCTTGGCTAATATCCTCTATCCAGGTACCATAAGAAAAACACTGTTGTAAGAACAGGAGCTCATCAACGCAAAACTGCACTTCAACATATTACTTCAAACCACTTTTGGTTTCTATGTATAATTTCAAAATGGCTGTTGCAAACTTGAAAGCACTGTGAGGAGCCTGTAATCGGAAAATCTGGGGTACCTGGAGGAGCACTGCCTCCCAAATACACCATGTAGGAATGTAGCCACTAAAAATGATAGTGGACATTTTGAGATGCATTTTAGTCATGTATAAACAAAACAGTAGGCAGAGCAGGGAAGGCAAAATACAGAATAGAAAGAATGATCTCAAGAATGTGAAATATACTCCCACCTATGACTAAGGCCCTTTCCACACGTGGGAAAGGAAACGCGCAAAAATGGGACTCACCGGACTTCTTCAGCGTCCAGGCGAGTCCGTCGGGACAAGGAGCAGTGCGAGCTCGTCACTCCACACTGCTCTGGCATCCAAAATGGCGGCTTCCGGTTGGTGGAGGCTCTCCACCAGCTGGAGAAGCTCACCAGCCTAAAGCCCGCCCCTGGTAGATCTGCAGGCACGCACTAGTGCGTGCCTGCAAATCTGCACTGGAGCACAGCGACAGAGCAACACGGGGTCACACGCTCCATGCTTTTTAAAAACCTCTTAAAAGAAGTTTTTTAAAAGCACGCTGCACAACCAGTTCCGGTCGCTCCGGAGCAGACTGAGGTGCAGAACTACGAAAAGTATTCCTCCCCAGTCCACTCCACGGTGCAGAAGACCTCCGTTGGAGGTTGCTCTGCACTGTTTTAATAGGCCTGTGCGGAAAGGGCCTAAGATGCTGTCAGCTGTACCAATCTGTTGCTTAACTGTTTCTTTATTCTTATGTAAGTGGTGATCAGATGCTGGTTTAATCTATAATTCTTGTACCTTCACATAGCTGAGCATGACTGTTTGCACAGAATATATGTGTCTGTTATGTCCATATGCTATTTAGCACATGCTTTTCATCTTGTACCTCCTGCAAGGTATATGAATACATTTCCTATTTCTGATAACTTTGTATTTTCAACCCAATTTGAAGATTTCAAGCATCAGTTTACAAGAAATTAATGGTCTGCGAATATGTGATAGATGTTAACCAACCACACAGCTTAAAGTAGTTGTGTGCAAGGTTAACATAGTACTGTGTGTTATAGGCATGTTTGCCACAAAACTTGGCTTGTTGATTGCTGGACTCTTTATAACAGGTGTGGGCAACTGTAGTGGATGCAGGGGCCAGTCCTCCCCAGCTGGTCAAAAACTACAAATGGAAATCACTTAGTGGGGAGAGAAAGAGTAAAACACAATATGTCTACGCAGTTGGGCATCACGATATACTGTGGGCACTCAGGGCACACAAGAAATTGGTTCCAGGATCTCTTGCAGATACCAAAAATCGTGTATGTTTCAGTCAGTCCCATGAGGCTTGCAGAGACACTGTGAAGCCTTGCGAGGTGGGATGTGTACAGGAAGCCCCTATTAAAAATGACATAGGGCAGCAGCAGAGGTCGTGACAAACCCTTGCTGCCAATCACACTCCTTTCTTCAGGCTCTCCCACCTCTTGACTCCCCCCTGCAGATTCAAATGTACATGATATGCCAGTCCAGAGAATGTGGCATGCCTGGCAGCCACAGCTTGCCACCTCTGCTCCTGCCCTATGTCATTTTTAATAGTGTATAAGCCTCAACTTTCAAGGCTTATAAGGTATGCCACTGTTAAATATGGCACCAGCTAAAAATACTGAAAGGACAGGAGGGGGCCAACTGAAAAAAGTTTAGAACTTGGAAGGCTTCTGAATCATTGGGTGGTACATGAGAAGACCCATTTGTTACCCACCTACATACTATGTCCTGAGGATCATAATTATTTTATATCAAACACAGTGAGCCATAGAGATCTACTGAACGGACACGTAGACAGTAGAGCTATGGATGCATATCAAAGGGTAGCCCTGTTTTCTGTCACACATCCTGGGTGAATCTCAAAATGGTTCTCACAGACTATTTGAATGGATTTTCAGCAATAGCGCCAACAGGAGACAAGAGGTCTCTGGGATCAAATTAACATTTCAAACAGCCAGGAATATTACACTTTGGAGGCATGCATCCCTAGATGAGAAACTCATCTTGAAGGAAACTACAAGGATGCCTGGCTGTATTTTTTTTGAACTACAAAACTGAGATCCATTTTCATAAAAATGCAGCCATCTGGTCCCAGGATATATTTAGCACTATAACTAGAACCCCTTTTTCTCCTCCATTTTGGAGTTCTCCAAGACTGCTAGTGGAGAAGCTCCCCTCAGCCCTGCCCCCGGACGCTGAGTTGGGCTTTTCACTTGTCTTTTCCCAGCCGAAGACTTCTGGATTGGTACAGTATTACCCCAAAACCCTTATGTCTCTCTAATTTTCACCTCTTTCTAAATGTCTATAGTCTTGTATGCTTGTGGGAGTGAGTGCAGCTGAGTGATTGTATGGATTTTAACATCTATTTCAATAAAATACTTAAATTTGAACAGTTAGCTTGATTCTCTGTGATCCAACTCCATAAAGCTGGGCTCAAGATCCCTAACTACCCTGCTCTCTTTGCATTGCTACAGTAGTGCTCATAGCTAGTTTTCCCCACAAGTGATAATTTTGACAGGCGTTGGGAATCCCCCTAAGGGACCCCCAGCAAGCCGGGTAACAGATGCATAGTGGATTGGTCCTCCTACCAGCCAGAGAATGAACTGCACCACCTTGAAGGCAGTAGTGGGTGGCTAGTGTGCTTCCCACCACAGATTCAAATGTATAGTATTGTGTACATTTGAACCCACAGTGGGTTAAATTTATGGATTCCAAGCTCATAGAAATAGTCACCCACTGTATGTTCTGTTATGCTAGGTTTGTAGTTATAACTGTGTTGCTCTTTTATACAGATCTGTTAGCAATGGATCTGGCCTGACTGTGTGTGACATGTTTGATTTGCTGTTCCTACTAGATCTTCCTTCTCTGATTTTGTAACCTAAAGCAGTACTACTCAAAGTGGTGGTCTGTGAACCAGTTAATGCTAACTCTGCCTGTTTGGACTATGCCATTGGTCACAAGTTGGGAGACCAGATCACTAGATGCTCATGAAAGGGATCTCCAAAGAGGTACGCATTAGATGACAAACAGCAAAGAACCTTCAATCCCTCAATTAAAAAAGGTAAGACTGGAGAATCATGCTGTTTCCTTCCCTTGTTAGTTACTGTCCAAGTTTTAGAGAAAACTTGAACATTTTTACTTACTTCAGAATGCTCAGATGTGCTTTTAGCTCTTTGGATAAACATACACAAGTTGAGTTGAGGCCAGAATACAATAAGCTGTTCCTGCAGACTCAGAAGAGTGGCAGTTGAACATTTGTAGGTGAAAAACACATGTATGAAAATGCCATGCGGGGGCAGGGGAGGGCTCATTCTAAATCTTGGAGAACAAAATGGAAAAATTTAAAAAAAATGTCCCTTGAAATCATTAGAACAAACCAATTTTTAAAAATAAAGGAATTCAGTATTCTACAAAAAGCTACAGAGTACAGAATATGCCTGTCTTTTTAACACTGTTCATGTGCATTTTCACAATATTAGTATGATGGACAGAACATATCTTTCTTATACATGTAATCAGGAAGCCAATTACCTATGTTTTGGAATTTGCTTACAAAAAGTCTGCCTATACTGCCATAACCCAGTTTTTACCAGTATAAAAACTACTTTTTAAAACTCAGGCTAAATGCTTTGCTAGTTCCTTAAAGTGAGTTATTATTACAATGCTTTCAAACCTGATGTCTGCTTTATCTCACAGATTATTTTTCAGCCATGAGTTCCTCAGCTGATGTTCTGCTGAAATATATACCATGCTATGCCAAAGACAAGGCTATGGTCACATGCAAGAATTGCCCAAGTGAAAAAGGCTACAATCTTGTATCTTTACTTATGCAATTGCAGTTCAGTTTAGGCCCTTTATGTAGCAATTATTTCACTAGATCTAGTCAGTGCTTGCATTTCTAAAGAGTCAGATAAACTTTGAAGCTTGCAAAACACTTCTTAAAGCTATGGAACAAATGCATGACAAAGTTCATCTGCTGAGGTAGTTGAGTTCAAATAAAAAACAGGGGGAAAGAAAATTTAGTTGTACAAGGAAGTTACATGACAGTAAGACTAAAAAGCGGACCCAGAAGTTATATCAAAAAAGCTACATAGTATATATGTAGTTCCCGATTTCTATTATGTTTAACTTCTGTCTGGAGCAATTTCACTGCAGTTGCCATTATTGTGTTGCATATAGCTCACTCTGTCTGTGAGGAAGATTGTTTGTAACATATTAGTATGTGATGAATTCTGGTAAGAGTAAGCATTTATAGGAATGCTAAAGTAAATAAAGACATGGGATTTATTCTTAAGTTTTCACTTCTACCTGAGACTTCTACAGTCAAAAAAGCAAGCTGATATACATGGAGCAGATTTTTCTGTTGGATGCAAAATTATTGTAGCCAGAACATTAGCAGAATGTACTCATGCTTTTCATTCATATACATACATGATACTTTAGATTATAGCTAAGGCCTGAATTTTCAAAATTCTGCTTTTACTCATATGCTTCATTCAGTTATGATTTCTCTCCCATTTTTCCCATAGTGATCTTCACCAATTCATAGGGAAGTAGGAAGCATTATATCACACTATTCCATAGGGTCCCTCAGTAGGAGATTGTGTGGAATGAGGAATCATCCTGCCAGGTCATCTAGTTTGTGGAGTTCAGTTCCACATGACTCCAGATCCTACGTTTAAAATATCAAACTATCTGGACAAATTTGTACATATGTCTTAAATCAGTATTTGTTAATGGGTCTGCTTTGGCTATTTTTAATTCAATAAACAAACCTCAATCATGTATTAGCAAATCTTTCTAGCAGAACCATTTCTGTAAAATTTATGAACTTTCTTACGAAGGAGAAAAATTTCTCCCTATCTACCTTCTCCACACCATGTAAAATTGTATTTACTCCTATCATGCTCTCTTATATTTCTTCTAAACAGAACAGCCATAAGCATTGCAACCTATCATCATAGAGCAGTTGCTCCAGTCCCTTGATAATTTTCAATGTCATTTTCTACTCTTTTTACGTATCTCAAATATACTTTTAATGTGCAACAGCCAAAACTGTGCACAGTATTTCAGATGAGGTTGTACTATGGATTTCTATAAGAGTAGTGGGATAATGACAGTTTTACTTTTGAATTCCCTTTCTGATTATTCCCAACATGGCATTTACTTATTTACAGAAGCTAAATACTGGGCCAACATTTTTATCAAGCCCAAGACCGCTTTCTTGATTGCTATAAGCTCAGACCCCATCAGTGCACCAATCACTTTAGTCTTGCTTACATTGAATTTTGTTTGTCATTTTACTGCCCAGTCTTCCAGTTTGGCCTTCACAACCCATTTTCATTCTTACCAACTTAAATAATTCAGTGCCATTGGGAATCTTGGTCACCTTAATGCTCAGCTCTAACTTCATTGTTTATGAGTAAGTTAAAAATCACTGGTCCCAATGCAGATCCCAAAGAGATCTTATCGCTCACAGCTGTCCACTGAAAGAACTGACCATATATTCCTACTCCCTACTTCCTATTCCTTAGGTAATTGGTAGTCAATAAGAGATCTTACCCTTGTATCTACTGACTTTGTTGAAGAATCTTCAGTGTGGGACTTCATAAAAAGCCATTTGGAAGTCCAAGTAAATAATGGCTATCAGATCACTTCTGTACAATGTTTGACACTTTCAAAGAACTCTTAAAATGATGCAGTTTTGCAGAAGCCATGTCGACTCTTGTTCACCAGAGCTTTTCTTCTTTATGCTTGATAATTTTATGCTTAATAACACTTTCCACCAATTTACCTGTAACAGATGTTAAACTAAGTAGCCTGCAGTTTCCTGGATTTCCCCTAGAGTCTTTTTTTAAAAATTGGTATACATTGGCCACTCTTCAATTCTCGGGTGCAGAGATAGTTTTAGGAACATAAATATTTTAGCTAGAAGATACAGTAATTTTGCATTTGAGTTCTTCAAGTTCAGTGACACTTGGACTTAGTGATTTGTTTCTTTGTGATTTGCCAGTGAGGTCATTAATTTCCTGTCATCTCTACTGTTTAACTCAGCTCCTCATTTTCACTCTTGGAAACAATAGTTCATGCAGAATTTGCCTGTATATCTAGCAGCAAAGACAGATGAAAACAATTCATTTTGATGATCTGCAGTTTCCTTATCTTCCTTCAGAGCACCTTTAATTTTATTGTTGTTCAATAGCAGAGAAATTGTGAGTTTCATAAAAGTCTTCTGCTTTTGTATCTCCATTTCTTCAACAAGTCTGGCCCATACAACCTTTATGGCAATGAAGGATTATGTTTGATACAGACCACTAGTACTACATTTACACTATATAGAATATTTTCTACACATAATTCTATATATACACAAATTACAGAATTAGTCTATTATATTATTTATTTTTAGGAAAAAAGGTACAACATGCCAATCTCTCAAAACTTTATAATAATTTATTGCTTTAAATATCCTGCTGTACAGTTAGTAATTTTCAGTTTCTGTGCAAGATCTCCAGCAGGTCATTACAGAACAAACCACAAATCTGCTGAAGTTATATAATTAAACACACAAAAGCTTTGTTGTGATGGAGAAAGTACAGCTAAGAAACCTTAGAGCAATATGTGGCTTTATTATCAGCAGACTATCATATGCTGTGTCAGAGTGGTCTACACGGATCATAGTTCTACAGAACAGCTTTTTCGCCATCTAGTACATACAAATATTTCACTCATTCTTCAACCACAGTATGTGGTCCAGACTAGAAACCAATGTTCCTCAACAAATGCACAAAAAAATCCCATGGCATTGTAGTTCTCTCCTTCAAACAGAAGAAATACAAAGCACCAAAAAGCATTTTCATCTCAGCACAAGAACAAATCTGAAATCCAGCAGTAAGACACAATTGGTGTAAACTGCACATAGCAGAGAAACGGATGAAACTTCAAGAGTAGACTTCACTGGAATTTAAGGTAACCAGGGAGAAAGACTTGACAAAGGAACAACTGGTCTACAGCAGATCAAAATTTATCCCTGTTCTTTAACAAGTCATTGAGATTGTAACAGACATATATTGTTACTGCAATCTAAACAGGAGAGAAAGGCTTTTTTTTTATTTCTACTTCCTCAACCCAATTGTCTAAAAACAATGTTGAATTTCAGGCAAATGCTGTAAATGGGTTCTCTGCTCCAAAAAACTGAGTTACAGTAATTAATGATAACAAATATTGCAAATAGTTATTGGACTGAAATAGTTTTCAATTTAGCAACCCTGAACCAATTGCTCCTAATGTGAGCCTCTCCTCTCTTAGTGTTCAGCTCATTTCTATTTTTGTAAGAACACAAAAATTATCACCATCACAACAGAATAGATTTAAGGGACAACAGGTTAAATAGAAATGTGACCGTCTGTGGGGGGTATGGATTGCAATCCAGTATTTTCCAGCTTTAAAGTGATCTTGGTAAACAAAGCAACAGAAAAAGCATTGCCATGAGTGGCACTAAGAAACTTAAAATACTGATATTTGAAAAAAGTGTCTGCTTTACTCTAAAGCTCAAGAGTACACAAAAATTTGAGATTTTCAATGCAATGTTGTCTCCAAAGTATAAAATAGATGTTCAAACAATACAGAAAACACATCATCTCTCTGAGTTAGAAGCTTTTAAGTCTTCAACTTCAAAGGTGGCTTTAAGTTTTTGGTACAAGTGCAGGTGCTAGTTCCCCCTCCCTTCAGAAAACCACTGCCACTGTTCATTCCATTCAAAATGGGAGTGACTGTACACAGTGCAAATAGTATGCCTATTTATATTTACATGCCTCTCAAAAACAAACATTAAAAAAAATACACATTTGCCAGTTCTGACCATATTATATGAGAGTAGTTCCCTTGGAACTTTTTTATACTAGTGGTGATACCCACTAATATTTTCTCCCCAATATCTACTTACTCCCAATACTAGAAGGAAAAATCTAGGTACAGACTGTGGAAGTACTTGCCTCCGAATAGTTTCCAAATGGCTGGTTAAAGTAGATGCAGTGCAATACTGCTTAAACTATGGCATAAGGAATTATCCCATCTGAAATTGGAACGTACCATCCAACACAAAATTAATTTTTCCTTTGCTAACATTTTTTTAATTATTTAGTTTTCCTTGGAACAAGAACTGTTGCAAAATCCAGAGTACCACAGCAATTCATTTTTACCTAATACTCATTCTTCCTCATGCTGAAATGCTATGAGGCATAGCTGCTATATAAAAAGTAATTAATTGTCCATATTCCTACAAAGCCAAGATAGGCGGAGTACAGGTGAGTCATCTGGTAAAGCAATGGACTTGAATTGTTTATAAGCAACATGCCCCAGATTTCTTAAAGATGTCACGTCCTTCTCTAATCTTCTCTCACCTTCACATGAGCATCATAGCTAGTTTAGTCTACGTTGTGCATGGCAATGCTTTCAAGTGTCTGCTGCACCAACTTCTTTGGAACAGAAGTAATGCACAACTACTGCATTGGGATAGCGGGCAAAGGCACTATATGAAGAGAGAAAATAGATCAAATTAAATACAGTTATGTTTCTATCTTAATCATTGTTAGAGAAGAACTACACTTGATTTGGTTATCTTTTTAAGTGTATAAAGGTCAGTTCTTTTCTGCAGTTGCATTTGCACCCAACGAAGCACTTCATGTTTTGTTTCTTATGTCTTTGTACCTTCATGTGCTTGTATACCATTTGTGATGCTAATAAGGGGTTTAGCTAATATTTGAGTCAGCTGTACCATTTTTTTTAAAAAAAATCTGAAGTTACAAAAATGTCTAGGAAGTAATACAGGTACCGCCAAATTTAAAAAGTTATGCAAAATTTGACAGTGGCAAAAATAGAATATGATGAGATTACAAAATGGCTGGGAATCCATATTGTTAGGGATTGTTCCTCTGAACCTTCCATAGAATGGCTGAGATTCTACAAGATGAAAAAGGAAGGTATGATTTCTAATTGGACATATGTATTATTATTGTTGGCCCTCCTGAAATGCGAGTTTGCACAAAGCATCACGTCCCAGTATAGTCAATAGACATGCTGAGGGTGTGCCTGTGCTGCACATGCACAGCACATCCATTGGCTATAACAGGATGCAATACTTCACTTTTTTTTTTTTTTTACGCAGGGCTCCCTGCAATGGAACTCCCACATATATGGAGATGCAGAAAACCAGAATGTTGGCTGGGACAAATAACTTTGCAGAATATTTGTTCAATATAGTAATAAGAAATACTATGGGCAACCATTGGTTTTGAAAAAAAAATACTAGAAGTAGCATGGTAGTCGGGACAAAACATGAGATTAAATACAGAATGGAAAAGCAATAGCCTCACTGAAAAACTGAGAGGCACATTTTAAATCTGCAATCTCATACAGATTTCTATGGAGTAAATGCCAGTGAACTGCATAAAATAGCACTGTAATTCTAAGCATATTTCAAGCCTGCTTCTCACTAAGTAGAAAAAAGATTTTAGTCCCAACAGATCAGGGTGAAATCATCTAATCAAATCTCATTTCAACGTCAACTACTCAGCAGCTCACATCCATATCCAAAGCAAACTATCTATATAACAATGTATAACTTTTCTTTTGATGGAAGAAGTGATATATATTTGTATTAATTACCTAAATACTTTTAATTTTAAAAAGGGGGGGAGCTGCTACATTTGAGCTAATCTGAATTCTGTCTAAGAGCTGCCTTATCTGCATGACCATATACTTCATGTAAGATCATTACAGAATAAAATGTGGAAAAGTTACTTTTTTGAAAGCAATTGCCAAAATGTGTAGTCCCCAAAGTAAGCTTTCCAGGCTCTGTCATACAATCTGTGAAGATAAATCAGCACATATGTCCCCAAGTGCTCATTACAGAATGTGAAATGTATTCTTTCAGGTCAGTTTGGCTACAATCCTAAACACCCTTACTCAGCAATGAGTCCAAAAAAATTCTTATTTCTGAGTATCCGTGCTTGGAAGTGCACTTGCAGAGAACTGTACATGTTATAATAATGCCCGAGCATTCATTTGGACCCGTAAGTGACCTCATACAGAAAAACAAGTTTAAGTAGCAATTTCTACAGAATTTTTTACATACCTATTTCCAATCTTCTTTTTACACACACTGCAAAGCTTTTCCTCTGTGATTATACATTTCACTTGCTGATGTAAAATCCGTTCTTCTTGTACCTATGCCAAAATAAAAACAGCTGAAAGAAAACAATCCTAAGCAGAAAGAGTGACAAAACAGAGAAGCAGTATTTAGCTAATTCCTTTTTTGCTTTGGTATTACAATTTACCAATGTCTTTGTGTCATTTCTGGAAGCAAAATGCTCTCAGAGATACTCTGATATGTGTTTAAAGTTTTCACCTTGACAATTGATGATAAAAATAATAAGAAATATGAACACATACTCTTAGGAATTCAGCATGGAGAAGGTTTTTAAGTACTTGATTGAATCGCTTCTTTTGGGCATTTTCTTCAAGGACTTTTTCCAGGAAAATTCGGATTTCACTTATTTGAGTATTTGCTGGAAGAAGGTTTATTGCCTAGAAATAGAATTGGGAAAACAATAAGAAAGAAACAATTTTTGTTAAGATTCTTCCAAAATACGGTCACAATGTTTCATCTATTAATTTGCATTTCATTTTGTCTTACTGTCAATTATAGCCAAGAATGTCAAGGGATGTTTCCTGGCAAAGTTCTGTTTCTAGAGTAACAAATTATGTGTGCATTGTCTTGGATAAAATATATTCTTTGCATGCAGTTTAGTTTTCTTCCTCAAGACCTCTTCTCAAAAAGGAAATTCATATGTAAAAGCTGGTTGCTTCACACAAGAGAGGGTCCCTAACACCTATCTATTCTAAAAAAAAGAAAGAAAAAAGAAATCCTTACTTTGGTAGTATCCAGCTTGCTATGGTGAAGTTCTAAAACCTGCAGGGCAGCCTGGAGATTGGCTTGAGGCTCTAGCAGTTCCATCTTGATTGGTCCCAAGCAATGAACACTAGGTGGTGAGAGATACATCCGGAGCAGAGACAAATACACCTGTATGACAAAAACCAATCCAATGTACTTAAATAACACCCCAAAATGAATGAAAATAAACTGGATCACAGTGCTCAACTCAACAAGCATGTTGAATTAAGTGGGACTTCACTTCACTAAAGCTACTCTGATCACAAATTTCACTATAACATGATTACTTGCTATCCAAGATGTCACTAAGTGACTGTTCATCTGGTTTTGATTTTATTTAACTAATGTTAAGTAGAATCAGTATAGTAACCAGCCAACCTAACAAGATACCCTACACACTATATCATGAAAACTATTATCATGTAAAAAAGCATTCTGGTTAGTTGCATTTTCCTAGTACCCTGTCTGTCTTGCATTTTAAGCAGCTGTTTAATTTGATCAAAAACACATTCCTCCAACTTTTCAACTAATGAGAAAGGCAAAAAATTCAAGCCCCTTTTTTTGCAGGGGGGAGGAACATTACATTACATTAACATTTCAAAACTAAATCATTGTTAATCATAAAAACAAACTTTTCCTAGTATCCCTGATCAACCTTTTCAAACACTAATAACTGAATCAGAAGGAAGTGGTTTCTGAAGCATTCTTGGTAAATTGCATCCACCAACTATATTCTTTATTGATGCAACATTCAGGAACCATGAGAAAAGTCTTAATCTTGGAAAGAACTGCCAAAAATTTAATGAGGGACATGTAAGATTTACAGGTGGGACCTGTGACAAAATATTACTGAATGTGCTCCTTCTTCCAAGACTACTCCATTCTGTTACCCACTTTCAATCTCTCCTTTCCTTTCCATGAAGCACTCTATTAGATCATTTGGGGAGTTCTTCCCCTTCATCCACTGCCCAAATATTATTGCCTATTTCTGCAGCCTGTTTTCTGCTGCTCCAGAGACCCAAGACATAGAGCAATGGCTTCAAACTTCAGGAAAAGAGATTCCATCTAAACATCAGGAAGAACTTCCTGATGGTAAGACCAGTTTGACAGTGGAATGCACTGCTTCATAATGTGGTAGAGTCTCTTTCTTTGGAGGTTTTTAAACAGAGGTTGGATGGCCTCTGTTAGGAATGCTTTGATGATGTATCCTTGCATGGTAAGGAGTTGGACTTAATAACCCTTCTGATCTCTTCTGTTGCTATAATTCCACAATTTCCCCAATTTCTGCTAAGCTCTCTTGTTTTATGAAAACCTAATGACTCAGAGTAAAAACACAGTTTGCTGTTAATAACTTGCAATATAGGATGCAAATATATATACAATGAAGTGGTGGAAAACTAGACTGAGGAGTACACAAAATAATCTAATAATCATTTCAGTACTATATAATTTTAACAGGTCTTGCAAGCCCATTTCTTGCCAATATAAATACCTATTGGTATTAATTTGTCCACTAGAGGAATTTGTTAATAGTGGACAATTAAAGGCTAAACTAGACCTGGCCACTTGTTACACAGCCCTAGCATGCTTGCTTTAAACATAATGAAGAGTAAATGTGAATAAGGAGAGAATAAGACTGGGACAATGATGTGGAATGAAGAGGATCTTAAGCCTCCCCTCCCTCAGGTTCCCCAGTTTGAATCACTGCTCACTTTCAATTTTTCCACTGTAGCTTGAATAGGTATCAATGAAATTTTTCCTCTCACTGCAGATGAGTGAGAGCTATCTAGCTTTTTTAAGGAAGCACACCAAGGCTGACTATGTGAAAAAAATATGACAAAGCTAAATGCCTGACAAAGTTGTCTTTAGTCTTAGGAGAAATGACTGATAAGCATGTGGTGTCTGCTTCAAGACAATGGTAAATGAGCTACTCACATCTTTGTTGCCATCTTTACTTCTGTCATAGTGTTTGTGACAATAACTGAAACATAACATGAACAAGAAATTCAGAATGGCCTTCTAGCCTATCATATTATGAACATTTTGTATTTTGACTTCTCAGCTAACAGTTGTCAGTGACTATTAATAAACTTCATTTTGCACAAGAAATTAAAAAAAATGACTGATTACTATATAGCAAAGAAGAACATGTTCTAGGATTATTTATTTCAAAAATCACCTACATCCATGCCATCAGTCAATCATACAACTCCCTAAAACATTTTCTAAAAGAGCACCTAGGCAAGGAATTGTTTTACAATGAAAATTCAACTAAGGTTAGGAAGCATAAAGCAGCACATCTACCATCCCTGGCCTTGCCAGCTTGTGCCTCTCAGGATGTACAGGACAGATCTCTCAGACTAATAAATGTTTTAATTTAACCCTTCCCTAAGTTTAAAGTGTTGGTTCAAATACTCTAGTATAAAAACACCAATCAAGATCAGATCTGGAGGAATGGAATTGTTTTAGATCCAATCAGTTCTAAGTTGGTTCTGCCCAGTCCCTGGATTGTCTTGTTTTGGAGCCTCGTGCTTCCACCAAAGGCAACTTTCATAGATGGAACTAGACCATCAGGTTAGAAGTATTCTCTGTCCTGCTAGCAGACCTCCTCCTGCCCACCAAACAGGAGTTGCCTGTATCTTGTTGTAACACTAACTCAGCTCAACAGGCAGATCTGGGGTTAGGAATCTTCTGTCTACTCCTCTAGTGCTAGGAACTGGCTATGCAGAGTTCCTTGCTAACTACAGTGTGATTAAAGTCATATTACAGTACCTCCAAATATTAAGGCCTAATTTCATACCCAAAATAAAGTGGAGGTCACATGGTTGACAATGGTAATGTATCTTCAGTACATCTAAGGAAAAAGGCTACAGGGAAAATTTTAAACAGAAGGAGGGGGAATATATGCATGTATCTTGGAAAAACTAAATAATAAAGATATTAGTGTCAGGGAATTCTTGGGACAGATGAGAGCTAGTTTTGGATCCACTGGCACTAAAGATGCTCTCCTCCCCAAGGGGGACCCCAGACTGGGTATCCTCTTGAGGTGCCATCTTTCAGTTTCATCTGAGAAAGGACAATACACCTCTAAAGCTGTGGCAACACCAACTGAAGTGAGATGTACAGAAAAGCAAATTAAGGTGGAAAACCAACACATGGAAATTATAACATATGTCACAGACCACATATACCTCCCACTCGAATGAGCCAGAAATCAATGACTGGAAAAAGAAAAACAGTTGGTAAACAAAGACTAATAAAGTATCAGGTTGAGCAGAGACATACTTTTCAGCCATTTTGGTGTCTTTCAAGATGTGAACATATATAAAAAGGGCTTGTTCGTGATTCCCCATCCGTCCCAACAGCAGAGCACGTTCTTCCAAGAGACCTGGAAGCAAAAGGATAAGGTAGCTATTACTGCCCCCAATGGGAAAATAATTCAGGAAAAACTGACTATAAGAACATATCATTAAAATGAAGAACGAAGAAACTCAGCAGTGTATTTTGAGAAAGAATACCAGTTGGTATGTAAATAATTAGCTTTTAGTACAGAGCCTGGAAAAAAGCAAATAGCAGGTTTTGCTTACTTTAAATTAGAAATAGACAATCTTTTTTCCTGTCAAAGGCCACATTCCCTCAGGGGTGATCTGTTGATGACAATATGCTTGGTGGTGTGCACGTCTGAAACTAGTGCTGGGTGACCAGAGCCAAAAACAGCAAAGTTCACCCCTTCTCCCCCTTTGCCACCCCTTACTTTCTCTCTCTTTCTCTGAACTACATCATTTTTAATCCCCCACACTTGCCTTCCCACACAGCAGATTGCTGAAGAAGGAAAAATACTCCTACCAGAGACCTGAACTGATCACCTCCATGGGGCCTTTGAAATTAGTCTAAGGGCTGGGGGTTGCTACTAACATCTAAAATGGATGGGCATTATCCATAAGATGTTACTCAAGTATTCTCCAGGACATAATCATTGCCATTTTTGGTCTTCTGTATTCTTCCCAACAATGTTATTTCAAAAATTGTACCATACATAAATAATCATAGTGTGTAAATTTACAGAGGACCATTATGCAGCTTAGGCTGTGTAATGGGAATCCCTTTATATCAGGTGCAGAAATACAAAAGAAATGGTTTGTATGTATGGAGAATGTTAGTGGTAGAAGTCTATCAACCTGCTATATTTTCCAGCACTTCAATTGTCAATTTTTTTTAAAAAAAAGGTTTTTTTAAAAATAAACATAAAATAAAAATTAGATTGTAGAAGAATAAATATTGCTGACTGTGCACACCATGGACACTAGCATGCCTGACCACCTCTTACCATCAAAGGGAAAGTCACTGATGAGCTGGTCAGCATTGTAACAACTGGATGTCTCAAGAAAGAAAAGAAGTTTTTGCCGGTACTCTCCTAGTTCCCCCTCCTCTTCTCCAGCTGGCATTGGTGTTTTATCTGCAGGAGGAAAACAACTTATGTTTCTATATATATTTTCTTTCTTTCTTTCTTTCTTTCTTTTTTTCTTTCTTTCTTTCTTTTATATACTCTAGTTAAGAGTCCTAGTCACTGGATCATTTTTTCCTTACTAGACATTAGTCACTTTGTTATTACCTAAAATGCAAAATTCTTTTTCTTTCTAACAATATTTCTCATAATGCAGAGACTAAGAAAACAACATTTCTCATCTAATATTAGTGACCTACAATCTGGAATTCACAGAATTAACCTAGAGAGTTTTATCTGCAGCCATCCTTTCTCCACAGTATCTTGACTTTTCTCTTTTTGCACACTGAAGCATACTGGGCATATTTACCTGGAGGAAAAGAGCTGAGATACTCCTTCATTAAGCCTTGTACTTTCTCACAGTAGAGCTGAATCAAACAGTTGTGGAACTCTGAACCAGCCTCTTCCCATATGTGGATTATATGTTCCTGTGAATACATGTACATATCCAATCATGAAAGTTAACTGTAGAAGACTCTGCATCTCCCACCAACATTTCAAAGTGCAATCGCCCAGTGTTCAAAAACATGAGTATGTATTTACAAAATACTACTATTTTACAGATTGATTATTTCTAATTTACAGCTACAACTCATTCGTATATTCACAAGTCAGACACCTGAAACTGGAGAAATACTGTTAACAACAATACTATTAACTCAACTACAATGAGTTCTTACCAAGTAGGGAATTGCCAAGTTTTTAAAGTTTTCTATTAAGAAATTGAGAACCCTTTTTCGTGGGAGGGACTCCACCTCAGGAAGGTCTTCTGTGAAGATCTGCCAGACAAAAGAGTGAATTCACCAAGTTGGTTTTTCCATATTTTATACGAATTTTTCTATAATCAGACACACATTTCCATTCATGAGAGCACTGATAACATAATAACTACAAACACAGAAAACTGCTTTATACTGAGACAGATCATTCACTCATCTAGCTCAGTACTTTTAATACTTCTCAGCAGTAGCTCTCCAGGGTTCTTTGCTAGCTCTACTTTGAGATGCTAAAAACTGCAGCTCAAACCTCCTCCATGCAAAGCATGTGCTCTATCTCTGAGCTATGGCCCCTTTTCTGAAACAGGAGTGACAATCTTCTTCTCCCTTCTGAAGCTGGGAGCACAATATATAGATATGGAATGCTAAGAGAAAAATTCTTATCTACACCGGTAAGAAAGCAACTCTCTATGTTACTGCATAGCTAATTATCAGAGACATAAGATGTGTCATCCACTTAAATTCAGCTCAGCAACAGCCAACCTGGTCATCTAAAAGCAAGTAATGGGAATGTAATGTAACCCTCCCTCTGACCATTGTTCTCTTCAAATCAATATGGGGCTTATGTACCTCATACAATCTAACAGTTATGATTTGGTTTCAATAGTCTCTAAAAATTCTTGCATACAAGCTTTCCACTAGATAAACAAGATATAGATTGCAAATACTGCTGACCTTCTGCATCAAAACAAATAATGTGGTAATTTTACATATTTGCAACCTTTTAAACAAAGATTCTTTTATATAGAAGACACTATGATTATAACAGGCAACTTTTTCAGACAGTAGTAAATGCTGATTATGTTATAACCAATCTGTGTATGTTCTACACAGAGTGTTTCACCTCATGGGAACAGTTGCTGTTTGGAGTAATTTCAAATGTATGCTTGTCTGTCTATTATTTAATACCCACCCTTCTCCTTGCACAGGACCCCAAAATGGCTTCTGTGTGAGCCTGTAAACCTTAAACTAAAGAGTTTAACCAGTTTACATTTAACATACTTTCAGGAATTTGAATTGAGTGGGCCAAATATTAGAAAAACCTACCTAACATTTTTCACTTTACATTCAGAATTTTCAATGTACAAACCCTGATTTTCCCTCTTTTTTATTATCAAATGTATCAAGTATGCTTACTTTCAATCCATCCTCAGGAAAGTCTCTAAGCACCCACATAGAATATGAAAATATTAAATTCAAGTTCTCAGTTCCTAGAACAAGAAACAAAACTGCATGGTAATAGTGTCCACGGTGAGAAAGCAAATGACAAATGACTTGACATTTTCCCTTTTAAGGGCAACTATATTTATATCACTTAACCTTTTGAGCTGATTTGCCTGCTGTCCACTGGCTTTCACAATGTTACTGTTTACCCATAAAATTTCCTATTTTATGAAACTGATTAACTTTATCACTGTTATTAACTGTAATGATACTGTTTTATTAGCCCAACTGGCTAATAATCTGAAGATAAATTTAGGTGTTGCAAAAAAGCAAAACATCCATCTGAAGCCAAAGTAAATAGCTTTCTTTTACTGCTTTTCCCCCAGTTACTTCACAGCCTTTAAGGAGAGGAGTGGCAGGGTCTGAACTGTATGTTTGCAGAAACCCTCTCTCTATTTATTATATACTCCAGCTTTCTCCCAGGCAGGAATTCAAAGCAGCTTACAAAACATTTAAAATGAAATCCAAGTAAAATCTTATTTACAAAAGGTTTTTTTAAAAAAAAATTAAACAGATAATTCTATTAAAAATCACTTAGTTGAAATAGCTTAAAACATGTTTAAAACGTAACTAAAAGATTAAAAGCTAAAAGTACAACATAGCACATTCAAAAGATCCTTCTGCTTCATAATTTGAGCATCAAAAACCCGCTGAAATAAAAAGGTCTCATGAGTCAGCAAAGAGGAGGCCAAACCAAGCATCCTATGGAAAAGAGTTCCACAGCCCTGGAGAAGGTTCTCTTCCATGTGTTTACCAACCAGGTTGCCATAATTGTGGGGCTGAAAGAAAGTCCTCCACCAAAGATCTTAAAATTGTGGCTAGCTTCTCTAGAGAAATATGGTCTTTTAGACAGTCTGGATTCAAGCCTTACAAGGCTTTAAAGGGTCATAGCCAGCACGTTGAATTCTACCCAAAATGGACAAGTAGCCAGTGAAGCTTCTTTCAAAGAGAGGTATATGTTCCGTGTAACCAGTTCTAGTCAGCAGCCTGGCTACAGAATTTCAAAGCTATTGAGGTTTCACAATGGTTTCCAAAGGCAGCTCCACACAAAATATGTTACAGTAATCTGAATTTAATTTTTCTGAATCATCTGGAAAAAAATGCATACCAGTGACTCTAACAATGTCACTTATTGTCCCCTGCATTTTTTAAAAACCATCTTTGCCTGATGAAGAAGTCAGTGAGTTCCTAAAACTAGTGTAATGATTTTTGCATGTTTTGGTTGGCCTAATAAAGGTCTTACCACAGTGTGTACTTTGGATTTTGGATACTGTTACCTATGGTATCTTTTGAATTTTATTCGTTTCTCTGGGCCCTTGTAAGCCCTCTGAGGGGTGGAAAGGTAAGAAATAAGATTTTAAAATAGCAGTTATGCTCAACTGTACTTACCCAAATGTTGTAAATACTGCACAGTCCTTTCATGGCCCTTCAATGGTGAGTTAGCCTTTTTTGACTGGTCCACTAACACCTGTAAAGCTTCAGCAAAACAAAGAAAACAATAAAGACATTAACCTTTAGGTTAAACAGCGAATTTATGCAACATTAGCAATGATTATCTAGATCTAATTTATCATCTCTCAACCTACCAGGGTCTCCAAGGTGATGCACAGTAAACGAAAGCACTTTAAAACATTTTTAAAATAATTCAAAACCAGTTTAAATCCTTCAGACTTCTCTTTTAAAATGTTCCTATGTCAATGTGAAAAATGCATTCACCATCATAACTGCACAGAGCTCCTCAACTGCCCTCTACACAGACTCCTTCTGTTATATAACAGCCAAGTCAGATGTACATCAAAAAGTGGCTCACAGCATGTTAAAGACACTTTGAAGACTGTTCTTAATTAATTTATTGAGTACTATCTGTAACACAGTGCAGGAACATGTGGCCTTCTAGATGCTGCTATCCTCTCATCATGGTGAGGAATGATGGAAGCAGGAGTCCTATCAACATCTGAAGGGCCATATATTTTATACTGTTGGCAAACTAAAAGATGCCCCTCTAATGTAAAGGTCTATAGCTGTATCACCATCATCTCTCTCATTTTGAAAGAACAGCTTAAAATCTTGTCACTTATTCTTAATAACTTACGTTCCAGTTTCATCCCTTTAAATGACTTCTTATCTCTCTCAGTAGCTACAGCTGACAGATCATGGCGTAATCAAACAATGTAGATAACGATACAGATATAACTGACTTGAATAAGATCACTTCTGGGAAATGCAAGGAAATTGTGCCCCAAACATGCAGTAGGTATGTACTGACAAAGATAAGAATAGTTTCCTTTTAAGCTAAAAAAAAATCTACACAGTTCTAGGCAAGATGTTACCCACTTACTGCTTCCCCACCTCTCAAAGCAGTTTACCTTTTTCATGCAGACCTTTCTTCTCATACAATATGATCAGCTCACTGTATTTGTGAGCTTTCTTCAACACATGCTCACTTTCTTCAATATGACAGTGATTGTTCTCCAATCGCAACAATGGTGCCACTAGTGCTACATTGGTCTGCCAAAAAGGAGGAATTTTAGTGAATCAGAAACAGTTTACTATTATACACAAAAAGGATATAAAATGTAAAAAAAGAGAAAGGAAGACATATGTCCTATCAATCAAGAATTGAAGTATTTCATACTATTACATTTTCATACTACTATTATTACTTCCAGCAGGTCAGTGGCTGCAGCTCTGCAGCAAGCAGAGCTTTCATGGCAAAAGTGCCATCCAGAGTATTAAAGGGAAAGTGGAGGATCACCCATTAGGGTCTAGCATTTCCATTACTTCCATTTACTTTTGAGTAAATATATTATGAGTGGGAAGGGATGAGAGAGTGTCATCTTTTGCCCTTGCCTTGAAACACAGCTGTTTGTGTCTGAGAAACTGACAGCCCCATACCAGCAACCTACTTAATAAAATATAACTTTTAAATAGACTTTTGGAGTTATGAAAATGAAGAATTCTGATTAAAACAGAACAGAGCCACAATCAAGAGCTGAATAAGTGTGTTCACTGCCCAAGATCAGGACAAATAAATTACAAAATTGGAGGGTGATTCTCTTTTGAAGATAATAATTAAGGATCTGAGTGCATATTTCTTGTGAATTGACTGAATTTCATCTTATTTGTAAGACTAAATTGGATTTTAATAAGGAGAAACTACAACATGAGAAAGTAGAGGCCCGAAGGGCTTGGAAAGATTGGAAAATGTTGATAGATTTTTTGAGCAATAAGAAATCTAACCATGTAATAATTTGTGGTTATTTGTAATTTTAGTAGGATTATCTAGTTTGATGTATAATGGTAGAATATTGTTTTCTTTTTTCTACATTTCTTTTCATTACCTGGGCAGGGTCAGAGCCCTATATATTGGTTACTATATCTTTTTTCCCCTTGTTTCCCTTTTCTTTTTTCTTTGTTACTTTTTCTCTTTTTTGTTTCCTTCTCTTTATTTTTTTAATGTAGATTACTTTGATTGTAAATTAGATTGTTCAGTTAAATTAATCTGAAAAAAAGCATAAATGCTTATTTTTACTTAGGATGAAAATGGTGATAATATAAAGAGATCTCTCAGAATGTTTTCCAGCAACTGCGTAAATCGGATTTCAGAACAATCTATCAATCAGAGCTTGGAATGCCCTCCCCCACTTTTTTTGTGTATAGTATTCCAAATGCCAATGGCTATGCTGGCTGAGGAATTCTGGGAGTTCTGGTGCAAAAAAGGTCTATTTTCAAAGAACTGAATGCCGACAACCAGTTATCCTGTTCCTATCCCCAAGCGCTTCAGTTTGGCTGCTGACACTTTTTTTTTTTTTTTGCTGCCCAACCCATGAAACGAAGAGACCACACATGGGGCTTGGGTTGAACTAGGGCAATTTATTAATGTATGCCTAATTAACATAAAGCTAGTGGTGAACTTGAACTTAAACTTGGGGCTTGATCTTGAACTTGATTTTGAACTTGTGGCCTGAGAAAGCGAGGGGTCGACAGAATGGGGAGGTTAAGGCAAGGGTCACCTCCAGACCTCTTCCCCAGCACCCCCCCTTGGGCAAGGTACCAGGCCCCAAAGCCAACTCATGAGGCTGCGTTCTAACTTAGGCCAGTCCTTTCTGGAAGGCAAGCCCCTCATCTCACTACCCTGCAGTAGGGCCTGCCCCAAGGACAGCTTTTATCCTACACCAAAGGGTGCTATAGCTACTCACCAAAACCCTCAGACCACTCCCACCAGCCATGGAGACCTATTTAATAGCCTATTTAACACACCACCCTGTGAAGCCAATTGCCCAATCCCTTGGCGCAGTACAAGGTAGGTGAACCACCCTCTTTGGGGGTGGGGAATTCCTACCCAGCCCCAAAGCGACCAGTAATCTTACACTGAAACCATAGGGTGAGAGGGTGGGTTGCCAGCAAACAAAGAGGCTGAGGGGGCGGCACAGCCCTAAAGGGGGCTGCTGGCTCTGCCCCCTCCCCGTCCGACAGCACAACCCTTGCCACACAGTGATTGCATGGTCTTCCCTCATAGGAGGCCAGCAAAAGTGCCCCCCGCCATGCGTGACCATGCCGGTGGGGGGAGACAAATAAGCACTGCATCACTATTCATGCATTTATTCATCAACCATCCTTGCTAGATTTTTAAAATAAGTCCTTTTTTTAAAAAATGCAATGGCAGTAGTAGATTGGGAGCAAGGTAATGGCGGCACCATGCGTGTGCATGCAGCCACAAATGTGTGTGTACAGGGAGATCCAGCCATCGTTGTGCAAAGCCAGCTTCTGCTGAAAATCATTTTGTCAGAGATTTGCACTAAAGATGAGGTGCAGCATTGGGCAGAACTCAAGACAGATGTTTCTAGAGCAGCTGGCCCTTGCTGAGGTCCTGAGTTCATACCACAGAAATCCTAAATGTTTGATAGGTAAAAGAGATCTGAAGATACAGAAAACTCACATGGAGGTAGCATTTCAGGAGGGTAGTATCTATGATCTGCAGCAACTTCTTTTTGGATTTGATGGTGGGAGTTCCCTCCATGAGAGGAGAAGTACTGGACTGATGGTCTGAGTCATTCAATTTCTTCACTAACTGACTTCTTTTCTGCAAAAATTAAAGAGCCCCAAAGAACAAACTTGTGGGAAAACATGTCCACGCTATCCCAGAAAAAAAACCAAACCCTAAGTACATAGGTTCAGAGCAATTCCATCTGCTATTAATCCTCACTTCCCTTGCCTCTCTTGTATTTTTACCCTTATGCCTCCCTCCCTCTGTTCTCCATACCCATGGAAATATTTAAACTGGAAGCTCATTGAGCACAGGGACAATGTTCATAGTACACTGACAATGCTGCATACACAACAGCGAAAAGAAAAGCTGAAGTAGCAATTGATGCTACCACAGGTGAGTTTAATTTTCTTATAACGTGGCAGCTATTCATGTGGATGAACAGATAGGCCCAACAAAATACAGTCCGTACTCCTACACCACCAAGGATTGCTTGCGAAACATTTGGTGGGGCAATAGGAGAGAAGTAAAAGCAATGCAAAACAAACAACAAAATACCTCTTGTTTTGGGCTCCTCTAATTTCTCCAGGTTTTTTTCCCATACCCTCACTTTCTCTAAGAACTGATGAATTCCAAGCATTTATGAAACCACTGCGGAAAGTGCTGCTGTACCAAAACATTTACATGACCAACCATCAGCAAGGCAGGATGCTTGTAGGAAATGCCAAATACTTACTTGAGTTAGATAATCTATAAGTGCCAGGTGGGCTTTCTCCAGCTCTGCAGGAGAGAGAACTGGTACTGGGTTGGGATACTGGAGCTGTTTTTTGTAATCACTAGGCAATAGTTCAGGATAGAGACCCATCACATGAGTAGGATCTGAACAAAATGCAAAACTGCAGTAAGTCCCAACATTTCTAGATTATATGGCAAAATTTATTCCATTTTTAGACTGAGTTCATTTTGAAACTTAAGTTTTTAAAGTTCACAGCACACAACTCCTAGCAATGTTTAAAGTGCTTTGCAAATACCTGTTGTAACATAAACAGTAGAAAATCTAAGGGTCCTTTCAGACTACGCAATTATAAAACTATGACTCCAGTTTAAACTGCCTAGCTAAATCCTACGGAATCCTCGGATTTGTAGTTTAGTGAGGCACTAGAGCTCTCTGACTGAAAATTCTATGCACTGATTCCCAAACTACAGATCCCAGGATTCCATAGAATGGAACCACGACATTTAAAGTGGAATCACCGTGCTATAAGTGGTAGTGTGAAAGGGTCTGAATTTAATAAACAACCAGACACAGAACAGAAGAAACTGCCAAACCAATGATGAGGCCCCTTACGTTACGAGAGCCAGTCCTTCTCTAGCACACGTCATAAGAATTGTAAAGGCCACCATTCCACAGAGTCTGATATGACTAATGTGATTTCAACTACAAAACAGCTAACAGGACACAGAGCTTTTTTGATTAAAATATTTTGCAGCTGCATATTTAATATATCTTTTTTAAAACATGCTGTCAGAAGGAAAAAACCTCCAAAGTTTTTGGCTTCCACAAATTGATTCCTTGTCCAATTGTTCTTATGACCAGTTTTCACATAGAGGATTCCAATACTGAAAACTGCTGAAAATATTCACATGCACAGCTCAATGAGGAGTGAAGGAGACACTTAATTGTGAGTTGACTAACACATAGATTGTGCCACACTGTGACAAAGTCATGGCAATACATCACAAAATCCACGAAGCCATGTTCATCATTGGATAGTGTTTATGGCTCCCATTCTTTCTGTGCAAATATATTTCTAGCAGATTCCTATATGGAGGTGTACAAACACAGTATAGTAACAGTAAGAAATATCCAAAGCCTGTTTTCCTTCATTGTGACCACAACCCATGGCCATACATATCTGCAACAGAGACATGATGTCAAATAGAAGGTGATTTCAGGGCCAGCAACATGAACAGTTTGCGCCCTTGCATTTTAAAGGAGAACACTCTGGCTTTTAAGTTTAGTATCATTCTTCCAAGGTTACAGTACTCCACAGTAACTAACACTCTTTGCATCTAGGCTACACATAATTTACCTGTCCCAAGCTTGGCAAAGACTTGCATGGATTCATCAAAACGTTTTTGGCAGAAAAGATTGAAGGCATAGAGGTTCTTAATATGATGGATTTGTTGTCGCTTTTCACTGTCAGAATCATCCTTCATATCCTAAGAATTATAAAGATAAGAAAATACTTGAGAAAGCCATTCTTGAAATAACATAAGTTCTGGTGTTTAAAAAAACAGAGCCAACAAATGCTTGTCTCTTGCAAATGGCACATAGTTTTAAGGAAACTGCTCAGAAATAATGAAAAACTATGTCAGAGTGGTACAGAAAAAAAAGTACAGTCCTACATCATGTGCCTCAAGGCAGACTTCTATTTGTATTTAGAAAAACTACAACAGCATCAGATCTGAATAATGTCTATCTTGGTTGAAAGAATCAGTTTCACTTATTACAGCCAACATGTTTTAGAAATGAATAAAACAAAACATGGAAAAATTCTATCAGGTCATGGGCACAGCTATTATTCACAGCACAAGAAGACAATACTAACTGTTGGCTTTTGTACTGAGACATCAATATAAACTGCTCACAAAGTGAATTTATCGTCTGTAGTTAAAAAGTCAAGATACGAACAAGCCTTATCACTGCATAAGCAGCCCTTTCAGCCTCTTCATTTGCATGAGAAAAAGGGATAATTTTAAAGAAATGGTATATATATGATACACATTGGGACATTACAACAAATCATCTTTTAAACTTTGGGTTTATCTTGATATTATAGTGCAGCCAAGTTAATAAATACAAAAGCACAAACTGATGCAATCTGCAAATTGCACATTGTTACTTGCGCAGAAAATGGAATTGTTGATAAACTCCAGTTAATTTTTACTATGCAGTCTATGTACAAACAATAACATATCACGCTGTCAAGGAATGTTTGTCATATATAACTTATCAAAAAGGTTCATTAATGCCTTTTATTATGATGTTTCTAGGTAGGTAGCATATTTGAGATAATAAAATTATTCTTTATTGAATAGTTGTGGAACAACTAAAAAGCCTGACTTCTTTAGAAGTATTTGACACATCAAGATATAAACTGCGCCTTTTCTCATTATCGCTTTGCTGCACCACAAAATGCTGCTAATAAAATGTCTATTCTCTATCTAGTTATAAGAACATTCATAGCAATACTAAATGTAACCAAATCACTTCAGAGTATTACAGTCTCAGAGCACTAAATGTGGAAAGAGGCAAAATGAAAGCACCAACTTGAGAGAAAAGTATAACTTCTTTGTTTTATCAAATATTTAGATTACAGTTACTGTGTAGAGCATCTAAATGTTGCCTTGACAGGTCTCAGTCCCCCTCTGAATCCTCCTACAAAGGTGTCTCAATGTTGAATAAAATCATAAAGAAAGCTGACAAACTGGCAATATAGCCAAGGCACACTACAAACAGCCAGAACAACATAGCAAGTCATGACAGTTCAGAGAAAGAACGCTAAATTCTGTAGTTATTTAACACCTAAGTGTTCAACCAACATAGGATTTGATTCAACTCTCAATGTATGTTGGGAGTGCACAAAAGTAAAACAGAAGCAAGTAAAAATGCCCCCCATCCTACACTTACTGCCAACTGCAGAGCCAATTCAAACTGTTTATCTTGGAGAAGCTGCTGGATCTGGGTTGCAATGGAAACCGGAATGAGACGCCAAACAAAATGATTGCTGGCCACATACACAATATTCGTTCTATGGAAAAAAGAAAGACCTGTTACATACCACAACAAGTTGGAAAGACTGATTCTTGCTTTGACCCATGATTTTTTTAAGTTAAGAATTTTCACTATGACATACATCCTTCCACACTATTATTACTTTGGAATGATGATGATGATGATGATGATGATGATGGTGATGATAGTTTTTAAAAAGTTTAATACAGGGTATATACACAGAACTAGAGTTTATAAAGACAGAAGAAAATACGGCAATTGAAGTTTCATACCCTCCTGAAGTAATGAAGCGTGGCCTCTGTAGCTCAATGCTCTGCACCAGGAGACGGGGCTCAAATGTACGAATCTCTACATATCTTGGCAATACTGCCACAATATATGGAGGCTGATATTCTGTTTTGGAGACAGAACAGTCAGCAATACAATATGGTTTTACAGCAACACTCCTCTAATTTAAATTCAATCACAGTGAGCCTTTTATGAACATTAACATCAGTTCAACTAGTTTTTTTTATACTTTTGAGACTTTCAACTCTGCAGTCAAAATACATTTCGGAATTAGAATAAGGCCCACTTTAATTACAGGAAAACAAAGTCATTAAGAGCTGAAAAGCAGGCCAACCTCAACCTTCACCCAAAGTAGAACTGAGTAAAAGTCACTTTCTGGTAATGTTTTTTGCATAGAAAAGTGATCACATTATCTGTATCCCATTTAATTTCCTTAACAGATGAGACTGTTAAGGAAGAAGGTGGTTGTCACAGGATTAAATAAAGGTAAAGAGCTACTAGTCTCACCCATGGCTATTGGGATGTCAGTCCAGTTCAAGGCACATTTCTGCGTACAGGTCCCTTCTTCATTTAGCACAACCGTTAGATCATCTTGGCCTACAGCAACTTTACCATCTGCCAGAGGGGCTACCAGTGGCTCAAGTTGCTTTCCTGTGGGGAAGAGTTCTTTGATAGGCCCTCTCCCATCTACCTGCAGTGGAATAAACAAAGCAGGTCACCACATACAAAACAACCATCTAAGACTGGTTCTCTACTTTAAATGTGGAGGAGACCTCTCTCCTTGTTCCCAGCCCCAGAATTCCACACAACAAGATTACTTCACCAAAAACCAAGGGCACAAACATAAACATAAATTTTTAGGACCCCATTCTACAAGCATAGCTTATAGCTGATAATGAGGTGATCACAAAAGATTTAAGAGTACAGTCTGCTACATAGTTACTCGGGTAGCAAGTCTCACTGTGTTCAATTGTGCTTCTTCCCACATAAACACATGCAGCCTTGATTATATGCAAATAATTCAGCCTGTAGTCACATTTCCACAGAAGATTCCACTGAATTCCCAGAAAACCAACATTCCTTTATGCTTTTCCTTTAGTCCAAAATTCATCTTACCCTTATTAGGTAATAGTCCCTCTTGAAACCAACACAAATTGAATCTTCACACCATGCCATGGATTTGGGTACATCAGGCACACTGAAGTCCCCCTGGAGATCAAGAAGAGAACAGATCAAGTTGGCTACATACAAATCATTGTACATTCTCCTTACATACATGCATAGCAACACCAGAGCCACCTCAGTGCTCTGTCCCAAAGCACATTTTAACAGAAATGTAACACAGAGGCATTTCAGACATGTTCCCCAAATAAAATAAAATACAATTCTCAAATCATTTCTCCAATGTCTTCTTAGTTGGCACCTGTTTCAACATACTTTGTCTTATCAGTGGAATAAACAGACTTTAAAAATTACATCAGAAACCCTCAGGAAGGCAAAACATCAACAGATTTCACAGAAAGCCTCAATAAGCACAAGACTAAATGGTTCTTCTAATGAGAAAAATGCAGTGCACTTGAGGAAACTTTAAGTGAAAAACTCGTTAACACAAAAAAGAGTGACATCCTGCATACTTAGGCCAAAAGACAAGAATATAATTAGACTGTTGAAAAAGTATGGTTCGCATTGCCAACATTCTCTTGAGGGAACATTTTCTCAAACAATTCCCCATGTACATGCATAGATTAGATTCTTGAGCAGCCGTGCCACATCTAGCCTTAATTCTTATGACAGCACTTTGGATTCAACACAGCAATGTAATTACCTACCTGAAGATATTATTTTCACTGGTCACGATATGTACTAAGAGTTAGAATCACAACCAGTAGCAAAACAAAGCAACAAGTTTCTGACACAGACTACTGACACTTTTACAAAGGGATGCCAAATTCAACAACTCAGGCAATTCTTTATATCTATGTTCACAGAGTCATTAAAAGGCTAACTCCTAAACTGATGGAATTTAACTTGAATTACATTACTTTTTAATTGTTCTTCTTTTGTCAATGACCGCTGTTACCAAGAGCAACTCTAAAAGTAAGGATATGAGTTCATCTGGCTTTAGGAATAAAATAACTCAATTTTTGTTATCTGTGCAGATTCTGTTTGCTCCGTTACTTGCTATGAATGCTTAATACAACAGTAATTTACCAAAAGCCACAACAACAAAAAATTAAGTGAAAAGTTTCAGAATATGACAAGGAGACAATCGAATACAATACTAACACACCTGCAGCTCATAAAAGTCTCTATCCTTCCAATAATACAACTGTAGCTTTTTTCTCACTGCCACACACATCCTCAGCATCTCTTCCCCTGTAGCAGAGTGCTGAGAAAAAAGAAGTCAGGTTTTAATGGCATATCATTAAGTACACTATTGAGTCTTCAGTGTTAGAATAACACACATTTTGGCAAGGATTGTGGAATAACAGAGCAAAATATAGGTATTCCTGCTTGTTTCACTAGCTGCAACCATGAAGACCATAAAGTTCAAGCAAGCAAAAAAAGCCTTTAAATGATGCAGATCTCCCACCAAATCAACTTCAACGTATGGCAACCCTATGAAAGACCTCCAAGAGCCCTGGGTATCAACTAACCTGTTCAGATCTTGCAACTTCAGGGCACCTGTGGCTTCTTTGATTTAATCAATCTACTTGTTAATAGTGGTCTTCATCTTTTCCTACTGTCTTTGACTTAAATGAGTATTGTTGTCTTTTCCAGTGAATCCTATTGTTTCATGATACATTCAAACTGTGATAGCCTCAGTTCGTTACCTTGGCTTCTAGCGAGAGTTCAGGTTTGATCAGATTTGGGCCTTAGAAATTTTTTTTTTTTTAAGCAGTCCACATTATCTGTAGAGCTCTTATCCAGCACCACATTTCAAATGAGTTAATTTTCTTCCTGTGAGCCTTCTTCACTATCTAGCTTTTACAAGGATATATAACAACATGGATGATTCTGACCTTGGTATTTAATGATACATCGTTACACTTGAGGATCTTGTCTAGCTTCCTCACAGTTGCTCTTTCAGATCTTAATCTTCTTCTGATTTCTTGACTACAGTCTCCATTTCAAGTAATGACTGAACCAAGGTATAAAAAATTTTTGAGCTATTTCAGTATCTTCATTATCCATGTTAAGGTTATGTAAATTGTCTGTGACCATTATTTTAACATCATTATTCTAAAGGCCATTACTATATCAGAAATCAATCCAGAACATAAATGTGCTGATCAGGAGAACATTAAGTTCTGCTGACACTCTTTTTCTTGTGCTACCTTTCCCTGCCCATAGAAATGGCTCATGTAAGATCAATTCTCCATGCAAATAGAAAAACCATCATCAATACCAAGCAGGAAAGCACAACTCTGTTTTAAAGGCTCTTCCCTGAACTGTACTTCTGGGAAGTAATGAAACAGCCTTCATCTACCCCAAAATTCTTTTTCAATTTAATTTCTCACACTCATCACACACTCCAAGAAGACTTTTTAAGGCTGCATGCTGACAAGTCACTGTTGCCTCCTGAAAATTACAAACTACAAGCTAAGGACTCTCTCTCTATAGTTTGGTCATTGTCACATCCAGACAAGAGGCTTCTGCTTGGCTCTCTGCAAACAAGTCAGAGTCATAAGCCAATAACAAAATGTGGCTTACAAGTTTGTCTTGTTTGGAAAGAAACAAGCCAGAGTCCTCAGTTCAGACATTACAACAATAAACCACAGCTTTAATGAGCTACTATCATACCTGCTCAAACAAAGTTTCAGAATATCCCAAACCAAGGTATGGGTACCAAGCCATTAAGGTCTCAAAATAAGACTGGAGACATGCACGTATCCACTTCTTAATCTTACCTTTAGATCACAGGAAAAGAGAGTTGCACCCTTTGCCTTGGGGACTGTTGTGATTTGTTGAAATGTCAACAGGTCATGAACATAGATGTTGTTTTCTGTTTGGGATAAGATATACAAATAACAGCATGAGTTGAATCACGTAAGTAATTCAGCTGAAATGTCTTCGCTTTCCTCACCATTTCAAAATCTATGAACAGTCAAAAATATGATATTCTCAGGTGGATTAAATAAGGGCTTGGGATAAAAAAAAAATTACAAACACATTTCATGATTTTATAGGTTCTACGGTGACACCAAGTAGCCAAAGACAACATGCACTAACAGGACGGTGAAGAATTTATAAAGACTAAACAATGCCATCGGCAGAAAACAGGCTTTAAAAGTATGACAGATGGATGGATGGAGGGACAAACGACATCTGCAACTGACTTAAAGTAAGCCTATGCAATCTTTCACATGTCAGGCTGCAAAGACAAACATGCATGAGAGACACAACACAAAGAGGCAGAGGGCTCAAGCAGCAGGAGAGGAAATCACAGAACTATTACTATCCTATACATGTTTTACTGTAATCCTAGAAAGTTCAAGGAGACTTACTCTCAGGTAAACATGGGATTACAGATCCAGAACAGGATTAACTTGAATAGTTATTTCACTTACCTAACAAACTGACCAAAATTTTGAACTGGGATACAACATGGATCTACAAAAAATAAAACTCACTGTAAGTAAGTTACCATTAAACTGTTAGCAATGAAGATTAATTCTCAAAAAAGGACTCAAAATAGGATGATTTTATATATAGGCTATCTACCGCCAGCAAAGCTACCTTTTATAAAAAACGAAGGAAAGCCCAGTTAAAGTAATAGTTCTTCCCTCTTAAAGAGTTTTCTTTTTCAAAATCTTTTAACAAACACAATATACAAACTAGATGCATACAATTTTACTCCTAAGTCAAACTACCACATCCACTGCACCAACCATGCTCAGAAAAAGGATAAAGGGCCTGTAAGTAACTTAACTGAATCTAAGAGAGGAGTAAGACCGGGAATACTAGCAATAACAATAACAATAGTAACAGCAGCAGCAACAACACTTTATTGATTGTTAACAGCAACAGTAAACAAATTGTTGCTTTTTTATTATTATTATCACCAGCACCAGCACCATTAGCATCATTGTCGATTCACATTTCTCCCATTCATGGTATTAAAACTGACTTAGTCTGAGGCACCAAAATTACTATCTTATGTTTTCTGAGAAGAATTTATGCTGGCTAGCATATTTCCACTACACAGTACTACACTGGAGACATCAGAGAGGAGAGGATAGAATGCAGAAAAGACCAAGAATGGAGGATCAGTAGCATACCAAAGGCAGCGGGGTGGGAGCAGTCCACCCCAAGTGCAGACATTAAGGGAATGTACTGTCCCTGAGGACAAGAGGGATCAGGGAAGAAGCGAGACGGGTTTGTCAGGAAATATGGGCACAGGCATTACCATCCTCTCCCAGTGTTCCTCTCTGCAGCAGCAGCTGCACTGTCAGTCTGACGATAAGAAGAGGCAGAAAAGGAAGCAGCGGGGGGTGCTTCCCCCAGCAGTAGCAGCACCCAGCTCTCATTGTGCCTGACACCTCCTGTACTCCCACCTCATTCAGAGCCCAGCTGCCACCACTCCAAAAGGATGTGTCTCCCTGCCATGGCAACAACTTTTGGGGGACTGCTGCTGTGGCCAGGTAAAGGCTTGGTGGGGAGGCCAGCACTCCTCAGACATCTTCTACCTGACTGCCTGACTGGCCAGCCCTCAAACAAGGTAGATGAACCTTCTAGTTGCTTTGCCTGCCTGCAAAATCCACATTTGGCATCCAATGGCTGCTGTGGCTGGGGTCAGGACTGCAGCTCTCAGCCTAGCCTGTCAACCATATGTTTACTCAAAGCCACACTTATAATCCTGGGATAAATAATCAGGAATGGGAATCAGGCAACCCTACAGATGTGGCTGAACTGCACCTTCCAGCATTCCTCAACATGTATTTATGATTTTATGTTCATGATCAATATCAAAAAATAATTTTGTTGTATATAGGAGGGTGTTAAAAATGATCTGCATTAAATGTTGCATACACCACTGTGGAGGAAAAAAGCAATATGATTGTTCGGATATAATACAAACACCTAAAGCAGTTTAACTTTGTCAGAACAAACTTAGCTTGCACTCTTCAGACTGCATGCGCATGCACAGTAGTTACAAGGAGGAATTCAGAGGCTTTTGTTTCCATTTTAAGTAATCAGATTGTCATGTTCTCTGAATCCAGACAAATTGCAGTTCCTCTTAATAACAGGTTATAATTAGAAACAAGGAATCTATGGCCTGAAGTTGATGAATCTGTCTTCTTTTAGCATAACCACAGTTGAAATGAACCTAGTTTGGCAAATTGAAATTAATCTTGTAATTTGTGCCGATTACAGCCTGCAACAAAGACATCTGAAAGGAACCAAGTAAGCTTTTTCTGCCTGCCCTCTCTGGCGGCAACTTGGACTATGTAATATACACTGTTAGGGACCAGAAAGCACAGCCATACGGTCACATATTCCCCCTTTTAGTTCTCTACAAATTTTATTAGTTCATTTTGGAAGCTGATCTTGTCTGAAAGTGTACTGTTTATATATTATATAAAGTCCTAAATCTCATTGCCAGTTCCAATCAGGCTAGACCTACTGAATCAATGGTAACTTAGTAAGTCAGCTTCTAAACTAATTCCATTAATTCAATGAGGCTACTATACTCAGTCCTGGCAATTTGATTTAAGCTAGTAAATATTACTTTGGAAAAAGTTGCTCATTGAAAGCAGAAGGCTGTATCAATCTCCCTGTGATAACGTAGCTGCTATATCATGTAAGAATAGCCTTACAGATCCCAATTGCCTCTGAGTTTAGGGCAGCAACCACAAACAAACTTACTAAGGAGCAAACGACCTATGATTGCTACAGGAAACACCAATATAAAATTATAGGAGTGTTCTCAGTGCCAAGCAATTGCACTACTATTTTCAATCTCATCCAAGCCCATTAGAATGAAGACCAAACTTCAGGTAAATGCCTCTCAGGAAATCAACGTAGCTGAATTCAAAGCTATCATGCCTACCTGTTGAATCTTCTTGGAGAAGTTCTTGTTTGATTTCTCTAGTGTCACTTCAAAACGATTGCAACCTAACACAGAGCAAAGGAACTCCTTTAGACCACAGATACTTTACAAGCTAGCTATTTGTATTTCATCAGCAAAGGCAATAACATGCCACACATTGCTGTTACCAGTTTTATCAATTGAGAGGAGCTGCAAGTCTCACAGACCCAGATGAAAACTGCAAGAAATTCAGCAATACACATCACACCCACCAGTAAACCAGGCCCTGTGATCATGTGATCTAAAGGGGTTTAACAAAAGACTTCAAAATCTACTCTAGAGAAAGACAAGCCCACCAGGACCCTTTATCAAGATTAAATACTAACAAACAAATCTCTAAGAAGAACTGTAAGAAGGTAAAAGAATAAAAGCATTCCCCCACAAGGGTTTAAAGAGGTTTATGGATACAAAACTTACATCCACTTTCTGATGCCGTAACCTCTCCTGATGTTGATGCAAAAAGGGGGAGAAATTTACCAAGTGAGACAACAGCAACTCAAAACTAACATGATTTGACTGGAACAGACTGGCTAAGGTGGTTCAGAATGAGTTCAGCAAAGAATCTAGTGTTCTTACAAAACTTGAACACTGATTCACAAAAAACATATAGGTTTCTGAGGTGAATAATTCAGATGTTACCCAAAAAAGGAACATTTATTTATTTACATATCATATTAGATGCTGCCTTTCCTCCCAGAATGGGACCCAAGGCAGCTTCCAAAAATTAAGCTGAGTTACCTCAGCTTAATTTTCAGATAAATTTTTGTAACTTTTCTGAAGAAGATGTTCAAATGTCACCTCCCAGTCTGTGTCCAATGTACCTCCTGTTAGTTACACTTACTTCAGAAATTCATTAATAGCATCTTTAACTAAAACAAAGTCTCCTCTGTTGGTTACCCATGCCTTTCACTTGGCTGCCGCCCCTCCATCCATTGCTTGCATTTACAGCAGCGGTGGGCAACCAGCAGCCTTGCCAATGTTGTAGGACTATAAATCCCACCATCCCCAATTGCAAGACACAATGACTCGGAGCTTGAGTATACCACTCACATGTTCACCTCTATTTAGAGGCTGTAAATTTAGACTGCTTGCTCACTCTAAAGCTATCCATGCAGTTTTTTACATATTATGATGGGAAGATGGACTCATAATAGCCTTTATCATATGAAAATGTCAAAGTCCCTCAAAGAGTTTAAACAAATGAGTTTCTAGCATATCTTGATACTGGTAACACAAAGACATTCCAACAGCTTTCAAATGTAATTTTGACTTTTCCATTCCAAAGCACACCAAAGTCCATTCTATAAGTTGATCTTTGTACCCAGGACCAGGTCTGTATCTCAGAATGATATTCCTTTACTATTTTAAAATATATTAAAGCCCAATAAACCAACCAGTATGGCAAAGAGCCCCAAGGCACAGAAGGAGCACACAACTACTCAACAAACATGAACTATTTGTGGTGGACTCCAACTGGCATAAAACTGCTCATCAAACTGTTCTGCAAGTAACAACCTGATCTATTCAGTAACAGAAGGCATGCTGGAGTATTTTTCAACCAGCACAAATCTAGATGTGACAGTAACTGCATAACTAGTACCTGTACGTCTATTTTTGTTAACTAAATAACAGACAGGAGGAACAGTCTAGATCAGGACCTTGGAGAGTGGGGGAGGACAGAAAGGAGGATATATATCATTCCAAACCTCCCCCCTCAGCACTCAGCAGTTCCACTTTGATCTCTATCTTATGGGTAGTGTTTACTAAGCCTGGCGACAATATATATTGTCTTCAAACAACTGCTGCCGCAAGTTGAGCCATTAGGACATGGTGAACCCATCTGGAAAGCCAGAAATGTGACAGGGATTCTAGGAGTTCCAGAGACAGTTACTTTGAACCTTCAGCGTTTAAGCTTTACACAGCTCCTCAGACTCCTACAGAAATCCTATTACTGACACCACTGTCATGTGTAAAGCCCACATGAAGAAAACAGTATGAAGTAGCCTAAAATGCAGTTAAGTAAACATGTTCTATTGTGCTTGAGTCTTCAAGTCACTAAGAGCTGCAACATCAACAAATCAATACGCAGAAGGCTGAATCATTACAAACCCACCAGTTTCCTTTCGAATTCGGTAAAGTAGAAGGTGTCCTTGTTTAGTCCCAACGAGGAGCCATTCCTCTGCAAAAAGAGAAAAAATTCTGTCACTTCTGAAAAGGGCCATCTTTTTTTGACATGCAAGGCTATTTTTTTCTTACATTTTATAGTGGAAAACCCTAAAGAAAATCAACAATATACATGCCCCCAACTATTCTCCTGAAAAACATGTTTCCAGTGGATTACAACGTGATCTGTTTGCAGAGATCCAGAGATGCATCATGTAAATATTTCTACTACTATTTTTAAGGTGGAACTTATTTATTGCTAAAAATAGATTTCATATTAGTTAATAGTAATATAATTAATATATATATCCATGGCTCTTCAGGCATGTCAAAATTATCGAGTCAGCATTTAAAAAAAATATCTGAATATGTCAGCAATATATCAGAAAAAAATGCTATTGGACTGCCATGTATGTGGGTATTGCAATACAAAGAAGTAAAAATAACATTACAAATCTATAATGTTTAATATATGTCAGGTAAGCGTCCAATGCAACTCAATGCATCTTTACTCAAAAGTATCACTATCTGTTTCCATTTCCTCTAGGCAAATTATTTATACATTAAAAAAGAGAACTAACCAAGTCAAGCCCATTAACAGTAGCTATTTGTTTTTAATTGACTTGTCTGCTATCAAAATACAATGAACAAGCAAGCGTTTTTCACTGCCAGATGTTAGTAATCTATGAATTATGAGTCAAAATATTTCTCAAAATATCCAAAGAACTATCAGGAGTTATACAAACAGCATTCCCAGATTATGCACAAAGACTCAGCTATACTTAAGTGCATGCAAATTATCACCACCTGGATCATAACATATTAATATTCATTTTTCCATGGGTGAACTCCAAATGAGGCTTACTATAAGGGCAGCCATTAACTTTATTCATTTTGTACATGGAACACTTGTCCAATTAAGAAAGCTCAACAAGTGCAGATATAACCACATGCAACAGCTCACAGCCACACTGACAAACTGCAGAAAGCCACGGAGTCCACATGCAGATGTATCCAGCAAAACATATGCACACACGCAATTGCTAAACATGACAGTTTTCACACTACCCTCTGAAGACACTCCAACTTTTCATCTTCCTTTTCACCCAGCCTTAATGCTTTGAGTACAATCTCTGTTCAATTTGGATATAAGTAATATATTTCTAGTTATAAAGTTTGAGATTACCTTGAACCAAAACTGACAGAGTCCCTGAAAACAATTGTATCAATACCAATGGAAAATTCGTGTGAATCTTGTTTCCCTACAACCCACCAAGAATATTCAACAAAACAATGGCACAAACACTATTAAGTCTATGAGAGCATTAAATAGCACACCATTTTAACAAGTAAGTTTCTCTAAGCCATCTAAATGCCAGACAAGACTTCTGACTGGAAAGTATAGTCACCTTTGCAGGGAAAGACAGACTCAGCAAGACTATGAATTATTCAGAAGGCTATCACTAATTTGTAGATTACATTTAGATTTTAAATGGTATCCATTTAAAGTTGAAAGTTGTCCACCCCTGATTTAAACAGCATCCTGTTGGGAAGTGATAAACTCTTCAGTCACTCAGACAGGTACAAGAGGATATTTCTGATTAAAGAATTCCATTATGTTCGTGTACTATTTTATCAATGAAATAGACAAATTATGTTCAATCCCATTCACCTGAAAAGTAAATACTGCATACTGCTTCAAAAATTGCTGTGACCGACAGATCTCCAAACTGCATTCTAGGTCAGTGAGAAATATTTTTATCTGAAATACCTGAAGTCTTACATACAGTAAACTTGATGAGCTATACTGTGTGGATCTCAGATACATATGTATTAAGAGTCCATTGAAAATCCTTCAGGCATTTTCTGTGGCATGCAAAGTGGCCATAAAGTAAACTTCATTCTCATACCTCAAAAGAGGAAAGAAGTACTTGTTTAACCTAGATGGGCAAGCCACAGTTCTGATGTAAATCTAATCCCACTTGGGATAAACTCTCCCAGAAAAGAGAATACAGGCTTTAATTTAATCAGGGTACTCTTCCCTTTATACTACGTGTTCATTTATAGAGCCCTGCCGTGCCAACTAATAAATTCACTCCCCACACCTCAAACCACTAAACTATCCACCTTTTCGTATAGCACACACTATAGCAATTGTGATCTATGTAACATCTTAGTGTTCTCCCATGCAACACACAGGTGATGTGCCTCAAACACGACCTGCAAAGCCATTGTGTTTTATTTATTGACCCATGGACATGGCACTGTACAAAAAATAAAACAAGCATCCCTGCCAAAAGGGCACTCTACCAGGAGAAGGGCAAGATATAAATTAAATAAACAAATAGGAAGAAGAAGGGAGTGTGCCAGGTGGGTTGATTCAATCAAGGAAGCCATTGCCCTGCGTTTGCAAAACCTGAGCAGGGGTAACTTTTGGTGGGGGCTCTTGGAGATCTCTCATGGATAAGGGTGGCCATCAATGGATGCCGATTTGAAAGCAAATAATAACAACCAATTAGGACGCGTACAAACTATTAACTCGTAAAACAATCAGTCAAGACTTCCAGCATAAGCACCAGTTACCCTCCTCATCCGGCAGAGAAATAAAAGGGTGGGTTTTCCTCTCTCTGCTCGGGGAAGCGGGGTCACTCCTGGCGCACTTTAGTCCAGGATCAGGAAAGGGCAGGGCAGGGAGGTTAGATAGCTCGACAGGGCTGAGCGCAAAGGGCGTGATCTCCTGGATGGGGCAGGAGGATGGGAAGGCGAGGAGGGCGCGGGGCGGGGAGCGGAAAGAGGGGGCTGCCGGCCCCACCTCCCCCGCGGAGGGCGAAAAGGAGAGGCGCCCCGCGCATCACTCACCCCACGCAGCCAGGCAGTCGATCTGGAGGGGCAGTTTTTCCAGGATCGGCACCGGCTCGAAGGCGTCGTGCATGATGGCGGCGGGGGCGCGGGGCCGGGTGGGTGCCGCGCGTCCAGAGCGCAACTGCCTCGGCCCACCGGGAAAGGCGCCCGCGGCGACACCCCGCACGAATCAGCCCTGGAGCCCCGGGAAACGCGACGGGGAGCTGCTCGGGCTCCAGCCCAGGCCCTCTACGACGTTTCCGGCTCCCTCTTCACTTCCGAGGCCAGGCTCCACCTCTCCGAGAATTCCCCCGCCGGCCGCTTGGCTTCCCAAACTGCCCTCTCTCTCTCTCTCTCTCTCTCTCTGGCCATTTCCGCACTAGCCTGTTGTAGCGCGATGATTCCACTTTCAACCTCCTCTGGAATCCTGGGGTTTGCAGTTTCGGGAGGGGCCGGCCGGCCCCTCCCGAAACTGCAAACCCCAGGATTCCAGAGGAGGTTGAAAGTGGAATCATCGCGCTACAACAGGCTAGTGCGGAAATGACCTCTCTCCCCGCTGGAAAGGGCCGCGCCTCTTTGATGGTTCCCCTTCCTCTCCTCTGGCTGGCGGGTGAGGAGGGTCTCCCTACAGCCCTCTTTATTATCCTCTGGCCCTCAGTGAGGCTGGTGTTTTCAAACGGAGCAGGCGTGGAAAACCAAAAGGTGTCCTTGGTTCCACAGAGACGTGATACTGTAGCAGGGACCCCATATATAATTATAAAATATGGTTAAGTCTGTAGAATGTTTGGAAACGATTCTCCTGAAAAATATCTGTTCTAATGCCTGGATATGCTCATAATTATAGCAGAAGAATTAACAGAAATATAGAAGCAGTCTGAAGAAGCTGCCCAGGAGTAGGTGAAATGCCAAGGTGCAGAATGGTAGCTGTGTCAGAAGCAGATAAGCACAGCTCCTGTATTATTAAGAAGAAGGGCCAGTGTAGCTTTCTGAAATATCAACAAAGGGAAGAGAAATGTGCTGTGTTGCGAGACTCAAAGGGGGGCGGATTTGGGCGGACTGAGAGAAATGAAACTTATATGCTGTGTCTATAAAATAACTGTGTAACTTTACCTCAGGGCTCTTGGTTTTTTCTGGGGTGACCCAGCCTGAGCCCCCACGTTAAATAAACTTTACTCTTTTTCCAACTCTGTGGTTTCCTATCTCTGAAGTCTGCAACAATACAGGGTTGTGGGGATGGGACTGCGGGAGTCTGAGGCAGAAGAGCGCCCCTCAAAAGTGTGTTCCTCTGGGCACTGGGCCCTGATCCAGCTGCCGCCGCCCCCGGAGAGCTTCCCGTGAAGAAAGGCGCCTTTGTGGCCAATGGGCGCAGAGGAGGTACCGATTTCTCCTCGCAGTTTCCCCACGTCAGGTACCTGAAGCAGCCCTGGGACGGAGGACCACCTGAGCGGGCCTTTGAAAGGGGCGACAGGCTGCTCTGGCGCGTGAACGTGGTAATCTCAAATCCTTCGTGAGACCAAGGCCGTTCCCGCACTAGACCGTCACAGTGCTCTTACTCCACTTTCAACATCCTGTGGAATCCTGGGGTTTGCAGTTTAGAGAGGGGCCTTTGGAATTCTCAGGCAGAGAGCTCTTGGGCCTCAGGAAACTACAAACCCCAGAATCCCACAGGATGTTGAAAGTGGAATAATAGCACTATAACAGTCTAGTGCGGAAACAGCCTCTGACACATGATCAGAGATTTGCCTATAGCTCTCCCTCAATTAAGTCTACTTAGTTAACTAAATAGCTGTGGTGTTTCTTGGCATTACTTTCTTAAAAAATTTGGTATCAAGAGTCAGCAGTAACAGAGAAAAAATAGGGGTAAGTTCTGCACCATTAGAAACGTGTTTTAACAAGCTTTTCATCCAAAACTAAGGCCATTTCCGCACTACAGTGTTAAACTGCCGCTATTCCACTTTCAACACCCTGTGGAATTCTGGGGTTTGTAGTTTACTGAGACCAAAGAGCTCTTTGGCAGAGAATTCAGAGTGCCCTTCCCTAAACTACAAACCCCAGAATTCCATAGGAGGTTGATAGTGGAATAGCAGCACTTTAACACTGTAGTGCGGAAATGGTGTAAGAGTATGGCATGTGAAACGAAACAACCAGGTCAGGTAGGCCTTTCTTAAATAAAGAACATTTTGAACTTTCTAGATACTACTTGAAAGATTCTTCCAAATGCATGCAGGGATATTTTTTTTCTTTTATCAGCCTCTGTTTACAATTTTCCATTTTGGTGGGCAGAGGTATAGATCTACAAAGCCAGGCTGAGGAATCCGATGAGGCATCCTGTTTTCCCCCTTTTCTATTTTGCTGTTCATACACACTCAGTAAGAGATTGTGGCAGCAGCTGCTATTTCGCTTGTCTGTTGTAGGTATGCACATAACACTGTAGTAAAATCAGCTAGAACCGAAATGCACAAAGCTTTATTTCATTGTTTAGTGCTGGCATACTGCTGCAACCCAATACTGAAAGCCTGTGTTCATTTTCCTAATGCCAACGCTGCTTAAAAAAAAAACCCTTCCAGCTAGATAGAGAACAAGATAAAAGGAAGTTGAGTAAAGTAAAAAAAATGTTTTTAAAAAAGAGCTTCTTTGTCAGAGGCTTTGTTAATTGATGTCTGACTGCACAGGCTTCCCCCACTTATCTGACAGGTTAGGAACCAGAGCACCGACAGTGAAAAAAGTGGAACCCATGTACTGTACTGTAGGGATGAAGGACTTATGGAAGCTCACTTGTTGGTGACTGTGCACACACTGCTTACAAAGTCTCTCAGCTGGCTTAGCACCTTTTCCTCCCTCTCAGCTCACTTTGTAAGCACGGCACATGTATGAGCAGTTCCAAGTAAGACTTAATAGGCAAGAAGAACCGATGAAAAAGAGCAGAACCCCTGTCGAATTAATGGAACTTGCCCTTACTTTGAAAACATCAAAAGAGCAAGTCATCAGATAATGGGGTGTCAAAAGGTGGGGGCTTCCTATACCTCCAGAAATGAGGTATGTTTAAGGCAGCACCTGTCTAAAAATACTGGTTACCTCTTTATAAAATATATTGCTCTAGGGAACATACAGCAATAAAACACATTGAATATGTAATAAAACTGATATAACAGGAATTTATTAACTAATTGAGGGGGAAATAATATACATTTAATACCTGATGAAATTAATTTTTTAAAGGGCAGCCTAGGTAGAACATACTAGGTTGCTTCATCACACTATTGGCCTAGGGCAGTAATTGCTGAAACCTCTCAAAGGTGCCAAACAGGTACCCTGTTCAGCTGAAGATAATAGGACTTGAATCTGGGACCCACTAGATGTGCTTATCCATGGAATTATAGCCTATCCCAGTAGTGCTGTGTCTAGCTAATGCATGACTGTGACATGGGCAGTCCTTACAGAGATACACATATATTTAGATCATGCCTTAGTATGTGCAGATACCTCTTCCAATCTCTCTGTTCACAGGTTGAACAGTGCATTAAAAACAAGGAAAAGTTTCTACATTCCATATTGCAGCCATGCAGGAGAAAGGGAAGTCCTTGAACCTAAGGCTCACACAGGTTTTTTCCACCACAGAAAACCACAATCCAAACACCACTGATGATGGGATTCATTTAACCTATGCAGAAATATTGCAAGGAGGAGAGATACACTACACTTGAGTCTTTTACCATGCAAATGCAGCAAGTAGTCAGACTGGCCTCACCTGAAACCTATTATATGTCTCATGGAGAACTGGCAAACTGATATACACAGACAGGCTTCATCAGCAATATTCAGACTATAAATCTGCAACTCAGATTGAAGTGGTAAGGTCTTTTTCTCCTCAAAAAGAAGCTGGATAGCTATCTGCTGTGGATGATCTAGCTGGAGATCCTGCGCTGAGCAGGGGGGTTGGATCTGATGGCCAACTCTGTGATTCTATGCAGCCAATACCTTAAAGTGCATTATTTTTTACAGTAACATGCAGCACAACATATTGAAGTTTTGATGTCAAAATTGTAAAGGCTGGACAACAGATCTCTCTTGAAAGGTACAACACAAATTTAATAAATAAAATAAAATGTCCCCTCAAAACCTAATACTTTTGAGCATTAGGAGCTCCAAATATATTTCAGGACAGAAAATGAGTGTTTATAATGGAAAAAGCACTCCCACAATTTTATACCTTCATTAATCATCAAAATAGGAAAAGCTGCAAATACAATTTGAGGTGTTAAAGAGGTATTAAAAGATTCACTGCCAAAGATTTTTTTTATTATACAGAACATAAATCTGCAACTCAGATTGAATCAAATAATGAAGTACCTGTTACAGAAAAACCCATTACCATACTACATACAACTCATATTAGAGAAACGGAATTCGAAGAGTGACACATTTCAAATTTTCATGTGAATTCCTAATTCCAGGGTCACCAAAGGGATAAATGTGTCAAATTCATTCCTATAGCGCTAATTTTGGCACTTGAATTTTAAAGAGAGAATTTCCATTTTTTTTAAAAAAAAATCCTTTTGCCATCTGTTTCCAATACATCTGGAAATATACCTGCAGGCTGAGGTATATTCAGATGTTCAGAGCCTTGCCAGATGAGGAAGTGTTAGGCATGATGTGTGGATGACATATGCAGGGCTATCTGTAGGTCTCAAAGGGCCCTTGTGTTCAAAGCGGGCTCGTGAACATGGATTCATCTGGCTGCAGTAACAGCTGTCTTACAATCTGCTGTTTTAAACTCCCCGCAGTGCCCTGCTGCAATGTTACAATGGGACCATAGTAGGACATGTTAAAAGGTGGCTCATAGACACAGGGAAGGTGTCCATACCACTGGTCCCCACGAGGGCAATGGAGACTCAACAGCTATCAAAGGCCACAGAGAGCAAGAGTACATTTCATTTTGGGGACTGCATTTATGTGTGGAACATAAGCAAATTTAGGGAAAGATTTAGTTTTGTGGACTGGAGTTTTATGTGGAACATACATAAATTAAGGACAGTAACTTTTAGAATAAATGTAAGAGCACATTGAAGCCTAATGACATGATGAAGGTAACCATAACTCAGCAGTGGAAAGCAGATGCTCTGGCATCCAGAGCAGCATTCCTTCACTTTTCGGTAAAGAATGGCTTAAGCACATCATTATATTCATTCTTCTTACAAGTAACTTTCCATATTCTGCATACATAATAAATGGCTAGCACAACTTGTGGCCAAATCCAGCCCACCTGGGGGTTTCATTGCCTTCCAGTTTTTGCAGCCCACCTAGAATTAAAAACACAGAAGAGTTGTCAAGTATTTGGCTAGCCACAATATATGACTAGCTGCCTGGTTTGGTTTAGAGAGTCACAGCTTGTACAGACCTGATTCAGAGTCAATGTTTATATGGAGTGGTTGTGTCTGTCAAGAATGCTTCCAGCAGAATCATACTGAAAGCCCAAATAAACACTGCTGGTCAAGCACAACTGCTGGGTGGTAAATTCTTTTTATGAAAGTCTTCACTACACTAATTTTGAATTATCTGGTCATGCTCACATCCCACTGCCAGCAATGAGATGTGCAAACACTAGAAGTCATTGGTCCTAAGTATGAAGAAAATTAAAATAGACCATTTTTCTGGAATGCATTTGATTTGTTAAAAATATCAGGGAGTCAAAACTTGTTTCAGATACTTCCCTTGTGGCATGTGTTTCATAAGCAAGAGCTCTTCTGCTAAAGTGCTTTTTCCCAAGCAGGATATACCAAAATCTTCCCTCAATAGCAGCTACATCTATGAAAAATGAAAGGCACAGCCCCTGGTCCACAAAATCTTCCATATGGTTGCAAGCAACAAACAACCTATTGCGTGCAAAACTCATTCACAGTCTGTTGATTCTGAAAGCTCTGATGACACTAGTCTTTCTCTAGGAAGTAGAGAAAGCTAGGATTCAGTGTCCCCTTCTACCGCCTCAGATGTTGTGAGTTTCAATGTGAAGCACATGAATTCCTGGAGACTATCTACAAGACAATGATTGCCTTTGTGCATGGATCACCCTTGCTGATTTAGGGAAAATTATTCATAACTGTTCACTTGTTTTTTGTTTTCACCCTCCCCGCTGCAATTAAAACATTTGGGATTCTGCTGTAATATTGGATTAACAATTCGTCAGGCAGTAGTTAAAACATTTTAGTTTGGCTTAATATTTAAAAAATAATGTGTTTCAACAAAATACATTTCAACTGCTTTAGAAACTACTTTTTGCAGCAATGATTCAAATCAATGCATGTCTCATTCTCTCCACAATGACTCAAGTAAAGTGGTTCTCCATCTGAGAACAATGCAGAGTTCCAAAGATCACGGAACATATCAGAAGAATGCATCAAAGCAACATTCCATGGGAGACAGAGTTCTTTCCCCATCAGCAGGAAGTCTTATCTTACAAAACAGTTCCCCTTTTCATTCCATTTTGGATCTTTCAAAATGTGTGATATTCTCTCCTGCAAAATTAACACAGAGATAGATAACAATTAAGGCTGACATTACCATAATATAGAATGCACTGCCTAAGAATCACACAAACATTAAGGAAAACTTTCTTCTTTAACAAGAAGTTATACCTAGATTTTTCATATTCGTTTTGCCATAGTAAAAGACATTTCTGGGCATGTTTAATGTTTCCTCTGCATACTTTCCTTCCTTGATCCAGTTTAATCTCATCCTCCTGCCCCAAATGGGCTCCAAAACTGATATTAGAACCTCTTGTAGGAAAAGCAACAGGGAGGAAACAACAACTACAGGGGAAAATTGCAGACAGAGAAGAATTCAGCACATTTCCCTTTCACAAAATTCTCCCTGGCAGGTCACCTCTTCCCAGTCCTATATTCCCATTACATTGATAAATGCAGCTATATATATTCATCAAATAACATCTGGTTCAAAACCTTATATAATCTTATATAAAACCTTATATATAACAACTCATTTAAGTGGAGATGGAAATAAACAAGTTTGGAATCCTGAAGAACAGGTTGCTTACCTGTAACTGTGGTTCTTCGAGTGGTCATCTGTGCCATCATACACTAGGAGCTTTAGCGCCTGCGCGGTGCCCGTTCGGAAACTTCTAGAGCTTGTTCGCTTGGCGGGAACCCCTCCCCCACGCCGGTACTGCGCATGCTCCTCCCGCCGAGCAACGGTCTCTCCTCAGTTCTGTCGTCCGCCGTAGAACCTACAGGGACCTGAGAAAGAGGGGAGGAAGGGCGGGTGTGTATGATGGCACAGATGACCACTGAAGAACCACAGTTACAGGTAAGCAACCTGTTCTTCTTCTCGTGGTCTCTGTGCCTTCATACACTAGGAGACTGTGTAGCTTACCGGTCGGACGGCGGGTCAGGTCCTACAGCACGGAAGCCAACACCTCACGTCCAAACCGGGCATCTCTGCGCGACCGGCAGTCGAGCCTGTAGTGGCGCACGAAGGTCGATGGTTGGGACCAGGTCGCCACACGGCAGAGTTCATGCAGGTCAACTCCTCGCAGGAGGGCCGCAGAAGTAGCCACAGCTCTGGTGGAGTGGGCTCGAAGCAGGACTGGCGGAGGCTTCCTCGCGAGCTCATACGCCAGTTCAATAGTCCTCACCACCCACTTGGAGAAGCGCTGGGTGGACACTTTAGGCCCCTCCGACGTCGCCCATAGCAAACAAAGAGATGCGGCGTCTGGGAAGGAAGCAGTCCTGTCCTTGTAGAAAGCCAATGCCCGACGCACGTCCGGGGGAGTGGAGGGACCGCTCCAAGGGTTTCGTCGGGTTCGGGGAAGAAGGCAGGCAGGATGATGTCCTGGTTGAGATGGAAACTGGACACCACCTTTGGCAGGAACGAGATGTCAGGTCTCAGGACCACCTTGTCCCTGTGGAAGACCGTGAAGGGCTCATCGGAACGAAGAGCTGTGATCTCACCCGCTCGCCTCGCTGAGGTCACCGCTACCAGGAAGGCAGTTTTCATTGTCAGGAGCCTGTCATCCGAGGTCGCCATCGGCTCGAAGGGCGGCTTCGTCAGCTGCGAGAGCACCAGCGAGAGGGACCACGGCGGTAGCGGCGGCGATACCGGCGGGTGAGATGATGAAGTCCTTTCAGGAACCGCTTAGGGTATCGTTCCTGAAGAAGGCCGAGGCAGCAGATCGTGGCGGTTGGTATGCCACGATCGCGGAGGATCACCTTCAGGGATGGAAACGCCAGGCCCTGTTGCCGGAGGTGCAGGAGGAAGTGCAGGACGGTCGAGAGCCCCGCGGGCGATACCGGCTCACTCCTCTCGTTAGCGAAGGTCAGGAAGCGTCGCCACTTGTATTGATAGTTGCGACGGGTGGATTCCTTCCTGGCCGCGACGAGGACGGTACCGAGCACGGGATCGTCTAGTGCGATATCCTCCAGGCATGGAGGGCCAGGCGGGGCCCAGGTCCGGATGGAGGACTCGGCCGCCGGAGTGGGAGAGCAGGTCCGGTGTCGGTGGCAACCGGAGCAGGTCGTCTCGCGCGGCTTGTAGCAGGGGTGCGAACCAATGTTGCCTCGGCCAGTACGGGGCTACCAGGATCGCGTCGGCTCGGTCGGCGAGGAGTCTTCGATATCGTCCGGCCGAGCAGCGGGAACGGCGGGAACGCGTAGAGGATTTCCCCCGGTCCACGGAAACTGGAAAGCGTCCCCGATGGAGGCACGATCGTGGCCCGCTCTGGAACAGAATCGGCGACACTTCGCGTTTTCCCTGGTCGCGAAGAGGTCGATCGATGGTTCGCCCCAGCGGCCCCGAATAGTCTGAACGCCTCTCCGGAGAGAGACCATTCGTGATGGGATGAGGTGTCCCTGCTGAGGGCGTCTGCCGTGGTGTTCTCCTGCCCGGCCAGGTGAACCGCCACGGGATGCGTGTGCAGGCGAATGCACCATTCCCACAGGCCGAGCGCGATGTCGAGCAGGGTCGTGGAATGAGTCCCACCTTGTCTGTTGATGTAGCAGACGGCGGTGGTGTGTCCGTCAGAATCAGGACCGTGCGCCCCCCCACGGCATGGCGGAACGCCCGTAGGGCTTTCCCGACGGCGAGCAGCTCCAGCGCGTTGATATGGAGAGCGGTCTCGTCGTCGGTCCATCTGTCGCGGACTCTGAGATCGCCGCAGTGGGCACCCCATCCATACAGGGAGGCGTCGGTCGTTACCGTCACCTTCGGTGTCGGCTGTTGGAAAGGCATCCCCGACATGAGTTGCGTCGCGACTGCCACCATCGGAGGGATGAGCGGACGTCTCCCGGCAGCTGCAGTCGGAGTGTCTGTTCGTCTCGCAGGGGTCGAAATCCCGGGCGAACCAGTGTTGAAGAGGTCTTGCTCTCAGCCTGGCGAGATATGTCACAGCGGTCGTCGCAGCCATGTAGCCCAAGAGCTGCTGGACGCTTCTCGCAGATAACGTCGGGGCCGTCGAGCGTGAGCGGCGGCCCGGATAAGGTTTGTGCTCGAGACTCTGGGGAGGTACGCCCTGGCGGAGGTCGAGTCGAGCGTCGCCCCGATGAAGTCCAAGATCCTCGCCGGCTCGAGGTGGGACTTCTTCGGATTCACTCGTAGACCAAGGCGGGTCAGGAGTGACAACGTCATGTGGACGTCGTGGTAAAGTCTCTGTTTGCAGGGCGCCACCAACAGCCAATCGTCGAGGTAGGGGAAGACGGAAGCGCCCTTCGTCCGCAGGTAGGATACCACCGGGGCCATGCACTTGGTGAAGACCCTTGGGGCAGTCGGAGAGTCCGAACGGCAGCACCTTGTACTGGTAACAGGTGTCGTCGACTGCGAAGCGGAGGTACCGTCTGTGCTGCGGGCGAATGGCGATATGGAAGTATGCGTCTCGGAGATCGATGGAGGCGAACCAGTCCCCTCGATGTAGGAAGGGTAGGATCGACGGATCGTGACCATTTGAACCTTTTGGGGCGGATGTAGTAGTTCACCCCTCTGAGGTCTAGGATCGGCCGGAGGGTACCGTCGGGGTTTCGGTCCGTGAAGTACCTGGAGAAGAAGCCGGTGGTCTTGGCCTCTTGCGGGAGCCGCTCGATCGCCCCTTTCTGGAGGGGGGATTGGATCTCTTCCAGGAGGGCCGGACTCGACGGCGTGGAGTAATAAACGCCGCGAGGGGGAATCTGAGAAACTCGATGGCGTAGCCAAGACGGACGATGGAAAGCACCCAAGAGTCCGTAGTGACATACTGCCACTCCGCTAGGTGTCGAGCGAGAGTCGGTCGGTCTCCGAGCGCTGATGGTAGGCTGAAGAGTGGGTATTGGTGGGTCCTGCCAGGCACGTCAAAACCGAGACTTTGTCTCGGAGGAGGACTTCTTCGACGAAGGCGGGCGCCGCCTAATCGTGCGTCTGGCCGATGAGCCGGAGGACGGTCTCGACTGTCCAGACTGGCCGAAACGCTGGAACGACGAGGTGGAAGATCGTCACCAGGATGGTCGGAAGGTGGAGGCCCTGCGGGTCTGCGTGGCCGGCTGCAGCCCGATCTTTTTTGCGGTCAGTCTCGCCTTGACGAGATTGTCCAAAGCTTCGTCTGTGGACGAATTGAATAGGCCTTCACCGTCGAAGGGGAGATCTTGATCCCCCTTTCTGGTGTCCTCCTGGATGTCGGCCGGTCGAAGCCAAGCATGGCGGCGGAGGCCGACGATCCCGCCATGACCCGGGAGGCGATCTCCACTGCGTGCCGGGAGGAGGCCATCTGGTGCCGAGCGATGGAGATAGCCTCATTGAAGATCACGGAGGAGGCTTGGCGGATGTCCTCCGGTACCGCTTCCATCGCTGGTTGCAGGCGATCGAGCACTTTCTTCAGGTATGGGCGAGGCAAGCCTGAGTGTTGGACAGCCTGATCTGCAAGGAGGCAGCCGAATAGAACCTCCTTGCGTAGGCGTCCAACTTCCTCCTCTTTTGTCCGGCGGGGTGGTGTGTTGCCTGCCGGAGCCCTTCGTCTGCGCGGACTCGGCGACCACAGAGTTCGGTGCAGGGTGATTAAATAGATAACCGGCGTTGTCCTTCTGCACCCTGTAGAGGTGTTCTAACCGCTGCGTATCGGCCAGCCGAGGCCGGTCTATCCCAGGCGGCCTTCACCAGTCTGGATACCCGGGGCAGGAGAGGCAGCGGGGCCGTGGGGAAAAGGGCGCTTCTCCTCGAAAACGGAGAAGGCTGGATTGTCATCCTCCGGCTCCGCATCGGCGATCTTAAGGCCGAGGGTAGTGGCCATGCGGAGCAGCATCGCAGAGAACTGGTGGACGTCCTCTGGGGCAGAATCTGGGATCGGGTCCCCGAATCCCAACGGAGGAACTCCTGGGAGGCCGCCTCCCGACACCTCAGACTCCGCACTCGAGTCGTACGACTCCGAGCTCAGTGAGTCCCCCTCGCCGCACGCTCTCCGGCTCCTTCGTAGTCGCCGCAGGTGTTGCCTTCCTAGGCTTCTCCACAGCCGGGGCGGTGGTAGCAGCAGCGTCCCGCTTGGGATGGCTGACCACTGACTTCACCCTCTTGGTGGTGACCGGGGTAGTCTGGCAGGCTGACGTCGTCGTAGCCCGCTCAGTCACCACCGACTCCGTAGGGCGCGTCGCCGTCGCCGTGACCCTAGGAGGTGGCGATTCGCCCGATACCGTGGTGAAGGCTCCCTCACCCTATGATATCGAGGGAGGGAGAGCGGCTGAAGGAGCGGCGGTCCGACGGAATCGGCTTCGGCGTCGACGGTACCGAGCCTCGTCCCCTCTAGGCGAGCGCGATTCGCGCTGTCGACGAGGTGACCGGGACCTCCGGAAGGTCTCCCACGGTCGGGCCACGATGGTACCGATCCCCGGTACGATGGCGAATGCGACCGATAGGAGGCCGGGCGCTCTCTCCATTCAGATTCCCTCGCGTACCTGGCCACGTAGGACGCCGAGGTGTATCTGGAGGCACGAGCGAGGTTGTTCCTCTCTTGTCTCCCTCGGAGGCGGCGAGGCCACCGGACGCTCGGAAGAGCGGGACCGGGACCTGAAGGAGGTCGAACGCCGCTCCGGAGAAGCAGAGGGCTCTCTCTGCTGCAGGTCGGCCGACCTGCGCGGCTAAGAGGGCGGTGGCGCTCCTCCACCAGGGTTGGAGGGTCTGCCACAGGCGAGTCCGGGCGCTGTTGGGGAACGTCCTCGATCTCATCCTCCGAGAGGTCGACGGACTCGCCTCGCCCTTTTGAAGGCTGCTGAGTAGGAGGAGGAGTAGGAGGTTGAGCGTCCCAGCCGGGGAGCGCTTCTTTTCCTTCTTCTTCTTCTTCTTCTTCTCCTTCTCCTTGCCCTTGCCTCCGTCCGGAGCAGGGCGCTTTTTTGCAGGCGTCTCCGTAAGGGGAGCCTCAGCCTTCCTCGCCGTCGAGGATCCTTTCGCTGACTTGGCAGCCGCCGACAGCTTCGGGATCCTCGGTAACGCCGAGATCGGCGTTTCGCCGGTACCGAGCCCGATACCGACGAGGTGGACGGAACGGCAGCCGCCGATACCGTCGATGGCGTGGTCGTCTTCTTGTCGGCCATCTTGAAAGTGGAGGTCTCGTCTATCGCCCGCAGAGACTGTTCCCAACAATAAGATTTGAGTCTCGCGGAGCGGTTGCGAAGAGTTTGGGGAGTAAAATCCCTGCAAATTGGGCAAGTCCGGATGTTGTGGGACTCGCCCAAACAGAAGAGACACTCCTTATGGCCGTCGTTGAGGGCAACCTTGCGGCCGCAGGACACGCACTTCTTAAAGAGCGCGGACATAAGACGAAGAAACGCCAAACTCCGAAATCCAAAAAGACGAAAACCGAAGGGGGAGTCCGAAAGAGAGGTCAAAGACAGTCCGAAAGTCCGTAAAACCGTGAAAAAACAGCAAGCCAAGCACGACGTGAGAGGAACAAACTAAAGAACCTTCCGTACGCGGCGGCGGACGAGAAAGAACTGAGGAGAGACCGTTGCTCGGCGGGAGGAGCATGCGCAGTACCGGCGTGGGGGAGGGGTTCCCGCCAAGCGAACAAGCTCTAGAAGTTTCCGAACGCTACCGCGCAGGCGCTAAAGCTCCTAGTGTATGAAGGCACAGAGACCACGAAGAAGAATCTATATTTTCATTTCCAATCCGATGGAAGGAAACTGATACTCTTCTTTGATTTACATAGTTATCTGTACATTCTTTTTTATGTTTGTTAGTTCCCTACTGCACTGACTGGGAACAGGTGTTTTTTATTTTTATTTTCCAAAATAATAAAAATATAGGCCAATTCAAGATTATTAAAATACAATGTACAACCAACACAGTAAAAAAAAAGCTGAAACCAAGTACATTCTTTATAAGAAATATTTTTTAAAAAAAGGAACAGTTCACAATGTTTTTTTAAACAAAACTGATAGACTGATATCTGATTGATAGACTGAAAAAAGATTACAGTTCATCAACATTAAAATTTCATCAATAAATCTTTCGTATTGATTTCATTATCTTGAATAGGTTTTCTACTGTAGATGGAACAGAAGTCAAACTCATTGGAAAAAGGTTTCCATCCTTCTCAGCAGCTCTTTCTCCCTAAAAACTATACTGGATGACATCTTCAAAAGTGATCATTCCATCTAGCAGTATTTGCAGGTAAATGGGAAAATGGATCAAAACTGTTGGCTGCATTATATGAACAAAGGACCACTGTACTAGTTATTCCAGTTTTCAGAAAATATCTATCCAAAATGATGCATAAATCTTTGGTGGTTCCCCTTCTCTATATTTGCGTTCTTCTTATGCTCGTTTCCACTGACTAGATAACAGTTAAAACATTCTGGTTTTTAAATGGCTGAAATCATTTCCTTAATTCTTGGCTCATGACTTCTCTGTCATGTCACAAGACTATAGTTGTTGCTTAAAGTCTTGATTACTGACCTCATCTGAATCCAGAAGTGCTGGAAGAGAACTGCATTGAGAGAGGGAGAGAGAAAAAAATACAATACTGACACTAAGGAGTAATACGAAGAATTATCATTACACACAACAGATGCATATTTTATTAAATTAAAATTCAGAACAAGGGAGGGAATCATATAACCCACATGCTACATGGGGCCATCTGGGGAACCCAGTGTGGCCTCGGGGATTTCCACTAACCCCTGACCTCCCAAAGTCACCTGCACCCCCTTTACTTTTTCCATTTCTTCAAAATGTTTCAAAAGCCCTGGAAATACTGCTTTGGGGGGGGGTGCCCACCACAAAACAGCAAAAAACCCCAAAAGGGCTCCAAGGTAACCAGAAGTGATACAACCTCACTTCCAGTTGCCCAAAATGATCACTGAAGCAATATGGTGCAGCTTTCTGGAGGCCAAAAAGGTGCCACACAGCCCACTAGCAAACTCTAGCACATGTCTGCTCCAGTGTAAAAGAAAAAAAAACATGCAATTAGAGAAACCCTTGTGACTTCATTAATAGAAAAAAACAAAAACAACAATAGTCTACTTGGGTCTACAGCATCAACTAGCAGCAGGTTACAACCCAGGTTCATAATGTCCATTGGGAGCTGGCAGTTGGCAGTCCATACCAATTCCAGATCGTTAACACCTCTCCAATGTTCTTGAAATGACAACTATTTTTAGAACTTTTGCTTCTGGGATCTCTGTTATTCATATGTCAAACTACAAATACTTACACGTCAGTCACCGAAGAAGGAACATTCTCTTCTACCCACTTCAAATCATCTTCCTGCTAGATTTTTTAAAAAATGTGATTAATGGATGATGATTCTACTTGTATTCTTCCCATCAATATTTTGTCATTAATTCTGATTTACCAGAAAATTAAGCCAACAAAAATATCTTATGCTCATTTTGTCCTACAAAATACTTTGTTAACTAATTCTTCTCCCTCTCCCTTTTTTGCTGTGTGGGTACACAGAATTAAAATATACAGAGTTAAATGAAAACCCATACTAAATTTTCCTTTTTAAGCATGCTACATTAATGTAATATCTAAACTGACTCATTTCACCACTAATCAACAGAGTTCTCAGTTTTTTTAAAAAAACTCTCATCATGACATCTTTTTAGTGCTTTAAATCTAGTACATAGTTGATCTGAAAGTAAGCAATTATTTATATATTCTTATTTTCACATTTAATTAAAGTAGGTATGGAAGATACTTTCTAATACTGGAAATCATGTATGAGATCATCTCAAGTCACTATACTGAAAAGTTCTAGTGTTTTTTAATTTGAGTAAGAACGGTAATTGGTCTAATTACACGTTTATATTGGTATTATTTCCAGTTGTGTTTCTTATTTTTCTTCTTGGCTACATTAGCCTAAACACAGGTCTGTTCATTTCAGCATTTCCATCAATTGGCACTAAGTGCCCTATGCATTTCATGAAGTTTTTTACTACTTAGTCAGCATTTTACAACTTTCTTGCTCCACTACCTATTCCAGTTGGAGCTATGTGAAAAATCAGACTTACTGATTTGTTGGCTTTAGGATTTCCATTTGATTCTTGTTTGGAATTTCTCATTTTCATTCCTTCTGTGTAGGATACCAATGGGGAAAAAGTTCATTCAACCATGCCACCAATAAGGGAATGATCAGAGATTACAGAATGTTAACTAGAACATGTAAGAAGCGATATCCAACTTTTTCAATCTTTTTGACATGCTAAGGACAGGATAAAAAGCCTAACTGGCTCATTATCACAAGAGAGATGATCAAACTGGGAGCAGGCTTCTAGGGAGCCATTTCTTCAGGAGAAATGTCCAAGCTACCACAGAAACCACTGCTATTGATCTTTAGATACTAACACACGGCAGGTAGAGCTGGTTCTTCAGGACTGATTCTACTCTGCTCTCCTTTTGTTACCAGGCTGAACACCCCCATGCTTTGATATGGTTTAACTGGTAAATATTAATTGGTGAAAATATTAATTGGCATAAATATAAATTATACACTGCTATGTCTGCATGGGCATGCTGGCTATACGGAAGGACTGACTGAACATGTGGGAAAACTAGGTCAAGCAGGACCTCAAGGCATGGCCAGGTCACAGTCGGGAAATCATCAGAGAACAAGGGACTTGCAAATGTTATCAGCAACTCAACCTCCATAGACAATGGAACCCAAAACTAAACTGATGATTTTTAACCCTGTTCCCACTCCCCAGAAAAGTTTTCCTTTATTCCTTTTCTTGCCCAGCAATCAAGGAGTTATCATGATTCCCACCAGTCCTTTGTCACCTGATGCTAATGCCATTATTTCATTCCGCATCCCACTGTCCACTCTCTGGACTCCATTGTTTACTCTGCCAGAGAGCCATTAACATTGCCCCCTGGCCTCAGAGCAGAGAAAGGGTATTTAAACCCTGGCTTTTCATCAGATAACTCATAGTGCTTTTGACATATAGATCATTGCTCTGTCTCTCCAGTTCCCAATTTGTACTACCCTTGGACTTCCAGTCTAAGCGACGACCGCTTCTTCACCAGATAGGTAAATATCACCTGCATCATCCTAAAATCTTGCTATCCAAACCTTTCCTCCCTTTTCCTTCAGTTAGTCTTGCATGATTGTGAAACTGCATGGATCTTGCATGACAGTGATTGTTAATTCCCCCAATAAAACAAATAAGCTTGCTTTTGGATCTCCACCTGGCTCTTCCCCACACTAGTACCGGTATATGTAGGTATAAAAGATCTTGTAAGGCTTCCCCCTCTCTCAGGCCTCCTCTTTGTGCTAATATTCCTCATCATTTCAGCGGTACTGACATTGTGGGTGGACCCCCAAGTCACCCACATTTGGGGTAATATTTTTAATCTGCAGCAGTGATCATTTCTACACTCAGCAAAAATTCTCAGCAGCCATAAAATCTGCCTGTACTGGGTAGGGCAAAGCAAAGGCAGAACTGGCAGCTTGGATGGCTAGTTAGAAACCTCAGAGGAGTTGCAACCTCCCTCCCCAGCAAAGACAACCTAGTGCTCACAAAAGCCCGTGTCCTGCATATTACTACCTCAGGCACTCACACAGAACCACTGCAACAAAAGCAATAAATAAAACAAAAGTGTCGCAACCAACTATGTGTCAAATTAGGTGAGAGACAGTGACAAGTCACATTTTAGTTTTTTCTACTGCCATCTCTACTCAAAAGCCTTGCTGAATAAAAACAAATTTCTTTGCTGTCAACCAAGAAGCTAAATTTTGGAAGAACAAATTTTTTATTCATTGTCTTCTTACCAAAGCTTTCTTTCAGCATTGGTTCCTTCTGTTCATCATCATCCTCTTCCTCAGACAATGGCGAAAAAGCAAATCTTTTGAAAATAAAGCAAATCTTTGTGAAAATAAATAAAATAAAGCAATAAAGAGCTGGTTCATCAAGACCTGGATGAACATTTTTGTGATCTATTTCAACATACTGTATATATTTAAAGTTGCTTACAGTTATCTGAAAGGAAATTACTGAATATCAGAAATAACCAGATGTTTTGGACTAATATACATGAAATGCCTTTACTCTTAAAACATAGAGTATTATACCTCTGGTTGTTGGCTGAGGGCCTCCAAAGAACCATGATGGCAAAAAGTATCATTGAAAACAAGAGCCTCCAGATAGCATCATCCACCCACACCTCCTGCCAATCCTGTTAAGAAAGGTAAAGAAAGAAAGGTAAAAAAGGAATCAATCTTTTTGAAAAGAGAAATGCTAATGTTTTCAACAAGCAACAAGCCTAAGAATCTCTACTATATTAGCCACTGGGCTGCCAGAGAAAAACACACTTCTCACAGCAGTTAAAAAAGATAAAAAAAACTTACCGATTGACAATCTACCAGCCTGAAAGTTGTCCAGATGATAAAAACAACAGATGCTAAAGGTTTAAAAACACAATGCAAACACAGAAAAAGATTAGCAAATCATATAGAACAGCAGAATCTCTCTTTAAGATATCCTGAGTTCTTTATTTTTAGAAACATCTATAATGTTGGAAGTTATGCCAAGTAGCAATGTATATTAATTGACTTGCAGTCATCAGTTTGCATTTATTTTACTGTGCAATAAGGACTGAACGTTCTTTTATAGAACCCATTCTGTTCTTGCAGCCTGGTTCCCCAGATCTATTGGTAATAGATTTAGTTTGTTTTTGAATAATGTGATTGCAAAGTAAAAAAACCTCTGCCTAGAGCAACACGGTATCAGTCTATGAGCTATGGAATTACAGCTTTTTATTTCAACTATCCATTTAACCTCTATTCACTGTTCCAGCAGAGAACTGATAGCAACAGAATCTGCAATGTGCACATGCTCCATGAACCTTGTTGTTACAGATATTCCCAAAAAGATCTGGTTCAGAAAGGCCTCAGAGAGGCTTAAGGAGGAATTCCTTCAGAAGCTCACCTGCTATTGCCAAGATGAGAGTACTTGTGAAGTGTCGGTAGAGAGAGAGCTTCACAACATTCCTCCTAAGTTTTAACAACTTCATTGTCTGAGTCAAACTGATAAATATGTAATGGTAAGTCAAGAAAAAAAAAACAGCTGGCATGGCCAAAATTGGTAGGGATAATTCAGATTCAACATGCACAAAGATACTGACATGTGTATATCAGTACTGTATTCCTGAACAATGGCAGTTCATTAAACAATGCATTTATAGAAATCAAAGTAAAATTCATCACCTTCTTCTAGACTGGCCTTCATTTGTGATTTTCGTCAGCACTTATTCAAAAAGTAAGGATACCATATGAAGGCCAAAAATCCCATCAAAAGCTGTTTCACTTGAAAATGGTGAATAGACTCCTCTATGTGAAATATGGAATAATGGCATGGAGACTCTCCATGCAATTGGAGTCTCCATATGGTGACCTGCCTTCAAATCTTAAGTGCAAACCATTGCTGTGTGAGCACAATTTTCAACAGTTTCCACAAGAGGGCTACAAATATGGTGAGAGGGATTTTATTATCATAGCTGTCTCACCTATAAATGCAATGTGCAGAAAAGCCTTCAGAAAGCTGACTAGTAAAATAGGCCGAGCTGTTCCCTCTGTGAATACACAGCTCTTCCTTTTGTACAAATTTAGACTAAGGATCCACATGACATAACGGAACTTGAGATCACTGCACTGAGTAGCATGATCATTTCTAGCACTGACAACCATTTCTGGCTCTCCATAATTTTAGAGCAAGCTAGGGAAAGTGATTTCTGCATCACTCCTGTTGTTTAAAAAAAGGCCTCTCCATAGCCTAAAACAGCCCACCATTGGGCCCAGAACATGGTGAAAATGCTTTCTGCCCCCCTACAAGGTGTCTGGGAGTAAAAACATTTTTGATTTTGTGTGTGTGTGTGTGTGTGTGTGTGTGTGAGTGAGAGAGAGAGAGAGACTGAAAGAGTTGCAGTTAGTGGCATGGCCTTCCAAGGTTTCTTGCGTTGCCAATGTGCCCCGTGAAGACCTGACAGTTACCAACCCCTATTTAGAATAACAGACTTGTACTACAACAGCAAACATTTTGACTAAGAGAAATATTGAAATGAATTCAGTGCGGCTTGCTTCCTAGTAAGTTAGGCCACAACTTCAAAGAATCATGCTTGTAAAGGTAAATTAACAAAACCAGAAGCTAATAGAATATCTGCAGAAGAATGGCACCACCACAAAAGCCCAATTCCAAAGATATTAACATTCCCCAAATAAGCCAATGAAGAAGGATATCCACCAACAGAGGGCAGTATCTAGGAAAGCCAGTGGAATAAAAGCCAAGGAGGCAAGATCATTCTGTGCCTAGAGAGACAAAGAGAAAAAGGCATTGAGATCAAGGCCAACTGGAAGCAAGATGCAAGGTTAACAGTGCAATCCTCTGCATATCTACTCAGAAGAAAGTCTCATTCAAATGAATGGGATTTACTCCCAGGAAACTGGGTACAGAATTGCAGCCTCAAGCACACACTTCGCCATTATTACATTACTGTCAGGAAACTATTAATGTTAAGACAACCCCTTTGTTCAGCAAGGTTAATATTACGCCACTGAATATCATTCTGCAGAAAACTGGACATTTGAATCTGTCACTCAGATTCAAATATTTTCTAGATCAAGCCTGAGAAACATAGATATTGCTGATTGCAACTGCCATCTGCCCTTGGTAGCACAGCCAATGGTGGGGCATGATGGGAGCTGCAGTTTAAAACATCTGGGTGACATACTCTCCAGCTTTGTTCTGCATTCAAAACTGATCCTGAACATACTGGCCGTGACTCCTATTCAAGCACTCTTCCGCATCACAAAATTACTGATCCATTAATTATTTTGCATTACAGACAAGCTAGATAAAGTAGCAACAGACTTGTTCATTTAAACAAAGGGTATGGAACATGATCTAGTTTCACAATCCCTCTGGAAGAGACTAGTTCAGACCTCTGATAAAGCAATCTGTCCTGAATAGCCTATTGTGATGCAGGAAGGTGAGAGAATGAGAGAGTAAACAATGGAGTTGCACTACCTATCTGCAGTATGTACCTCACTCAACTGTTTGCCCCCTCACAGGAAATATGGACTTCTTAAAAAATGGTTCTAACCCCTAGTTCAATTAAACCTTCTTCTGCCTATTTGTATACAGAGCAAATGATTAAGGGTCAAATCTTTAGAGCAAACAGGGAAAAAATTAAGAAGAGTGAAACACTTCCCAAACCTACCATATTCCTCTTTGTGGCTCCTCTATACAAAGTACTTCCCTGCCATGCTCATTTTTAGTACTACAGTTTGCTGAGGGGAAGAGAGCTTTTGAGGAGACAAATTTGGGGGAGCAAATAAGCTACATGTGCATGATGACAACATTCCTTACCATTCAAATGTGCTTTTCCATAATTCTAATACTCTGTTTCAATATCACTAAAACAGTCAGCAGTGGAATAAGATGTCTCACAGTATGGTGGGGTCTCCTTTTTTGGAGGTTTTTAAGCAGAGGCTGGATGGCCATCTATTGGGAGTGCTTTGATATGGCTTCCTGCATGGCAGGGGTTGGACTGGATGGCCCCTGTGGTCTCTTCCAACTCTATGATTCTATGAGTCCAAGGTTTATATAAATAGATCTGCTACTGTCACACATTGACATTATAGTATTTCTAGACCCTACAATCTGGCACTGATTCTCCTGGGTAGGGTTATTTGATTATTTAAAATGTAGTCACCTGGCTAGCTTGTAACAATTAGTCAATACAGAATGCAACTTTATATTTGTGATTTCATTCTATAGTAACCTGCAGAGGACTTTTATTTAAATATTTTGAATCCTTTTTATTTTCATTTAAACAATAAAGGAACTCTTACCTTCAAGTTACATCATTAACTTATACTACAAAAATACCTAAAAATACCTAAATATATATACTGTATCCTGCCCTCACTTGTTAAGACCGTGAAGCTAAAAACAAATTTTCATCAGTCATTTTGATAAAAACCAAATGCTTCACTGAAACAAGGGACTGATAACAGAAATCAAGATCTGCAGCAGACAGTGTGCGGATTGCAAAACCATTTATTGTGAATCTACCATCAAGCATTCAACGTGCTTTATCCTTGCCCTGGAACACTACTGTGAGATAAGAACTCATGTTAAGGCAGGATTGCAAAAAGTCTTGCCACCAGTGATACCCACAGGTTAACTAGTCAGAGAAACTTTGTTGAAGTTTTTTTTTTAATTTTTTAATTTTAAATTTAAATTTAATTTTTTTTAATTTATTTTTTTTTTAAATGACAAATAGCTCAATTCAAGGAGGTTTAGGAATTAGAATGATATAGAGGTACTGCTTAGCTGGTCTCCCAGTGGGAACACCACAGGTATAAATCTAAAAAAAATATTCTCAGATTCACTGGATCCAGTGCCTCTCCATTCTGCTGTGACACCACAGGACTAGAGCCCACTGGAAGCAAAAAGAGAGAATTTAATTTAATTTAACCTCATCAGCTGGGGGGAAAGGTAAGTCTGTCAGTGTCAGACTTAGTTGGGATGAGCCATAAGAACTTTGGAAGTCATGGATAATCTTTTGCTCCCCTTAATTCACTGTACCCCAATCTCATTTAGGATGCTCTGTCACAGAAGCTCTATTCAGGTACGCTAGGCCCACTCACACTATCATCAGATTGCCCTGTCACAGTAGCCATCTTCAGGCATTCCAAGTAAGGATTAACTAAACACAAGATGAAGGAAGTGTGCTAGCCCTACCTCACTATGTCAGATCTTTGCTTCTTGTACACATAGAGGTCCTCTGTATGAGTCAGATGCTTGGAAAATCAAACAGAGCATCCTAAGTGAGATTGGGGTACAGTGAATTAAGGGGAGCAAAAGATTATCCATGACTGCCAAAAGGCTACTTCTGACTTGTTCCCATCTGCATGAGTATATAAACAGAGAGAGGCAGGGCAAGCATGTTTTCCTCATAATTTTAGTTAACACGTGTTTAGAATGCCTAGAATGTGTTTGGGAAATAAACTAGGAAAAAATGTGGAAGCTAGTAACCTTTGTGGACTTGTTTGCAAGTGCACAACATATAGAATTACATCTCTACAAAATCCAAACTAAGAGTAGTTAATTTGCATTCTTCTGGGTGACAGCATGATGTCTTCAAACTAAAGTAGCTGAATACAGACAGACCACAGTCCATTGCTGAGTTAGTGTCCAAATTCTATTGGGAATACCCACAAATGTTCAGGTCACACTGACCAGTTCTGGTCTAAGACATTTTATAGCCTGAGACAGAGCAGCAAATAATTCTGCCTTCGCTAAGAATTGCCAAGGACAATGCATAATACCCAAGGCTACCCACAGGACCTCTGGGACAAAAAACTGAGTAAGCTCCTCTCCCTGACATTAAAATGCAACTATAACCAGTCAGATGGCTAATAATTTTCTGCACTTTTTTACACCCCAAGTTGCCTTATTCTGTCTAACAGTAGGAGTGGTCCTATCACTGGCTGAGTCCAAGTGAACCTATATCCTTAAAGAAAACAGTGAAAGGAGCTGCCATTGTATTAAAGATATGATTGTCTCATTCTTGTATACAAGAATAAGAAACCACCATGTCTTCTTCCTTTCCCACAAGATATTTTCTGTTCATCTTGAGAGTTTTCACAACAATTTTTCCACAAATTGTATAAATTCTGCAAACTGCATAGCTCAGATATGACAGCAATGCCCTTGTTGCACTGACATTTAATTAGAAGTAGCACAGGATCTTTGTATTTTTTTGATCAATTAACCAGTTCTTTCGTGCTTGCTCTCTTGGTATGATTTATATCATAAAGAAATTGAGGCGAAAACCTGGTCATCTTATTTATTCTCATGCAGGAAGTAAAAAATCTGGCAGCAGTTAATGAACTTTTCACAGGTTATCTTGACCCACTGACACAAGTTACATTAAGAAGTAATTTAGCAAGATTTCTTCACAACCCTGCATCACATACACAATTACTCCTGTAAGTACTACTGAAATAGCCTGAATACTCTGAAATTATCAGATCCTGTACACATGCTTGGAAGCTAAGCAGGGTCAAGCCTGGTTAAAGGCAATGACAAATCACCTCTGAATATCCACTGTCTAAGAAGACCCTGTGAAATTTATGGGGTTGCTTTAAGTTAACAGGCAACCTGGAGACACATGCAGCAGGACTTCCTTCTGAACAGACGTGCACAGGACTGCACTTCTTTACAAGGAAATTTTAAATCACATGACATGCACACCCCACTGTAAATCACAACATCTACAACATACACAAATAAGAAAAAGTGGAACACTGTTGATTCCTATTGACATCTATGGCCATTTCCGCACTAGCCTGTTATAGCGCTATGATTCCACTTGCAACATCCTATGGAATCCTGGAGTTTGCAGTTTCGGGAGGGGCCAGCCAGCCTCTCCCTAACCTGCAAACTCCAGGATTCCATAGGATGTTGCAAGTGGAATCATAGCGCTATAACAGCCTAGTATGGAAATGGCCTATGCTATTTCAGTACACAATACAAATTGAGCTTAACTTTCCCTGCATGAACCAGCTATTTATTACTCACTGTACTGGCAAGTGTTAAGGTGACATGCAATGCTGAGCTGTAAAATCAAGTGAGGGGATAATGCATGAATAATCATTTACTGTCTTTTGATATATACCTAGAGATACACAAAAACTTTGCACCAAAGATCTCAGGAAGTATATTGCCACTGTTCTTAAATTAAAACCATGCTACACAACTTCTGAAAGGATATCCAGTAAATAATACAGGCGTCAATGACAGATAGCCCAAAGTTAGCTACCACAGCTATAACACCATGGAAAGACTGAAAAGGTATCAAAAAGAGAGTAAGTTTTATCAGAAGTGCATGATATCAGCATAAACTAATTCTGTTACGCAAACACAATCAACATAAAACTGACAAGCAGTTTAACACTGTGCTGCTGATCTTAAAAGTAGACAAAAAAGTCCAGGAACAAACATTATTCAAAGGTCAGCCAAAATCATGTGAATTTTTGTAATTTCTGTAACCTTTACTCTGTTTTTCTTTCCCCCATTGGCTTATACACAATTTAAGTGCAGATTTTATTTCAAAATTCAATTATTATATACTTCCAGACTGCCAAAACTGTTATTATCAAATAATATATTTACATAAATACAATATTTACATAACATATATAACCTATATGAATAGATTATTTCAGACTTTTGCAATGCCACAGCTAGCTTCTAAAATCCACAGAGAAAGAAGGAATTTCCTTCTCTAAGTGTACTTCAAACTAAACATACACATCCATTCCATATAACATAAGATTTCCATCGGCATTATCCACAATGCTGTTTGACTGTCCCTTCAGTATTCCAACTTAGAGTCACAATTACGTTTCTGTTCATGGAGTTCTATAGTTTCACAACTATATAGTATTTAGCAAAAACAAATGACAGTCAATGGAAATGAGAATGAAACAATAGAATTCCTTTTGAATTCAGTATGTATGCACACCCACACATATATTTATTATGGACGCAATGGATGTAATAGGAATAAAGCAGCTTCATCCATGTAACTATGAAGTCAATATTAATCTGTTTAAATTTTAAAGCACATTAAGTTATAAGATGGCAAAGAATTGTTCTTTAAGCATGTTTGTTCAATAAAAAGCTTGTTCAGCAAAATCCAAAATATCCTTTGCCAACTGTTACTTATTGTTGTCTTGCCACATGCTAAATCCAGCAATTAAATGTATACAAAAAGCATGAAAATCCATTAGGTGATTACAAACCCCTGTGACTCTAAGGACACCTTCCATGCCAGAAAATAATAAATAAAGGGCTCCAGCAACAACTACTTTGTGAAGAGTGACTCCAAGACGAGGTCTGCAGTGGGAATAAAAAGAGAAATCTAAAATAAGATTCACCTGCACAGCTGAGATGAGTCACATAGCTAGTATCATCTCATGCATTGTCTATTTATGTCATGAGGTCTATCTTGCTGCTTTGGGTCAAGCCATGCACAATGACAGTTGCAAATATTTCCCACTACTTTTGTAGACTTTTACATTATATACTCCCATTATATGCAATTTAAGAAGGCTGGTATTCACTACAGATGGAATGAGTATTTGAGAACAAGTGCTTTAACTCAAAGGAATCAGAATCCAGACGGGTTCAACCCACCTCCAGTGGGCCCCATCCTCATACCTGCCAACATCCACCCTGCTATTTGCTACTGTTTGTTCCTTTTCTAAGGAAGTGAATTCCAGCCCTGTGTCCTCAAATATCACTGGGCTTTAACTCCCAGAAGTTTCATCAGTATTGTCACTGGTCAAAAATCTTGCAACTTGTAATCCAATATCTGTGGACTCAAAATTGAGAATCACTGTTCTAATTACTTAGACAATGAGTCTTCTTTTCCACTGAGCTAGTGAGAAGCAAGCAAATGACACCTACAAAAATGACATCGGAGTATCTTTATATATAAGAATTAAGTTTGCATTCCAATCCCATCATCCCCAGCAGAAAGAGAGATGGTAAATGTTCCACTAGAAAAGATGTCTACTATAACTCTCCCATCATTGCTGGAGCCTACAAGCTACCTATTTTCCTTTCCCCAAGATGAGGTACAGTCATCCCTCCACATTCGCTAGGGTTATGGGCACCAGATCCCCATGAGAGGGAATAACTTTTGGCCTTCCCAAACCATATTTAACACACAAAAAAGTATGACCACCATATTCAACCCACTATGGATTATTCTGAGGTATCAGGGTTCCTTCACAAGGCAGGAGTGGGTGGCTGATGGAGCTTACTGCCACCTCCACTGCTGCCCTACATCATTTTTAATAGGGGCTTACAAGCCTTGTTTGCAGTTTCTCAGTCTCATGATGCTTGAAGTCCATATTAAAAATGGCATAGGGAGCAGCAGAGGTGACAGCAAATAATCCATGAATAATCAAATCTGCAAAAGTGAAACCCACAAATGTGGAAGGCTGACTGTATATGGCTTTTTTTCATGGCAGACAGCCATTCTCTCAGCCATTCTAAGAAAAAACCTTGAAGGAACTGCTTCTAAAGATTCTGAATATCTGACTCCAACACTTTAGAGATATAAATGAATGTCTGACTTCAATATTGAAGAGTTATACATGAGCCAAAGTTGAAAACTGAAGAATAGTACTCACTTGACTATACCATATCCCAGGCTCACTATAATAACAAGAGTTCGAGCAAGTGACCGCTTCAGCGCTGAAAGCAATTCAGCCAGTATCAGTGCCCCCTGCACTGTGAATAAAAAACCACAAGATAATAGAATTATTAACCACGTTTAGGATTTGGCACATGTAGTGAATTATCGCACATGTTTCAATATAGGCATTTCATTCATAAGCAGGCAACTATGAACAAGGAACTATTTTAATTGGGAAAAGATGTGCTTCTTATGAAGCAGAATAAAGTACATCTGTACATGCTTATCCAAAACCAAATTACATCAAACTAAAAGGGGCGCAAATTAAAGTAAATATATTCAGAGTAATTTAAATTGTATCAGTCAGATATGTTCTTAAAACACATCTAAGGATGCAAAAGACTTCAGATGTAGAGGGTTACGGTTACTATGAGGCAGTCATCAAGTACACATGCTTTTTTTCTATAAGCTAAACTGATATATATCAGTTATAGACAGTTGGAGATGGAAAACATTTGACAATTTTTTCTTAAATACAACAGCACTAAACATGCAAGTGCAACCATACTAGTGATACTAAATCATGTATGCTCTTCCATTCTGAAATATATTTAAAAGTGCTCCTCACACTTACCAGATTCTCCTGTGTAGCGGATATTGTGGAATTCTGCATAGAAAACAGCTTTCTCTAGCATGCCCAGTAAGATCACAGCCCCAATCCAGAACTGGATCCTCAGGAGGTCCCGCCAGTAGCAGGTTGACCATGCAAGCCACAGAACTCCAAACAATACATATACGATACACATCACCATGAAAAACTATTAGAAAGAGGCAAAATCAAAGTACAGTTTAAAGTGGGGTGGTCAAGAGTGGAAAGCTTGGCAGCTGCATTAGCCCCCAAAGAAAGCTGCACCCCACACCACACCCACTCCCCCACAAAAAAAAAAATCAAATTTTTGCTCCCAAATGTTCTAAGAAACATGGGAGCACTTACCCCATGTTTTGGGATCTTTGAGCACTCCTAGATCATTTGGGGGCAAAAAAAAAAAAAAGGAGGGGGTTCTAAAACAATTTGCAAAAATTTGTTTTGACCCCAGGATGTTCTAGGGTGGAGGCGCCAATCATGGTAGAAATGCCCTCCACACCCTCTAGAGGACATTTTGGGGCACTGTGGAGCAACAGAGGGCCTTGGAGACAACAAAGATTATCAGGAGGACTTTTGAAAACAAAACGTGAGATGCACTGCAAAGAACAAGACAGAGGCTTAGAAGAACTGGATCCACTCAGTTTACCAAGATGCTTCTGTTTCTCAGACACCCAATGAAGCAACCAAGTCTTTTTAATATTAATAATAATAATTAATAATAATAATAATAATAATAATAATAATAATAATAATAATAATATTTATTTTTATCCCGCCTCTCCCAGTGGATCGAGGCGGCATTACAAAAATATATAAATACATTAAAACATTAAAATGTACCCCATCCTCCCCACCCACCAACACTTCTATCCCCCTAAAACACATTAATTATTAAAAACAAATTAAAAACAAAATTAGAACAAAGAGACAAATGATGAGAGGCGGTGGAACACTAGTCTGGGAAGGCCTGTCGGAAGAGAACAGTCTTGACGGCTTTTTTAAAGCCATCAAGACTGGTAATGTGCCGGGTCTCCTCCGGCAGGCCATTCCATAACTTAGGAGCGACAGAAGAAAAGGTCCTCTGGGTAACTACAGCCAACCTAGTTCTGATTGGCTGCAGTAAATTCCTCCCAGAGGACCTTAGTGTGCAGGGCGGATTATATGGGAGAAGGCGATCCCGCAGGTAGGCTGGCCCCAAGCCATGGAGGGCTTTAAAGGTAAGAACCAACGCCTTGTACTGTGCCCGGAAACTAATAGGCAGCCAGTGTAAAGACTTCAGAATAGGTGTTATGTGGTCAGTTTTAGATCTTCCGGTGACCAACCTGGCTGCCATATTCTGAATTAATTGAAGTTTCCGGACTAAGCACATGGGTAGCCCTATGTAGAGCGCATTACAGAAGTCAAGCCGTGAAGTTACCAGTGCATGTACCACTGTTTTTAGGTGTTCCAAGTCCAGGAAGGGGCGCAGCTGGCGTATCAGCCGGAGCTGATAGCAGGCACTCCTGGCTGCCGCATCAATTTGAGCTGTCATCTGAAGCGGCAAGTCCAGGAGCACCCCCAAGCTGCAGACACAGTCTTTCAGGGGAAGTGTGACCCCGTCTAGAACTGGTTGACAAACCTCCATACCTGGGCTAGGGCCCTTAACAGCAAGTACCTCCATCTTATCTGGATTCAGCTTCAGTCTGTTTTTCCTCATCCAGTCCATTACTGCTTCAAGGCATTCATTTAGAGGTGAGATGCCATCCTTAGTTGATGCTCTTATCCGAGGCATGGAGAGATATATCTGGGTGTCATCAGCATACTGATAGCACCTTGCTCCATGCCTCCTGATGATCTCTCCCAGCGGTTTCATGTAGATGTTAAATAGCATTGGGGACAGGACGGCGCCCTGAGGGACGCCAGATTTAAGCTCCTTTTTCGAGGAGCAGCTGTCCCCAAGCATCACCATCTGGTATCTACCTGAGAGATAGGACCGGAACCACTTAAGTGCAGTGCCTCCGATCTCCAGCCCTCTCAGGCGTTCCAGAAGGATACCATGGTCTATGGTATCGAAAGCCACTGAGAGGTCCAAGAGTACCAGCAGGGTCACACTTCCTCTGTCGATACCTAGGCGTAGATCATCCACTAAGGCGACCATGGCAGTCTCGACTCCATATCCTGCCCTGAAGCCAGTTTGAAATGGATCTAGATAATCTGTTTCATCCAAGACAGCTTGGAGCTGAAGGGCAACAGCCCTCTCGATCACCTTGCTTAAAAATGGAAGATGGGAGACTGGTCTGTAATTATTCATATCCAGGGGATCTAGGGAGGGCTTTTTTAGAAGCGGCTGTATAATTGCTTCTTTTAAACAAGCTGGAAAATTGCCCTCCCTGAAGGATGCATTAATAATATGTCTTAAGTGGGTCTTAATTGCAACTCCTCCCTGGACGACCAGCCATGAAGGGCGGGGATCAAGAGGGCAAGTTGTCCTTCTTACCTTTCCAAGGAGCTTGTCTACGTCCTTGGTACTCGGTAAGTTAGAATGATGATTAATAACATATTTAAATTTATTAACTATTAATTCATATTGTAAGTTTAGCATTATTATGAAGATAAATAATAGGCAACAAGCATATACCGTATATCCTCATGTATAGGACGACTGGCATATAAGACGACCCCCAACTTTTCCAGTAAAAATATAGAGTTTAGGATATACTCGCTGTATAAGACCACCCCTCTTCCAACTCACACCAAATAAAAATTAAAAAAACATCAGATTTGATTTCAATATGGTAATTTTAATTCAAAGGCTTATGACATGCAGGTACTTAGCAGGAAAACTGTCACTTATAAACATAAGGCTGTTTGTCATCAAACATGTAAACATAAAACAGTGCAAGTGGATTAAACTTTTCCTAATTCACTCTATAGCTTAAAAGAAGGACAAGACAATAAACCCATGGGAGCTGCGATGGCAGCAGAGGAGAGTTGCCTCAGCGGCGGGAGAGGGTGGGGAGTTGTTTTGGGGCAGGCGATGGCAGCGGCGGCAGAGGAGACTTGCCTCAGCAGTGGGGGCCGGTGTTTGGGCCGGCGTCTAAGACGACCCCCAACTTTTGAAAAGTTTTTTGGGGGTTAAAAAGTAGTCCTATACATGAGGATATACAGTACCTTAAGATTAGTTTAGGATTTAATAATTTGTTATTACTGTTAGATTACTATTCACCGCTGGCAGCAGAGGCAGGAACCAGTTTTTAGTTATACATAGTTTTTGCAGGTGTCTTGTAATTCAGTTTGATATTTGTAGTTTTGTTTTCTTCTTCGATAGTATATTATTGCATAGTTTATTTTATAGCCTTTTTATTACTTTTATTACTTTGGTTTATGTAGTATTGTGGTATTCTTACTTTGGTGTTTTTTTTTTGTCACTTCTTTTATTATTCAATAAAAAAATAAAAAAAGAACTTCCAGCAAGAAAAAAAATGAAAAAGCCTTTTTAATATGTACCTAGTCTATCCTCACTTACCTATTCCTTCCCTAGGCCACCATTATCACTCAGTGTCAATCTGATCTTTTCCCATTTTTCTGTGCATATGAACTCTCTAGATAAAGACCATTTCACACCTATGTTCTGCATACTGCCTATCACTGACAGCACTAAATAAATGTTAAATAATAATACCAATAGATTGTGATGCCAGGTTTAAGCTCCACACCTGTACTTTCCACAAGACACGCAACAAAATACAGTAAACAACTCCCGACATTTTACTTACATCAAGATATAACATTAACTTACAATCATGAGAGGATAATCTGCTAGAGAGAGATATTCATATGGACCCTTCACTTCCACGATCACTGTCAAAAAGAAACACAGAAGAAAGCAAGGAGTCAGGAATACATATAACAGAAGTCCTGCTGGATCTGACTAGAACTCTTATTAGCCCAACATCTTGTGTCCACCATTGGTCAACAAGATGCCTGTAGTAACTCCACATGGCAATAGCATCCTCAAGCATCCTGGGAAAGAATATGGCCATCATGACTTGTAGAAATTGATAGCTTTATCCTCCATGAATCTGTCAAATCCAGTTTTAAAGTCATCTAAGTTGACAGCCATTCATTAGATTCTATGACAGCAAAATCCATAGTTTGCCTATGTGCTATATGGAGAAGTATTTCCTTTTAATTTTCCATAATCATCCCTTCACCCATTTCTACTTTATTGGGTGACCCAGGATCACATGCTGAGAGAAAGATTTTTTTAAAAAAATCACCCAATCTACTTTCTCCAGACCACACAACTGTATAAACTTTAATCATGTCCCTGCTTGCATTCTTTTAAGATTGAAATCCCCAAGCATAGTAACCTTTCCCTTGAGCAGCTGAAAACTCCTGATTTATTTTTATAAATTTCTATTATTTTTATATAGCCCTTCCACAGAATTCATCCATGAACCATAGAAGAACAGAAGTAAGATAATAATAGCAGAAAAAACAAACAATAAAAACTCATTAAAACCATTAAAAACAGTAATTTAAGAGGCTAAATTGAAAAGATGTGTATTAACTCCCCTTTGATAAGCCAGAAGAATGACTGAAACTGCAGAAAGCACATTTCACTGTTTGGAAATGATACAAGAGACAGTCTTATTAAGCATACTTCTCAAACCATCTTGTGCAGGGAACTGTGTCCTTAAAAGTCTTCTCCTGCCATGATCATGCTTGTGGCCCTTTTTAAACCTTGTTCTGCTCTACAACATCCTTCCTGAGATACAGCTAGGTCAAATTCTCATTTATTGCTGCCTGTCTGGAAGTGCAAAGATACTGTCCAATACTTGGAAGGCCACAGTACAAAGCACGAGGACTTTGTCCCACTTGGGTGTTTTTTGCTAAGCAGACCTTTCCTAAGAAAGGTAAGAAACAAAATATGACAAAATCCACTGGCAGGCAATACATTTATTATAACCCCACAACAGTGTCCGAGCTTCTGAGTTATCCAGAACTCTTCCTCAGGTATTATGGTAAAACAACCACCATCACTGGAGGGCAGGGAGCACAGAATCTCCAAAATTTGGCTAGAGTTTAAGCCACAAGGTACATAGTAAAACTACATATGGCCTAAGATGGCGAATAAAATCTTTCTAGTAGATATGCAGGTAACAAATAGCACCTGGCAATATCTGCTGGAATGAAAGCAAAATGGTAGGTCCTTATTTTTGGAAATGCAAAACTGGCATCAGTTCAACACCTTCCTCTTGCCTTACGAGAAAATTCAGAATTCGGAGGCAGCACAGAGGGGAATTAAAAAGGAAAAAACACAGTTCTCACGTAAATAAAAGTGAAGATTAGATTCAGGACTGCACTAACCACTAGGTGGTACTTTCAATTTGGTTTCAGTTGACTCTTTAGTCTATGACCTAAAATTTAATCTGTTATTGTATAAGGAAAAGTGGGCAACCAAATTGATCTTAGGAGTCTTGGATGTACTTCTATAGGTTTCACAGCTGCTTAGAGGACATAGCTAGTACTTCCTCTACATTCACATGAACACAAGAGAAATGTTTCAGGCACTATCATAGCATTACTGAGGAAAATATGTCTGTTTTGCACTGTTCATGTACATTTTAGGAACAGAAATATATATTCATGTCACAATATTTTTCTCTATAAGATTCACATTCATTGAATTCATTGGAGATATCTCAGAACTCTTCTTGCCTTTGCTTCCTGCGGTCACATTTCAGTCATGAAAATTACTTTTATTTCCTGAGGTGGACAACAGATTCCTGGGAAGGAGATTATCAGACTTTGCTCTTGTAATATTCACTTATATAGTACAAGGATTAGGGAATTGCTACCTTACAGAGTGCACATCTTTTAAAAATTTGTCTACATGAGGGATAGGTAGCCTTTGGCCTTCAAAATATTTTGGTCTACACCAACCATAACCCCTGACCACTGAGTCTTGTAGCTGGGGGTTCTGGGAGCTAAAGTCCAAAAACCAGAAAGGTGAAGGTTTTGTTACTCCTTATCTATTAGAATAAGTATACCTAATTTGCCACCAGGATAAATACCCTTTAATGTCCAAATGAATGATGGAAATTACCATATCACTTTGAACACACAAAATTATATCTAATAACCCGGTGTCAAGGCCTGGATAGTTCTGAAATGTAAGACTACCAGGAATTTACAGGTAAGAAAGAAAAACCCTGAAATCTTACAGAGAGTCACAAACCAACAGAAATGACAATATTAGACTAGATAGATGTAACAGACTGGCACAATGTAAGGCAGTTTACTATGCTTCTTCTTACAGTAGTCTATATCTGATTTTTCTAGACATGCCAGTCTAACTCAGGTTTTGCTTCTCTGCCAAGTGTAGCTTCTTCTTTCTCTGTATGTGCCAATATTTACCAACAAACCTCCATTATCTCCAAGTACACATTACACCACTATAGACAGATTCAGGATATTCCTCAACCTTTCTCTCTTTCTCAAGACTCAGCAAGGAATCTCTATCTTAATCTGAAGTAAAAACAAGTTCCACCTGAACAGAATATGAAAATGAGACACAAGAGCTGAAGTTTCTCCAGATAGTCCTGTTCTTGAATGTCACAAGAACTCTTGCTTACTTCCCTCTTCCAGAATCTAGTTGGATTGGGTCACTAGGTGGGAGATTGCTCTGGTGGCGCAGTGGATAAATGCTGGTACTGCAGCCACAAGGTTGTGAGTTTGATCCTTCCGGGCTCTAGGTTGACTCAGCCTTCCATCCTTATGTAGGTCAGTAAAATGAGTACCCAGCTTGTTGGCAATTAGCTAACACATTGTAAACCGCTTATAGAGCACTTAGCTAATAAGCGGTATAGAAATACACATACATGCTATTGCGGGAATGCTATAGACACTGTTTATCAAATACTTTGGTGAAATCCAGTTAAAGTTCCCCCATGATATTTTGATTAGCAATCTGATTAAATGTGGGATACATGGTAACATTGTTGGATCCATATTTGGCTGGAAAACTTTGTTCAAAGAGTCATTATCAATGGCTGCACTTCAGACTGAAGGAAGTCTCAAGGATAGTGGCACAGGGCTCTAACGTGGGGCCAAGAGTCTTTAAATTTTTTCTCAGTGACTTAGATGATGGAGTAGAGGGAATTCTTATCTAGTTTGCTAACACACTGGAAGATAGGAGCAGAATTTAAAAGGACCTTCATAGACTAGAAAATTGCAGTGAAACTAATAGAAAGAAATTCAAAAAAGACAAATGCAAAATTCTACATTAAGCCAATAAAAACAAAATGCACAGGTACAGGATAGGAGATACTTGGCATAGTAGTACATGTGCAAAGAACCTTGCGATTATTATTGATCATGAGTTTAATATTACCCAGCAGTGTGATGCTGCAGCAAAGAAAGCAAATAATATGTTGCTGGTATTGTTGCTGTGTGCCTTCAAGTAATTTCAAGTTTATGGTGACCTTAAGGCAAACCTATCATGGGTTTTCTGGGGCTGGGAGTGTGTGACATGCCCAGGGTCACCCAGTAGGTTTCCATGGCAGAGCAGGGAATCGAACCCTGGTTTCTAGGGTCATAGTCCAATGCTCAAATCACTACACCATGTTGGTTCTCGTTACACCATACTGGCCTGCATTAATAGAACCACTCATTCCAAATGAAGGGAACTATAGTTGTACTACATTCTGCTCTAGTCAGCCCTAATCTGGAGTAACACGTTCAGGGCTGAGTACCTCATTTTAAGAGGGATATAGACAACTTAGAGTAGGGCAAGGATGATAAGAAGTATGGAGAGCAAAACATATGAAGAAAGATTGAGAGAGTTGGGCATGTCTGGTGAAAAGAAGACTGGGGAGTGACATGATTTCACTCCTTAAATATCTAAAAGGCTGCCACACAGAGAAGGTTGCAGGTTTGTTCTTTGCTGCCCTAGATGGTAGCATTAGCACATTAGAAGGAATTTCTTGATAGTAAAAGAGGTTCAGTAATCGAACCAATTATCTAGAGAACTAGTGGGATCTCTCTCCATGGATGTCTTCAAAAGAGGCTGGACAGCTATCTGCTGGGGATATTCTAGCTGGATCTCCTGTATTGAACAAGGAGTTGGATTTAATGGCCTATGAGGCCCCTTCCAATTCTATAGATAGTATTTAGAAACCATGACTGCACCATACATGAAGCCAAGACTCCTTCTTATCCTTTACCACAGATGCAGTTCTGGAGTTCAAACATCACATGGTATCTAAGCATTAAGAACAACATTCCAGAACAAAGTACTATGCACAACTGACTAGTAAAAAGTGTCCTCTGTGGATCAGGGGATGCCATAACTTTTGGTAATCCACTTGCTGTTCTCTTAGCGTCCACACTCGTCTCCTTGGTGGGTGAGAAGCCAATCTGCACAATAAAGATATATGGCCCATCTTGCCAGGTTCTCATCACAGCATACCTTGGCTGGTGAAAAAAGAATAAAAGGTCACATGTCAAGTTTCGTTGTAAGCTGTGTTGAGTCTCATAGTGAGAGAAAAACAGGGTATTACATAAACAAACGAATACCTGCATTTCCTTCCACAAGAACCAAAGCACCAAATGCTTCTCCCAGATAAAGTACATTAGTTCAGTGACCAAAAAAAAAGGGGGGGAGGGACAATCCAATCTAAACAACAACTCAAACATAGTCTGTGATAATCCACCACTTGCCCTTTAACATGAACATTGACTGTGTTTATGTCCCGTTGATTTTAATGGAAGAAGACCAAACAGAGACATTACTGGCAACTGAACCAATGCCACCTTTTGATCAGAGATAAAGAAAGTTATCAGAAGGATTTCAAAATACAGACAGAGAAGTTACTTTATCTTATACACACGTAGCACCTCTCTCATACTTACAGGAGTTTCTGTTATGTTAGTATTGCTTGTTCCATTCTCTCTTTGGTCTCTGGAGATCTTGAATAGAAAAGCAGGTTTCATCAAAATACAGATTTCTAAATGTTTTTCAAATGAAAATCCAGAAGTGTTTAAAATACCTCTTGTTTTCCACCTGAAAGTGGTTCTGGATGAACAAATTCATTGTAGAAATTCTTGGGGGGAAAGGAAGAAATTATTTTATGTACAGAAATACACAGTACACAGGCAGAGTGTCATATAGTTATCTGAGTAAACGTTTAACTACAAGACTGGATAAACAAAGACTTCTATTTACATGAGGTGACAATGACACAGGATTACATGAGGATTCAAGAATTCTAGATAAACAATATTTTGATGATACAAGCTGGGATGTTTTACTGGGACCACAATCCTACCTCCCAATATGCATTCATAATCCATCAACGAAAGCACTGTAGTGTAGTAAATTAGGAATAAAAGAAGGATTTTGAACCATGACTTAAATGTGGGAAAATTCATCTCCTTAAGATCAAATATCTTTATGTAACTGATTTACACTTAAAATAACTTCTGAAAGTACAGAATAACATTTTTCATTTGTAGGCGAATGGATTTCAGACTGGATTCCATTGAATCCTGATACTAACTGGAAACTTACTAATGAGGTCAATAATTGCATACAAGCTTCCATGAAAGAGAACCTGTTCATTTCTACAGATTCTTTCATGCAGTAGAGACCATAGGAGACCACTGGACATATTCAGTCTCAAATGGCCTAATCATTTATGGAAATAAAGTACAACACGAATATGCATTGGTGTCATGTGAGAGGCATCCACCCCAATTCTGATTTTTACAGCTCTTTTTACAGTTCCCTGAACCAAATTGGCATGAAGTATGCAAATTTACCTGACAGGTACCTCTTTCATCTCCTAACCACAGAGGCCTCTGGGGTTGCATCTCATATGCCAATGGAAGAGGTACAGCATCCTCCTGCTGACATGTTTTATTCTGCAGGTACTCCCTCCCTGCTCAATTAATTAAGCAAATGTTGATTTTGGTGGTGGCATGACCATGATCAACTTTATTTATGCACCACCTTTTCCCCAAAACCAGAACTCAAGGTGATTCCTCCACAGCCAAACTGCTGGAGAGAAGGATGGAGATGTCATGGGGAAATGGAGGGATCTGGGCCCAGAGCTCTGTGGCCTTGAAAGATCTGGCTTCTCAAGCACAAGGTGCTTGCCACTCCCAAACTGGAAATGCTGCAGATGTGCTGGAGAAGACAATGGACCACATGTCCCAGAGAAGAAAGCCATAATCAGAATGTTAGACTGAAGCTCAAGGGCAAGACATTGCTGACAGACGCTATGGACCTAAGCCAGTCACGGATTACAAGCAAAATTATATACATGATTATATTGCGTCGAATACATGGTGA